>CM045765.1:138255181-138912010 GCA_025200525.1 Camellia lanceoleosa | reverse complement strand
GAACCTTGAATTTGGGTTAAAACTCATGCATTGTATGTTTTGAATTAGTTCTCGAAAATGGGTTTGAATTTGATTTAATTGACTCACCTTTTGGGGCTTGAATTCATAAATTGGCTTTTGAAACTTGTTATACATAGTTTTGGGATGTATTTTCCAATTGAGCCCAAGAGGTCGAGAATTGAGTTGAGAATGCTTGGTTTAGTTGGGAGGCAAATCTGAAATTCCAGATTTGGCTTCTTCACTGAAATGATTCTCGCCGATGAGCACCCTTATTCAGTCTCCGCCGATGAGCAACGAGCGTGGTATCGCCAGAAAAATCCAACAACCAAGATTTTTCATTTCATTAGACCGCCGAGCGAAGAATTATCGCCGAGCGAAGCCTTTTGATTTTAAGCTCGCGAACGAGCATCGCGCTGTAAAATCGAAGCATCCAGATTTTTACTGTTTCATCGATCGCCGAGTGAAGTGGATTGTTACAGCTCGCCGTTAAGTCTTGATTTTGCAACCTCGCCGAAGCGAAGGAAGGCCCCCTCGAGCAAGACCCCTGTTTTCAGCAACTTTTGAAAAATGCCTTCCAACTGTATTTTTGCATCCTCATCACATCCTAGGCATACTTAGGCCTAGTTTAAGGCATCTTAATGAGGATTTAGACATAGAACCACACCGAGGAAATTTAGAATTTAATTATCATCCTTCCCAACCGTGAAACTTAGTGTGTGTTCTATTTGTTAACCGCTTAGGTTGGTTTTCGACCGCTTAGCCGCTATAGCCCAATCTCGTGAGTAACAATTGTGTAAAGATATGTTCAAAATGGTTATCTTTTGAATAATGAATCGAATCGCTTATTGAACTCGCTATTGTTTATCAATAAATGTATGTCCTGTGATTCAACTATATCAGGCATCCTTAGCAATCAAGTATCATATAAGGCTCAGGCTTCTGCTTCTTGTGGAACCATCTCAGATACGATTGATGGCCATCGCTATCATTGGGTTCATAAGACCATTCTTGGCCCTTGGACCTACCGCTTATAGGCTAATGGATGTACCACATATGACCGATTGATTGAAATATCGAAGATCAAATATCGCTTAATGAATCGATTTCATTATCAGAAGACATTCGCTCATAACCTCTTTACGATTATGTTATTCACCGGGCTTTAGCTCACTGCTTATATATATATGTAGGTTCTCAGCAGCCTGCATCAAGCTAGAGCGTGGGTTGGTCCCCGCTTTTGTCAAGCCATTTATGTGCCTCATCGCGAGTTCCGAAGTCGCCATGCCATGGTTGGGGTGTTTTTGTGTCCCCATCGGCCCATAATCGCTTTTGTACCATCAGATAGACTATCTATCGCTTCATCAGACTGCTAATGAGGGATTAGGTCCCCGCACAATGTTTGTAAATGATTGTACATATTGTAATCGTTTTGAACTGTATGAATGCATAAAAATGTTTTTGGCATACGATTTTCATACCAATTAATGGACACTAGTTATTTATCAGACGGCCTGGGCCACATCTTTCTGTTCTGACTTCCGCGAATCAGACATCGTTTCAAGAAAGTTCTCGCACTCTTGACATCGATTCAGCACTTGTATAAACCCATAAGGTCGGGTTTGGGTCGTGACATTTTGAGTCTCACCAAACCGAAAGTGGCATTTTTTGAGCTCTATTTCATCTTTCATTAAGGGTCTTACCTGTTTGGGACCCCCATTTTGCACTTGTTTATTACCCCTTTGTATGCCATAATCTTGCATAGTATTTTGGCCTATGTAATCTGTTTTGGAGCATGATGTAAACTATATAGTTATTTTGAGCCCTTATTCAACATTGAAGAAGGGCTCATCACTGGGGGACCTCCATGTGCCACTTGTCATTATCCTCTTGGTCCCCATTTTTGCATGATTTATTAGGCCTATTGAGCTTGTTTTTGGACCTTGGTCCGAACTGAAAATGGACCTATTTGACCCCCTATTCATGTTTCATTAAGGGTATATGACTGTTTGGACATCCTTTTATACTTCATGTTATAGCTCTCTTGCCCTTATTTTGCATAGCATTTTGAGCATACTTGTATCTGTTTTTGGGGTTTGTCATAAACTGTAATACATCATATTGTTGGCCCCTCTTAAATATTGTAGAAGGCCCCTTCCCTGTTTGGGGCCATCATTTGTGAGTTGCTTCATTACCCTCTCTGGCCCCCATTTTTGCATGCTAATTTAGTCCCATTTGTGATCACTGTTTGACCATGCTTTGAACTGTAAATATGCTTTTTTGGGGCTGCCTTGCTTTATTTACACTTCATGTACAAATTATGCATGCATTGCATAGCTATAGGCCATTTCATGCACCAAAATTCATGTTTCAGTGTGCACTCGCTCCATGCATCGTATCATTTGCCATGATTCGGGCTGTTTTGCATCTCATTTGCTCTCTGAAAATTGTATGATCATATGCCATATGCCATATGCCATATTCCATGTTTTGCCATGTCTTGTTAGAGTGGCATTCCGCGTCAGGATTCGGTTTCGGCACGCACTTAGTTGTCTCATTTTCATCTTATGGCCTCTTATGCGAAGTGTGGCTAAGGTCCACTCATGTTGGTGTAAGTCCATTGCATTGTGTATGTCAAGCTTTCATTCCATAGCATCGTATGCTAGGGTCGTGATGTTAGTGCATTGTATGCCATATTATCTCGCATCGTGGTATGCTAGGTCGTATGTTAGTGCATTGTGTATGCCATATTATCCGCATCGTGTATGCCATTCCATAGCATTATGCATGTTAGGTTGTATCTTAGTTGCATTTCATGCATATCATGTATATTGCATCAGGTTTGGGATAGGAGTTGGCACGGAACGGCAATGCCTGCATCGAAAGCAATTAACGCTGCCTCAATTCCCCGCCACCAACACCAATTATCCATGATGGAGTTAGGTTTTATATTTTCATATGCATTCATTTCATATTGAGTTGTGCAAATTCGACCTCTACCATCATGCATCGATACGTGATTGGTGGCACGAGGTTCGAGATGATACATCCGGTGAAAATACATTGCCATGCCCTTTCCCCGCCTCTATTGCAAAGAAAATGAAGAATCAAGAACTTTTTCGAGCTTGACACGCATTTCAAGAACAGTGCAAACAGAGGCTAATTGGGGTATCGTCATGGATTTTCGCACAATGCGCAACCCTAACATGCATCATTCATCACCCTGAGTTAATCAAGGCAATCCTCGGCTTGCATGCCAGCTTTTAATTTCTTAGTTAATTTGTTAATTAATTAGAATTTGTACATTATTTGACCTGCATTTATTCTTTTTATTCGGACTCAGATATTTATTCTATCTTCTCATGAAAGGAAAATTGTAATAAGCGTGGGTAGTGTGATGTATGTCTTCCAACTTCTAACGCTTTTCTTTTCTTTATTTACCCGCTTATGATGGTTAGATTAGGACATATTTCAATTAGCATACCAGATGATAGCATGTTTGCATTCATTCATCTCTTTCAGATGCTATCAGTCGTGGCATCATACTAACTGCATTTGTATTTCAATTCCAAGTTGAATACATGTTAGCCGTAGTATTCCATATGCCATGTTTAGAATAGTCGAGCTCGCTATAGTTTGCATT
This sequence comes from Camellia lanceoleosa, assembly GCA_025200525.1. Classification (NCBI taxonomy): domain Eukaryota; kingdom Viridiplantae; phylum Streptophyta; class Magnoliopsida; order Ericales; family Theaceae; genus Camellia; species Camellia lanceoleosa. Next base: position 138,908,370 of record CM045765.1, on the reverse strand, counting down.
TTTGCATGTGTTGCATTAGGCATTTCAGATACTTAGGATCATGCATGATTTCTAATATAGTTTCTGCTTTTGGCTTGGAGTACTCGTGAGTTTTATGCTTTAGCATCATCATGCAATGTGAGGATCGCCATGATAGCATGCTTACCATGAGGCTAATCGCTATGTGATATAACCGCTTGAATGCCAGTGGGTGAAGGTTATTGTTTGGATTGGAACAATTCATCAAATATTTGTTTTGAAGCCCACTAGACAAAGGGCGAAATCATGTTTTAAGCCCACCCTAGGCGCAAAATCCGCATTTTAAGCCTACTATGAAAGTAGCAAACCATTTTCAAACAAACAAGCATGAAATGTTTTGTTCCAATTCAAAGCGATCCCATTTATACTTGTATGTCAGGCATCACATAATAACCTAGGCTAATAACCTAATAAGAACGCACAATGTTTTCAAAATCGATATCATAGTTAGTAGAGGCTCTTTGATCGGGCGAAATGCTCACAAAGTGACCTTTTCTCTAATCGCAATTCAAGTTCCCGATTTGAGGCAACTTTGGTGATGACGACGCGGGTTTTGGCAATTTAGTCGTGGTTTCAAATTTCCTATTAAAAAAAAACATTTAGGTGGCGATCAGATTCGGCAAAGTGCCCATGTTTGGCGCTTCTTTTCAAAAAAAACTGCTTTCAAAAATCGATTTGGTCGATTTGGACTCTTTGGTTCAAGATTAAGAACCATGACATTTAAGTCCTTGAACCGTAGTGACCCCAATATGAACGTGAAGGGACTTAACCCTCCTGGCTTTCGAACGCTCTAAGTCAAGACTACCGGGCGACTCATTTTGAGTTAGAGAACTTGACTCAACTCATGATATCTTGTTTTGACTACACTTGTGTGTTTTTTGCATTGGACGCCTAGGACACCGGTTTGCCATATGCTATTCTCGAACGCTTGTTTGAGGCTTGTCTTGTCAAGGCATGACCATAAGGTCATGACTATGGGCTCTACCAAGATGGGAACACAAACCCCGCTTTTACCGGCAATCTTTTGACCATTCGACCTAGTGCATATTCGATCCATAGTGACCATTCCAAACTAGGACAGGTTGCTTACCCGATAGGTTGTTTGAAACCGCTGTGTGCGTAGTGAAACCCTAGCTCCTGACAAAATAGGATAGGGAAACCCTACCCCAACATAGGGGTGTTTTGGCTCTCACTTGCTTGTTATGTGCTTTAGAGTGCTGCCTCTACAGAATACATGTATCTTTTGCAAGTTTGGGCATCAGTTCAAGGCACCAGCTTAGTATTTTGAGAATCATTACGAGGGTATTTACACATAAGCAGAATTTTAAAGGGGCAATTCAAGAGAGGCACAATCATCCTACTATGCTCAGATTCTGCTTTTGGTGAAGTTAGTTGAGATGTCGTGATGTTTTCCTTTTGCTAGGTAGTCCCGAACCATAGCTTCGTAATTCAAATCTGTACATTGGACTAGTGCTGATAGATTTTGTTGAATCAGAGATTCAATTTAAGGGCAACCAGTGTTCTTTTCACGAGGCAAGGCAAAAGAAGGGCGACAGGCTCATTGTTCATCTCGATCCGATACCACCACATCATCAAGAGACCCGTGATGGCCAGTGGTTCTAAGAATTTGTGGCGTGATAGCAGCCAAATCGTGGAACCGCCATGCAGTGCCGAGACCAAGATTGAAACGCAGCCTATCTGGGCATTCGCCACACCACTTTTGGGACCCCAAACAACTTGACCCAATTCCGCCAATCAAGAAGATTTGCAGGTCCAGATCCTCGAGAAGGGTTATCTCAAGCCCAGTTGCATCTTTGGCGCAACCTATCGAGAGGCGTTATCCCTTGATGCTCAAGTGACCTCGACGACCACTGTTGGAAAATTTGAACCTTGAGAAGCAATTCAAAAAGGCATGGCCTTAACTCCATTCCCGACATTGAGGATGGGCACACTGAGTTGCCGTCCGGCCCTGCAGATTCAAAATGCCATATATTGACCGCTTGACGGTCTGGGATCCAATGGTACATATCCAACTTTTCTCGATGTCCTAAAGCCGATGGGTCTCGATTAAGCCACGTAAACTCTCTCAGTATGGAAGAACTCGTCCGTGTAGCGCCCACTTGGTACGCTAGTTAGAGGACAAAGTGAAGCAAACCGAAGAATTAGCCGAGGCCTTTGTCGATCAAGATTCCTACAATACCCAAGTTGAAATGACCATCCAAGAGCTTGAACAACCCACCAAAACCCAAAAGAGTTTTGTGAAATTTGTTGCAGTGGAGAGCAAAGGCAAAGACAGATGATGATCCGCCTTCCGAGAGGGATCAAGTGCAGATGATGGTGCGGAACCTCGAGCATGATATGTTGCAAAAGTTGATAGTGGCTCCGCTTATTCACTTTCAAAAGTTTGTATGAATCGGGGTTCAGTCGAGAATGCGCTCAACAACTGGATTATTCCTGCAATCAAGTGAACCGGCTGAGGCGATTGTAGGGAGTACCAATGCCGGAAGTAGCACTATTCTCAACCCATCAAATCAATAGCCCTCATAGCTAACCCTTTTGCCAAACCAAGTTTACGACCAAATTACAAATTTCAAGCTCAGGCGTAACTTTCACCCCTCTTACGAGCCCGACTAGCGACTAAAACCCTTGATGGAAAAAGGGCATCTCAAACCCCTCGATCCTCAACCTCTTCCCGACCCACTCCTACCAGACATAACCCCGCCATGCATCAGATGTACCATCGCCAAGACGGCTACGGCACCATATACCGCTTCGTCATGAGGTTCAAAATCTCATCGACAATCGGACGATAGCTCCACCTTCGCATCTCCCAATGACCAAACATCTCCTCGCATGCCTCCATCTCATCCATATAACGCCATCCACCTATGACCCCAAAGATATATATCACCCCTGGTCCATCTACCCAAACTCGAGGTGTTTATCCCAAAAAGTACGGACTTATGCATTTACGGGTGTATTGAACCCCAATCACCTCAAACCCGAGAACCCACTACTTCGAGTTGATGGAATGATAAAAGATCTTCAAAGAATCGGCATATTCGCCTCTGTGACATTGGCTCCATCATCGACTCACACCACATATTGGGAATTTCATGTCAAAAGGCTCGCCTTGGGATTTGCCAGATTCGAGGAAGGCCAATCCTTTAGCAAAGTGGAGGCGAGTGGAAAGAACAAGGTAGGGCGGCATGGATCCCCATGAACATCTTATGTTTGTCGCTGAGGCTTTGAAAGCCAAGGGATCGAACAAAGAGCAAGTCCTCGCAGCTATTGCAAAAACGCGGATGACACTTTCACTACTCAAGTCGTCCGAATCAAAAGGAAAACCGGAGAAAGGTCAGCCATACCAGATACGATCCCCGTTAGCTCTAATCCTCCACTCAAGAGATCAAAGAACCAAGCCAAGACTCTACCAATCCTTTATGGTACGCCCAAAGAAAATCCACAAGCCTTGAAGTACCAACCCCGAGGTCAAGGGTCTTCCATGCCTCCACATGCTTTTTGTCCAAAGCTTTCCAAATCCTTGTTGACAAGGCCATCTCAAACCCCTTGAGCCTCGGCCTCCGAACCCTCTTCGCCACGCATGATGCTACCCAAAGACTACGCTGCATTTAACAAGAAACCGGCCATACTACCGACGATCGCTTTCATTTCGCCATGAAGTACAGGATTTATTTGACAATCTGGTCATCCTCCGCCGAGCTCAAAGAAAGTCTATCGGCACCGGGTCGAACTTGGGGATAATGTGATTATGTGATCGAGGATGAACCACCGCGGATGGCGCCGACATTCCAAATTGTGGTGGATGGCATGCAATCGCTTTTGAGCAATGTACAAGTGTTGTTAATTTTGCATTCCGACTTGGGTATTGGGTCTTTTGTTATTTTGTTTTGAGTCCGTCTTTTGTTTTGAGTCATTTTTTTGTTTTGGGTCCTGCCTTATTGTATCGAGTCACCCTATTGTATAGAGTCGGTGATTCCGTGGGTGTTACCCTGTGTCACCATTTTGTTTCGCTTATCTTTTCATTTTGTCTTGAGTTTGTTTATGTCGAGAGCCGCTTATGCCAACAGATTTTGAATGAAACAAAGAATGATTTTTCACGCCTCGCTTGTTTCGCTTTGTGCCGCTTATGCCTAAGTTCTAAAAGAGATGATGATTTGACTAAGAACTCGCTTTTCAGGCCTTGAAGTCATTGTAATGACCGAGTTTTCAAAACATTTTGAACATTACAAAAACAAAGAGAAAGGAATTCCTCGGGATTTGCAAAACTTTGATCAATTGAGAGAAAGAGAGGCGTGCTTAGCCCTCTATGAATGAAATCATGCTTGTTAGCGTGAGTACTGAGAAGGACCCTTGCTTGATCCAGACTGGTCTCACACTATCCTCAGTGCGAGCGATTTGTTGCTTTCTTAAAAATTTTCAAAAACAAAATGTTTTGCGTGGTCCTGCGAAGACTGGTGGAATCGCTCTTGAGATTGTGCACCTAGATCGCCTCACCGAGATTCAACCTCGCTTCCAAACCTTGAACTTGAATTCAGAAGGTTCAACGGTCAACTACGATGTGAGGTCTGGTCAGATTTGAAGCCTTTCTAACAAGAGGCCAGGAAAGTCGGATCAAGAAGATCAGAAGATCAAAAGAAGCTTGCAAAGCTAGAACAGAAGTACCCTTCGAACTAGGGGCAAAGATATCAGACATGCTCGAAGAGCTGAAGATGAGTCCTCTTGCAGATCAACAGCCACTCTCCTGGATACGGATGGCTTCGAAACCCTACAACCATTTGGCATGGACTTGTTACACTTCGAGAGGCTCGCTAGGCCGAAAACCCGGAAGGGCGACCCAGGCAAAAGTTAGAGCAAGAAAAAGAAGAAAAAGAACAAAAAAGAAAAAAGAAGAAAAAGAACAAAAAAGAAAAAAAGAAGAAAAAAAAAAGAATATCAAAAAAAAAAAGAAAAGAATTGAAAAGAGAAAGAAAGAAGAAAAAAGCTCGCAAGGTCGAAAACCCGCGACGGGCGTCTTGGTAAAAGTTAGAGCCTAAAAAAGGAGAGGTTAATACCCGAGTGTACCTTAACCTCGAACTACGTAAGGCTTGATTCCCATCTTTGGGATACGTAGGCAACTTCATTCTGAAGTCCAGCCGTAAAACAATTCAAATTCGATTGTGTCCATGTAATGGTTTTGATTATCTTTGCCTTCTCTGTATCCGAGAGTCCGGTTGTGTTCGTCGCTACTCTGAGGGCTGACTACAATGCGCTGCAGTACCATTCAAACAAGGGGCAACTTTCCGTTGCCATTCAATGCGCCGCGGTGCCATTCAAACAAGGGGCAACTTTCCGTTGCCATGCAACTCTCTTCAAGCACGGGGCAGTTTTCCCTTGGATCCGAGGTTGCGCATCTCAGGGGTAGGTTTCATGCTCGTTGAGCAATGGCCGTTTGCAAAATAATTTTTGAGAATTTTTACTGAGGTTGACTATTTTCTCGAAAATCATTCTATATTTTCCAAAATTGGACCCTTTTCATGGACCCAAAAAAGGAAAATTTTCAATGTTCATAGCCTAACTTGCATGATTTTAAATGAAAAATCGAACAAGCATGTTAATCTAACTCTCATTTTGGTTAAAACTGTTTTAGTAGAAAGCAAAGACAAAAAATGGTCAAAATGATGAACTAAGGGCACAGTTGAGTCAGTATTCTTTTTTTTCTCCTTGTCAAAATACTTGCCGAAAGGGCACCATACTTGCCAAGAAGGGCACTCTACCTGCGAAAAGGGCATCACCGGGTAACCACAAAAGGGTCGAAAAGCTCTCGCACCCTCCGAGCAACGAGGTGTCGAGCCAAGTGCGAAGCATGAATTGGAATGGGGCAAGATTTTCCACTCCATCATCTGGACAGATCTTATCACGTCCAAACTCCCCAGCAAAGCATCATCAACCCATGTTAGTCATAGATTTGCTACACACCCAAATGTAGCTAACCCTTCTATGGAAGGAATTCACTAGTCCGGAGCGAAGAAAGAGAATCTGGTGGAATACCAAGGGCAAGAGCCCGCAACTTCATGCTTATCCATCAACCACCCAGGGGGGGATTAAAAAATAAGAGATTAAAGAATAGAGAGATGTGCGCTGAGAAAAAAGTGAAGAAAAGGGTTTTGTGAGAAAAGCCGAGCCTGAGGGCCGAGTGATGTGAGAATCACCAAATAAGAAAGGGTGGGAAACAATACCCAGAGAACTGCCTCGCAAACCGAGATGTCTCGCCTTTGGAATGCGCTGGTGTCGTGGTCTTTTGTTTTGTTTGTCTCGATTCTTGTTTTTGAGTCGCTTTGAGTGTCAACAGATGTGTTTAGACTATTTTACCTTGTTTTTCCTTTGATTGAGTTGTGTTTAGGTTGTTTTACCTTTGTTTTCCATTTTGGCCGTGGGCTTATAGGCTCAATACCCTGCTAAGAACCCTTTTCTCATTTCAATTTCAAAATCGCAGGTGCTCAGAGTGCCGTGTTGTTCTCCACAATTGTGCAAAATAGGATTGGTTCTTTCATGAAGCCGCAGGTTTCAACCCAGGTCATGTCAGAACAGTAAAACAAGGATCTATTTGAACCTATTTAGGTTCGAATCAGAAGCAAAAAGAAAATAGGGAAAATTTGGAGCATCTTAGCATGTTTCAACCTTAGCAAAATTCGAGACTGCATTCCAGGTGCACCTTCTCAGGCCTCGCCGTTTCTCTGGAGTATAGTGTATCTTGACCCCAAGTGTAAGCCTGCTTCAAGTAAGAATGGCAGTCCAAGCAGCACCCGAGGGTTTCACATGCAGATGTTATCTCTCGCCAATATGAATAGGGTGTGCCCTTTTTGAGCTGAGTGTGTTGCAAAGTCCTCTAAGAGGCAAATCAGAGGCACCAGAGTACATATTTGATGATCCTCTATTGCATAGAATGTGAACTTTCATATACACTGTTGTTGCATGCGTACCGTACATCGTTATGATATGCTTGCTTTCGATTCCGCATAGAATACGCTTTGCTTGTTCCATGCATAGAATATGCTTGCTTTCAATATTGCATAAAATGTGCTTCCATACTTGCATAGAAAATGCTCGTATCTCTTGCATGGAAAATGCCCCCATACTTGCATAGAAGATGCATTTTATCGCACTTTCTTGTGCATTTTATCTCGCTCGTACTGTCTTGTGCACTTACACTTTGTATCTCACTTGCACTGTCTTGTATATCTTGTGGTTGTATCTCACTCGCATTATCTTGTGCATTTCAAAACACTCGCGCTGTTTAGCGTATCGCGTTGTTTAGCGTATCGCACTGTCTTGTGCATTTCAAATCACTCGCACTGTTTTGTGCAGTTTACATTCGCAATATTTTGCACATCGCACCGCTTCGCGCTTTATCATTCGCGTTTTTGCGCACCTCAATCGTGACTGCTTTTGTGTAATTTATCATTCGCTTATTTTGCGACCTCAATCGCAGACTGCTTTTGTGCGCTTGATCATTTGCGCTTACTTTGCGCACCTCAATCGCGACTGTTTTGTGCGCTTTATCATTCATGCTACTTTGCGCACCTCAATCGACTGCTTTTGTGCGCTTTATCATTCGCGCTATCTTGCGACCTCAATCGTGACTGCCTTGTGTAATGCATATCATCGCTTATTTTGCGACCTCAATCGTGACTGTCTGTGCTTTGTATATCACATCGCACTATCTTGTGCATTTCAAATCAATCGCATTGCTTAGCAGACGCACTATTTTGTGCATTGTATCATTCGCGCTATCTTGCAGATCCTACCGTGACTTGTTAGTGCATTACATTTCACTCGCGCTATTTTGTGCATCGCACTATTTTGTGCACATTACTTGCATTGTGTATGCATTTTATCGTGCTATCTTGCGCATCTCACCTGCACTTGTTAGTGCGTTGCATCGCGCCATCTTGCGCACCTTACTTGTATCACACTGTTTTATGCATTCACCCTACTCGCACTATGTTGTACACCTCCAGCTCGCACTGTCTTGTGCACTCTCTGGTCTAGGAGACCTTAAATCCTTCGGTCGAAGGAGACCTTAAATCCTGCATCATCATTCGTGCTGTTTTGCGCATCGTACTTGCAGTTTACTTGCATTTCATTCGCACCTTCTTGTGCACTTTCCGGTCTAGGAGACCTTAAATCCTCTAAAGGTGCAATTCCTTTGGTGTTTGTCGTGCCCGAACGACTTCCCGTGGTCTGGTATAGCCACCTGCCTATGTTTGCGGTGAGTTCCTAGGAGACCAACTGAGACGGTGGAAACTAGAGTTCGAATGGCTTATGCCTAGAACGCAAAGGTTCGGGATTTCCGAGACTAAAGTATGGTTTAAATACCCAGGGGTATATCCTCGGCTTGAAATCTGTATGGCAGCCTCATAGATTGAGATAGCATCTGTATGCACCTCAATTCTGGATACTGATCCAACCTAGCCTGTCACCCTGTTGGAGAATAGGGAAAGCTGCGACCATAGTCAGAGATAAAAGTAGTACCTGTGGTTCAACCAAGAAGAAACGGAAGATTCTCACATCAACATGAGGTAGGACATTGCCGAGGTAAGTCATTGCCAATTGCCCTTGTAAGGTACCTTTACCTCTTAGCTATTACATTGCATCTTAACTACTACATTACAGTGCATTGCATGAATCCTCAATTTTCAAACCGGCTTCGCGTAGCGTATAAGTCCAATTTTCAAACCGGCCATGAGCGATAAGTCCAATTATCAAAACTTCAGATATCATTTTGCATCCCGCCTGAACTATTTGGTTTGATTCTTGCAAAGGGATACGTAGGCAGCCTGCTTGCACAACGATTTACATATCTATATTTTGTTTGTTTGCCCAAGTCTTTACCTTGTCAAAATGGGTCGTCTCTGGCTTTGACATTCACTCCGGCCACTTCTGACTTCCGAAGTTCTATCAAAGAGGGCAACCAGACACCCCATTTTTGTTGTCCATGAGACTTCGACGATTGATGGTTTACATGGTGGAGAAAGTTGTGCGGGAAATGTAATTTCTTCAAGAAAGAGAGAGTCAAATCTCAACTTCATACCTGCTCGACTGTAACGATCTCGATCAAAATATTTTAGACTTAAAACCCTCTCTTTCAAAACATTTTTGAAATAAAGTTTCTGCGATGTTCCGAGGCTCGCATTTTGTCAAAAATTGCGCTTTTCGATAAACCGAGCAAAGACAAAGTGGAAATGAATGAAAGAGAGATGAAATCTTTGAAAAATCTTTCAAAACACCTTACTTAGGGGTTTGAAGTTGAAGAAAAGAAGAGAAGAGGGAAGAAATCCAGTCGGGGGAAAAAATGGGCATGAACTGTTAAAAGAAAGTCGAGCAGCCCTCGCCGAATCAGGCCTATTCATTTCGATACTTGGAATCAAACTATGAGGCCACCACCATTGGAAAGCTTACTCCCGGGGCTTCATTTTTCACTCAAGAATCTCCTAAATTCAATTCCGGACGGGGGAGATATGGTTGATTGAAGTAGGGCATCACTCCGGTTGGACCGAAATCTGCGCGGCTTTACGGAAACTGGAATAACTTTGTCCACAGGAGGAATTTTAATGCAAGGTTTGCGCCATTGGAAAGATAACTTCCGGGGCTTCAATTTGGAAACTTAAATGGCCACCATTAGACTTCCCAATCATCCACCGGCCACTTTTCTTCCCGGAAGCCTTTTTTTTTGTTCTGAAAGTAGCTGGTCGGCCAGAAAATCTGGTTGGCCGGCCACCTTTTTGGTGAAATGAATTTTTTTCCCTTTTAAACTAGCTGGCCATGCCCCCCTCCCCAAGTGTGTCCTAGAAGTGAATTTTGTTTTCCACTACACCCACGTCAGGGTTTGGTACATTTTGAAACTTGGTTTGTTTTCCCCCCCCTTTTTCCCCCTCTTTTCCACCCCTTTTGCTTGTATATACAGCCCCTCCCCTTTAGATTTTAGGGTTACAAAATTTGTTTTGAGAGCCTTGCATCAATTCTCCTCTCTCTCTCTAAGCCTTAAACCCTTAAGCTCTTACACCCATTTCTACACCACCACCTAGCACCACACCACCACCTCCATTCTAGCCACTTGGAGCTGCTTTCCAGAGTTGAGGATCACCCAAACTTGGTCCAATAAGTTGCCAAGAGTTGGTCTACAAGGGTGAGTTGATTTGTCTCTCTTTTGTGCTCATTTTTGTATCATTTCTTAGCCCCTTTTTCTTGCTGTTTTGAGCTCCGACTAAAACTTAAAGTGGCATTTTTTTTAGCTCTATTTCATCTTTCATTAAGGGTCTTACCCTGTTTGGGACCCCATTTTGCACTTGCTTCATTACCCCTTTATATGCCATAATCTTGCATAGTATTTTTGGCCTATGTGTAATCTGTTTTGGAGCATGATGTAAACTGTATATAGGCTTATTTTGAGCCCTTATTCAACATTAAAGAAGGGCTCATCACTGTTTGGGACCTCCATGTGCCACTTGTCATTATCCCCCTCTTTGGTCCCCATTTTTGCATGATTTATTAGCCTATTGAGCTTGTTTTTGGACCTTGGTCCAAACTGAAACTAGTCCTATTATGATACCCTATTCATGTTTCATTAAGGGTATATGACTGTTTGGGTCATCCTTATTATACATCATGTTATAGCTCTCATGGTGTCCCTATTTTGCATAGCATTTTGAGCATACCTGCTTCTGTTTTGGGGTTTGTCATAAACTGTAATACATCATATTGTTGGCCCCTCTTAAATATTGTAGAAGGCCCCTTCCCTGTTTGGGGCCATCATTTGTGAGTTGCTTCATTACCCCTCTCTTGGCCCCCATTTTTGCATGCTAATTTAGTCCCATTTGTGATCACTGTTTGGCCATGCTTTGAACTGTAAACATGCTTTTTTTGGGGCTTCTTTGCTTCTGTCTTTACACTTCATGTACAAATTATGCATGCATTGCATACCTATAGGCCATTTCATGCACCAAAATTCATGTTTCGGGACTCGTTCCATGCATCGGGTATCATTTTGCCATGATTTGGGGCTGTTTTGCATCTCATTTTGCCTCTGAAAATTGCATGATCATATGCTATATTCCATGTTTTGCCATGTCTTGTTGGAGTGGCATTCCGTGCCGTAGGTTCGGTTCTCGTGCACGCACTTCGAGTTGTCTCATTTTCATCTTATGGCCTCTTATGTGAGTGTGGCTGAGGTCCACTCATGTTGGTGTAAGTCCATTATGCATTGTGTATGCCGTTTCATTCCATAGCATCGTGTATGCTAGGTCGTATGTTAGTGCATTGTGTATGCCATATTATCTCGTGCATCGTGTATGTCATTCCATAGCATTGCGCATGTTAGGTTGTATCTTAGTTGCATTTCATGCATATCATGCATATTCCATCGTGTTCGGGATAGGAGTTAGCTTTAAGCGAATGCACGTTCCGTACTCGGTGTGAGCAGCGTCTCAATTCCCCAGTCACCAATACTCCGGATTATCCATGAAGGAGTTAGGTTTTGTTGTATTTTCATATGCATTCATTTCATATTGAGTTGTGCAAATTCGACTTCTCGGCCATCATGCATCGATATGCGTGATTGGTGGCACGAGGATCGAGACATGCATACATCTGTGAAAATACATTGCCATGCCCATTTCCTGCTCTCTGTTGCAGTAAAATGAAGAATCAGCAACTTTTCGGAGCTTGGCACGCATTTCAAGAACAGGTGCAAACAGAGGCTAATTGGGGCATCGTCATGGATTTTCGCACAAAGGCAACCCGAACATGCATCATTCATCACCCGGAGCGGAATCAAGGCGATCCTAAGCTTGCATGCCAATTTCTGACTTTCTTAGTTAATTTGTTAATTAATTAGGAATTTGTACATTATTTGACTGCATTTATTCTTTTATTCGGGACTGTATATTTATTTAGACCCTCTGTGCGAGGGCAAAATTGTAATAAATGTGGGTGAGTGTGATGTATGTTTTCCAATCCCACGTCTTTCTTCTCTTTTATTTACTTGCTTATGATGGTTAGATTAGGACATATTTCAATTAGCATACGGTATGATAGCATGTTTGCATTCATTCATCTGTCTTGCATGCACCGGGCTCGGCGCATCATACTAACTGCTTTTGTATTTCAATTCCAAGTTGAATACATATTAGCTGTAGCATTCCATATGCCATGTTTAGAATAGCCGAGCCTGCTATAGTTTGCATTTTTGCATGTGTTGCATTAGGCATTTCTGTATACTTAGGATCATGCATGATTTCTAATATAGTTTATGTTTTGGCTTGGAGTACTCGGTGAGTTTTATGCTTTAGCATCCTTGCATGCGTGTGAGTGACTGCCATGATAGCATGCTTACCATGAGGCTAACTGCTTATGTGATATAACTGCTTGAATGCTTGTGGGTGAAGGTTGGGTTGTTTGGATTGGAACAATTCATCAAATGTTTGTTTTGAAGCCCACTAGACAGTGGCAAAATCATGTTTTCTAAGCCCACCCGAGGGTGGCAAAATCCGCATTTTAAGCCTACTTGCGAGTAGCAAATCATTTTCAAACAAACAAGCATGAAATGTTTTGTTCCAATTCAGGCGATCCAGTCTATACTTGTATCTTTGTCATCACATAGTAACCTAGGCTAATAAGGAATAAGAACGCACAATGTTTTCAAAATCGATATCATGGTTAGTAAGTAGGGTCTTTATTTGCGGCGGGGTGCTCATAAAGTGACATTCCCAATCGTACCCAAGTTCGAGCGAGGCAACTTTGGTGATAGCGGACACGTGGCCTTTGGCACCGAGTTAGGGTTTCCTAAATTTCCATTAAAAAAAAACATTTAGGTGGCAACTCAGATTCGGCAAAGTCCATGTTTGGCGCTTCTTTTCAAAAAAATCTGTTTTCAAAATCAATTTGCTGGATTTGGACTCTTTGGTTCAAGACTAAGAACCGTGACATTTGCGTCTTTTAACTGTAGTGACCCCAATATGAACGGAAAGGACTTAACCCTCAAGGCGTCAGGGACGTCTACAAGTACCTCCCCCGTATTTGATTTCATCTGTGAAAGCTGTTAAATTGCTTAGAAAGGGGTGTAAAGGATATCTATGTTATGTATTGACTGTATCTACTGGTGATAATATTAAAATTGATGTGAACTGTGTTTCTATAGTCAGAGAATTCCCAGATGTATTTCTAGATGATCTGCCAGGGGATTTGATTGACAGGAAGATTGGATTCACCGTTGATGTGATTAGGAAGCCTAGATATCTAAAGCTCCTTCTGAATGGCTCCAATCGAATCAAGGAACTGAAAGTGCAACTGCAAGAACTGTTAGACAAGAAGTTTATCAGGCCTAGTACTTCACTGTGGGGCGGACCTATCTTATTTGTGAAAAAGAAAGACGACTCACTGAGACTTTGTATCGATTACCGCGAACTGAACAAGGTAACTGTGAAAAATAAATACCCATTGCCTCGTATTGATGACTTATTTGATCAGTTACAGGGTGCTCAAGTGTTTTCTAAGATTGATCTCAGATCTGGATATCACCAACTGAAAGTTAAACCAGAAGACATTGATAAAACTGCTTTTCGAACGAGGTATGGACATTATGAATTTTTAGTTATGCCTTTCGGAGTTACCAATGCACCTGCTGCATTTATGGACCTCATGAACAGGATCTTTAAACCATACCTTGATGACTTTATTGTTGTATTCATTGATGACATTCTGATTTACTCTAAGACTAGAGATGGACATGGACATTATCTGAGGCTTGCCCTATAGACCCTAAGAGAACAGAAACTTTATGCTAAACTGTCTAAATGTGAATTTTGGCTTGACCATATTATGTTTTTGGGACATGTTATTAGCAAAGATGGGATTTCAGTTGATCCTGAAAATTGAAGTCAGAGTGGTGGCTTAGACCAACAAATGTGACAGAAGTCCGAAGCTTTTTGGGTTTGGTTGGCTATTACAGAAGGTTTGTCAAAGATTTCTCCAAAATTGCCTTACCGTTGACTCAGTTAACTCAGAAGGGGACATCATTTGACTGGACTGACCAAAGGGAATCAGCAGTTCAAGAGTTGAAAACTCGACTTGTGACTGCACCTGTTCTTACCCTACCTTCAGATACGGATGGTTTTACCATTTTTAGTGATGCTTCTCATAAGGGTTTGGGATGTGTTTTAATGCAGAATGGGAGAGTAATTGCTTATGCTTCCTGACAACTGAGACCACATGAAAAGAACTACCCAACCCATGATTTGGAACTTGCTGCAGTAGTATTTGCATTGAAAATCTGGCGTCACTATCTGTATGGGGCGACATGTGAAGTTTATACTGACCATAAGAGTCTGAAATACTTCTTCACTTAGAAAGAATTGAACATGAGACGGCGGAGATGGTTAGAACTGATTAAAGACTATGACCTACAGATTTTGTATCATTCGGGAAAAGCCAACATCGTTCTTGGATGCATTAGTCGAAATCGATTGGGAACTTAGCTTGTTTGCTTACCGGACAAAAAGAGTTGCTTTATGACCTTGAAAGATCTGAAATTGAAGTTGTTTTAAGAGAACAATGTGGCACAATGGCTGCTATTTCTGCTCAACCGGCACTGATTGAAGAAATTAAAGAGAAACAACAATTGGATGACTTCTTGAGGAAGATCATTGAAGAAAGGGAATCTAAACCGAGACCGGGGTTCAAATTTGAAAATAATGTACTGAAATTTCAAGAAAGACTGTGTGTATCGAATGATACTGAACTGAAAAGAAGAGTCTTGGAAGAGGGCCACAACTCGAAATTTTCTATCCATCCAGGAAATAAGAAAATGTACCAAGACTTGAAACTGAATTTCTGGTGGCCGGGTATGAAGAAAGAAATTGCTGACTTTGTATCAAAATGCCTTCATTGCCAACAAGTTAAGGCTGAACATCAACGACATGCAGGCTTATTGCAGCCCTTACCGATACTGGAGTGGAAATGGGAACATATCACCATAGATTTTATTGTGGGATTGCCTCACTCCAGTAAAGGGACTCAATTTGGGTTATTGTTGATAGACTGACTAAATCTGCTCACTTCTTACCTGTTAAGACGATTTATAATGTGGACAAATTGGCTATACTCTATATTGATGAAATTGTTAGATTGCATGGAGTGCCTGTGTCCATTGTTTTACGACGAGGATTCAAGTTTACATTAAGATTTTGGCAAAGCTTCTGATTGCATTAGTCTTGAACTAAAATTTGAGTAGCGCCTATCATCCTCGACAGATGGTCGAGAGAGGACCATCCAAACTCTAGAGGATTTCTTGAGAATGTGTGTCCTCGATTTTCAGGAAACTAGGAAAGCCATTTGCCGTTAAGTGAATAGGTACTACAACAACGACTATCATTCAAGCATTGGTATGACGCCTTTCAAGGCATTGTATGGCGAAAATGTAGATCTCCGATTTTTGGCGAGAAGTTAGAGATGGGCCTTTGCTTGGGCAGAGATCGTATGAAACGGCCGAGAAAGTGAAATCGATCTGTTGGTAATGCACAAAACAGATAGAAAAGTTATGCAGATGTCAGAAGGCGAGACCGAGAATATGGAGTGGGTGATCATGTGTTTGTGAATGTGACACCGATGAAAGGCCAGACTTGTTTTGGAGTCAAAGGCAAGTTAGCGCCAAGATATGTTGGACCGTATGAGATTATTGAGAAAATCAATCCGGTGGCGTATCAAGTTGCGTTTCCTCCTGAAATGGAGCATATGCACAACGTCTTCCACATTTCAATGTTAAGAGATTACTTCCGGGATCCTTTCTACGTGATAGAGCCTACTCATGTAGTGTTGAGTGATGACTACACTTACGAGGAACGGCCTATACAGATTGTAAACAGACGGATCAAGAAGTTGAGAAACAAACAGATCCCATTAGTGAAAGTTGACTGGCAAAACCACGGTGGCGTGTATGCCACTTGGGAAAGGGAAGATGACATGGCTAAAAGATATCCTACACTGTTTCCACCGAACCCTGTTTTCTTCCAGAATGAAGGTAACTCGAGTTTAGAGGACTAAACTCTTTTTAAAGAGGGGAGACTGTAATAACCCTACTTTGCTGATTACTGATTAATTGCCAATTACTGCTAAACTGAGAATGATTATAATTGATAATTGAATTGATTGAAATACTGAACCGACTGATTGACTGTATCTGTTTAAATGCATTCTATTTGTTGATCGTTTGATTATCTGTTCATATCTTTGTGTTTAAATTGCAAATTGAAGGCCTTATCGGCGGCCAAATTTGAAATCGATTGATGTTTTATGATCATCATAATTTATGTGATTTTATGACATATTTATCTAAAATGTGATTTGGTATGATTAAATTAGATTAAAATAAGCTAATTTCAAAAGTTGGCCTTAATTACCAAACTACCCCTTAGTGGACCACTATGCCAAACATTGAGAGACCCAATCTTCCATTGTCCAAGACATTTCCTCAGCCATATTTGAGAGTTCTAGCCGACCATAGTGAGAGAAAGACATACAAGATTGTTTCATCTCAACATTACTTGGTGATCTTGAAGAAATTAAAGTGTAGATTGTCAATTGAGCTACTAGACTTGTATTTGAAGACCTAAGGTAGATCATTGACCCTCTTCATTGTGTGTCTGAGTTTATTCTTGCATGATTTATGTCAAATTGTAGAGCTAAGGTATGATTTAGTTCTAGCATGTTGAATTGAAGCTCATCCCATGCATCGTGTGTATATTGAAAGAGTTTTGAGTTGTTTTTCATGGCAAAGGTTACATGCATGTTCATGTTTGTATTATAGGCCATGATTCCATCATGTTTTGGAAAGAATTGGCTCATTAGAGCATGTTTGAAGCTTACAAATTGTTTAAAGTTCATGCATGTTGCATGTTCAATCTTGTTCATGAAGATTTGGTTTGAAATTGAGTTCAATTGAACTACCCTTGGGCTTGATTTTACAAATTGATCTTTGTAACATGTGTTTGAAGTGTTTTTCCAAAAAATGGGCCCAAGAGGATCGAATTTGGTGTTTGAAAACATGATTTTGAACTTGGAGCTCAAATCTGGGTTTTCCAGATTTTGGTCTTCCGCTCGAGCGGGAAATTCGAGCTCCCAATACTTTGCCATTCATCGATCTGCCGGCGGAGAATGCACACTCGGCGGAGGATTAGGTGACCTTTCGAGCGGGCATCGAGCGTGAATTTCACCTATCCAGTACTTTTTGGTCCACTCGAGCGGGTAAGTTGACACTCGAGCGGGGACCTTTGTTTGCTTGTCCGCTCGAGCGGGGTAACTTGCACTCAAGCGGGACTCTGTTTCACTGAAAATTCTGAAAATATTTTCTGAGTGCATCTTTACATCCTCTTTCCATCCTAGGCATTCCTAGGGCATATTTAAGGCATCTTAATGAGGATATAGATGTAGAACACACCGAGGCAAATTAGGGATTAAGTTATCATCTTTTCCAACTGTGTAGCTTAGTGTGTGTTCAATCTGTAAACTGTGTAGGGTTGGCTTCCGAGGAGACGCTCTAGTTTACTGTAGCCTAGAACTCTGTGAGTAACAATTGTGTAAAGATATGTTCCAAATGATTATCTTTTGAATACTGAACTGTACTGTTTTCTGAACTATTACTATTAACTGAACGAATGTATGTCCTATATTCTGAACTGTATTGTGGCATCCTTAGCAACTACTGTTACTGTTACAGAGATCTCTGTCGGTTCTCTCATTGGAACCACTACTGTTTACTGATTGATGGCCATCATTTACTGTTCGGTCTTTTAAGACCTACTGTTTACTGTTATGCTAATGGATGTACCACATATATTTCTTGTCTTGAACAACTGATATACTGATTGAAATGAACTGTTTTCATTACTGTAAGGACATTCATTCTAAACCCCTTTACGCTTTATGTTATTCATTGGGCTTTAGCTCACTGCTCATATATATATGTAGGTGAACAGGCACCAGACTGGAGCTAGGAGCATCGGGGTAGGCTCCCAGTTTTGTCTAGCCAACCACTGTGCCTCATTCACGAGGTTAGAAACTGTCTAGCTAAGGCTATGGGATGTTTTAGTTTTGCCCATACATTACATTTTTTGTAGTATTTGTATAGTATTTATTCTTGTCTTGTCTATGGGGATTAGGCCCTGTTTTGTATGATTGTAAATATTGTGCATCTTGTTACATCTTGTATATGTGTATATGCATGAAAAATCTTTTTGCATCTGAGGCATCCTGACTCATTGGACATTGTTTATTTCTTGTATTGGCTTCCGCCATGCCCACTACTGTTATCTTGTATCATTAGCATGGGCCTTCGGTAATCACGGATTCTTGGCGATTCTGATGCTAAACCCATAAAGGCGGGTTTGAAATGTGATAGTGAACCCCATCTGATTGAAGAACATTTTTATAGTTGTAAGTTCAACTTTGGTTTCCATAAGCACAATAATATTAGGTTTGTGGATTTGGACTAACTCTCTCAAGTTCCTCTTGAATCTCTTGTTGTCTGCCCCTCTACAGTTCCAAACTAACAAATCCATGGAAGGTATATTATGAGAGGGTAACGGTTCTTGATCATTTAGCTTCAGGTAACCCTTTATGGCTTGAAGGTTCGCTTCCATAGACTTTTGAGGGTTCATTAAGATGTAGTGGCACATCTGGGTTGTATCCATTAGTCGCCACGGTTGGATTCTCAGCTTTGTTCCTTCGTTCCACCATTCGGAGGTAATGAGGTGAAACACTTCTTTGCCTGGTTTTAAGCACACTAGCACTATGTTCTCGGTCATGGTGTGCATCTCCATAGGGTAATTCTCTCATTCCTCTTTCTATACTTATCTGGAGGTTCTCTTATATTGGGTTCAGTGAGTCTCTCTATAGATTAGGTGAGATGGAGTGGTTGAAACGGGCCGTTGATCTGGCTAGGAGCCTGGTTGCCCTCAACCACTGGCAGGGAAGTAGGCTCTTGCTCTGAAAGGTTCTGATGAATTGATGTCTCACCTACCCCCCGCTTTGTTCCTTAATCTAGAATCTCCATGTGAGTATCATTTTTCTTGCCCAGTCTAATCTCGTCTAGTTTCTTCGCTTTAGCTATCTCAGAGTTGTTAGACTCCTTCTTCCTTTCATATGGTCTAGCTCTATAATTAAAGCCTCATTCCAGTTAGGCTTTCCCTCTTCGGCCCGTTTCATTCCTTGCTTGGGCTTTGATATCATTAGGGTCTTCTCCTCCTTATTGTAGTGTTTCAAATCTATTCCTTTGTTGAGTGTTGTCGTTTCTTGGGCTTGGGCTCTTGGTTTCCTATTAGACTTGGTTATTGTCATCCACAACCTAAATTTGGTTGGGCTAGGATCAATGATGTGTGATGCCTCATGCTATTCTTCATTCCCAGCGGCACCTGGTCCTTGTAGAGTTGTCTCCTACAAGGTTCTATCATTGCAGCTTTCCCTCCGGTGTCCAACCTTGCCACAAGAAAAGCAGAATAAGTGCAAATGTTCATATTCAACGTTGTAGATATATTTACCTATCGCGACTTGGGAGATTAGCGGCTTCGGAGGTCCATTTCAACGCAGACCCGAGCGTACTGTCCTCTTGTTGCCTTGGCTATATTGATGTCAATCTTCAGTGGAGTCCCCAATACCTTCACAATGTGGAATAGGACTTTCTCATTATAGTATTCGATGGGTAGATTAGGAAATCGCACCCACATGGCTGTAGTATCCTCTTTAGCCTCATTAGATTTGAAATCTTGTTGCCATCTTCGAATAGTGACATAGTGATCCATGGCTACCTAGGGTCCACCTGTGAACACCTTAGTATAATCTTCCATCATATCAAATTTCACTATAAAGAAACCATGGCCAATATCTAGGGCTTCGAAGTCACCTTGCAAACCCTAAATTTTGGTGACTTTGGCCATAAACAACTTATATCCTATAGTTTTCTCGAATAATCTGACTATCAAACATTTTCCCCATGGTTCTCTAACTTTCTTCAACAGCTTGTTGGGATTTTAACCTAAGGGATGCCATTTTTCTCCTCCTTTATATCCGCATCCTCTTTCTCAGTTAGGACAATGCAGCTTGCTTCGCCCTCATCAAAGGACAGCTCATCTACATCGCAGTCAAAATTCTTTTCATGAACAGTTTTATTGAACCGTGAACACATAAGGGTTTGCTCGAATGATTTTAAGTTACTTTTCAAATTAAGCAAGAATATATAATCTCTAACCTAGCTCATATAAAATAAAGCAGATGGGTTTGCAGTATTCAAAAATTTAACTAAATCTTCGTTTGGGAAGAGCTAATAGCATGGCTTTTTGACTATTTTAGCCTGACTTTTTTTTTGCCTCGTTTGGTTTTTTGTTTTTGGCTTTTTTAACTTTTGTGAGAGAAAGTGCAATGATTATGGTTTGAATGAGACATTTTATCTTATTGACTTAGGTAACCAATTTTGTCTTTTGTGCTTTTTTAAGCAAAAAGTCAAAATCAAACATCGCTTAAATTAAACGTTTAAATGCCATTAATACAATAATTTTATTACTAATTAATAACAAATACACATTCTAAGAGTAGTTTAAAATATGGATTATCTTATATAGTTTTGAAATTACATTATGTTCCATCAAATTTCTAATCGCCTAACAAATTGTGATGACTAGGTATGTTATCCGTCTCATTTCTCTTTGTTTACATTGGGTTTGCCCTTGTTAGAGTGACGAGTTTAACTTGGAACCTTGTTAACCGTTTGGGTTTGTTGTGTTTGGGAGCCTTTCTCAAAATTCTTGTTGTTGTTTATCTGGTGTTGAGTTTCATTTGTTTCGGGAGGCTTAAAGTTGAATCCGGGAGTTTTGCATTTGAGTTGGAAAATTTTCTGGGTTGAGGGTTGAGCTGCACGTGTGGGGCCTTAGGCTGCATGTGCGGGATAGGGCCCGCACGTGCGGGAGGTGAAGCCGCACGTGCGGGAAACAGGGGAATTCTGGGCTTGCTTACTGCATTATATGTAGGTGCGGGAGGAGGTGCGAAATGGGAGAGCCGCACGTGCAGGAATGAGGGTTGCATGTGCGGGAGGCACGCTTCGCATGTGCGGGGGTAAGTGCCGCACGTGTATGATGGGCCTGGGTCCGAAAACTCTGTTTTCTTTCTTTCTTTTGGACTATGTATATCACTTTTGAAACATATCCTTCTCACTCTAAAATCATTTTGCTCCTCCTTTTCTCTAAAAACCTCCACCAAAACACCAAAAACTCTTAATTTCTTACAATCTATTGGGGTTTTGATCCATCATCCTTCACAAACTTTGGAGAGCTAAGTGAGGGCTTCGTTGTGTGTGGTGAAGATCGTGTTTCAACACCATTGATTTTAAGGGTTTTATCTCATTTTCTTCTCCAAACTTGAGATAGGGGATTTCTTAGAGTCATATGTATATTTTTGCAAGATTTTGATTAAATTTTCGGGGTTTTTCTCGTGAATCTTGAAACTTGATGTTTGGCACAACAATGTGGATAGTGTGGGAGTAGATTTGCTTTCATGTCTCTTTTGGAATAATCCCTTGAGGGCTTGAACTAAGTTGACTGAAGAAGAGTTGTTTTTTTTTTAAGAAATTATCGCAAGTGATTTGTGTGTGTATGTGTGTTATTGTGGTGAGAAAAACCTAAAATTTGGGAGTTTTCAAAATGTGTTGAGAATACATGGTTGATATTGTCTAAATACTATTTTGTGTGCCAAAAGAGTAAAGAATGGTGAAATTTCTTATATATATATATAATGATGGGTTTCATGAAAAAGGAAAAAAAGAAAAAAAGAAAATGTGTTGATATTGGAAGTTGTTGTTCAATGTTGTTTTAGTCTTAAAATGACTAATGTGTTGAGAATAAGAGAAATGTGGAAACATTGTTATTTTTGATGAACTTGGTTAGATAGATGGTTTGTGAAATCACCTTGGAAATGAGGAAATTGGTGATATGGATCTTCATGGTTAAATCATGAGAAAGAATTGTTAATGGAAGGGATATGACATTGCATTGATGTTGTTGCATTTTCATCTCAATTCATTTAATTGTACTAAATTTCGATTATTGGATTTGAAAACTTTTGCATTGAGAAAAACATGTTATGAAATAAGTTTTCATGCAATTGTTTTGGGGTAAATACGTTGGTAAGTCCGGATAGGAGGTGTAGATGAAATTGATTAAGTTGGCCTGAGTATTCAGGGTGAAAGACCAAAAATACGCGCGGTTGAGGTACTATTTCCCTTTCGGTTAGTAACCGGTAAAGTGGGTTTTTGGTAATGCTAGTTATGTCTACTTGCAGACACCAACCTAGGAATTACCTGAGTCGTATTTACCGTTCCATCGAATGAAATGGATTAAATTTTGAAATGTTGGGATTTTAATTTGTCATTGAGCATAATGGTTTTGAAGGGTGAAAAATGTGATTTTTACTCAAGAAAACATAGCATGACATGTGCATTTCATTTTGCGAAATTTGTATAAAATGTATATACTTTGTTAAGAATTCTCTACTGGGCTTTATGCTCACTCTTATGGGATTTTGGTACAGGAAAAGACGCGGTGAATCTGCCAAATTAGGGCGTGGATGCATGTATTGAGAGCACGAGGCTCTATTTTTTTGTGACCATATTTTTTGTAAGCTAAGGGCTATGTATGTATGGGTTCGAGAAACCATCTTTTGTGCAATCGGGCTTAAGGCTTGGAATTTGTAAGTCCCTTGAGGGCATTTATTTATTTTTGATTGAATGTTCTACATGTTGTAGATTCATGTACTAGAATTCATTGAATGTATAACTGCATGTGAGATTATATTGTATAAACATTGAGTTCATGTAATGGAATGTGTTGGGGATGGTTCGATACTTCTTAGGAGTCTTGATTATTATTATATCCATTGTATTTTTTTTGGGGCGTTACAACTGAACCATTTTATTAATAAATTAATTAACAGTTTTTAATGATATAAGAAATATATTTCAATTAACAATTTATATAATATTATTATTGTATAAAATAGTAGTTAGGAATTTTATTTTATTTTTATTAACTCTGTTAAATAAAAAATTCTAACAATAAAGTATTTGTAATTTCAAAACTATATCAGACAAATATAATATGTATTTTAAACAAATCTTAATAAGTGTATTTCAATTTAACCAAGAAATAAAGAAAAAAAAGGGGATAGGATGATTAATTTTCTTATTTAAATATAATTATTAAATAATTTTAATAAATACAAATAGTAAATTACAAAATACCTAATACAAAACAGTGATAAAAAATTAGGGAAAATTCAAAAAAAAAAAAACTCAAAATTTAACCATTGTAAAAAAATAAATTCTGAAAATTTTATTTTGTTAATTTAAACTTAATTTTTTTAATTTAATTTTAATTTAATCTATCTACATATTTTATCTACATATTTTTAAGTAAACTTGTCTAAAAAAAAAATTATTTTAGTCAATAAATTTTATTTAATGAAAACAAACAGATAATTTAAATTAAAAATAAATAAAAAAATTAACATTTAAATTGACAAAAAAAAATTATGATTTATTTTATTACAAAAATCAAACCTTAACATTTTTTTTAAAATTTTTTTTGTAACTTCTCTTTAAAAAAAAAATTTATTATCAAATTATTATTTCTTAAATTTCAATTTTTTTTTCTCCATTTCTTTTCACAAATCTAATTAGATTTTCTAAGTGACCTAGGATTTGTTAACCTAGGATTTTGATTTAAAAAAAGTGCAAGGCCAATCAAATAAATTGATAGTCGAAAGTTGCTAAAATCTCAGTGCAATACAGATTTTGATTTTGATTTTGAGTTTGAACTTGAATTGTTTCCTCTTTTTGTTCGTCAATCAACAAATAAGCTGCAGCAGAATCATCAACTTCACTGAAAAAATCATCACATCGAGACGTGAAGAAGCACAGCAAGTATGAAGAAGGGAAATGAGAATGGAAGTGTTCTTCAATTCGCACCATTCAGAGTGCTGTTGACGAGGAATTCTGGCATAGACTATCTTCATTGAAGCTCAATCTCTTTGGAATTGACGATTCCCCTATTTCCATTACCGGTATCTATCTATATCTATGCTTCTTTATTTCCTCTCCTAATTTAAATTTTTTTTCTTTTTTTAATTTTCAATATTCTTCTATTATGGTTTGATTGTATGAAGTAATTATTGGAAATTCTCAGTTATAGTATGGATTGGCATTTTGTTAGTAATTTGTTGAGTTGAGTGTTGAGTATGGCATTTTCATTACCAATTTCTTTGAATTCTTGTCTTCTTTTGTTGAAGTTGAAATAGCTAGAAAAGTATTTGTTTGGGTGAGTTTTCATAACTTGTGTGTTTATGAATTTTTTTTTTTTTTTTTTTTAAATTAGAAAGTAGTTTGAGACAACCACCCCCCCCCTCTTCAACTTAGGATATTGGGATATATATCCAAAAGTTAAATATGGATACGGGGACATGATATGCCGCATATATATTGCATGCATACCATATAATATTTTTAGATAAGATATTGTAAATTATATAGAAATATACTTAAAATTAAATAGGATTTAAAGAGAATATGGAATTTCCATTGCTCATCCATGTGACAGGCTATAAATGTTTCTTTCCGAATCTTCTTCTTCTGCAAATATCGTAAAAAATTAGAGAAATCAAGAGTCTGAATTGGGTTCGGATGTCAAACACATATCCTACACCCTTACCGTTGTCATGTCCGGTGGACACGAGTACTTTGGGGGAAATAGAAGGATCCATGTAACAACCTAGGAGGCTGGAAGCTAGTCATAAATTAGTCTTAGACCTTCATGGAAAATTTGATCAACATAAATTTATGTTTACATTAAATTGACCTATAAATAAATAAATGCAAATCATTTGTTTTTGATGGGTGACTTTATGTACCTGAGAAGTGAAGTGATCTTGTGGCAGGGTTTCTATGCACATTGTTCACATTCTCAACTATCAAATCCTTTCTCTTCGTGCTGAATCGTTGCCACCTGAACCATGTGTTCAATCGTCAATAACAAGAAGCTGTGGTGACAGGAACAAATGCTCTGTCCCTGGCATTCTATACAACACAAATACATTGGAGGGTTTTCAAGCCCTCGATAAACAGAGCTTGCTAAAGGCAGAAGCAAGGAAGGTATTTTATTCAGATAGGCTTTATTCTTGATTTATACTTGAATTTCCTTTTGTCTAAGCATCATTGGGGTGAGTTTGTAAAATTGGTCAACAAGTATTTCAGTTCCACAGCCTTTAAGTAGATTTACAAGTGGTGCTGGGCCATGGCTCAGGTGGAGGGGCTTGGGATGGTCTTAGGTTCGAATCTTGCCAAGCTCCCCCACCATCCCAAGCAGGAAAACAGAAAAAAATGGGTGTGGTAATTAGGGGTGTTCACAGACCAGTATGGTTCGGTTTTGGGGTGAGCCAAGAACCAAACTAGTCCTTGGGATTCCAGAAATTAACCAAACTGAAACGTGAAACTTTTGGAACTGGACCAGAAACAAACCGCAAAAGTGGTTTGGTTCTAGTTCGGTTCCACAATTTAAGGCTAGAAAATTAATTCCTATATCCAGAATATCAAGTTTAATGAAAAAATGATTCTACCTATATATATATTTCAAAACATTAACAAGCATACTTCAAAATCTTAGAATATTCTCCGAACCAACTTTGTAAGACATGTAAAGAACTGAAAATTCTTATATTATATACTAATTATTTAAAAAATACAATTTTATTAGAATTAGGAACAATTCCGGTTCTTTAGAGTCTTACTCCATGAACAGAACTGTTAGCAATAGTCCTTAATTTCTTTGAACCGAAATCTAACCATCCTTCCAAAAAACCAAACCAAACTGTATGATTTTGATTAGTCCAGTCCGGTCCATCAGTCTTTCTGAACACCCTTACTTGTAATCTTGGAAAAACAGGTTGGCTGAAATGTAAATATGCTTCTCATGTTAAAAGTATATATCTCATTGAATATCAGATTTGGGAGGACATTCATTCTGGAAAGGCTGAGGAGGACAGTACAATACTTTCAAAGTTCCTTCCTATATCATTTGCAGACCTTAAAAAGTGGACCTTTCATTACTGGTTTGCTTTCCCTTCTCTGTCGCTTGGTCCTCCTGCAACCTTGGTTGATTTGAGGCCAGCTTCCCAGTGCCTCAGCCTAGAGGAGGTGAGGCAAATGTTAGTATTCTTTGTAAGTACTGTATTTAACTTTTCATATCAATTTTTTGACACCAAGGTTATTGTTGTGGGGTATAGGTTGAATCGGTATCAGCAACGTGTAATGAGTGGTGTAGCACAAGGGCAACAGCAGGTAAAATGTCTTGAGTTATTAATGCTCATACCTTATTTGTCTGCAGATTGTTTTGTTTGCACTTTATGTGGAGAACCTAAAGCATATGAGATTGCCATGGATGTGCCATGTGTTTGGGTCTGTTTTGATTCAAATTCACATGCTACTTTCAAGCATCTGAAGGACTGGGGTTCCTGCCAACATGATTCCCAAAAGGTATGCCCACATACTTCACATTTTTGTAAACTTATACTAGTTTTGCTAATTGAAATGAATGAGACAGTTTGGGCCTGTTTGAAGCAGTTTTCTCAAGTTGAAAGTTGATAATCAGAAAGTTGAATTTAAAGAACCCTCCCCCAGCTTTCACATTATCACCTTTTTAAGTTTATTAAAGCTATTTCTACCTCATATGTTATAAGCAGAAACTACACCAAACACTCTGCACAAATTCCCAAATTAGAAAAGCTATAAGCAGTTTCAATAAGCTGCACCAAATATGGTCTTTGTTTAATTCCTCAATGGTTTGAGTCCTGTTAAACATTATGTTGAAGTTTTAGATGTCACTTCCACAAAGCTAAGTTAAATGTTGCTGGCAGTTTCTATTTGGCTTTTACGACCCATGTCATCTTCCAGTAATCCTGGTTGGCCTCTTTGCAACTTCGTTGCATTTATTTGTTCAAGATGGAACCTAGAGAAAGTTCACTTGTTGTGCTATCATGAGAATCGTGATTTTGCTGATCTGGGCTTGTCCCTTGTTGCTGAAGCCTTAATATCAGTTTCACAAGGTAGAGCGGCAGAATTTGGGTAACAGCTCTCTTCTAATTAGAATTTTCTCTCTTTTTACAGTTGAAATTGTTTTCTGCACTGGCTTTCCTGACACAAACACTATTTGTTTAGGATGGAAAGATAGCCTCCATATTCCTAATGCCGTGGGATGGGAACTTAACAGAGGGAAGAAGTTATTAAGATGTATTAGCCTAGCTAAATCCATGGATCCGACTAGGTATGTATTGAGATTGTCACTTCATAGTCCATAAGGGCATTATTCCATTGCATCCTTTAACATTTAAAGCTACAGTGTTGGCAGCTTAGCAATATTGGCTGTGGATTTAAATTTAAAATTAATGAGATGGCGCGCTTTGCCATCTATGGACTTAAACACCTTCTCTGCTACTAAGTGTCTTCTCTTAGGGGCCTGTACACTTAGATGCCAGGTTGCGCAGAAGCTTATGGTGAGTGCATGCGATTTTATGATAAAATTCTTTTATTCTACTGCTTGGGTTATGAAAAATTATTTGCAACTGCAAGCTTGGGGCGTCCGGAAACAGTGTTATTAAAGGCGTGCCTAGACGTGCGCCTAAGCCCAAGTCTCATCCAAGCCTAAGGTTTGTGCCTTGTAGTGTTCCAGGCCAGGCGACTTCGATAAGGTGCGCCTAGGCCCAAGTCCCATCCAGGCCCAAGGCTTGCGCCTTGTAGTGTTCCAGGCTTGGCGACTGTGACAAGGTGCTTGACTGGCTCAAGGCTTGCATCTTGAGGGTTTTTTTTATTGTTGCTTTAATTGGTTTTGTTTAAAATTTGGCCATTGATTTAATATGGTGCAGTTATAGAAGATCCCTACTCTTATTACAGCTGCCAATACATTGGGCATTCAACCCTAAATCAATGATAGAAGAATAATTAGCCCTAATTCCTAATCTCCAAAAAACACTAAATATTTAACATTTCATTTTGTTTATGTTGAACCCTAAATTATTTACTCATATTAAATCATATATTTTTTTCCGTACAATGTGTGCCTCACTTCGGTGAAGCTTGCGCCTCGCCTTGCGCTTTGAGCCTAGGCCCTAGGAGACCTTGGCATCTCGGTGCGCCTATTGCCTTTATAACACTGTTCAGAAAATGACACTACTTGACAGTGGCAGGGTGGCTATGTCTAATCTGTTGAGGCAATCCCTATATACTTTGGGTGACTGCCTTAATGGTGGCGAGTTTAAAGCCACAGCAGCAGTTAAAAGTCTCGAGAAAATCTTTCCGGCTGTGGTAAATAATTTTATCCCTTACATAACTTGTCAACCTAATTTAACTTGAGAAAATTGATTCCCTTAAACTATCCCTATGTGTTGGTTTTATTCTCAGGAAGCTGAAGGTGTTGTGATGGCTATTTCGATGCCCGGGCATCCGGTGCCTAGCCATGAAGAAAATATTGTGCTTGAGGATTGCAAACACCTACACAATTTAATTGATTGTCATGATGCAGTTTTCTTATTGACTGATACAAGGGAAAGTCGATGGCTCCCAACTCTTCTTTGTGCCAATGCTAACAAGGTCAATGTCCTTCTATGAAGCATTGACACTTTGAAATAGGTGTTGTAGCTATGTCAAACATGGACACGTATAGGACATGCCATGTAGTGTCTATTTTTTAAATTTAAATTTAAATTTATTGCAAGGGACAAGCGGGGACATGCTTCAGGATACAACATGATCTTATTTTAATTTTTCAAAATGAATTTTGAGGATCATATTATAATATTTGAAAACATGAGGGTTGAATTTGAAAAAAAAAAAAGAATTCATAGCAAACCTCAACACCACAACGCAGATCTAACCGTAGTTGTGAAGTTGAGAGTTGACTTCCAACGATTCCTGGAGCCAAATGCAACACAGATCTAGTCTCTAGCTAATTTAGATATAGTTTTTTTCAAAAATATGTTAAATTAATGTAAGTTTTCATTAATTTTAATAGTTTATAGATGTAATATTTATATAAAAATATTTTTTTGCTGTCTCCCCACCACGTCTGTCTGTCTCTGTCCTTATTTTTTTGAAATCATAGTGTCCGTGTCCGTGCTTCCTAGATGTCCTTTATGCCATTGATAAAAATTGAGATTTTTTTTGTCAACTTTGGCATCAAATTCTTCAATAAAATTTGGACCACATCTTTCTTAGTGTTCCTAACTCCTAATAGTTCATTTATTCAATCATGTTCTATCTTCAGATTACTGTAACTGCAGCTTTGGCGTTCAACAGCTCCTTGGTTATGCATCATGGTGCCGGTCCTCTCAGAAGTACTCACGACTTTAAAGCCGATGTTGTGAATACTTTATCTTCTGAAATCAGAAACTTCTCAGAGACAGAGAGAATAGATTGGGTCGTTACTTCTGCAATGATGTGGTTGCCCCTATTGATGTAATATTTGTAACTGCAATTGTGTGATATTAAAGTTTTCTGCGTGCATATTAATCACTGCACTGACTACTCATTCTTTTTGCAGTCAACTGCCAACTGCACTTTGGATCAACAATGCACGGTTACGTGGCCAGGGCTTGCTCCCATTGCTTCAGCCCTTGCAGTAGAACTTTTAGTAGGGATTCTGCATCACCCTCATGGGTAACTCCTAAAAAAACTATGTTAACAAAGCTCAGTTATTTGCTGATTTTTCTTGAGTTTTGAGAAAACTAGTAGATAGAAAAGTCGGCTTGGCAAATACTCTCTTGGTAGCTTTTTAACTGTTTTAGGATAAAGTTGTTAACAAAGTTGATGCCTTTGACAAATGTTTAAAAAGTTGTTTTTTGTTGTTGGGAAAGTTCATGTGGGGTTTGGAATTTGTTTTTGTCTTAAAGTGATTTTTTTTTTTTTTGGTGTAAAATTTCTTGTTTGGTCTATTGACTTTTTTTTTTAGTAACGGGAATCTGTTTTAGCATATTTGGTGGTGCAACTTTTGCTTATAATTTATGGGGTGGAAATAACTTTCAAAATTTGGGGAAAAAATTGATTATCTAACAGCTGAGTGGGGTACTTTTATCTTATGTTTTTTTATTATTAACTTTTTAGTTTGAGAAAAACTGCACAAAACAGGCCCAAATCTAATATAAGTTTCCTTCCAAATTTTGGTCTACATTGTCATTACTGCCCTACAGGTAGTGCCAAAGCTGAGTTTGCCAACTCTACTCATAATGAAAGCACTGAACAACCTCTTGGTATTTTACCCCATCAAATTCGAGGATCGCTCTCACAGTTTTCTCAGATGACTCTCATTGGTCACTCCTCAAAAACCTGCTCTGCTTGTTGCTGCACTGTAAGTTTCTAGCATTACGAAATTGTAATGGTTTTTTTGAAATTTTTTTTATTATTATATTTTTGAATTTCGTACTGTCCAGGTGGTATCAGAATATTGGGAAAGAAAGATGGATTTTGTCCTTCAAGCCATTAATCATCCCACCTATCTTGAAGATCTCACTGGACTAACGGAGCTCATGAAGTCAGCGAGCTCTTTTGAGCTGGACTGGGATGATGAGATGGACGACAATGACAACAATGATGATGATTGTGTTGAAATCTGAAGGTATGTTTCTAATTTCTTTAATTTAGTATGTTGCAATACACTTGCCAATTTTACAGAAATTAAAGCATGAAAGCAATCAAAATTCACTTTCTTGATTAGTTTCACCTTCAATATAGAGTTTCTTCTTGGACCTTTATGATTGATTGAACCAATAATTGTTATTCAGGGCATTCTATTGTCTAAGTTAATATAATCATCAAAATAATCGAGAGATGAAACTACTAATTTCCCTTTAATCTAGAAAACATTTATAAACATTATTAATCTAGTAAACAAACATTAATAAAACTCATCAAGGACTCATTTGATTAAAAAAAAAAAAAAACTCGTTTAGCGTCTTTCATTGCTAAAAAATTGTAACAATTAACAAATTTTACTAAATTCTTGTAACCAAAAAAAAAAAAAAAAAAGCTGTTCTTGTTTTGGAAATGAGTTTTCATTCTTCCTGTTTTCCCTCACGCCTTTTGGTCGTCATCCATCACGAATCACCTCTTCTGACTAACATCTCCAGCCCCCACTTCCACCATTGATAACCACTTGTGGTCATTACCTCCGGTAATCACCCCGTCTGTCCGTTGGCAACAACCTTCACCCCCACTTCCACTGACAACTCCCTCCGGCCATTCACTGTCACTTATTTTAAAATACATGTGTGCCAATTGTGTTTTTATTTTCTTTTTTAACAAAAAAAGCATAAACACATTTAATGTTTTCTGTAAACAATAAAATAAATTGTAAACGTTATTAAATGACACCTAAATAAGTTTGTATTTTTCCAAAAATAAAAATAAAACAAAAACAAAGCAATCCAGGGCAACGTAATAGCTTTAAAAACTACATGAAATACCTTGGTCCATGGCCACAAACCACAGTGCAAGATATTCTAATTTTAGGCATGGTTGGGCAGCCTAATACAGGTTGGCAAGCTATGCTCTTTCTCTGATTCTGACTTTGAAATTTAAATGTTGAATAAAAAATGGACTAGTTTCATTTGCCCTAAAGTCATAGTGACTTATTAATCTGATAGATTATACAAGTATAAATTACAAATACACTTCCTGAGATTTAATTAAAATACGAATCGCCTCTATGGTTTTGAAAATTACATTCCACCCACTGAGGTTTGTAATTTCATAATAAATCGCCAATTTTATTAATAAATCATCAAGTCAATTAACAGTTTTTAATGATATTAAAAATATATTTCAATTAATAATTTAGGTAATTTTATTATTGTATAGGAGAGCAAGTATGAATTTCATTTTTGTAATTATTTCTATTAAATAAAAAATTCTAATAAGGGAGTATTTGTAATTTTTCAAACTATAGAGAGTAATTTGTATTTTAAGCAAACCTCAGGGGTGTATTTGTAATTTACCTGATTATACAATGCTTTTGCATCTATGCTATCCCTCTTATCTCGCTATTTGGACATTGATGGTCCCTTTTACTCGCCTTTCTATTATGATATGATGCACGTTCTCACTTTACCATCTATAAAAATATTAGAAATTTATGTAGTAGTCTTGATCGAAGTATCATCTTGACATATGTACATTGTGTTTTTTTAAGTCAATGGGATCACGCAAAAGGGATGAATTGGATTGATAGTCTCTTACTTCAGTCTACCAAAATGAATCAGGTAAGTTACGCCCATCCTGTTAGTAGTGTTCTTATTAATCCCGAATCACCATCCTCAACAAATTTAGATATTTTTACGGTTATACTATGGAATTACTTGTAAAGTAAATTTTACATTAGTCCACATAGAATAAGTAATTTAACTAATTTTGCAAACGAAAATAGGATAATAGAGCCTTCTATGTGGCATTGAAAAAATGAATCACTTTTTATAATCTAAACTCTTCAATCTTTTCTCTGTTGGTTGTAGAGAATAGTGAATAATAATTCAAAAATGTAATAACTCATGAGAACCTTCAAGTGAGGTTTCTTTAAAGCAGAAAAATAGCAATTATCCAGACAAGACTAGGAAGGGAAGTCCACCATCACCACCTCAAAGTCACCTTCCCAAAGGTGGAGAGGTAAGTGGGGTCTGCACTTTTAGTATCAAATAAAAAGGTTTCAATCAAATTCTCAAAATCATCATATACCTATATGGGGAATTCTATATATATATAAATTATTTATTTTTTTGAATGTAAATATGATCATGTCATGTGATTATGATTATGATTATCAGATCTATCTAATTTTTTTGCATGTACAATCTACAAAAGGGTCTAAAAAATGAATGAAACAAATCATCGGTAAAAAATACCATGAAAGGCTCATGGGTTGGGATTGAATGTCCATTTCACAAGTAGATCGGAGATAATCCAATATATACGATTAAGTCATGTGATTATGGATGTTGATATATATATATATATATCCGATTAATCATGGTAGACTCACGGTTTTGATTTCAACGCGTCCAATTTGCAAGTAGGCCGGAGATATTCCAGACTCTATATATATTATTATTAAGTTAAATGTGACTGTGAATGTTAGAAATGGGCTGGCTTTTTGACTTTTTGATTTATTTTAGCTTTGGGTTAAAAAGCTTGGTTTTGGGAAGAGTTTTTGATTTTTGATTTTTTGCGAGAGAAGGGTGTAATGATTATGGGGTGGGTGTAATGTTTTGTTTTTGTGACTAAAATAGCTTATTTTGTCTTTTGTGGCTAAAATAGTCACAAATCAACTTATAAGCAGACTTATATATATTCAATAAAATCAAATCATGTATCCAATTTGGTAATGAAGTTGTTGGTTGTGGACATTTAAGTCCTCATCTCTCATAATCAATCAAACTCAGCTAGACTTTGTTTAGTGGTGTCACCATTTTGAGTTCCATTTTCATTATATATCCCACGTGTTACAGCTCACACTATGTTAGTAGATTTATTTTATTTTATATTTTATATTTTTTTGGGTTAGTAGTGTTTGGGTGCACCAATTGTGTCAGTCACAAGCTTCAAATTACGCCTTTAAATTATACCCACAGGGCATGTTAGTTAGTGGCTTGTGATGATGCCTCATATGTTAGGTTAGGATTAATTAATAACTGCCATTCAGAAGATATTGCTAGTTCTTTGTCACACTCACTAAAAGCCAACATGACATCATCTCTTGAGGCATATGTATTTCCATTCAGAGTACAGTATAAAGAAATGTATAGTTTGTTGCCCCCCTAAAAGGGTGATAAATCTTTAACCCCAAGGGGATGACAGGATAAGATTCAAAGTCTTAAATTCGAGTAACTTAAGGGGTCACAGGAGATTTGTCCGGTCTTAAAGATTAGTCGAGATGCGCACAAATTTGCTTGGACACCTAGTTAGAAATTAAAAAAAAAGAAAAAAGAAGGTGATGGACCTTTTTTTTTTTTTTTTTTTTTTTCCTTCTCCCAACCATTGAAAAATGGTTACAAATTAAAAATAAAATAAAATCAAATGGGTGATATTTATGTACTCTATATAGTACACAATTCATTTGGTATCAATAATTTGTCACACATTTTTAATTCCAAAATAATTAAAACGATATTATATTTTTTCCAAATATTTATCATACCTGACAATTAAGCTTTAAAAAGTAAAATTAAACAATAACGGTTATCCTTTACACAAGTCTTTTTCCATTCTCACCCACGATCTTTGGATACGTTTGCGGGTGTTCACTTTTAGTACACACCTTTATTTATTTATTATTTTTTTTAACATATTTAGAAGTTAAAAATAA
This sequence comes from Camellia lanceoleosa, assembly GCA_025200525.1. Lineage (NCBI taxonomy): Eukaryota > Viridiplantae > Streptophyta > Magnoliopsida > Ericales > Theaceae > Camellia > Camellia lanceoleosa. Next base: position 138,873,865 of record CM045765.1, on the reverse strand, counting down.
ATAGGCAAATATTACCCTAGAATTTTTTTCCAAAATTTAGGATAATCGTTCACATATCGGAGTGTTAAATTGGCAGCATGCTTGTAAATTATGACTAAAGTGATCATAATTTGTCACATTATTTTGTATAATATTTTTGCAAGTTTGTTTGGTTTGTATATTACGCACTTCAAATGGCTAAAGACATATTTTGGGAAGATGGTTATAATCAATTTTTTTGTGAAAAGTTACTTATAAGCAGCTTTTTTGTGAGAGAAGAAGTGGTTTATAATCTATAAAGTGGATTATAACCAATTTTTCAAAATAGGCCAAAGAGATAAAGGTCAATCTTAATGGTTATTATTAGCACCTGATAAATCAATCTAGAGCGAATTCAAGACTCCATTTGTGAGACACCTCAAATAAGCACCAATTTAATAGGCCTTTTTGTCAACCACACAAACCATGTTTGCTAAAACCTTTTTTTCTCAAGATGGAGATTTCAATGCCCAATGGTTAGGATTCATATCCTTTCCGTCAATGGAGGATTCAATGATTGTAAAATTATTATTCTTTTAAAGGGTTAATTTCACTTTTCTTGAGCTCCTCTTGATTAAGAAGTATCAGTGTGTTTGAGTTCAATTTTTTAAATTCAATTTTTTAAAAATTAAGTTTTTTATTTTTTATTTTTTATTTTTTTAATTTTTAGTGAATATTTTTAAAATTTTAAATAATTTTTATTTTTTAGATATGCCTTACTTAGATGTATTTAAAAAGTAAAATATTTATAAAAAAAATATTTAAAAATTCAATAAATATCCAAGAATATGAAAAATGTATTTAATTTTTTTATTTTGTATTTATATTTTTTATATTTAGTGGATTTTTTAAAGATTTTTTTTACAAATATTATAATTTTTAAGTGTACTTATGTTAGATGTATCTAAAAATATAAAAAATTACTTAAAATATTAAAAAAATTTAATAAAAATAAAAAAAAATATTGAAAACAAAAAATTTTAATTTTTCAAAAAGTAAATCTTAAAAATTCAAATCAAATAAGCTGATTTTATTTATTTATTTTTTCCAGATAGTCGTTCAGAAGCATTTTGACAATTACATGTAGGTAAAAGTTCCGAAAGAGAATTTATGATAAAACTTCATTTTTTGCGATACATTTTATTATAAATATATTTTATGAGATTTGTTTAAAATACGTCATCCTTATAATTTAAAAATTATAAATATCTGATTATCAAAAAAATTATTTAACATAATTAATTAAAAAATAAAAATTTTAACTGTTTTCTTATATAATAATAAAATTATATAAATTATTAATTGAAATAAATTTTTGATATTATTAAAAATTATTAATTGATTTGATAATTTATTAATAAGAGTGTTATTTGTTATGAAATTAAAAATTTTAAAAGATAAAATATAACTTTTAAAATTATAAAAAAATAATTTATATGTTAAATAAATTTCAAAAAATATATGCGTGATTTATCTTTTATAGGGTTGTTCAATTGTGGTGATGAGCGTGTCGAACTGAAGTGGTGCACTCAAAATTGGTTTTGTTTTGTTGGTTGATTCCAGTCTAAAACGGACGGCATGGCAAGCTTAGATTATTATTATATGAATTTATATGCCATCCACATCACTACGTGGTCTCTTACCAAATTGCAAGGACCAAACATTATCTGATATTAAAACTGCTTATTATAATCATAAAATAAATAATGACATATAATATTTTGAAAGTATTAAATATAATATGATTATCGGATTGATTTATAAATGATATATATTAAGGATTTTATTAAATGAACAATTTGAATCATCAAAACAGGACATGTAGTGAATTTCACAGACTCGTCAAATTGTCTCACTTTAAAAAAGTCCAACCATTTATTATATGTTTGTGGGTATTGGTCAATGCTCTCCCCACAATAAAAGAATGACCAATACAAGCAAATAATAAAGGGTTGGACTTCTTTGAATTTGAGAGGTTCATGAGGCCACTGCATATCCTGTTTTAATGATTCATATTGTTCATTTTATAGAGTCGTCCGTATATATAATTTATAGAAAAAATTAGGTCAATTTGATAATATCAAAAAAGAAATTGTAATTTTTAGAACTTTAAAAATATCAATCAACTTGTTTGGTTTTCTTTTTTCTGAAAACAGTTTTTAAAAAATTTTACTTTCTTGTTTTTCATTTTTTTTTGTTTTTACTGAATTTTTTAATATTTTAAGTAATTTTTTTAAATTTTTAGACACACTTAACATAAATGCACATAAAAAATATAATTTTTATGAAAAAATCTTTTAAAAATTCAATAAATACCAAAAATACGAAAATTTAGTATATTTTTCGTATTTTTATGTATTTGTTAATTTTTAAAAATATTTTTTCATAATTTTTTTTTACTTTTTTGATACATCTAAGTAAGATGCATCTAAAAAAGTTTAAAAAATGCTTAAAATTTTAAAAATATTCACTAAAACAAAAAAAAAAATGAAAAATAAAAAATTCAGTTTTAAAAGACTTAATCCAGAAAATTCAAACCAAACACACTGAATGTAATTTATCTCCTTTTCTTTGTTATCCAATGATATTTTATTTCCCATGGCTGAAATGACAGTATTGTGGGAAAACAAATATTTAATTAAACAAATTTCACCTTCCATAATAAGCTTTTGTATTTTGACTGGTCAGATTTTCTATCCATGCATTGGGCTAAAATTCTTTTTCTTCAATTTGGAAAACTGTAAGTCGAAAAAAACTCGAGAACCTCATAGTTTTGAATCATTGTTCATTTAAATATATATTTTAGAAAAATAGAAAAGGCAACAAATGTTAAAAAGTTATAGTTATATAATAAGGGAGGTTTCTCCCTAATTCGAAATCGGACTGGAAGGTGTTGTTGAACTTCTGTGAATCTATTACAAAGCCTACATCAATGATTAAAATTGTTTAATATGTAAGACTTGTCGAATAATTCATTTATAGAAAAAATTACATTAATCGAATATCGATAATTATGTAATTAGATAACTTTTGTGTCAATAGTTATGCATTAAGATAGTAAGTTAGGGATGATATACCGCCATGGTATTTTCTTTTCCATTTTTTATTTATTTATTTTTTTGTGTGTGTGTGTTTGAAGAGTGTCAATATTTTTCATTTTATGCTAAAATTTTAAAAATATTTTTAATTTTTTCTTCTAAAATATATGCTTTTAGTTTTTTATTTTTATTTTTATTTTTAGGTGACGCACAAATAAATTTCAAAATGTGATCTTGTGAGTTATTTAGTCTTGCATTTTGTCTTATGAACTTAAAATTCCCATTAAAATGAAAATTACACAAAATGGTACTCACTTACATTTTTTGGTTTAATTTTTCAAAGACAAAAATGGGTTTCTCCAAATATAAAATTATACATTTGGGCAATCCGCATTATATAAACTTTGGATTTTCTATCATTCTCGAACAAATCCGACATCACAAACAAAAACGTAACACTCTAATGTAACACTCAAATAATGTAATACTTCAATGTAACACACTAAAAATTTTTTTAACATACTTTTTCCAAAAGTAATAACGTAATACTAAAAAAAAAAAAATTTAATATACTTTTCCTAAACATAACACTCTAATGTAACATACTAAAAAAAAAATTAGTGTACTTTTTCAAAAAGTAACAACGTAACACTAAAAAAAAATCCTTAGTATACTTTTTCCAAATGTGACATTCCAATTAATGTAATTCCAAACGTAACACTTCAATGTAACATACACAAAAATATTAAAAATTTCTTAGTATACTTTTTTCAAATATAATATTCACAGTTTGAAATTATACATTTGTGCAAAACTTACTAAAGAATTTTTGTGCTCATTTTTGAATGGTTTGAAGAATCTATTACCCTTTTGGAATGGTTTGAATAATCTCATATCATTTTTTTGGATTGTTACGTTTGAAAAAAGTACACTAATTTTTTTTTTTTTGGTGTTACATTAGAGTGTTACACTAAGTTTTTTTTAAAAATATTATATTGGAGTGTTATGTTTGGAAAAAATACAGTAAGGATTTTTTTTTTGAGTACTACATTGGAGTGTTACAGTTTGAAATTATACATTTGTCTAAAGTTTACTAAGAAGTTTTTGTACTTCTTTTGAAATATTTAAAGAATCTTATATCCTTTTAGAATGTTTGAAGAATTTCATATTTCAAGTAATTTTTGTATTACTTTTAAAATATTTTTCAAATAAAAAGATTCTCATACAAAAATTCATCCAAAATTTGATTATCATAGATTGTGTATCTTACCTTTCTAGCACAAAAGAAAAACAAGAAGGAAAAATAATAACAAAAATAAATGTATAATCGTAAATCTAATTTTTAAATAATATATTAAATATACTTTTCCAAAATCAATGGAACTATTTGGTATATAAGAAAATTCTTAAAATTAAATAGATCACCATTTCTTGAAATGAGATCTATAAGTAAAATTTTCAAATAATGTTATATGCATTAATAGTATACTAATTGATGATGTGGCATAATTTTAGAAGTTTAAGTATTTGTAATTTGTATAATGAGTGGGGTCAATAATAATATCATAACTAGTGTTGGTACATTAATTATTATATTGATTGATGCATGCAGTACTACTGAAATTTTTTATTTTTATTTTTATTTTTTTCCAATAAATTCAACACACCATTAATAAAGGCAAACTTAAAAATAAAAAAAACAAAAAAAACCTATTTGGTCTTTTTTTTTTAAAAAAATTCTTATCACACAATTAGTCTTTGGAAATTGTAATAAACGCAATCTTAGAAGCCTTGATGATATATCCTGATTCCCACATGCCATAAATTTGGCTCATTAATACATATAAAAAATTATTAAATCTGCCAACATTTAAAGCCATAATACTGTAAGTGTCATTTTTTAAATCTGAAATCTAACTCTACCCACATTTGTATGGAAAATGATTTATTCTTTTCAACCTCTCTTGAATGACGCGGCAAACAAAATTTGTAAAGTTGACTCATTCCAATATTCTCTCAAAACTCTCTTTACATACATTTTATCATGTCACTTCAATCAGGAAATTTTGGATGGAAGAGTGTAATCTAATCTAATAAATTCTTATTTTCATAGCCTAAATTTGACATACCAGACTTGAATGGCAGACTCTCGGTTTAGGCTAGTTGTCTTATAGATAAGGGTGGATAAATGTAGGGCCGAGCCGACACTACATAATAAAAGATTTTATTTCTATCCAAGTAAAGTTCAGCTTGGCTATAACATCGGACCTCTATATTTGTCTAAGTCCAATCAATTCAAAAAATAATTATAAATCTCAAATTCATCCATCAATCTATATGTTAAAAAAAATTAAAACATTCCATAATTAAATTAAATTGCGTATTATAATTCTTAAATAAATATATTGATATCATTAGAAATTGAAAGATTTTGTGTATAAATTAAAGAATTTCTTAAATAAATTCAATTACACATTATCACAAATGTGAGTTTCAATAAAATTAACAAAGATAAAATATTCCAAATATATATATATATATTTTTAATATATTATAAATAAATAATTAATTAATTAAATAGCTGGCCAGGTTGGGTTGAAAATATAAATTTCAAGCCAAATTCATTAATATTTCGAGGTTAAAAATATTAGTCCAGTCCGGCCTTGTGGGTTAAAATAACCTTCCCAATCTCTTGAAAAATAGGGTTGGGCAGGTCAACGGGCCGATATTTACCCTTGTTTATAGCCACATCTTAGGGTGTGGTGAGAGGAAGGTCAATGATTCGAGCCGATGGAACAACGTTGACCTTTTTAGTTGTAATATAATTTTACCAATAAACTAACATCTTATAATCTTGATAAAAGGAAAAAAAAAAAAAAAAAAGAAGTTGAATGGCATTTTAGCAATATCAGTATAGATGTGGGCATAGTGGGATTCCAATTATTCTTTAAAAAAAATATAATAATAATAGTTTGGGTGTTGCTATTAGCACACATTTTATCTTCAAACCCTGCCTTCTTTTGATTTTCGCTAATTAATCTCAAATTTTGTAAAATTTCTTTAAATATATCACTTAATACTCAATTAATCTCAATCCTCTCAAATCCTAACTCTATTTATACCTCAGCCACCATACGCGGCCACCACCACCACCACCACCACCTCCATAAATTTGATTGTTATTCATCAAGAATGAAAGTCCGGAGTAGAGGAATGAGCTGAACAAGGAAGAAGGTGGTGGCCAAAGAAAGATAAGGAAGGGATAGGGTTTGCAGTTGGAGCTAGGAAAGGAATGAGAGCAATGGCCAGACGTGGTGAGGGTGGATAGTAGGTGGTTGTGGGGGGGGGGGGGGGGGGGGGAGGGATTAGGGTTAAAATTTAAAAGGTTAGGAGTAGAATTGATATTTTATGATGTAGTAAAATTATTATTAAAATATAATAATCAAATGGTGCTGTCTAATAAAAAAATGAGAAATTTTACTATACACTATTTTAAAAAAGGTGTATTATAGGCACCTTAGTTATACTATATTTTTTATTTATTTAGTTATAACAGTATTTTAGTTATGACCCATAAATTTTTTAGTTATGCCTTATGTTATGTTTAGTTATGACATTTTTATTTTATTTTAATTATGACTCAAAAAATTAAAATTATATCATTTTTCTTTTTAATTATAAGCTGCATATGAAAAAGTGTGTACGGTATTATGATTAATGGAGAAAATGAGATATTATAATTTTATTTTAATTAATTAAAAAATATAAAATATATAATAAATAAAAATTGATTAAAGAGTATGAACACGTACGGCATAAGATTCCTCAGATTGCTTTAATAAATATTCGTAAAAAGTAAAATAAAGAGAATTGAGACACCTTTTGAACTATTTGTAAAATTAACTTGGTTTTTAAATCACATTTTGAAAATGTAATTTTAAATTAAAATCGATTTTTTAACATGTAATTTTAACTTGAAATAGCATATTAAAAATGTAATTTTATAATGATATGGACTTCATTAAGATATATTATATTTTAAATATGTGATTTCAATTTTCAAATTAAAATTATATTTTTAAAATGTGATTTCAAAAAGTAAGTTAGTTCCTCAAATAATTTAAAAAGTAGATCACTTCTCTAAATTATTATTTTTTTAAATATTATAAAAAAAACTCTAAGTTTCCTGAAAAAAGACATTGTCCTATTAGTATTTTTTTAATTATTATTATTATTTTGGATATATTTTGATTCTCCATCCTATATATGCAGTTTAGTGATACAAAAAACAAGACACTTTTCATAGTGTCCATGTGCTCTCTGCTCTCTCTGTTTTAACCCTCAAAGTCTTCTTCCCTCTTGTCGCCTTTGATCCGTATATTCGCTCTCCCTCTGTCTGTCTGTCTGTCTGTCTGTCTCTGTCTCCTTCAAAAACCCCCAAACATGTCTGATTCTTCTCCAAGGCTCTTATCCTACAAAAAACTCCGATTCTTAGCCCGAATCCGACGGCTCCTCCAGCTCAAGGCCGATACCAAGCGATACCCACCGTCCGATCGGCCAAGAGTTTTTGATATTGATAGTCATCAAAACATGGAGGAGAGAGAAAGTGATGAGGGTGAAGATGGGTTGGTGGTTTTGCAGAGGTCTGTGAAGAAGCTTCACTTTGGGAGGTGGGAAGAGAAGGAAATGGCGGCGGTGGAGATAGGGAGGTTGGCTAAAGAGGACTTGAAAATGAGAAAGTCGTTGGCGGAGGAGCTCGGTGTTGTGCCGCCGTTGGTGGCGATGGTTGGGGCAGCGGCGGCGGACGGCGGTGGGTGGCGGAGGAGGAGGGTGGCGGTTCAGGCCTTGATTGAGCTTGCTAATGGAACTTACACGTAAGTTATTTAATATATATATATTTATTTTTTATTATTATTATGTTAGTTATAATAATAAATATGATTCTCTTTGTCTTGCTTGAAAATTAATATTTGATTCATTGATTGTTATGGTTTTGTTAGATTTTAGTACAACAAAAATACTTGGACCTCTAATTTAGAAGCTAATTAGTGATGTAATGATGGCCCCCACTGTCACAACCAATCATGTTCTTGATTTTTTTATTTTTTTTATTTTTTTCATTTTCCACCTCATTAGAGGTGGATTTAGAGATGTCTTTTTAGAGGTCTCTAGCATTGTTGTTAATACAATCACTCTATATTTTTTTTTCACCACACTTTATATTTGTAAAACATAATTGAGTGTATGCATTTGAAGTAAATGCAATAAAAATTAATAAATTTATAAAGATTTATTTATTTATTTATTTAATGATATAAGTTTACAAAATTATTGAAATGAGTTTCTAGAAATTAAAATTTTATTATTAATGTGTTATGAAAATATAATATTTTACATATCTGATCATTGAATAATACAGTAATAAATAATTTTTTTTATAAAATTTGTTAGCTAGTATGATATTTTTCATGTATTGAAGAGCACCCTAGTGTCAAAAGTCATGATTTTTCAAAGGAGAATTTTTATTTTTATTTTTATTTTTATTTTTAAAGATGGGTTTTAAAGGATAATTATGTTTTAGATTTAAAAATATTAAATTGAAATGGATAGTGACGTAGATTGGGCACTTCATTGATATTTGAGAAGTAAGAGTTCTTTTTGGGCACGTAGATGACTTAGCTCAATGAATTTTTTTTTTTTTTTTTCAAATAAGGGAAATGTCATATATTAAAATGTTAATGACCCATCCTTTTCTTTTATAAGAGTAATTTTGGTTATTTTACCCCCACTAGAAAAATGAATAGGTGACATAAATATTTATGTGTGCATCGTCTTTCACATAATTATGTATTATTTAAAATGTCTTTTCTTCTAATTGGTTGAAAAGAATAAGAAAAATGAAAGTTAGGTTATGCAATAATGAACCTAGAATTCAGATATCACATCTGATTAAAAAACACTTCTTCCATGGAGCCAAACTTTCATATGAAAATTTTATATTATAGAATGGCAAGATTTTGTTGGGAGCCTAACTAACCATACAAATGGAATCAAATCCAAACATGGACCCCAACGAACACTACTGACTTTTTTGAGGATACATAGACCTCAATCTATAGGAGCATTTTGGCAACAACAGTAAAAAGTTAATTTTTTAGATTTTTAGTTTTTTTTTTATAAAAAAAAGTTAGTGTTTTTACCCAAAATAATTAAGCTTTTTAGCTACAAAAAAGACCAAAAAAATCAAAAAGTCAACTTTTTACTAACTTCCCAAAACACCCCATATTATATGCACATTGGAAATGGTCTTGCCGGGAATGGGTTGGGATCCCCTAATTTTATTCCTTAACCATAACAGATGTGTTACGTATATAGAAATAATCAAATACAGAATATACAGATGTGAGATAAAAAAAATATTTGCATTTGTAGTTGCAAAATATTCACATCTTTAACTCATCTAAAAATAATATTAGGGATCATGAAAAAAAATATCATGAAATATATCATGAAGATTTTTTATATTTTGATTAGTGTGTGGTATTTTATTATATGTACAATTCAAAGGTAGAGAATCTTTTATGATCATCTTCATAATATTTTTTTTATAATCCCTAACATTATTCTATGAAGTATCGGAAAATTATTTTCCTATAAAAATAAAAATAATATAAAAGCAATAAATAAATAAATATTTTTTTATTTATAATTTTTGTTTCTGAAAACACAGAGGAAAAGAAAGAAAAAGAAATATAAAAAAAAAAAAATAGTGTGACCACTTTCATAATGATTTATTTATTTGAAGGAAAGAAAAAAAGGCTATACATGTCTTGAGCACTAGGGTAGTTTGATGAACTTGACTTTTTAGCTATAGCATTAACATATAACCAAAATGACAAAACCTTAACAACTTATTACTACATTACAATATAAAGTTCAAAAACAAAGAACAAAAACAAAACAAGCCATGCCCGTGAAACAACTTGTTCAATTACCAAGATAGAGACCATAAAATGACAAGTTTGAAAAACCCAAGTTACCACTAAACTCCATTTGAATAATTGTGATTGTTAGGAATTGATACACCTAACCAGATCAATGAGATGTTAACCATAAATAAAAACAAGAATAAGAAATGAAAAGGTAAGTGTACATGTGGTTCACTCCAAAATTGTTCATAGTTGGGGCAGTTTTTACTATAATAAAAAAATTATAAGATACAAAGACAACCTTCTCCCCTTAATTATAAATACACATAGAAATTAGGGCAACAAGATACGAGTGCAAAAATACCAAAATGTCCTTATTTCACTGTAGAGTGGTCAATGAGAAGTATTGTCGTAGGTGTGCCTTCTTTTACAATTTACAATGACTAGTAATTTGGACGGTAAAATCTATCATTTTTGATATATTTAAATCTTTTAGATGGATATATTTATTTTAATTTTGGGAGACAAAATAAAAATATTTATTTATGATTGGTGGAGAGTATTATATGACATTCTCATATGGTTCCTATCAACAGTCAATCATTTTTCAATTTTGAGGGTTGGCTAATATCCACTAAACTCCATTTTGAATAATACAAAGAGTTGGGGGTGAAATAATGGTAGTGAAGCACAAAGTCTTTCGTTTTTTAATTGTAGAAATATGACATTCAAGTCGGCTTGAAACTTGACTTGTATTCCACTTGGTTTAATTTATACCAGACTTAATATGTTATTTTTTTAAATATAAGAGAAAGAAATCATGATCCATGAGCTATTGTTGACTTTACACTCTCAAACAAAGATCTAGTTTCAAAATCTTGATCATTTTCCTCTGGCTTAATGTATTTTAATTTCTAGTATGAAACCCAATTCATCAAATTGCATTTGAATAATGAGGTTTCAGCCTTTTATGGTTGGTTGACTATGCACAAAACTCCATGGTGCATACTAGAAAGAGTTGGGGTGGAATAATGCTAGAAAAATATGACTGTAGGACACAAGTAAAATACAAAAAAAAAAAAAAAAAAAATTGAAGAACACGAGACACTTTTTAATATTTTCAAGTTACTTTTTACACACTTCCTAACATTAAATAATATATAAGGACACTTGTTAACATTAGCCATAAAAAATATAATATTTAAATTGAAAGTTAGCTTGAAATTGACTAAAGTGACTTGCACTGATTTGATTTAATTAAGCTAGTCTTTGTTCGGCATGAAAACAATGCCCTTTATTATAAGAGAGAAATCATATTCATATGATATGAAAACTACCTTTGTTGACCTTACACTCTCAAACAAAGATATTAGTTTCACTATCTTGATGATTTTCCTCTTGCATAATTTATTAAATTTCTTTGGGGGGTTGTTAAGGGACCCAATGTCTATAATTTTTGAACCCACCGACTACATTGATATAATGTAGGCCCTTTTTAGTTCATTAATAATTTAGCATATAGTCAAAGCAATGAAATAACATTTTTTTGGTCTTTGGTTGCCCTTAAATAAATGTCCTCATTTATTTATTTTTTTTGATCAATTGAGCTTTCAAAATCATATTTAATGTCAATTTTTTTAGCAAAAAATTCAAACACTTCTAGGGTTCCATTTATAAATCTTTCTTGTTTATTTCCAGGAACAAGGCACTAATGGTAGAGGCAGGAATATTGTCGAAATTACCCGGTAACGCGGATGTTTTAGATGGGCCAACGAGGCATGAATTGGCCCAATTGCTACTCTCCATTTCATCTCTATCCAACAGCCAATTCCCTCTCACCTCAACCACAATTCTCCCATTTTTAGTTGGGATTCTGGAGTCTAATTCAAGTCTTGAAACCAAAGAGGTCTCTTTGGGCACACTATACAACCTATCCACCATGTTGGACAATGCAGGGACTTTGGCCACCAATGGGGTAGTCCACACCCTCTTGAGGCTGTCCTCGGTGAAAGAAACTTCCGAAAAAGCCCTTGCAACATTGGGGAACTTGGTGGTGACATTGTTGGGAAAGAAGGCTATGGAAAACAATCCAATGGTGCCAGAAAGCTTGATAGAGATTCTGGCGTGGGAGGACAAGCCCAAGTCCCAAGAACTTTCCGCATACATTTTGATGATTTTGGCTCACCAGAGCTCCGTGCAGAGGGACAAGATGGCTAACTCCGAAATTGTTCCTGTGATCCTTGAAGTGGCTTTGTTGGGTAGTACCTTGGCTCAAAAAAGGGCATTAAAACTACTACAATGGTTTAAAGATGAACGACAAGCAAAAATGGGGCCTCATTCGGGGCCACAAACAAGAAGGATTAATGTTTTAGGGTCACCGGTTAGTCTGAGGGAGGTGAGTGAAGGGAAAAGAATGATGAAGAGTATGGTGAAACAAAGTCTTTGCAAGAATATGGAAACGATTATGCAACGAGCAAATGCCAATGAGGATTGTTCTTCTAAGCTCAAGGCCTTGGTCATTAGTTCAAGTTCTAAGAGCTTGCCTTATTAAGAGACCCTTTTTCTTTTCTTTTTTTAATAACCAAATATGATCAAAAAGAGGTGAAGGAATGTGAAACTTTTTTCATTCCATCAAAGTGCACACTTTGTGCAACAACTTACAATATTGGTTGTACATTATGGTAAATAAAAATTTTATTTTCTCCCAAGGGGGAACAATGAAAAGAGAAAATAAAATCTTCCTTGTACATCGATAAAAGTCATTAATTTTTCATGGGTTGAAATCGAATGAGTTGTGTATTATAAAAATTGTAACATTTTTATTATGATTTTGGTTATTTCTTTCCCCTTTTAATCGAATTATCTTTGTCTAAGGGGAAATATAAGCTCCAATAAATTAAAGAAATTTAACACGTAACTCAATTAAATTAGCTTGGACTAATCAAATCTAATGTGTCAAGGACAATCTTCAATTTCATCCGAAACTCAGGAGAGCACAATTCACCATATAATAAGGTGATTAATATTTAAAGAGAGACATATGACTTGAGGAAGAGCTTTGACAAGAACCTTTTTAACTTTTGAGAAAAGGACTTCTTTCTATTGGATTGGTCCAGCCTATGTGGAAAAAAGTACTACGTGCCATATTGAGAGAATGTTATTCTAGGAGAATGATACCTATTAATACCAGATTTAAAAGATCAATAATGTTTGATATCATAAAAAAAATTAAAAAAAAAAAATCATAAAAAATCTTCAAAGATTAATTCTCCTTTCAAGGCAATATAACAACATTCCTTTAAAAATTAGTAAAGTATGTGTTAAGGGACTTGTAGGTATGAGTTGTGGAGGGTCAGAACATAGCAACTAGTACGTGTTTCAGTGCATTTTAAAATATTGCAATCTTTGATTGAAGGATTTGATGAGGGATTTGAAAGGGGAAATGAAAAAGGTAGGTGAAATGTGAAAAAAATATACCTACATTTCACATAGTTTCACATACCTTTTCCTTTTCCTTTTCTAAATCCCCCAACCAAACACAGCATAAAACAAACAAACACTTAACAACCCCTATATTTTAGGATGTTTAATCCAAAAATGGTTAGAAGAAAGGTTTAAAACTCATAAAAAGGTAAAAATTTATAAACTGTTAATTTTATAGTTTGATAATGTATTATAAATTTATGCATTGAAATGGTGATCTTCATTTCCTGTCATAAATTCAAATACCAAATACTCTCGGTACTTTCATGCTACAATAATTTTTCTCTACTTTTTTTTGGGGATAAGTTCAAGAGAAATTCTGGAGCTTGTGCTGCAGGCCAACAGATCCTAAACTTCATTGACCCAATGGGTTTGGCAGCAGAAGCCCACAAAGCCCTAATTCAATTTGGCTCCGTTTATTTCAACGTAACAAAAAAAATATATTTTTCTGTTAAATTGATTCTAAATATAAAAAATATTTTTGTTGTTGTTTTTCGGTGTTTAGTTGAACTTGAAACAAAAAATATTTTATTACTTAAAAGAGAAATTTTGATTCAATAAGTGCATCTCCAATGGAGTTTGCTAAAATAGTATTTACTGTGTTTGGTTACCAATTTTTCAAAACACTTTTCAAAAAATTCTATTTTTTTATTTTTCGTGTTTTTTTGTTTTTACTGAATTTTTTTAATATTTTGAGCAATTTTTTTTAATTTTTAGACATATCTAACATAAATATACCTAAAAAGTAAAAAAAATTTGAAAAAAAACCTTTTAAAAATTCACTAAATACCAAAAATACAAAAAAAAAAAAAACAAAAATTCAGTACATTTTTTGTATTTTTATGTATTTATTAATTTTTAAAAATATTTTTTCACAAATTTTTTACTTTTTAAATACGTTTAAGTAAGGTGCATCTAAAAAAATAAAAAAAATATTTAAAATTTAAAAAATATTCACTAAAACCAAAAAAACACGAAAATCAAAAAACTCAATTTTCAAAAAACTTAATTCAAAAAACTCAAACCAAACACACTGATTGTTATTACTATAATTTGGCAATATATTCATTGCCAAATTATAGTAATGGTGCTCCAATAGTCATATGCTATTTTGGCAAATCTCAACTAACTTTTCCTTCAAGTTTGTAGGTGTTGTTTGGATATAGATTTTTAGTATTTTTTTTTTTTGTCTTTTGTGACCTTTTTTTAATTGTTTTTTTTTTAAATTATATATTTACATTATTTCCAACTAGACAAATATTAAAAATGAATTTTTTTTTTTGAAAAGTAGAAAAAAAATATATAATTCACCTCAGCAAAAAAATACCAATACAAGATTATACTAAAAAATAGTCAACATTATATATTGCAAAAACAAAATTACATTGGAACATAAAAATACTCAAAAATAAATGGACCACTATATTACATTACAATACAAAATAAAAAAGACATTGCAAAAAAAGACCAACAATTACATCAAAAAATAAATGATATTGCAAAATTAAAAAATATATTCTCCTATAATTATTCATCAGGAGGCTGGGGAAAATAGTAATTTAGGTTGTTGACATGTACAGACCACTTGGCAAAAATCTCATTTTTTCGCATTGTGTAATATGCTTTCATCTGAGGGTCCAAATGAGAAATGTATGTAGTCATTATCAAATGTTCTTCCTTTTTGATCTTATATTCATGTCTTTTGATCTCATGTTCTTGTTTTTTGATCTCAAGTTTTTTCATCTCCTGCAGTGCTTGAATTCTTTTTTCTTCTCTTTCAGCTTTTTTCTTTTCCTTCTCAGAAAGGTGTTAGTTAAATGTCTCCAATTGTATGCTCATTTTTTGGACTTCAGCTTCAACGACTTGATTTCTTCGAAATAATTCTTTTGCAGCTTTCCTACCTATAGGCCTTTTACCCTTTGCAGAGACACTACTTTTCACTGATTGGATTGTTATCAATAGTTGGATTGTTACCAACAGTTGGACTGTTGTCATCTTCAAGAGAAATGCAGTTATCCATAGGGAAATCGGGAGCTGAATTAGGGGAAAACAGTATATGTATTCTTGACTTCACCGTATTCGTATGAGTTACATCTTGCCACATGATATTGTTTTGCAAGATTGGCCAATAATGTTCAAAAGCAAAATGTCTGTCTTCATTTTGATGGTATAACAGTTTTGCTTGAAGTATCTGTATCAATAAAATATTAAATTAATTAATTACTTAATTTTTCTATAAGACAAAATAAAAAAACTAACATAATAAATGAATATAAAATCTTACTATATCAACTTATGACATCCTACTTGGATGTAGATTTTTGACTTGCACTAGACAGCCACCAAATTTGTTGCAAAATTTTATGATTATATCCTATCGAGATGAGATAGATACTTGTGTTCTTGAGTGATCATTTTACAGCGAGCAATAATTTTCAAAAATTCTTCCCAAAAAATGAGCATGCGATTGTGAATTCCTAACAATTGGGTCTTCAATAATATGACACCAAACTCTACAAAGTGCCACATCTTTTTGAGTGGTGAATGATTTTCCTCTCTTTGTTTTTGATGAACCTTCCATAGTGATTGTGTGAAAAAACTAAGAAGAAAATAATTTGTGAGGTTTGTTGTGGAATAAAATTGAGATAAAGAAATGAGAAAAGAAAATTGAAATTTGAAATGTTTGGTGTGAAATAAAATTGAGATTGAGGGTTTCTATTTATAGAAATACAAAATATGACCGTTTGTAGAAAATGATCGTTAATTTATAGCTATTGTTTGTATTAGTTTTTATTTTTTTTTCTTTCAGGCAAAAGAGCACAACGGTTGAGATTCATGATCTAGAATCATCCAACCATCCACGCACTCGGGATCCAATGGTTAAGATTCATGATCTAGAATCATCCAACCTAAAAGTGTAGTCTGTCTTCTCTCTCTCTCTCTCTCCGAAGACCCACCAAGCTTTCCTTCTCCTTCTCCATCTTCCTCTCAGTCTCACTCTCTCTCTCTCCAAAGACCCACCAAGCTTTTCTTCTCCATTTCCCTCTCAGTCTCACTTTCCACCAAGCTTTCATACTCCACCTGCATGCTCACCCTTCCATCGTAACTCGATCAACACGAATACCAGAATACAAAGCTTGCCTCTCCCTAAAAGCCTCAATCACCAATGACCCCCAATCAGCTCTCTCTACATGGGTTGGAGTCTTCATAAAGCACTGCACATAGATCGGAGTCACATGGTATTTATTGTTTAAAATCTGCTTCAGATTTATTTATTATTGCTTGGATTGCTTGAGATTTGTTGAGATTACTTGAAATTTATCTGAGATTGCTTGAATGTTGTTGTTATTTAGTGAAATTTTGTTTTAAAAAAAAAATTGTTGATTTTTTTTTTCAAATGTCAATTGCCAACACTGTTTAAATAAATTGGTGAGTTTTGTTTAAAAATAATTTCGTGAATTTTGCAAAATGAAAAAATTGATCTGTTTTTGTTTAAGTTTTTCTAGAAAACAATGAGAAAGTGTGTAACAATCCGAAAATTTAAATTGTCCCTTAAATTTTATATTAGTATTATTTAATTATAAATGAGAAAAATAAAATTTTATGTACGATTAATTAAGGTCAAAATAATATATATATATATAATATGTTTAATTTACTAGTTACATGTGCTAAAAAAATAATTTAATTAGAGGGTCATCGTGTCCTATCAAAAAGATAATATATAATTATGATATTGTACGGGAGCCAAATATCCAACGTTATTCGTACTCTTTGTATCCAAGCTGCGCTTCACTCCGATCGACCTAAGAACACAATGATGGTGAGCTACCTGGCGGCGTGCTATCGGAAAACCCCTCCGACGGTCAAGTTAGCACACTTAGAGAGAAAGAAGAGAGAGGAGACAAAGTGGTAAGTGAGCTCTGATTAGAGGATGTTCCAGACCTGAGTATGGAGGCGTAGTGTCATTTATATAGTTTCTGCGCACGCTTTTGTGCCCATTTTTCTCGAGACGCGTGGACTTGCTCTCCTCTCACGTTGCTCCGCGGTCGGCTATACACTAAACACCACCTACTTGGCGCCTTAAGCGGTTGGTGCGTGCACGGACGAAATCTCATTCCTGCGTAGTACTCCCCACTGAGCTACGCTTAGCACGGCGCCACGCCATCACCTCACGACAGTGCTACCTGTTTGGTTTCATTGATAATTCCACACCATGGCTCGACCGAGCTTTTTAGTCACGACCGAGCTCTTGCTCAGTCCATCTTGATATTGGAAGGACTAATCCCGTCCAACCTTATACAACGCACATCCCCTTTGGACCGGCAATCCAAAGTTGTTCCAACTCAACTGAACTAAGTCCTCGGTCCAGTGTGCACCCAACGTCTGATCGAGCAAGGGTTCTTAACTATGGCCCAAACCAGCTCAGCCTAATACTTGGTCATAAACCTCCCTCTCAATTGCCCCTTAATTCCGTCCACGGCAGCGTGATCGAGATTATCTTCTCCGGCCGAGGTCACTCATCTGCTCGGTCATCCATCTCAAATCATTCGTCGCACTAACTTTCACGCTCGATCCCACGATTTTCTCAGTCGGCGTTTCGACTTTTCAGCCTATCTTTTCAAGACTGACACCGGTCTTATCACATACATGTGTCCTTTGTCCATTGGCCTCGTATAGCCAACCCAGCTGTCCCATGCCATCTCCTCGAATTCGAATTTTTGGTGTCCCTTCTCATCCTATATACATCCCCCATCAAACCAACCCTTCACTTTCACTGTTTATCATCTCTGCCATTGATGATCCAGAGCGTAAACACACCCAAACCTTGCCCCCTGCGTTTTCTGCCCATTCTCGAGCATTTTCCTGGTGAAGCTGATCTCACTATCGCCATTGTAGAGCATCTCGCCGATTGGGGCTTCGATTTGTGCATCAACCCGTAAGTTCTTCCATTTTGTCATGCTTTTTTGGTATTTGTTTTATCTTTTGAACCCTAACTCTCACATTCATTCACTAAGGAAGTCAAAAACACCCAAATCATACCACGAATGGAATAGGGTTAGGTTTTTTACGTTGTTGTTTGATATCCAAAAGCTCAAATGCCCTCTGTTTCCCACTGTTCATCATCTCTTGTGATGAACAGGCGTAGATCTGGGTTTGGCTGGGCTCGAAGCATCTTTTCAATCTAAAAGATCTGTTCAATCGAGCAAATTTATCGTTCGTGGAGTTGGGGTGGAAAATCGGGATACTAGATACTTGGTTGTGTGACCGGGCTAATATCTGGCATGCTTGCACGACCGAGCTAACCAATAGATCGAGTTGCCAAGAGCGTTCAATGTGACCGAGCTAAAATCAAGCTCATATGCGCTACCACTTACACTTGGTTTTTAACTGCAGAGTCTTAGGGGTCTAGGCACACCAACATAAGGGCTCTCAAGGATCGAGCAGCCACTGTGCAATACTTTGCCAACTTAACACTGCTGTGTTAAACAAGTTGGCCTTCTATGGGGCGCTACCGTTTCCTTGTTAACACATCGGGCGCGCTGGCCACGTTCTAAGAAGAGTACAGCATCCTTGCCGATATGCATTTGGAGCTCGGTGAGGAGGACAAAAATCTATGGGGTAAGCTGGAGTCTTGCCCCTTCACCGTGCTAAGTATAGTAAAGGGAGGACTGCACTTCCCTATGCAACCCTTGATCTGTGAGTTCTTGAGACGCATCAGGCTAGCTCCAACATAACTATCCACTAAGACTTACAGAATCATAAACGGCATGGCCGAGTTAAACCACTGGCTTGGTATAAATCTGGGCTGGCAAGATCTTCTTGTCAATACGTTCGGGCCTTGCGATGCAGGTACAATTATTACCTAAAAATAAGGCTGGGTTGAGAACTTTTGGTGACCGGTACACTGGACAAAGATATGCTTGATGATGATTTTTTCTAGGTGTCCAGTAATTATGAGACCGCCGATGTGCCCGATTGGTACATCAGCAAGAACTTCGGTTCTTCTTGTAAGTCGAGCTCTCTAACTTGTTAACTTTTCCAATATTCTTTGTACCGAGCTAACTATTTTCCTTTTGTAGCTATTTAAGCATTACAAGCCAATTACCTTTATCCAAAGGAAGGGGCGATCAGAGCCGCGCTAAGATATCAACACCGAGATTGCCACGAGCTTCTTGGCTATGTACCGACCTACAGATATTCAGCACCCCAGAAGAGTAAGGTCACAGACTTCCTTTGAACGCCTTCACCTCCACTTGACCCAACTCTGCCCGACGTGGCCCTAATACGGTTGACTGAGGAGTAAGAAATGGCCAAAAATAGCTAGATTAAGAACCTCATCCCCGCCACTTTAACCGAGCTACCGAGCATTCCTCCTCATGCTCCAGTCGTCAACCAGTGTTCAGGGATCGTGATTGCCCTGGCCTCTACAGCCACTCCATATACTGGGTCTCGTTGTGCTGGTAAGCGGGCCCGATCGGATGATCCTTTTACCGAGCTCGTGGCTGAGCTACGCACTAAGCAGGCAGTGCAGGATGCTGAGTCTACCTCTCCGTGAAGGCTGAAGTTCAAACACCGGAGTAAAGAGATCCCGGCCAACACATCAGTCAATGGGGGATAAGGAGCACTTCTTGGCTTTTGGTTTATCAAAGTGTTGCTGCTGCCAAGCGATGTGACCGGGAGCGGTCATGACTTTGACACCCAACTCGTGAAATCGGTGGTCAAGTCCATGACTAGGGTATGATTAAGAATTTCATCAAGTCTCTGCTTGGTTTACTTCTTTACTCGGGCTAACTTTTTTCTTACTTCTTGTAAGCCATCCAAAAATAACATCTCGTTATGGACCGCATTGTCAATTTGCGTCATAAAGTGACCGAGTTGAATAACGCCGGCAAGAATGTCTTGGGCGAGCTAAGGCCTCTCTCGACATCGCCACCGCTGACAATGCCAGGCTTCTTGGCCAGCTTGGTAGGGTTGAGCAAGAGAGGGACGCTTTGAAAGCCGAGCTAGAAGAGGAGAAAAAAGCGAGACATGGGCCTGTGGACGAAGCCAACAACCTAGGCTTCAAGAAGGTCGAAAAAAACTACACCAAACAAGTTGAAGCCACCAAGGACATCTTCTTCAAGTTCGGTTGGAAGGCTGCTTATGAAAAACTTGGCCAAGGATCTGAAACTGAGGTGTTCACCTCTCCTCCCCTTGCCTTCTTGCCGGTCTATATGGTGCTTTATGCTAATGAAGTCTTCAACTCTTTGCAAAAGGAGGCTAAGGAAAAAGCTGAGGAAGAGGCCAAGGAGGAGGTCGGTCAGAAAGAGACCGACGACAAAGAAAGGACTGCCGTGGTCGATTTGGAGGCTGCCACAGAGAGACTCGAAGACAAATTCGCCAACCTCTCCCCCTAGCTTAGATTTATGCCCTTTCTTGTTTTCTTTTTGAGATTTTTCTGTAACTGGGCTGCTTGCCCCAACGGTTGTACTTACAATCTCAATCAATGAAATTTTTTGCCAACTTGTCTCTTGTATGCTTGCCATGTATGTTGTGTTTCTTCTTTTAACCGTGCAACACGTAAATGACAAATTATACATTGATTTAACCGGGAAAAGCATCTTAGTCAGAAGAAAAGTTAAACCAAACATCAACATTCTTGGCCTTGGAAACAGTTTACTAAATGTCAGCCGGGCAAAAGTCCTCGGCTAAAAGCCTAGAGTTGAACAGTTCATCAACTCTAAAGACCGAGCAAAATCATCTCGGTTAAAAATTTAGAGTTGAACAATTCATCAACTCTAAGGGCCGAGGAAAATTATCTCGGCTAAAAGCTTAGAGTTGAACAATTCATCAACTCTTTGAGTCGAGTAAGATCATCTCAGCTAAAAGCGTAGAGTTGAACAATTCATTAACTCTAAGGGCTGAGAAAAATCATCTTGGCTAAAAATATAGGGTTGAACAATTCATCAACTCTTAGGGCCGAGCAAAATCATCTCAGCTAAAAGTGTAGAGTCGAACAATTCATCAACTCTTTGAGTCGGGAAAAATCATCTCGGCTAAAAGCGTAAAGTTGAACAATTCATCAACTCTAAGGGCCGAGAAAAATCATCTCAACTAAAAGCCTAGAGTTGAACAATTAATCAACTCTTAAGGCTGAGCAAAATCATCTCAGCTAAAAGCATAGAGTCGAACAATTCATCAACTCTTTGAGCCGGGCAAAATCATCTCGGCTAAAAGCGTAGAGTTGAACAATTGATCAACTCTAAGGGTCGAGAAAAATCATTTCAGCTAAAAGCCTAGAGTTGAAGAATTCATAAACTCTTAGGACCGAGCAAAATCATCTCAGCTAAAAGCGTAGAGTTGAACAATTCATCAACTCTTTGAGTCGGGCAAAATCATCTCGCCTAAAAACGTAGAATTGAACAATTTATCAACTCTAAGGGGCCGAACAAAATCATCTCGGCTAAAAGCCTAGAGTTGAACAATTCATCAACTCTTAGGGCCAAGCAAAATCATCTTAGCTAAAAGCTTAGAGTCGAACAATTCATCAACTCTTTGAGCCAGGCAAAATCATCTCGACTAAAAGCGTAGAGTCGAACAATTCATCAACTTTAAGGGCCGAGCAAAATCATCTCGACTAAAAGCACTGAGTTGAACAATTCATCAACTCTTTGAGCAGGGCAAAATCACCTTGGTGACAAACCTAGAGTTGAACAATTCATTAACTCTTTGAATCGGTCAAAATCTCCTCGGCTGGGAGACAATTGCCCCTTGTTCGTTGCAATCCATTAACCACGACAAATTTTCTCTGTACAATAATACATTGCAATTACATAAAGCTTTCATAAATCCACATGGTGACTGAAAGAATTACATCAGTAAATGGAGGGGAATGCTTGTCCCCTACAAAAAATTACATTCAAAGATTGAGACTAAAAATAATACAACTTCAAATTGGCTACATTCCATGGTCGGGGTATAGTTTTGCCATCTAAGTCTTCTAGATGATATGCCCCTTTGCCCGCCAGACTGGTTATCTTGTAAGGCCCTTCCCAGTTTGCCCCTAGTTTCCCTTCGCCCAACACCAGAGTGTTGCCCATCACCTTCCTTAAGACCCAATCCCCGACTTTGAATGGTTTGGGGTAAACTGTTTTGTTATACTTTTTCGACAGTTCTTGTTAATATACTGCAACATGGATCAATGCTTTTTCTCGGCGTTCTTCTACAAGGTCTAATTCTAGAGCAATGGCTTTGGCGTTTAAGTCGGGTTCAAAATTTTCGTTGCGGATGATGGGCATACCGATTTCGAAGAGATGACTACCTCCATGCCATATGCCAAGGCGAAAGGCGTCTCCCTGGTCAACCGTCTTAGTGTTGTTTGGTAAGCCCAGAGGACATTTGAAAGTTCCTCGGTGCACTTTCCTTTGGCTTTCTCTAATCTTTTCTTCAGCCCATCTAGAATGGTCTTATTTGATGCTTCGACTTGGCCGTTGGCTGAGGGTAAGCCCGTGTGGAATTATAGAATTCTATCTTTAGTTCCTCACAAAATCCTCTAAACAACTGTCCATCAAATTGGGTGCCATTGTCGGAGATCAAAGTCTTGGGGACTCCAAACCACGTTATCACGTTCTGCTAGGCGAACTTCTTTACATCATTTTCTTTAATTGTCGCCAAGGGCTTGGCTACGACCCATTTGGTGAAGTAGTCCGTCGCCGCTATGAAGAACTTGCGATTGCCTAGTGCGGTTGGAAGTGGTCCCACTATGTTAAGCCCTCACGTTGCAAAAGACCAAGGACTTGTGAGAGGAAGGAGCTCTCTGGCTGGCTGATAAATTTGGTGGGCGAACTTCTAGCACTTCTCGCATTTCCTCACATATTTCTGTGCATCTCCCTGCATACACGGCCACCAGTATCCTTGCGAAATAGCGCGGTAGGCTGAAGATCTCTCGCCGATGTGACTTCCATACATACCTTTGTGGTTTTCGTAAAGGAAAGCATCGACTCTATTTGGGTGAACGCGCTTGAAGTATGGACCGATGAATGACTTCTTATACAAAGCACCGGATAGAAAGAGCCAAAATTGCTCAGACTTCACCCAAACTTTGTGTGCCTCTTTCTTGTTGGTCGGCAGGATCCTTTCTTTAAGGAAAAGGATAATAGGGTCCATCCAAGAAGGACCTAGCTCGTTGTAGAGAACTTTCATCTGCTCTGAGTCTTCAATGCTGGGTCTTGGGAGGAATTCAATTAGGAGAGGGCTGGGGGTTGATCTATTGGCCATGGAGGCTAAGCCGGCTAACTCATCTGCCCGACCGTTATCTTCTCGGCCAATTTGTTGGACTCTTATGGCTTGGAATTTCTTGATTTGCTCTCTTAGCAAAGTTTGGTACTTGGCCATTCTGTCATCTTTGGCTTCGTATTCCCCAGATACTTGATTTACAACAAGTTGGGAATCACTGTATACCATTAGCTTAAATGCTTGCATTTGGGTCGCTTTCGGTCGGCTAGCGACCTTGCATATTGATCTCGTTGTTTGGCAGAAATCGATGTGTGGAATGTTCAATGATCAGTCCGTCTGGGGAGATCAAGACTACTCCTAGCCAGCTCCATGCCTGTTTGAGGCACCATTGACAAAAAGTTTCCATATTTCACCAATGAAAAGCTTCCAACATTCTACGGGGTCCTAGGACATTTGGAGGTTCAGGTGATTAGAATTGCTCGGCTGTTTGGCTACTTCCGCGGCGAGCGCACCTTTGACGATTGCAACAAACATGCCTTCATCTCCCCTTGGCGATATAGCGTTGGATCCAACAGGTTGTCCCATTATTCCCAAATTCGACGGCGCATTGCTAGGGTGAAGTGGGCCTTCAAGTGATGGGTTTGTAGAAGGGCACGCAATTTCCACGTCATCTTCAACATTCGGTTGGATGGGAGGCTGTGCAATTTCCGTCGTGCCTACCCTCTGTAGCCCGATTGCATCGCTAAGATCAATTGGGCAAACTGGATGAATTTCGGGCGAGAATTCCGCAACGAAGTCGGCCAATGCTTGGGCTTTGATAGCAGTTCGAGGTTAAAACTTGACGTTGAATTGCCCCAACTCGACTGCCCACTTCAAGATTCGGCCAAAGAAGTCTGTCTACTCAAACAAGGCTTTCAAAGAGAACTTGGTCAGCACTACGATCGTGTGAGCATGAAAGTAATGCGCCAATTTCCTTAAGGCCATCATTAGTGCCAAGGCAAGTTTCTTCATTGGCAAGTATCTAAACTCTGCTGGGAGCAAGGTTTTGCTCACGTAGAAGATTGGTAAATGTTGGATGCCTTCTGTCCGAACAAGTACTGTGCTTATGGCATGTTGAGAAACAGCCAGATAAAGATAGAGTTCTTCGTCGTAACCAAGAGTAGAACGAAAGATAGGTATGTCTTCAGCTCAGCTAAGGCTCTGTCACATTCTTCGTCCCAGGAAAACCTAGACTTCAAGGCTCGGAAGAAAGAGCAGTAATGATCTGATGACTGGCTTATAAATCGGTTAAACGCGGCTGCTATCCTGGTAAGATGTTATATGTCCTTCGCTGAGTTAGGTTACTTTAATTCTTGTATGGCCTTGATTTGGGAGGGATCCGCCTCGATGCCACGGTTGGTGATGAGAAAGTCCAAGAATTTCCCCCGACCCCACACCAAAGGCACACTTCGACACGTTCAGACGAACCTGGTCTTGTTTAAGAATAGCAAACATCTCTGCCAAGTCAGACAGGTGGTCGGCCTTACGTTTGCTCTTTACGACCATGTCGTTGATATAGGTCTCTATTGTTCGGCCGAGCAAGGGAGCAAACATCTTCGTGACCATCCTTTGAAAGGTCGCCCCGACGTTCTTTAACCCGAAGGGCATAACTCGGTAGCAGAACAACCCCTTTTGGCATTGTGAAAGAGGTAACTTCCTGATCAGGCTCTTGCATGGCGATTTGATGATAACCGCGGTAAGTATCCAAGAAACTGAGTCGGTTGTGTCCGGTTGTAAGGTCCACCAGTTGGTCGATTCTGGGCAAGAGGAAACTGTCTTTGGGGTAAGCGCAGTTGACCGTCTTGTAGTCAATACAAACTCGCCATTTTCCATTCTTCTTTGGCACCACGATCGTGTTGGAAACCCACTGAGGATAGTGCACTTCCTAGATTACCCTCGCTTTAAGCAACTTTTAGACCTCTTCTGCCACTACCTCGGCGTGATGGAGCGCTGATCTCCGCATTCTTTGAATGACAGGTCAGGCATCTGGAAAGACGTTGAGTTGGTGGCAAATGAAGTTTGGATCAACGCCAGGCATGTCGTAAGGTGTCAATGCAAACATTTTGATATTCACCACCAAAAACTCAACCATCTTCAGCCGTTCTTGGGGGTCAAGCTAGATCCCAACGGAAAGAACTTCTCAAGATTATCCTCGTTGATCTTTACCTCCACCAAGTCTTCAACAACCTTTTCTTCGGCTTTGGTACCCACATTATCCAGGACACTTTGATCTTCTAGTCCTTCGATCATTTGCACGAAGCCTTTAGCTACTCGGCTCCCATTTACGGCCACGAAATACTACTTGGACATGACTTGATCACTCCAGATTTTTTTAATCATTCCCGTAGCAGAGGGAAACCTCATAAGTTGGTGGTAGGTCGAAGCCACCGCTTGCATGGCATGAAGCCATCCTCTGCCTAGGGTCAGATTGTATGTGGAAGGCACCTTCAACACCCAGAAGTCCAACTGCTTGACCACAGATCCGGTTTTGACCAGTAAGATGATCTTTTCCATGGGCCACTCCGGTTGCGAGTTGAAACCGACCAGTGGCGAGGTCACTGGGGCCAAGTCTTTATCACTTAGATTGAGTTGCTTGAAGGCGTCGTAGTATATTATTTCGATTGAGTTGCCCTGGTCGATCAGAATATGCCTAACGTCAAAGTCCCTGACATGAAATGTGACCACCAGAGCGTCATTGTGCGGTGTTTGAATTCGTTCAAGATCTCGGCTTGAAAAACTGAGCACATCTTTGACCTTGGTTTTGCTCTTTTTGACCGCGGGTTAAACTGACAGGACTTCCCTCATATGTTCTGCTTTTTTGATCATCCTTGGAACTTACATACCCGCGCTAGCTCGATAATACCATGGATCACATTGATCACGCCTTGAGTGGGTGCTTTTAACACGGCCAAACCATTTGGCTCAGCTAGAGTGTGAGGCGCGGCCTTGACGCCTTCGTCAATGTAACGGTCCAAGTGGCCGGCGGCCACTAACTCTTCCAAATATTGTTTCAGAGGCAGATAGTCCTCAGTTTGGTGCCCTTGCTCACTATGAAAGGTGCAGCGATGCTGTGGATTGAAGCCCCTTCTCGTGTCCAAGCTGCACTTCACTCCGACCGACCTGAGAACACAATGATGGTGAGTTACCCGGCGGTGTGCTGTTGGAAAACCCCTCTGACGGTCAAGTTAGCACACTTAGAGAGAGAGAAAAGAGAGGAGATAAAGTGGTAGGTGAGCTTTGATTAGAGGATGTTCCAGACCTAGGTATGGAGGTGCAGTGTCGTTTATATAGTTTCTGTGGGTGCTTTTGCGCCCATTCTCCTTGGGACGCGTGAACTTGCTCTCTTCTCACGTTTCTCCACGTGTCAGCGCTAATACAACTAAACACCACCTAATGAAACCACCAAATGGTTGGCGCGTACGGACAGCAGAATCTCCTTCTTGCAGTCTTGTGGCACTGCGTAATACTCCCCACCGAGCTATGCTTTGCTCAGCGCCATGTCATTACCTCACGACCATGTTACCTGTCTGGTTTCATTGATAATTCCACACTATGGCTTGACCGAGCTTCTTAGTCACGATTGAGATCTTGCTCGGTCCATTCTGATGTTGGGAGGACTAATCCCGTCCAACCTTATAGAGCGCACATCCCCTCCGGACTGGCAATCCAAAGTTGTTCCAACGCAACCGGACTAAGTCCTCGGTACAATTTGCACCCAACGTCTGACCGACCAAGGGCTTTTGACTCCGGCCCAAACTAGCTTGGCTTAATACTTGGTCGTAAACCTCCCTCTCTGATATTATTTGGGCCAATGTGTAATTAGGCTAAAGTAATTAATTGAGCTTGAAGATAAGTATTTTTTAGGGTAAGAATAAGTTGAGAAAAGGATAATGAATGAATATAAGGTAGAATTCCTTGCTGAGCACGGCTAATTCAGTATAAATATTAGACCTATGAACACAAAGGAAACTCAACAAGATGTAGTAAAGGAAGAGTAGGGAGGGAGCTCAAAAGAAAGTTATGAATTGATATTAAAATGAGTTATATTATATCTTGGGTCACTATAAAATGTTTTATGTATATCTTGAGTTACCATGGTTTATTTTATGCAACTTATATTTATAAATTATACTAATGTTTCAATTACGTTAATTATTTTACAAATCATTTTTGTTTAAATTAAAACTCATGGATATGATTTGACAATGATTATTTAAATATTTATTTTGTAAGTACCACCACGGGAGTCCTTTGCCTTGGGAGACTTAAATAACCATTGGTCTCTGATTAGTCACTTTAGTGACACTCTGTTGTCATGGATCTATTGACCTCTGTTCTGCATAGAGCAAAGCGCTGTGCGGAGCTAAATGCTAAACTATTATGGGAGCCACCTCTAAAATCCGTACGATCCACCTCTTAAATCTGTATCTCTGTATTGTCATGAATCCATTGACCTCTGTTCTGTTCTGCACCGTAGTTATGGTTATATATTTTCATATAATATCATATGATTTATGAAACGAATTTCTAAGCAACTTATTTATTCTAATTAAAAGTATTCTATTTTAAGCCTAAAGCTTGTCCATGGTAATTATGTTCTCAGTATAATATTTCTCACTCTGCCATGTGCTTATTGATGTTTACCAATTTTTAGGAAACAATGCAATTCAGAAATAGCTTTCGAAGAGTCTTAGACGCAGGGCTGCGGAATAAACACACATAGCACTTTTATAGTATTTATAATTATATTCTTCATATGTAAATATCGGCCTTTTTGGTCAATAAATTTTGTTATGAAAGTAGAAGCCCCGATGATTATTTCGGTATCTTCACTTAAATATTATTTCCACTCACATTTATTTATTTGTTCAAGAATTAGCCATACGTAATTTTAATTACTGGCCATCACGATGTTTAACCCTTGGGTACGACAAGCGAGTCATGACAAAGGGAGTAACGGAAGGAAGAAAATCAGTTGATTTTGGGTGAGCTAGCAAGTTTGTCATTTGCCAAAGTTGTTGTCAAACTTGGGTATAGCTTTGGTATTTGCCATTTTTAATAGCTACTATATCTCACCATTAGAAAATTCCTTTTTCCTCAAAGTTGCTATATTATAGCTTTGGCATCTCCAATGGCAAACCATTGGAGATGCTCTAAAGTGTCTTTTATAACTTTTTATTAATTAAGATATTTATTTAAAAGGCTAAATGTGTTGAAAAGGTAGTGAGTAAGATTTAACTTTATAAAAATTGGCTTATAGAATTTTTAAATGTAAGTAATTTTTGAGAAAATGATGCAAAAATATTTTCCTTAAAAAATATTTTACTTACTTTTTTGTTTAACTAAACAACGAAAAATGAGTAAAATATTTTTGACAAAAACATTTTACGTCCAAACAAACAAAACCTTAAAGTTATAATTCAGGCGAATTTGATTGGCTGTGTCCAAACTCACTCAAAATGTAAGGAGATTTGTACAAGCATGGCCTTCGCTAGTTCAAGCCCGAGCTTTGAGTCAAACAATTCAGGTTAAGCTTGGACTGTCAAAATTCAACGTGCAAAATTTATCTTTAGATGTACTAAACATTTATGTATTAAACCTTTTAAAAACTAAACAATTAGATATCTTAAATTTTTTTATGAACATGAAACATATCTTTGAATTGTGTATAAACATAGGGTAATGCTATATGTGCCACATGTAAATTATGTCATTTATAAGTTGATTATCACAAATGATATAACTCAACACTATGTGAATCATAATTTATAAATATATATAAAAAAAAGAGTTATAATTAAACATGGTATAATCAAACAACTCTTGAATCATAACCAAAATAATATCATAACTAAAATCACAATATGTTATAACTAACAATATGGGGATTCTCCTATAGTGCGCTCTCCTTTATGGGTGCATATAATATGAACCTGTACCACAAAATATGTAACTTTACCATAAAATTCCGTTACATCAATTATAAAATGCGTAATCTCACTACAAATTGACGTAACAAATGTCCAAAATTTTGTGATTAATGTTGCAAAAGTTTATGGTTTGGTTACAACATTTTTTTGTTGCACCTCTTAAGATTTACTTAAAATATGGATTGCTCCTATAATTTAGAAAATTACAAATACACCATTGTAAGAATTTTTATTTAACAAAATTAATTAACAAAATAAAATTCCTAAATATTATCCCATACAATAATAAAATTATTGAATTATTAATTGAAATATATTTTTAACATCATTAAAAATTGTTAATTGACTTGATATGGTCATTTGGGATGATCTAGATAAGTGCATTTTTTAACTTTTTATAAAAAGATGTACAGAAAAGTAGAGAGATGATGTGACCCAAATAAGTGCACTTATGTGACGATCCATTTATACAAAACTTCTGACTCGAGCATACGTAATGGAACCGTAGATAGTCAAGTGAAATCTAATCTACGAAATAATTTGATTTATTGACAGCATCATTGTGGTAAAGGTCGTAATGCCAGAGGAATCATTATCGCTGGGCATAAAGGGGGAGGTCATAAGCGTCTACACCGTAAAATCGATTTTTGACAGAAGAAAAAATATATATATTGTAAAATCATAACCATAGAATACAACCCTAGTCGAAATGCATGAGAAAAGATATATTTTACATCCCATAGGGGCTATAATTGGATATATCATTATTTATGGTACAAAAGTTCTTATAAAAATAGGAAATGCCCTACCTTTGAGTGCGGTTTGAACTATCGATTTACGTAATTGAAAGTAACCAATTAAGTTTATGACAAAACCTAGAAATCAATCACTGATCCAATTTGAGTACTTTTACAAGATAGACCTCAATAAAAAACTAAAGAGTAACGGCAACGAGTGATTGAGTTCAATAGTTCCTCATATAAAATTATTGACTCTAGAGATGTAGTAATATGGAAAAGACAAATTTGTTTTAAGCACCAACAGAACTGTAAGTGCCCATTGTTTCAAAGAGAGGAGGACGGGTTATTCACATTTTATTTGATGGTTAGAGGCAAATTGAAAGCTAAGCAATGGTAATTCTAAAGATTCCCCCAGGAAAAAATAGAGATGTCTCCTACATTATCAATAATACGTGAAAGTAATGACGTAATGTCATAGAGTCATTCAGTTTGAATGCTACATGAAGAACATAAGCCAAATGATGGAACTGGAAAACCTAGGATATAGAATATTGTACGGGAAAGAAATATACCTTATCGTATAATCCTGTTGACCAAGTCTGCGTTCCTCCGTACGACGTCGCTTTATCACCTGAAAACACAAACGTGAGCTAGCCGGCGGGTGGGTGCCGGAAACCTCTCCGATGCCTAAGTCAGAAAGATTGTCAAATAGACAAAAGTTCTGTGTATTCGGAAAACAAAATTGCGTTACCTCTCCAAAGGTGATATTGGTGAGCTTATATAGGTTTCGCGTAGCACAATCCTGGTAGGACTCTTACTCCTCCATGTAGAGTCCTCCTAGGACTCATATCCCTGGAAGATAATGCTTATCCTTCAACACCCCCCCTCATAGCTTGAACCAAGTGAGATGGTTTTACCATGGCCAAAATTCCAATATGACCGAAGTAACCATTAGTTCGGCCCTAACTTTCTTTTCTCTTACCTCGGCTTTTCCATACTAAGATCGAGCTAACCATAAGAGAGATGAGCCGAACTATCTACCGAACCAAGGCCTTTCAAGGACTCAGCACACCTCGATTTCCATGTACTACGATCGAACTATCCAATGAAGACCGAACTCCCAACAACACACTTCCCAACTGAAGTAGAAATAAGGCTTATGCGACCGAACTAACTACCACGGTCGCGACCGGTCTAATTCAGAGGCTATTTCGACCGGAGTAAACTTATCTGACCCTTCTAGAATGTCACCCAAAATGACCCACTACTTAGCTTGGCCCACTTTCCCCAGCTCGGCCCAATTCTTATATAAATTACTCTCTCAATTGCCCCTTAATTCCATCTCCACGGCATGATAGGGATTACCTGACTATTAACCGAACTAAAATTTTTAGCTTATCGGTAGAGCTACAATCCTTTAGTTACTCGTGAGCCGAAAAACCTTTAGCTTCTCGGTAGAGCTAAAGACCATTTAACATTTCGGTGAGCTAAACTTAAGCCGAGCTATGATCGTTCGGTCAAACGTCTCTTGATCCACGATGGCGAAGCGCTCCATATTCCAATGACATGTGGCGACCTTCTATTGGCTATTCGCGGTATGGCGCCGTTCTTCGTGCTTCGTGAATTTGAACAGTTCCCGCCCTTTTACCTCTTTACACAAAACATACCTTTCGTTTCAAATCACACTCTACTATTCACTTTCTTCTCCCTTTCTTCGAATCCTTCAACTTCTGAGCTCTTGTATCTTCGCTGCTGCTGTTCTACCTCCAACTTCCTCCTCTTCCTCTGGTAAGCTTTCAACAACTTGTTTCCGTTTCTCTTGTTTTTGCTTTCGTTTCAATCCATAGCAGTCTATTTTGTGTATTTGCAAAGCATGTTTCCGTTTCCAGTAGAATTTGAAGTTTCTGAAAAACCCTTCATAAGAACACTATGAATATAATGAAACAGTACGTAGAACACCTTTTTGATCTTTGTACATGCCCCAACCGAACTAGAACACTGTTCTTGCTATATATAGGTTTAGGAAAACTGGAACCGAACTAGAACTTGTACACATCACAGTTACTTCAATAGGCCATCAACTGATTCACACTAGCTGAAATGAAAACCCACTGCACTAGAAGTTCCTAAACCCTCGACCGAGCTAAGCCTTGGGGGCAAAGCCAGCTTTCTCAGTTCCTAAACCGAACTCAGAAAGCTGCCCCTTGATGCTTATCCGGAGTAACAGAAACCATAGGTAGAACCGAGATAACCAATCTTCTTGGTGAACCGAGATGACAAGCACCTTAAGAAAAACCGAGGTAGATCCTGAAGTACCTTTGCGTGGCGAAATAGGTCTTGTCTTCTCTTGCTTTGTTTTTTGTAGCGGTCAACGATCGTGCTTAACACCTTGTTTTCCACTTTGCGGACTTAGGTTGCGGGCACTTTCCCTACGCCAGAGCTTCTGAACACACTTACCTCGACCGAGATACTTTATCCATAATTTATTCAATAAATGGGGAAATATAGGTTCTTAGTAGAAACCCCAGGCGGCCTAGCCGAATTCAGAAAGGATTACAATATTCCAGCCGATGTAAATCTCACTTTAGCCGAACAAGATGTTGACCCATGGGGCAACAAAGGATTCGTTCCCTTTACCCTCCAATCAATAATAGAGACCGGACTTAGATTCCCAGTCCAACCCTTAATATGTAAATTCTTAAGGCAAACCAGACTATGCCCCACCCAGCTGTCCACTAACACATACCGAATAATCATGGGTATAGCCGCACTGAACCACCAAACCGGTCTAAACCTAGGTTTGGCCAAGATACTTCACCAATACTCCATAGGATCAAAAAACGAAGGCTGGTGTTACTATTTGAGAGTACGCCGTGGCCGAGAGAAAATAATAAAACACACACCGGACAAAGACTTAAACGACGATGACTTCTTTTGGGTCTCTGGGAATTTTGAAGACCTTGAAGCCCAGATTCCTGGCCGAAGAATAAATTGGAAAAAATGAGAGCCCGATATACATACTTCGGTTACATTTCACATTTTTTCCTCTTTTCTTTATTTCGGCTTTCTACTCTGGACCGAACTAACACTTATTTTCTCTTTGCAGATAAAGCCCATCTCCTTTCAAACTACGGCCACCCCAACCTCAGTCTTCTGCGCGCCGCACTAAGAGTAAAGGAGAGAAGTTGGGCAAAGCTTCTAAACTTCGAACCGACTTACCGCTTCTCCAGTCGCCGAAAAGCAAGGGTGACCGACTTCCTCCTCGAAGACGCACCAGAGCTAGACCCTTCCTTGCCCCAGATCAACCTTGTGCCACTTACTGCCAAACAAGAAATGGCCAAGAAGAACAGGCTAAAGGCCCTTCTAACATAACAACTCCCACCGAAGTACAACCGACCGACCGAAACACCGAAACCGTGGTAGCCTTACCAACTCAACAGCCCTCCACCTCTCGCCGAAACAAGCGTGCTCGGACTAGCCAAACCGAGCCACGACTTGCAGACGAGGATGAGACCATTCTGCCACAAGTCTCTCCTCCAAGTCCCCAGCAAAGCCTCCAACCGAAACCATCCGACCGAACTGCCACTTCTTCAAAATGGGCTCCTGTCCTCTCATTCGACAACCGAGATATCACTGCCGAAGATTCAGTTGTTGCTGAGAAGGACCACTTGATGGCTTTCAACCTAGCCAAAAGTGTGTGCCTTTCAAAGGACATGGAGCACCATTATAAACAGCTCAACACCGAGCTGAAGTCGATTCGGTCCTCTACGAAGTCCATGATCCTAGTAAACAGCTTCCCTCTTTCTTTGTAAATTTCTTCAAACTTTGAGTCCGGCTAACTTTACTCCTTTTTTTCAGGCCATCCATAAAAACCAAGTCACTCACAGGAGGATCATGGAACTTCGGTGAAATACAAGAGAGGCCATGGTGAGCCGAAGCAAAACGAACTAGAGGAGGCGAAGAAAGCAGTGGCCGAGCTTGAGCGAAGCAGTCGGCTAACGAGGTTGCCAATTCGATCGGTAGAGAAGAAAAAAGTTGCCAACGAGGCAAAAGATAGATACCTACGTATCTTGTCTGCCATTGAGAAGAAAAAGGACGCCGAGATAAACCAATTGAAGGGGGAGGTGAAGAAGGCCGAGAAGCGGGGCTTCAAGGAGGCCGAAGACGTCTACACCCTTGATTGTGACCAAGGACTTATTCTTCAAATGTGGCTGGAGGAGTGCGGTGGAGCGGCTCGGATGTACATCTGACACCGATGTCTACGATGTTCCGCCGTGTTCTATTCCGGCCTCACTTTCGCAATATGTTGCCGATCTCCAAAAAGCCTTTCTTGAGGGGTCCGGTGATGAAGATGATGCGGATGATTCTGAAGATGATGAGCAAACCCCTACCCCGGTTGTCAATGAACAACCCAACAATCAGGCAGCTCGATTGGAGCCAGTTATTGAAGACTTGACTAGTAAGCTACCGGCTGATACCGAGCTACCGATTGATACCGCGGTCCAAACTGAGCTCCCTCCCCAAACCGAACTGCCAGCAAACACCGCTCTCCAAACTAATGCTGAGGATGATTTTGGCCAATCGACGCACTTCTCGTTGATTTTTCTTTTTGTTTTGAACCTCTTATGTAAGATTTGCGGCCCTCAATTATACTTACTCTGTGTTTCAATGAAAAATCTTTCTTCAACTCTTGTTTCGGTTTGTGTATGTATGCTGTACTTGTAATGAATTTTTCCATGAACTTATTTGCACAAGCTGTGATCTCGGTTTTAGCTATCTAACTTACTAGCCAACCACTCTTGGTAGATATAACTTACTTGGTGAAGAGTACAAAGTGTTGGTTTATCGACCAACCACTCTTGGTACGATATACCTTACTTTGGCGGAAGAGTACAAAGAGTTGGTTTAATCCAGCCAACCATCCTTCGGCCGATATAACTTACTTCGGCTGAAGAGCACAAAGAGTTGGTTTAATCCAACCAACCACCCTTCAGCCGACATAACTAACTTAATTTGAAGAGTACAAAGAGTTGGTTTAATCGATGACCAACCACCCTTCACCGATATAACTTACTTGGTGAAGTGCACAAAGTTGGTTTAATCGACCAACCACCCTTGGTGACTTACTTAATTTGAAGAGCACAAAGAGTTGGTTTAATCCAGCCAACCACCCTTCAGCCGACTTACTTCGGCTGAAGAGTACAAAGAGTTGGTTTAATCCAGCCAGCCAACCACCCTTTAGCCGACTTACTTCGGCTGAAGAGTACAAAGAGTTGGTTTAATCCAGCCAACCTCTCTTCAGCCGTACACTTACTTTGGCTGAGGAGAAACAAATGTTTGTTTAGTCCAGCCAACCTCTAAGTTAGTTTTTCCAGCCAACTTAGAATAAAATGTTTGGTTATTCCAACCAAACGTCCTGCAGCCTGGATCCTTATCCTGGGCTTAGGAAGGGTCATAGTTGGTTATTCCGGCCAACTTATGTTTACAAAGCTACTAACTTACTAAAGCTACTTTCTACTGGGAATAATTATGCTAAAAAAGAATCGATATGTTTTATTGATAAAGTAAAAAATTACACATATTGAAAAGAAAGAAAAGCTAGAAATAAAACAACTTGAGATTTGCCGTGTTCCATGGCTTGGGAATTGCTTTGCCATCCTTGTCTTCCAAGTAGTATGCCCCTTTGCCTGCTAATCCGACCACTTTGTAAAGTCCTTCCCAATTTGGCTCTAACTTGCCATCTCCTGGAACTAGGGTATTTCCCATTACTTTGCGCAGTACCCAATCTCCGATCTTGAATTGCTTTGGATGTGTTGTTTTGTTACACTTTCTAGACAGCTCTTATTGGTAGGAGGCGATGTGAACTAATGCTCTGTTTCTTCTTTCTTCCGCAAGGTCAAGTTCCAATGCTATGGCTTCACCATTTAAGTCTGGATCAAAGTTTTCACTTCGGATTGTGGGGTGGCCAACTTCTAATGGGATGACTGCCTCCATGCCATAAGCTAGGGAGAATGGTGTTTCTCCTGTCGATCGCCGAGGCGTGGTGCGGTAAGCCCATAAAACGTGGGGGAGCTCTTCTGCCCATTTGCCTTTGGCTCTCTCTAATCTTTTCTTCAATCCATCCAAGACTACCTTATTTGACGCCTCTGCTTGTCCATTTGCTTGGGGATATGCCGGTGTGGAATTGTAGAACTCTATCTTGTATTCTTCACAAAAGCTTCTGAAAATTCTGCCGTCAAATTGAGTGCCGTTGTCTAAGATCAATGCCTTTGGTATGCCAAAGCGAGTGATAATATTCTGCCAGACAAACTTCTTCACATCTTTTTCCTTGATTGATGCCAAGGCTTCTGCTTCCACCCACTTTGTGAAGTAGTCGGTTGCCGCAAAAAAGAACTTCCTGTTGCCAGGTGCTGTTGGGAGTGGTCCCACTATGTCTAAGCCCCACATTGCGAAAGGCCATGGACTAGTCAAAGGTAGGAGTTCTCTGGCAGGTTGGTGTATTTGGTGTGCGAATTTTTGACACTTTTCGCATTTTTTGACATATTTCTCTGAATCTGTTTGCATGTATGGCCACCAATATCCTTGTGAAATCGCTCTGTATGCCAATGATCTTCCTCCTTGATGGCTGCCACATACCCCCTCATGTATTTCGAACAAGAATGCTTCCACTTTGCTGGGGTGAACACACTTTAAGTAAGGTCCTGTGAACGACTTCTTGTACAATGCCAAGGATGGAGAGAGCCAAGCATTGCGACTTTGCTCTTATCATTGGCTTCTTTCTTCTCTTACGGGAGGGTGCCGTCCTTTAGGAATAGGATGTTGGGTCCCATCCAAGAAGGACCTAACTCTGCACAACATACCTCTTGACACGGGTCTTCAATGCTTGGTCTAGGCGGATAGTCGATTAGTAGTGGGTGAGAGCGGAGGTGTGCGCCATTGGTAAGCTTCTTGAGTTAAATCTGCTTTCTTTGTTTTCCTCTCTGCCGATTTGTTCTATCCTCACTACTTCGAACTTCTTTATCTCTGTTCTGACCAAGTCTTGGTACTTGGCCATCCTATCATCCTTTGCCTCGTAGTCGCCCGATATTTGGTTTACCACCAGCTGTGAGTCGCTGTAGACCATTAGCTCGGTGGCCTTCATGTAGAATGCTGACTTGAGACCAGCCAGAAGCGCTTCATACTCCGCTTCGTTGTTTGACGCTGGGAAGCCAAGGTTGATTGCTTGCTCCACTACTAGGCATGCGGAGATATGAGGACTATGCCAAGTCCTGCTCCATGCCGGTTGGATGCTCCATCCACGAAGAGCTTCCACATCTCTCCAACGAACAACTTCCAGCAGGTGGAGGGATCGGATGATGCCTTGGGATCTTCCGTGTTGCTGGTGGCTTCTTCAGAGTCGATGCTTGCTGTCTGCCCCTTGCTAACTGATTGTGCCAAGTCGTCATTTGTTGGTATGTCCTGACTTGGTGTAGCATGGTTTGTTTCTTCTTTCCTTTCCTTACCCTGGTCTGCCTTGGGGCCTGACTGATTAACCAATACTAGGGGTTGCGTTATTCCGACGTCAACTTTCTTTCCTAGTTCGGTTGTTTCAGTTAGGTCGACTGGGCAGATGTGATGACTTCCTGGTGTGAATTCTGCCACGAAGTCTGCCAATGCTTGTACTTTTATTGTGGTCCTTGGTTGGAACTTGATGTCGTATTGTCCCAACTCTACTGCCCACTTCAGAATTCGTCTAGAGAAGTTTGCCCTTTCAAATAAAGCCTTTAATGGGAAGGCCGTGAGAACAACTATTGTGTGGGCGTGAAAGTAATGCGACAATTTCCTTGAAGCCATCATCAAGGCCAATGCCAGCTTCTCCAATGGCAAGTACCTTGTTTCGGAGCCCAGTAACGTCTTGCTGACATAGTAGATGGGCAAGTGTTGGATTCCTTCTGTGCGGACCAACACTGCACTAATTGCATGCTGCGATACTGCCAAGTATAAGAAGAGTTCTTCTCCAGGGATTGGTATTACAAGTAATGGTGGAGAAGACATGTATTCTTTTAGGCTTTCCAGGGCGCGGTCGCATTCTTCGTCCCATTCAAACTTAGCCTTCAGTGCATGGAAAAATGGTCGTAGTCTGTCTGATGACCGGCTTATGAATCGATTGAGTGCAGCCGCCATGCCAATGAGATATTGTACTTCCTTTACTGAGTTCGGCCTCTCCAAATCCTGAATGGCCTTGATCTGAGAAGGGTCTGCCTCTATACCTCGGTTGGTCACCAAGAAGCCTAGGAATTTGCCAAATCCTACTCCGAACGCACACTTCGACGCGTTGAGGCGTAACTTATGTTTCTTCAGGATCTCGAACATCTCACCTAGGTCCTTGAGATGGTCATTCTCATCTTTGCTTTTGACCACCATATCGTCGATGTAAGCCTCCATTGTTCTGCCTAACAATGGCTCAAACATCTTGGTGACCATTCTCTGGAACGTCGCCCCTGCGTTCTTTAGGCCAAAGGGCATGAATTTGTAGCAGTAGAGTCCCCTTGGAGTGGTGAAGGATGTGACCTCTTGGTCTGGTTCATGCATGGCGATTTGGTGGTAGCCACTGTACGCGTCCAGAAAGCTAAGTCGGTTATGTCCTGCCGTTAAGTCCACCAATTGATCTATCCGAGGCAAGGGGAAGCTATCTTTTGGGCACGTCTTATTGACCGTTTTATAGTTGACGCAGACACGCCACTTGCCATTCTTCTTTGGCACTACGACGGTGTTGGAGATCCATCTTGGGTAGTGCACCTCTCTGATTGCCCCTGCTTCCAGCAGGTTTCCTACTTCTTCCGCCACTATTTCGGCGTGGTGGAGTGCCGATCTGCGAGTGCGTTGAATGATCGGTCTGGCGGAAGAGTGGATATTGAGTTGGTGGCAGATGAAGTTGGGATCGATGCCTGGCATGTCGTATGGGGTCCAGGCGAACACTTCGATGTTGGAGGTCAGGAATTCCAAGACTTCCAATCTCTCAGTGCTGGACAACGACGAGCCAAGTAAGAAGAACTTATCCGGGTTCTTCTCATTTATCCTGATTTCCACCAAGTCCTCCACTGCTTTCTGACTAGCCGCTTTACCAACATCCACAAATAGTTCATTACTCTCTGGTTCTTCCACCGAATGAACATATCCTTTGGCAGCGCGGCTGCCGTTCACTGTTACAAAGCACTGCTTCGACATGATTTGATCCCCATAAACTTCTTCTATTACTCCGGTGTCGTTGGGAAACCGCATCACCTGGTGGTAGGAGGACGCCAACGAGCGCATGGCGTGCAGCCATGTTCTGCCCAAGATAATGTTGTAAGTGGAGGGGACCTTCAACACCCAGAACTCCACTTGTTTTGTCACACTTCCTGCCTTGACTGGGAGAATAATTTTGCCGACGGGCCATTCTGGCATGGAATTGAATCCGATGAGGGGAGATACTGCAGGGGCCAAGTCTTTATCTTGCAACTTGAGTTGCTTGAAAGTTTCATAGTACATGATTTCACACGAACTTCCTTGGTCAATCAGAATCCGCTTAACGTCAAAATCCTTGACTCGGAGAGTGACGACCAAGGCATCGTTATGAGGGCAATAGATCCTGGCCAAGTCTTTATCCGAAAAAGACATGACATTTGTGGCCTCTGTCTTCCCCTTCTTGACGACTGGTTGGGCACTTAGCACCTCTCTTAAGTGCTCCGCCTTTTTTATTGAACCTCTGAGCTCGCATACACGCTCAGGTTCAAAGACTCCATGTATTACGTTGATAACGCCTTGGGCGGGCGTCGTCGGCATCCCATTGGGGTTATTGTGGTCTGAAATTTGTTGTACCCCTCTATGTATTTGTCAAGGTGGCCTGCTGCCACCAACTCTTCCAGATGCTGCCTTAGTGGTGTGCAATTCTCAGTGCGGTGCCCCTTTTCTTTGTGGAAGGTGTATCTGGATCTGTCATCATAGTCCTTCTGGGCCTCGCCTAGCTTGGCTGGCCATTTGACGAAAGGCTCGTCTCGAATCTCACTAAGTATACGGTAGATCGGTTTCTTGAATACCGTGGTTATGGCGGTGCGGACTCTTAACCATCTCTTGTCCTGGTCCTCGCCATTATCTCGCCTGCCTCGTCCGTTTCGGTTTTGGCGATCTACCGTATTGACCTTTGCTGAGGTCTTCTTTTCTGGTGTCGTGGTTGCGCCAGTTTTTGCTTTAGCACGAGCGCCATCCTCTTCCACCCTGATGTGCTGATGCACTCTCTCCATCAGGGCCTCCATGGTGAGGGGCGGTGTCATGGTAATAGAGTCCCTCAGTCTGTTCCCGACTGGAAGGCCTCTTTTATATTGTGCAATGGCGAGATTGGTCGGGCAGTCCCCAATTTGGTTGAATGTTTCCCAGTAACGACTGTTGTACGACCTCAGAGTCTCCTTGTCACCCATATCGATGGAGAGTAATTGGTCGATCTCCACTGGGGTTTTAGTGTTTGTTCTGAATCGCGTTACAAACGCCTCACTTGATTGTGCCCGAGGCTATCTTGCCGCTCGAAGCTTTTCAAACCAAGTCAAGCCTAGGTCGCCGAGGCTTGACAGGAATATGATGCACATCAAGGCCTCGTTCCGCCGGTATACAGCCATAACCTGGCGAAAGTGGCTCAAGTGCATGTAGGGGTCCGTCTTCTCCTCATATGTTGTGAATTTGGGCTGTAGGAAGCCGGACGGAAGGGACGCGTTCTCTATTGCTGGAACGAATGGTGAGGTCTGCAGCCTCGCCAACGCCTTGTCCGTTGGTTCGTATGCCGGGTGCGGTATGGGCATTCCAACCTCGACGCTTCCATGCGTCCGAGGAACCAACCGCTGTAAGGCAGAAACCTTGTGTGGATTGCGCGCCCTGGCGTCCTCCTTCCATAGTGCATTCTCTTCGAGCACGGATCGTAGGTCGGATGATCTGGGCAACTCCGTCTGTCTAGACCTTGTCTGGTGTGTATGTGAGGGCCAATATGTGCTTCCCTCAGTGTATGACCTCTCAGTTCTCGTCCTCTCAGACCTGGAGTGACGAGTCCTGGAAGATCGGGATTGCGTATCGCCTGTCCTGAGGCTTCTGTTCTCTGCTTGAGAGGGTGTAGAATTCCTACTACGACCCTCTGAGTGGCGAGGGGGCGTCTTGTTATTGCGCCCCTCTCCTGTCGCCACTTCTTTTCCTTTTACCTGGCGCTTTAGAGACTCCATGTCCGCCGCCATCTTACGAATCAATTCGTCTTGTTGTCTGACGCGATCCTCCAAAGCTTGTGGATCAATCATGCGCCTTTGTCTTTCTGGGCTTTACGAACGAGAGGGGTGAGGGCTGTTATTCCGCCTTCGTCCCCTCATATCCCTCCTGGAATTCTGTCTTTGTGGCTCCAGGTTTGCCATGGGAGCGACCAAGGGTAGGCCTTCCCGCCTTGCACCCCCATCTGGGGTCTGTCCGTCAATGGCGGACTG
Organism: Camellia lanceoleosa; assembly: GCA_025200525.1. NCBI lineage: Eukaryota > Viridiplantae > Streptophyta > Magnoliopsida > Ericales > Theaceae > Camellia > Camellia lanceoleosa. Next base: position 138,831,996 of record CM045765.1, on the reverse strand, counting down.
GGGTAACTCTTCGTTGTTCGCCATTGGCGTTTGAGAGAAAAAGCTTGATCAAGAGGTTGTTCTTGTCTGAATTCCCACAGACGGCGCCAATTGTACGGGAAAGAAATATACCTTCTCGTATAATCCTGTTGACCAAGTCTGCGTTCCTCCGTACGACGTCGCTTTATCACCTGAAAACACAAATGTGAGCTAGCTGGCGGGTGGGTGCCGGAAACCTCTCCGATGCCTAAGTCAGAAAGATTGTCAAATAGACAAAAGCTCTGTGTATTCGAAAAACAAAATTGCGTTACCTCTCCAAAGGTGATATTGGTGAGCTTATATAGGTTTCGCGTAGCACAATCCTGGTAGGACTCTTACTCCTCCATTGTAACAACCCTCGTTTAATTACCGTTAAACCACTGAGTTATATACTGATTAATGCTAAACTGAACCGCTAATGACTGATAATTGAACTGATTAAAAATCGAATGATCGATTGGAATCGGCTAAAGCGAATAAGACTGCCTATTGAATTGCATATTCTATCTGTTAATTGTATGATTTTATCTGTTTGTAGTTTATGTTTAAACTGTTCATTGAAGGCCTTATCGGCGGCCGAATTAGGGACCGTTTAGTGTTTTGTAATCAGGAGAATATTTGTGATTTAATGATATAATTATCTGAAAATTGATTAGGAATGATTAAATTAGATTAAATTGAGTTAATTAAAGAGTTGCCTTATTTAAAATTATGCCATTAGGTGGGCTTTGCTTAATATTATTCTTTGTAGAGCCTTATACACTTAATCAACCATTCCCTCAGCCTTGTTGAGAGATACAACCGAAATTAGAGTGAGAAATAGAGGGAGAGTAAGAGATTTAAGCTCATTTGTTGAAATTGCTTGGAGACTTGAAGTACATTGAAGTGTAGTTGCATAAATTGAACTCTAGTCAAGAAATTGAAGACTTAGGTAAGAAAATTACCATCTTCTTGTTATGTTTTAAGTTCCATCTTGCATGCATCTTGGTTATAGAGAAGTTAAGTCATGATTTTGCTCATATGTGTTGAATTGAAGATCAATTGTTGCATGCATGGTTGAATTAGTGAAATTGGAGTTGAATTCATGCTTGAACTATACATGCATGTCCATGTCTATAAATTAGCTCATGTTTTCAGAATGTTTTCCAACTATTGAGCTCTCTAGAGCAAGATTTGAAGATTGAATTGGGTTTGAAGCTCATGCATTGCATGTTTTAAACTTGTTCTTGAAAATGGGTTTGAAAATGGTTTTAATTAACTCACCTTTGGGGCTTGAATTCATAAATTGGCTTTTGAAACTTGTTATACATTGTTTTGAGATGTATTCCCCAGAATTTGAGCCCAAGAGGTCGAATATTGAGTTGAGAATGCTTGGTTTGAGCTTGGAAGGCAAATCTGGAAATTCCAGATTTGGCTTCTTCGCTTCAGCGATTTCGCCGAGCGACCAACGTTTTCCTCGAGAGCCGCCGGCGAAGGATTGGTGGCTCGGCGTAAAATCGAACATCGATACTTTTCTTGTTTCATCGAGCTCGGCGAAGAAGGCTCGCTCGAGCGAACCCTTTGATTTTGGAAGCTCGCTCGAGCGAGAATCGAGCGAGCATCGCGCGTAAAAATTGAGCATCCAGCATTTTTTACTGTTTCATCAGACCGTTCGAGCGGAGGATTGTTCGCTCGGGCGGAGCCTTTGATTTTGCAACCTCGCTCGGCGAAGGAAGGCTCGCTTCGGCGAGGCCCTGTTCAACAACTTTTGAAAAGTGCCTTCCAACTGTATTTTTGCATCCTCATCGCATCCTAGGCATTCTTAGGCCTAGTTTAAGACATCTTAATGAGGATTTAGACATAGAACCACACCGAGGAATTTAGGGATGTATTTATCATCTTTTATTTGTGAACTTAGTGTGTGTTCTATTTGTTAACTATTTAGGGTTGGCTCTCGGGGACGCTCTAGCTACGATAGCCCAATCTCTGTGAGTAACAGATTGTGTAAAGATATGTTCAAATGGTTTTATTTTGAATACCGAACTGAACTGTTTATTGAACCGATATTGTTTATTGAATGAATGTATGTCTGTATTTCAGCTGTATTGTGGCATCCTTAGCACCTTGTTATTGGTATTCTGAGCTCTGTCGGTTTCCTTGTGGAACCATCTTGATTGATGGCCATCATTATTGTTGGGTCTGTTAAGGCGGTCCTTTTGGACCCTCTGTTTATAGGCTAATGGATGTACCACATATGGTGATTGATTGAAATATTGATTGGTGAAATCTTGAAAGATTGAAATCTTGTATAATGAATTGATTTCATTCTTTGTAAGGACATTCATTCATAACCTCTTTACACGTTATGTTATTCACTGGGCTTTAGCTCACTTTGTTTATATATATATGTAGGTGCTCGGCCACGGACGAAGCTAGGGCGTGGGATTGGTCCCCGATTTTGTCAAGCGACCTATGTGCCTCATGCGAGGTTCGAGACGCCATGCCATGGCTTGGGGTGTTTTGTTTCCCACTGTCTCCCTCTTGTATTGTACCTTTTGTATAGATTTGTTTGGTATCTTGTTATCGAGGGATTGAGTCCCATCTTGAATGTCTGTAAATGATTGTATAGAGTGTCTTGTTTTTGGGTATGAATGCATAAAATGTTTTTGACATACAGATTTTCACAGCTCAGTGGACACTAGTTACTTACTGTTTTGGCTTCCGCCAGGCCTCAGACTCGATTGGTGTATTCTTGATCAGAGGCCTTGTAATCTCGGATTCTTGGCGATTCTGATGCTAAACCCATAGGGCCGGGTTTGGGTCGTGACATCCATGTAGAGTCCTCCTAGGACTTGTATCCCTGGAAGATAATGCTTATTCTCCAACACCCCCCCTCACAGCTTGAACCAAGTGAGATGGTTTTACCATGGCCAAAATTCCAATATGACCGAAGTAACCACTAGTTCGGCCCTAACTTTCCTTTCTCTTACCTCGGCTTTTCCATACTAAGACCGAGCTAACCATAAGAGAGATGAGCCGAACTATCTACCGAACCAAGGCCTTTCAAGGACTCAGCACACCTCGGTTTCCATGTACTACGACCGAACTATCCAATGAAGACCGAACTCCCAACAACACACTTCCCAGCCGAAGTAGAAATAAGGCTTATGCGATCGAACTAACTATCACGGTCGCGACCGGTCTAATTCAGAGGCTATTTCGACCGGAGTAAACTTATATGGCCCTTCTCCGTAATGCGGCCCAAAATGACCCACTACTTAGCTTGGCCCAATTTACCCAGCTCGGCCCAATTCTTATATAAATTACCCTCTCAAATATCATAACATGAGCCATTTGGCAAATTTGGATCCCTATATATCCTTTCATGGGATACTTCATTATACGATATATATATGTATATATATAATCCATTTGTATAGATAAGATATCATCATCTACATCCATAAAGTCCTATGCTTTGAAAAAAAGCTTGCATTGTTAGAAAGGGATTTGGGTTGATTAAAAAGAAGAATCTACTTCAACCGATATGCCCTTAGGCACGGATACATAACATAGAAATCACACTTGGAAAGGGTGGACAATTAGTTAGAGCAGCGGGTGTTGTAGCGAAACTGATTGCAAAAAAAGAGAAAATCGGACACATTAAAATTACTTTCTAGGGAGGTCTGTTTGATATCCAAAAATTGATCAACAATAGTCAGACAAGTGGGGAATGTTGAGGTGAACTAGAAAAGTTTGGGTAGAGCTAGATCTAAGCGTTGGCTAGGTAATTGTCATGTAATAAGAGGAGTAGTTATGAATCCTGTAAACCATTCCCATCGAGGTGGTGAAGGGAGGGCCTCAATTGGTAGGAAAAAAAAAAAAAACCCACAACTCCTTGCGGTTATCCTGCACTTGGAAGAAAAAGTAGAAAAAATGAATAAATATAGTGATAATTTTATTCTTCATCACCGTAGTAAATAGAAGAGAAAATCAAATTTCTCTCATCGTCTTTACAAAACAAAAGAAAAAAAAAGGAGTAAGTTGTGACACGTTCACCAAAAAAAAAAAAAAAATCCCTTTTGTAGCAAATCAATTATTAAGAAAAAATTGATAAGCTTAACACAAAGACAAAAAAATAAAAGTAAAATAATAGTAACTTGGTCCTGGGCATCCACCATTATACCTACAATGATTGGTCATACTATTGCTATCTAGAATGGAAAAGAACAGTTACCTATTTATATAATAGATTGTATGGTAGCACTATTAACAAAATAGTTAAATATCACACTTTGACATATTAAAATATCTCACTTTTATTAGAAGTGTGATAAAAAAAAAAATTAGATTGATATTTCAATCATACTTGACTTGATTAAGTGTGATAATATTTATTTTTTAAGTCACTTTTCAATTAAGTGTGATTATATATATATATATATATTTTTTAATCACACCTTTTAATTAACATGTGATTAAAGATCACACAAGAAAAATTAAAAATATCTCACTTTTATTAGAATTGTGATTAAAAAAACTAAAATGATTTTTTAATCACACTTAATTTAATAAGTGAGACAATATTTTTTTTTAATTACACATTTTAAATAAGTGTGATTATATATTAATTGTGTTGGAGTTGCCTAGATGATTCATTCATTTTCATTTGTGGTTGGATTATCTTCTTTATTATTATATTTGGATGGATGACCAACCCAATCTTGGAAGATTTTGGGAGATCTCTTGTTCTAGTTAGATTATTTTTTAATGTGGGTTAGGATATCTCTAATCAAAGGCTATCCAATTTTTATTCTTCTTTCACATGTGCCGCTATCCAGAAATTATTTTGTAATCCAAGTGCATAAAACATAATAACCACATTATCTTAATTGTTTTGTTCCAAACACACATCTTTGTGAATTTCTTGTTTTTATTTTGTCTTTAGCCCAAAATTATTTCTAAAAAAGAGGCCAATTTTGCCTTTGAATTGATTTGTCTTTTCATTTTTTAGGTTAGAGATTGCTTGGAGAGATGCAAAATATGGTCAAAAAATTCAAGGACTTTGTACTTCAAGCTTTTTTCATTTTTTTAATATATGTAAGCATAATTAATTTTTTTTTTATTAATTCCTTTGTATATATTTTTGAACATTCGACTTTCATTTATGAAATATATGTCGTTATTCCATTCAATATATGGTTGTGATTCAAAGGATGGTATATAATGTGTATTACATTATTCAAATATGTCAAACTCTTTTTTTTAATCACACGCATTAACTATGATGAGAAATGCATATAACGTGTGATCTTATCTTATTATTAATCATAGGTTTTATCAGATATTAATCACAATTAAAATCTGTGATTTAAATGTTTATTATCACATGTTTTATTAGTTATTAATCACACTTAAAAAATGTGATCTAAAAGTTATTAATCACAAGTTTTATTAGATATTAATTACACTTAAAATTTGTGATTTAAATGTTTTTTATTAGTTATTAATCACACTTAAAAGATGTGATCTAAATTTTTATTATCACACTCAAAACATGTGATGGAATCATCTTTTAATAACACTTTGGGAGTGATTAAAAATGACCCAATTTAATCACACTCTCAAATATCACACTTCAATAAAACTTAAAAGGTGTGATTAAATAACATACATCAAACAAAAAAAGTGTGATTTATTTATGATTTTGTAGTAGTGTAGGTCACAAGTTGGGAGAATTTGCACCTACTTTAAATTTCAGAGGACATGCGAAAGGAGATAACAGATCTCATCGTTAATGTTAATAAAAAATATAGATACTTATCATTCATTTGTAGGAGGTGAATCTTATGCTAAAGAAGAAAAAAAACAAAAGTATACGCTTTAGGTCAACATTTATCTATGTCTGCTCATAAAGTGCGAAGAGTAATTGATCAAATTCATGGACGTTCCTATGAAGAAACACTAATGGTATTAGAACTCATGCCTTATTGAGCATGTTATACCATTTTTAAATTGATTTATTCTACAATAGCAAATGCTAGTTACAAGATGGATTCCAACGAAACAAATTTAATAATTAGTAAAGTTGAAGTCAACAAAGGTACTATCGTGAAGAAATTAAAACCTCAAGCTCGAGGACATAGTTATCTGATAAAAAGACCTACTTGTCATATAAGTATTGTAGTGAAAGATATATCTTTAGGGGAATATATAGATAGAGACTATCTCGCATGGTTAAAAAACCTAGATGGAAAAATAAGTATAAAGATATGATACATATGGATAGTAGCACGAGACTATTGGACAAAAAATAAATCCACTTGGTTTCAAACTTGGTACAACCCAAGATCATCATTCCTTTTGGTTTGCACAACCAAAAAACTATTCCGAATGTCTAGAAGAAGATCAAAAAATCTAAGGTTTTATTAAAAATTATGTACAAAAGAATCTGAGAATATTCTCTAGCATCGAGAGAATTGTACATATAGAGAGTCAAAAAAGAATTGACTGGATCCAGGTTATAATCCACAAGGGATTCCCAAAGTTATTAATAGAAAGTTGACCATGAGGAATTGAAGAATTATAGAAGAATCTACAAAAAAAACTTAATTGTCTAAACCGAAAACTCAACATTGCTATCATAAGAATTGCAAAATCTTATGGAAACCATAAAATTCTTGTAGAATTTATAGTCGGACAATTAAAAAATACAGTTTCATTTCGCAAAGCAATGAAAAAGGCTATTGAATTAACTGAACAAACAAACACGAAAGGAATTGAAGTACAAATTGCAGGGCGTATCGATGGAAAAGAAATTGCATATGTCAAATGGATCAGAGAAGGTAGGGTTCCCCTACAAACCATTCGAGCTAAAATTGATTATTGTTTCTATACAATTCAAACTATCTATGGAGTATTAGGTATCAAAATTTGGATATTTATAGAAGAGGAATAATAGACCTTTTCTTGCCTTTTCTTTCTACCCTAGTAGTGGAACAAAAAAATAAAAAACTCATTTATTTTTTTCTCTTCAATTTCTATAGGGTTAAATAAAAATTCGATTGACCATTTGATATAATTGCTATACTTAGTGTGTGACTCTGTTTTTTTAGGGTTAGGATTAAAAAAAAAACCAGCTCCTATAGTATGAACTAATAACTATAGAACTAATAACCAACTCATCACTTCGTATTATCTGGGTCCAATAAAAAGTCAAGATATGGTATATTGGTCATATCATTGTAGCAATTGAAATCTGATTCTAAGTTATAAAGCACAATATAAAAAAAGATGTGGATAGAAGGGTGAAAGAAAGAGAGAAAAATAATATCAATGATATAGAATTCTAATATGGAAGGTATATGGGTCATCTCAAAAAGGCAATGTAATAAAGCATCAATACGGATTCATCCATAATTAAATGAATCTGTTCATAAAATAGAATAAAAAAATGGAGAGCCTCGAGCCAATAAAGACTAAGAAGATTGACTCAAGAACAACTTTCATTAAGAGCTTCTTTGTAGAATTCAGACCTAACCATTAAACAAGAAGCAATGGAAACGATGGAACCTCGTGAATGCAGAAAATTCTATTGAAAATGAATCCTAATGATTCATTGGTCGGAATGGCAGAAGGAACCGGGAACCAATTTATCTATTCTGAGAAGTCATGAGCTAACCTACAACTCAAATAGATATAGAGTAAATATTCGCCTACGAAAACTTTATTTGATTAGATTAGTAAATTTGGTGCAATTCAATACGATAAAAGATAACACAAAAAGTAACTTCATTATGTCATAAAAACAATATTATCTATATATATATATGTTTAGATCCAAAATATTCAAATAAGGTATTGTACGGGAAAGAAATGTCCGTCGTTGTCCGTACTCCTTTTGTCCAAGTTCCTTGTCTATCCGATCGTCCTGCGAGCACAATGGCGGTGTGTTGCCGAATAACCCCTCCGACGGTCAAGTTAGCACACACTCAGGGAAAGAGAGGAAGAGAGAGATATAGCACAATGAGTGTTTCTCACCAAATGATGTTCCATCCCCAGTATGGGGGCGTAGTCATGCTTATATACTTTCTGTGCTCAACTCTGCACCCATTAGTCTCTTGACACATGGAACTATTCTCTCATCTGTCAGCACAAATCCAGCGAACACCACCTAACCAAACCGCTAGACAACATTAGCGGGAACTTGGCAGCCCGGCGGGCATTACCTCGGCCTTCCATGACCGTGCTGCGTAACGAGTCTGTATACTCCACACGCCAAGCTCCATAATAGCCGAGCTCGGTAGCATTTCGGCTGAGCCAAGTTCAAGACAGGTCGAACTGGTGAGCAGAAGGCCTTCTCCGCCGAACTACACGTGCGAACCATGGAACTTGGGTTGGCAGGCAAAAATCTCGGCCAAGTAAGCTCGGTCCAAACATGGGACCTAGACCTCGGGCATGGGCCTTGACCAAGCAAGACCAACTCTAGGGAAGCCCCAGTCAGCTCGGCCCAAACATGCTCGGCCCTATCCTGTCTGGCTTCTACCACGGCCCAAGGCCAGATTATAAATCTCCCTCTCAATTGCCCCTAGGGGTGTGCGCGGTGCGGGTCGGTGCGGTTTGAGAGAAAAATAGAAACCGTATGGCGGGTGGCGGATTGATAAAAGTGTCATTAGAATTTGCCATTTTCCTTATCAAAAACCGACGGTTCGGTTGGAAAATAATGGCGGATTTGCCTTGGCGGTTTGAGCGGATTGGCGGTTTACAAAAAATATAATTCAAATTACAAAACTTAAATCAAAGAGTAGAAAAAAGACGAGAGATACCGTGATGTTAAGCATCTTGAATTGGAATCCAACTTTATTTTGGATTACTGACATCTTGAATTCTCTTCGAGTAGTAATGTAATACTATATTCTAAGGTATAGAACAACAAGCAAACTTAAGTAAAAAAGAATTTTTAGAATCTTATAAAACATGATTTAATAGCGGTGCGGGTCGGTGCGGTTTGGAAGAAAAATAGAAACCGGCGGATTGATAAAAGTGGCACTAGAATTTGCCATTTTTCTTATCAAAAACCGGCGGTTCGATTTGCAAATAATAATGAATTTGCCTTGGCGGTGCGGTTCGGTGCGATTTTGGCGGTTTCGACGGTTTCGGCGGTATTATGCACACCCCTAATTGCCCCTTAATTCCGTCTGCGCAAGCATGATTAGGATTACATGATCCGACCGGGGTAGACTTTTCCTTAGTTCTTAGTTCGTAAGACGTCAACCGCACTAATCGATATGCTCGGTTTCTTGATTTGCTCGATCGACACCTCAACTCGCCTTCTTGTCTCTTCAACACTGACGCCGCCGTCAATAGGGACGCGTGTTGATTATTTATTAGCCTCGAGCAGCCAACCCAGACTTCTCTTCACATTCAAAATTTTGGTGATTCTTTTCTCCTATAAACACGCCACATCCCCCTTTCATTTTCTTCTTACTATTCCACTTTTGTTCCAGATGGACGAAAGCTATTGTGCCCTCCCTACTACCAAGCGTCATTCCAGCTCTCGATTGCGTTTGTGTTCGAGGATTCGAATTTTGCCTCATTCTGGTAAGTTCTTTAAATCTCTTCATTGCTTTTTCATTTGGTATTTCTCATTTTAGGGCACAAAAACTATAGGTTTTAGGATATAGCTCCCCAAAACCTCCTCTGCCCCTGCTCTCTTTACTGTTTTTCAACTTTTGTGATGAACACACGAAGATCTGGGGCGGACCGGGCTCCAGGTCTTCTTTTGATCCTAGAAATGCCAAAACCGAACAAGTTACGAGTTTGCAAAACTCACGTAGGAACCGAGATAATCAAAGTGCTGGACCGTTCGACCAGGCTAAAATCTGGTCCGCTTGAGCAGCCGAGCTTCTGGGTTTACCTTTGTGACCGAGATGGTTTGGCACTCCATCTGACCAAACTAAAGTCAAGCTCGTTTTGCGAGACCACGCTCCCACTTACACTTACACTTCCTCTTACTGCAGAGTCTAAGGGGACCACACACCAATAGTGAGGCACCCAAAGGCCGAGCAGCCATCAACTGAGAATTTTTCCAAACTAACACAACCATGCTAAAATCAGCCGGCTTCACATAGGGCGTTATCGTTTCCTTGTTGACACACCGGTCACACTAGCCGCGTTCCGGGAAGAATATGGCGTCCCCGCCGACGTACATCATGAGCTCGGTGACGAGGACACCACCCCTTGGGGCAGGTGTAGACACCCCATTTTTGACCGACCATAAGACTCAGACGTCATCGATTGAGCGCTCGGTGATGGTGCATGTTGTGCTCGTTTTGAGTCTCCGGAGTTTTGTCCTGAGAGCATTACCCTCGGACCTCGGGACCCTTTTGTGTTTTGCCTCGGTTTGGGAATCAGGTCTTGCTTTCTCTTCCCAGAGGGAGGGAGAGGTCTCGTAGACCATCTCTCAGTGGCCGTAGGCTACTTCTCGTGGTCGCAAGCCACTATTCCCGTTTGGAGACCAGTTTCTGATTTTCGGAGCCGTCGGCCGCGTGCCTCGGTTCAGGACCGCTTAACATTCTCCGTTTGCTCCGGTTTTTGGCACACACCTTGTTTCCTCTGTCTAGAGGGACACTGTGGCCCGGGAGACCACCTTCGTGGTCACACGCCACCTTCGATACTTAACAGCCTATTTTCGGAGCACCCGGCTGCGCGTTTTGACCCCCGAACCCTCGTTTTGCATCCGTCTTGGTTCATTTTCGGCATGGACGTTGTTTTCATTATTTGGGAGGTGGTACAAGGGTGAGAGACCACCTTTTCTCTTGGAGACCACCTTTTCTCCCGCCGGCCGATTTTCTTGTTAGGAAGCTGGTCTCCTTGGTCTTTGGGCCACATTTGCAGGTCTCCCACTATATCACAAGCTTGCATTCAATGTAGAGACCACCATTTGGGGCTACCGACCAATTGACCCTTTTGAACTGGTCGACCGACCACCTGAACTGGTCAGCCTGCCTCCCCCAGTCTTGTCTCTGTGAGTTGTTGCCAGCTGTGCCAGCTGGAAGCCACAGACTGGATCCTCTATACACGTGTATGGAGGATCTTCAACCTTGGTTTTTAGTTTCTTTGAGATGCTTTGGCCCCCTTTCTCTATAAGAGAGGCCCTTCCTCTCCTTTAGAGGGGTTCAGAAATTTGTCTAAGGCAAACATATATCTCTCTTTGTATCTCTCAATTTTAGGCTTAGAAGTGTAAGGTTCTTGGCCCCTTTGCACACCACCTCTTAGCCTAACACTTCCACCATCAACCTAAGGATCTTGGAGGCCATTTTCAGAGGTTGAGGAGCTGTGTCTTTGGTCCAGAGGTTGCTGGTCCTTTTGTGCTACAAGGGTAACACACTTTCTCCCTTTTAAGGTTTTATTTTGCTTCATCTTTTAGCTATACTTGCAAGCATATTTGAGCTTTGGTGTAAACTAAAAAAAGTCTTATTTTGAGACCCTTAACATGTTTGTTTAAGATTATTTTTCTATTGGGGGTCATCTACCCCCTTGTATACTTCATTTTACCTTGTTTTGAGCCATGTCTTAGAGCATTTGTGTTGGCCTTTGTTTGGTCTTTTAGCCACTGAAATCCAGTGGATTTCCAGTGGCTAGCATGCTATTTTGAGTGCCAAAATCAGAGAGGGGTGACCCTCTCTCTCTCTCCTTGTTTTGTTTTCTAGCATTTTTGGCCTTACAAAGGAGCCCTTATTTGCATGCTTCCAAGCCATGTTTCAGGCCATTTTTGATGAGTTTTAGGACTTGCATAGGCTCTATCCAGAGCTTGTTTTTCCATATTGGATGTCCATCTTGCATGTGTAGAATAACCCTCTTCATAGCATATCAAAGGAGCATCTCATTTTTGCATGCATTAACCATGTTTTAGTGGGTTTTTGGGCTTTATTTGGCATGTCATACCTCTGAATTTTGCTGGTTTAGTGGCCTCTTGATTGCCTCACATGCTTGTAGTGCAAATCCTCTTTATTAGCTTACATTGCATGCTATTTTGGCCTTTGATTCTAGCACTTTTTGGCCATGCCTTAAACTAATTTTGTACATGTTTTGGACTTCCTTAGCTCTATTTTTGGGCCTCATGGTCAAATGATGTTTGCTATGCATGGTTGTAGTTCAATACCCTTGCTTAGTTTTGAGTTTTAAAGCCTATTGCACGCGTATTTTGAGGTGTTTCCATGTTTTAGCATCATTGTGAATCATATTTTAGAGCTTATATGTATGCCATATTCCCATGTTTTCCACTCTTTAAATGTGTTTGAGAGTTATGTATGAATACCTCATTTTTGGACCATTGCATGAGCTTCATTTCTATGCTTTGCGAGCCATCATTTTAGTCCATATTTGCTACTATTTTGGCCTACATAGGGACTGTTTGGGGCTAGTTTGGCCATTTGAGTATTGCTTTGCATGCCTATAGTGTAATCCACTTCACTAGTTTCGGTATTTGGGCCATCTAGCATGCATTGTGTGAGGTGTTTGCATGATTCAAGACCATCTTGCATGTCATTTTAGAGCTGGAAAATATGTGATTGTATGCCATATTTCATGCTTACCATGCTTTGGTGGAGTTGCACTTTGTGCCTTAGGTTTGGTCCCTTGTATTTGTGCATGTTTGCATTTGTGCATGTTTGCATGTGTGTTGTTGCTTTATTCTCATCATGTATGGCCATTGATTTGAGTGTGGTTAAGGCCCATTCATTTTAGTTTAAGTCCATCTTGCATTATGTATGCCATATCCATGTTGTCGCATGCTTGATCGTCGTATTGTGTATGCCTTTTTCATGTCTTCGTGCATGTCCATCTTCGTATGTGCATTGCGTATGCCATATAGTTCATGTGCATTGAGTATGCCATTCTTAGTTCATAGCATTGTGTATGCTAGTTGCATGTTTGCATATCATCCCTCGCATGCTAGCATGATTGGGTTGCATTGCATTAAGGGTTGCATGCTAGTCATATTGTGTATGCCATGTATATTGCATTGTGTTTGGAATAGGGTTTAGCCCAAACACGGGAAACGAGGGACGTTTCATACTCCAAGTGACGAAACGTGTCTTGATTATCGGTCGCCGACACTCCGGATTACTTATGATGGAGTTTAGGCCTTGTTGTGTTTATATGTGCATTCATTTTACAACGAGTCGTGCAATCCGACTCCTCGGCCATCATGCATCGAGATGCGTGATTGGTGGCACGAGGATCGAGGACTGCACTCCTTAGAGCTTGTGCAATGATGGGGAGAGTGGTCATGCACACATATGTTGAAAATACTTTGCCATGCCCCTTTCTCGCTCTCTGTTGCAACAAACCGGAAACCAGCAACAAAAAACTAGTCAGCAGCCTTCTGGAGCTTTGTACAGTGTTCTGGGACTAGTTGCAAACAGAGGCAAATCGGGTCATCACGATGGATTTCCCGACAAGGCGACTTGAGCATGTATGCATCCCTATCATTCAGAACAGAGCTGAGGCAGTCCATTTTGTTTAGTTTGCATGCTAGTTTCCTTACTTACTTAGTTAATTCGTTAATTAATTAATGTTGTGTAATAATTAGTTTAATTAGCTTAGATTAGCTAGTTTATTTTGTACTATTCATTCAGACCCTCCGAGGAGGGCAATGTTGTAATAAGTGTGCGTGTGTGTGTGTTGTATGTCTTCCAATCCCATGTCTTTCTCCCTTTTATTTACTAGTTTATGATGGTTAGTTTAGGGCATGTTTCAATTAGCATCCTTATGCTCGCATGTTTGCATCCATTCATCTGTCTTGCATGCACCGGGCTCGGGGCATCATACTAACTACATTGTATTTCAATTCCAAGTTGAATACGTGTTACTTGTAGCATCTCATGTGCCATCTTAGAATAGCCGAGCCTATCTTAGTTGCATTCTTGCATGTGTTGCATTAGGCAATTCATGCATGTTTTCTAATTAGCTTCTTTCTTTGGCTCGGAGTACTCGGTAAGTGTTTATGCTTTAGCATCCTTGCATGCGTGTAAGTGACTGCCATGATAGCATGCTTACCATGAGGCTATTTGCTTATGTGATATAACTGCCTGAATGCCTGTGGGTGAAGATTGGGTTACTTGAATTAGGACAATTCATTGATTGCGAGTTTTAAGCCCACTTGAGAGTGGCAAATCACCATGTTTTATAAGCCCACTTGAGGGTGGCAAAATCCATATTTTAGCCTACTTGCGAGTAGCAAACCGTTTTCAAAACAAATATGCAATGCTTTGTTCCAACTTAGGTAATCATGTATATACTTGTATGCTGTGCGCATCACATAGTAATTCTAGGTTAATAACCGAAATAAGAGCACATGTGTTTTCAAAAACAAGATATCATGCTTAGTAGTGGCCAATCTTTGATCGGGCGAGCAGGGGTGCTCATGAAATAACCTTCCCCAATCGGACCCAAGTTCCCGAGCCGAGGCAACTTTGGTGATGACGGACACATGGCCTTAGGCACGAGTCAAGGTTTCCTAAATTCCCCCAAAATAAAATATTTAGGTGGCGACTCTGTATCTGACAAAGCAGTCCATGTTTGCACTTCTTTCTAAAATCAGTTTTTCAAAACGATTTGCCAGACTTGGACTCTTTGGTGATTTATCGATCTTGCATTGCACTTTGTGAGATTAGATTCAGAACCGTGACATTTGAGTCTGAACTGTAGTGAGTCCAGTTAACAAAATGGGATTTTCCTGGGACGTTCGGGGATGTCTACAGCAGGCTGGACCAATGCCCTTTCACCGTGCTCTCCATAATAGAATGTGGCCTCTACTTCCCAGTTAACCCCCTAATGTGCGAGTTCTTGTGGCGCATCGAGCTAGCACCAACCCAAGTTTCAACCGACACTTACCGTATAATAAACGGGATTGCCGAGCTAAATAACCGGCTGGGCCAAAGCTTAGGGTTAGCCAAGATTCTACGCCAGTACACCCTAGGGCACACAGGCGATGGTCCCAACTACTATTTAAAGATTAGACCGGGCAAGGAGAAGATAGTGACCGGCACCCCGGATAAAGATATGCACGACGACGACTTTTTCTGGGTGTCTGGAAACTATGAAACAACCGACGTGCCTGGCTGGTACATCAGCAAGAACTTCGGTTCGACGTGTAAGCCGTGCTCACTGCTTGGTCGAATTATTTTCTTTTTCGATTCTGTACTAATGCCTTTTCTTCTTTTCCTCTTTGCAGCCATCGAAGCTTCGCAAGCCAACTACTATAACCCTAACGGCGACCATCGTAACCGGTTTCATCAGAATCGGATTGTTACGAACTTCTCAGCTATGTACCGACCTACATATACTCCGCTCCCTGCCGAAGTAGAGTAACAAACTTTCTTCGAGCACCATCTCCACCTCCCGATCCAACACTACCGGACGTGCCCCTAATCTGGCTGACAGAAGCAGAGGAGATGGCCAAACGAAGATGCATCAAAAATCTCATCACCGCCACATCCACCGAGCTGCCGAGCATCCCCTTCCATGCAGCTACTGCCGGTCAATCAAGCGAGGCCGTGGTTGCGTTGGCATCAACTACCATGGTGCAGACAAGTAAGAAAAGCCGCTGCGTCGGGAAAAGGCCTCGCGTCACCGATCCCTTAGCCGAGCTCGTTGCAGAGCTGAACACCGAGCAACCAGCGGTCACAACTGAGCCAACACCTCCCTAGAAGCCTCAATTGAAACACCGGGGAAAAGAGATCCCGGCCAGTGCTTCGGTCAAAGGAGATAAAGAACACCTCCTCGCCTTTGACCTAACAAAAGCTTTACTCCTGCCGAGCGATGTGACCGATAGCGACCACGTGCCCGACACCCGGCTCGTGAAGTCTTCGGCCAAGTCTATAACCCGGGTAAGAATTTTGAATGCTTTACTCAAATTTCTCCAAGTGTTTGCTCGGTTTCTATTCTCTAATCAAACTCTCTTCTTGCAAGCCATCTAGAAACAACATCTGGTGATGGAGCGGATCCAAGACTCTGGCAGAAAGTGACCAACACTGCCAGCTAGGTTGAGCATCTGTAGACCGAGCTGGGACGGTCAAAGGCCTCTTTGGAGATTGCAAACACAGACAACTCCAAATTGCTCGGCCAACTTGGAGCCGCCGAGAACGAAAGGGACGCTCTTCGGGCTGAGCTGGAAGCGTTGAAACAATCAAGGAAGGATGAGGTGGATGCGGCCAACAACGAAGGTTTCAAAGAGGCCGAAAAAAGCTACACCAAGCAGGTCGAGGCCACCAAGGACATATTCTTCAAGTCCGGTTGGAAGGTGTCACGACCCAAACCCGCCCCTATGGGTTTAGCACCGTAACCGGCCAGTAATCCGAGATTACCAAAGACCTGCTTAACAGTAAGACAGTATAATAGAGTACAGGGGCATGGTGGAAGCCAATACAGTAAATAAGCAATGCCCAATGAGCTGTGACAGTCTGTATGCCAAAAGATTTTTCATACATTTATATAGAATGATACAAAACAGTATGCATATCATATCTGACCCGGTAACAGGACTTAATCCCGATAAATAGTACGATGCAAACGCCGATCTATACTGATGTTACAAAACGGTGCGAAGCGACGGAAAATAAAAACACCCGAGCCATAGCTTGGCGTGTTGAACCTCGCTTGATGAGGTACATTGGTTGGCTTGACAAACTGAAGTTTACCCCGACGCCTAGCTTTGATCCGGTGCGTACACCTACATATATATATGAGCGGTGAGCTAAAGCCCGGAATAACATAATGCGTAAAGAGGTTTAGAATGAATGTCCTACAAGAATGAAAGCAGTTCATTAAATCAAGATTCGAAGATTTCAATCACCATATGTGGTACATCCATTAGCGTAATAATAAGCAAGAGGTCTTAAAAGACCTAACGGTAAATGATGGCCATAAATCGATGATAGTGGTTCCACGAGGAAAGCGAGAGATCTCTGTAACAATAACGATGCAGAGGTGCTAAGGATGTCACGATGCATTGAAATAAAGGACATACATTCATTCAAGAATCAATATCGATTCGAGAAATGCCTACCATTCGATTCGGAAGGTACTTATTTTGAACATATCTGTACACAATTGTTACTCATGAGTTACGGCTCTGACAGTGAACTAGAGCATCTCCTCGGAATGCCAACCCTATACAGTTAACAGATTGAACACACACTAAGTTTCACAGTTGGGAAAGATAATAGCTTAATCCCTAAATTTGCCTTGGTGTGTTCTACGTCCATATCCTCTTTAAGATGCCTTAAATATGCCCTAGGAATGCCTAGGATGGAAAGAGGATGCAAAGATGCACTTTTTAACATTGTACAAAATTTGTTGAAAACAGGGGTCTCGCTCGAGCGAGGATTCCTTCGCTCGAGCGAACATGCAGACAAAGGATCCCCGCTCGAGCGAGAATTCCTTCGCTCGGCGAGTATCTTCTGATAAAAAGAAAATGGATGCTCAAAATTTACACTCGATGCTCGCCGGCGTGAGACCTGACTCTTCGCCGGCGTGGGTCCTTCGCCGCTCGGCGTCAAGGCGCACCAAGATTCGAGAGCTTTAATTTACGCCGAGCCGCCATTCCGCCGCCGGCGTAGCTCGAGTAATCGTGGTCGCCGAGCGCAGAATCCTTCGGCGCTGCGAGAAGCCACCTGAATTTCAGATTTGCCTCCCAAGCTTAAACCAAGCATTCCTAAGCTCAAAACTCGACCTCTTGGGCCCAAATTCTGGAAAACACAACTAAACTCAATACACAACGAGTTTCAAAGCTCAATTTGTGAATTTAAAGCCCAAAAGTGAGTCAATTAAGTCCAAATTCAAACCCAATTTTCATGAACATGCTACAAACATGACATGCATGGATTTAAACCATTTTAAAACTTCAAAACATGCTCTAATGAGCTCAAATCTTCCAAAGACAAGATGAAAACATGGACTCTAACAATAATATGAACATGCATGTACCAAATCCCATGTAATCACTCTCAAAATGCAACAATGTAAACATGCATGCATGATATGAGCTTTAATTCAACATTATTAGACTAAGACATGACTTAGCTCTCTAGAGGCTCAAGAACCATGCATGAACAATCTTAAATACATCAATGAAAAGGTGACATCCTTACCTAAGTCTTGAATTATAAGGTGTAGGAGCTCAAATTCACAATTGTCTTCTAAATTCTCCAAGTTCACAAGCAATTATCAAGGAGGAACTCACTTTCTCTCACTCTAACCCTCTTGGTCGGCAAGAACAAGGGGAATGGGCTGAGCAAATGTTTGATCTAGGTGTAATGAGACTCAAAAGTGGTCTTAGATAGTGGCCACTAGATGGCATGATTGTAATTAAAGCCAACCTATGCAATTTAACATATTTTACTCTAGTTTAATTTAGTTTAATCATACCAAATAAATTTTCAGATAAATACACCATAAAATCACATTATTTCTACTGATCATGGAACATCAATCAATTTTGGATTCGGCCGCCGATAAGGCCTTCAATTAACAGTTTAAACGTAAAAACCGAACAGATAATTAAACAGTCAAACAGATAAACATGCAATTAAACAGATACAGTCAATCGATTCAGTTTTAGATCTCAGTCAGTCAGTCCAGTATTTTAATCAATTCAATTACTTCTCATAATCAGTCTCAGTTTAACAGTAATCAGTAGTTTTTCGGTAATCAACGACGAAGGTTGTTATAGTCTTCTCTCCTTAAAAAGAGTTTAGTCCTCTAAACTTGAATTACCTTCGTTCTAGAAGAAAATAGGGTTCAGTGGAAACAATTCAGGGTATCTTTTAGCCATGTCATCTTCTCTTTCCCAAGTGGCATACACGCCACCATGGTTTTGCCAGTCAACTTTTACTAACGGGATCTCTTTGTTTCTCAGTGTCTTAATCCGTCTGTTTACAATCTATATAGGCCGTTCCTCGTAAGTGTAGTCGTCTCTCAACACTACCCGAGTAGGCTCAATCACATGGAATGGATCCCGGAGATAATCTCTCAACATAGAAATGTGGAAGACGTTGTGCATATGCTCCATTTCAGGAGGAAGCGCAACTTGATATGCCACCGGATTGATTTTCTCAATAATCTTGTACGGTCCGACATATCTCGGCACTAACTTGCCTTTGACTCCAAAACGAGTCTGGCCTTTCATCGGTGTCACTTTCACAAAAACATGATCACCCACTTCATACTCTTTGTCTCGTCTTCTGATATCTGCATTACTTTTTCATGCTCGCTGTCTTTGTTTTTCGATCATTGCTATATCGCCGGTCAGATCGCTTTTACTTTCTCGGTTGAAACCATAGAGTTGAGTAAATCATCAACTCATTCAATCGGAGTAAAACATCTCGGTTGAAACCACAGAGTTGAGTAAATCATCAACTCATTCAACTGGAACAAAACATCTCGGTTAAAACCAAAGAGTTGAGTAAATCATCAACTCATTCAACCGGAGTAAAACATCTCGGCTGAAACCACAGAGGAGTAAATCATCAACTCATTTAATCGGAGTACAACATCTCGGCTTTTAGATGCTTTTACTTCGGTGCACTATATTATTTTAAACACAAGAAAGTTCCACGGCAAAGATAATTCACTTCTATTATATTGACAAAAAGAGTATTACATTCAGGTGTGTGGAAAACAAGTCCTTTCTCAAAAAATTACATAAAAACTATGAAAACTAAAAATAGTACAGTTTGAGGTTAGCCGCATTCCACGGCCGGGGTATGTCTTTTCCTTTCAAATCTTCCAAGTGGTATGCCCCCTTGCCGCCGGACTGGTTATCTTGTAAGGTTTTTCCCAGTTTGTCCCTAGCTTGCCTTCGCCCGGTACCAGAGTGTTGCCCATGACCTTCCGTAAAACCCAATCGCCCACTTTAAACAGTCTGGGGTGCACGATTTTGTTGTATTTCCTAGACAATTCTTGTTGGTATGCGGCCACGTGGATCAAAGCTTTTTCTCGGCGCTCTTCAACTAGGTCCAATTCCAGGACGACTGCTTCAGAGTTCAACTCGAGCTCAAAATTTTCATTGCGGATGGTAGGCATATCGATTTCCAGTGGGATGACCGCCTCCATGCCGTATGCCAGGGCAAAAGGAGTTTCCTCGGTAGATCACCTCGGGGTCGTTCGATATGCCCAAAGGACACTTGGGAGTTCCTCGACCCATTTTCCTTTGGCTTTCTCAAGTCATTTCTTTAACCCATTGAGAATGGTCTTGTTTGATGCTTCGGCTTGGCCGTTAGACTGCGGGTAAGCCGAGGTAGAGTTGTAGAATTCGATCTTCAATTCTTTATAAAATCCTCTGAATAAGCAGCGGTCAAATTGGGTGCCATTATCGGAAATCAGAATCTTAGGGACGCCAAACCGCGTTACCACATTCTGCCAGACAAACCGTTTGACGTCTTTCTCCTTGTTAGTCGCTAAGGGCTCAGCTTTAACCTATTTGGTGAAGTAATCCGTAGCTGCAATCAAGAACTTCCGGTTGCCCGGTGCCGTTGGGAGTGGTCCCACTATGTCCAGCCCCTACATCGCAAAAGGCCAAGGACTAGTGAGGGGAAGAAGTTCTCTGGCCGGTTGGTGAATTTGGTGAGCGAACTTCTGGCACTTCTCACATTTTCTAACATATTTTTGAGCGTCCGCTTGCATGCATGGCCACCAATATCCTTGCGAGATAGCTCGGTAGGCCAAAGATCTTCCCCTGATGTGACTTCCACATATGCCTTCGCGAATCTCGTATAGGAAGGCTTCCACGGTGTTTGGGTGTACACACTTGAGGTAAGGGCCGGTGTACAACTTCTTGTATAAAGCACCAGATGGAGAGAGCGAAAACCGCTCTGACTTCACCCGGACTTTATGTGCTTCCTTTTTATCGGCCGGAAGGGTTCGCTCTTTCAGGAAGAGGATAATAGGGTCCATTCAAAAAGGGCCAAGCTCGGTGCAGAGTACTGCTGTCTGCTCGGGTTCCTCAATACTAAGCCTTGGAAGAAACTTAATCAAGAGAGGTCTGGGAGATGTTCTGTCGACCATGGAAGCTAGACCGGCTAATTCATCTGCACGGCCGTTTCTTCACGACCAATTTGTTGGACCCTTATGGCCTGGAATCGCTTGATGTGCTCTCTTACGAGAGCTTGGTACTTGGCCATTCTGTCGTCTTTGGCTTCGTAGACCTCGGACACTTGGTTGACAGCAAGTTGGGAGTCATTGTAAACTAATAGCTCGGATGCGCGCAACTGAAGCGCACTCTTGAGCTCGGCCAATAGCGCCTCGTACACAGCCTCGTTGTTTGACACAGGGAATCCGAGGGTGATGGAGTGCTCGATGGTCAGACCATCTGGCAAGATCAAAACTACGTTGAGCCCGGTACCGTGATCATTTGAGGCTCCATCCATAAAAAGTTTTCACATTTCACCGACAAAGAGCTTCCAACACTGGGTCCTGGGAGGCTTGAAGGTTGATAGGATCACGGTCGCTCAGCTGTTCAATTTTTGGTTCACTACTGTTCGATTCCATTTCATCCCCCATCGGTGATGCGGCACCGGACCCAACAGGTTGGTCTGTTATGCCCAAGTTCGGCGTCTCATCGTCGGGCTGCAGTACTGTGCCGGTTGGAGGTCCTATGGTGGGTTGCGCAAGTTCCGTGTCGCCAACATCGCCTCATCAGTGCAATTCTGTTAAGCTCGCCTCGCCTCATCAGGCGAGATCCACGGACATTTCGGATGAATTCCAGGCGAGAATTCAACAACAAAATCGCCTAATGTCTGTGCTTTTATGGCAGTTCGGGGTTAGAACTTGACGTCGAATTGTCCCAATTCGACCGCCCACTTGAGGATTCGACCGGAGAAATTCGCCCGCTCGAACAAGGCCTTGAGGGGGAACTCGGTCAACATGACGATTATGTGAGCATGAAAATGGTGGGCCAATTTCCTCGAGGCCATCATCAACGCCAAAGCAAGTTTTTCTAGCGGCAAGTATCTCGACTCTGCCTGTAACAAGGTTTTGCTCATGTAGAAGATGAGGAAATGCTGGATACCTTCTGACCAGACAAGCACTGCGCTAACTGCATGCTGAGAAACGGCCAGGTAAAGGAAGAGTTCTTCGCCGGGCTTGGGTGTCACCAATAATGGAGCAGAAGACAGATACGCCTTGAGCTCGGTCAAAGCCCTGTCACATTCCTCGTCCCATGAAAACTTAGATTTTAGGGCTCGAAAGAAAATGCGGCAGCAATCTGATGATCAGCTTATGAATTGGTTAAGGGTGGCGGCCATTCTGGCCAGATGCTGCACTTCCTTCGCCGAGTTGGGCGGCTGCTTCAATTCTTGAATGGCTTTGATTTGCGTAGGGTCCACCTCGATGCCTCGGTTTGTGACTAGGAAGCCTAGAAATTTCCTGGATCCCATGCCGAAGGCACACTTAGACGCATTCAGGTGTAGCTTGTGCTGTTTGAGAATGGCGAACATCTCGGCTAGGTCGGACAAGTGGTCTGCCTGATGCCTGCTTTTGACAACCATGTCATCGATATAAGCCTCCATCGTCCGGCCTAGAAGAGGAGCGAACATTTTGGTCACCATCCTTTGGAAAGTTGCCCTAGCATTCTTCAAACCAAAAGGCATGACTTTATAGCAGAAGAGTCCCCTTGGAGTAATGAAAGAGGTTATCTCACGGTTGGAGCCATGCATGGCAATCTCATGATAATTGCGGTAGGCATCCAAGAAACTGAGCCTGTTATGTCCGGCCGTTAGATCCACCAGCTGGTCTATTTTGGGCAGAGGAAAGCTGTCTTTAGGACAAGCTCGGTTGATAGTCTTGTAGTCAATATAAACTCGCCACTTCCAATTCTTCTTGGGTACTACGACCATGTTTGAAATCCACCGAGGGTAGTGCACTTCCTAAATAGCCCGCGCTTTAAGCAAGTTCCTTACCTCTTCCGTAACTACCTCGGCATGATGAAGAGCCGATCTCCTTGTTCATTGAATGACAGGGCGTGCATCCGGGAAGACATTGAGTTGGTGGCAAATAAAGCTTGGGTCAACGCCGGGCATGTCGTACGGCGTCCAGGCGAAGACTTCGATATTCGCTATCAAGAAATCTACCATCTCGGTTCTTTCTTGGCCGGTAAGGCTTGATCCTAGCAAAAAGAATTTGTTTGGACTTTCGGTGTCGATCCGCACTTCCACCAACTCTTAAACAGCCTTGTCCTCAGCCTTGGCGCCCACATCTTCAAGGACTCCCTGTCATTCCGGTCCTATAATCATTTGGACGAAACCTTTGGCAGCTCGGTTCCCGTTCACTACCACGAAGCATTGCTTTAACATGACTTGATCGCCCCAAATTTCTTCAATTACCCCCATAGTCGAGGGAAATCTCATAACCTGGTTGTAGGTCAACGTGACAGCCTGCATAGCATGAAGCCATCCCCTACCGAGGATCAAATTGTACGTAGACGACACCTTCAATACCCAGAACTTTACCTGCTTGACCACGAATCCAGCTTTGACCGGTAAAATTATCTTTCCCATAGGCCACTCCGGTTGCGAATTAAAACCAACCAGTGGCGAAGTTGCCGGAGCCAAGTCTGTATCCCGGAGTTTGAGTTGCTTGAACGCATCGTAGTACATAATCTCAACCGAGCTTCCTTGGTCAATCAAGATGCGCTTGACATCGAACTCTCTGACGCGGAGGGTGACCACTAGGGCTTCGTTGTGTGGCGCTTGAATGCGCTCTAGGTCCCTTGTGGAGAAACTAATCACGTCTTTCTCATCGATCTTGCCCTTTTTGATCGCGGACTGGACTGACAAAACTTCCCTCATATGTTCTGCCTTTTTTATCATTCCTCGGAGCTTGCACACACACGCCGGCTCCACTATGCTATGGATCACATTGACCACTCCTTGATGGGGCATTTCTAAGTCATCCAAACCATTCGGATCAGTCGGGGCAGGATGCGCCGCTTTGACGTCCCCTTCAATGTAAAAGTCCAAGTGACTGGCGGCGATTAACTCCTCTAAGTGTTGCTTCAAAGGCAAACAATCCTCTGTCCGGTGTCCTCGCTCCCGATGATACGTGCAGCGGTACCGCGGATTGAAGCCCTTTTGCGCATCGTCTAACTTAGCAGGAAACCAGACGTAATCCTCGTCACGGATTTCACTAAGTATGCGATAGATTGGAATCTTAAAGACCGTGGTGATGCCCGTCCGAGCGTTTAACCTTCTATTAGCATCAGCTGTGTCATCATGGGGGTATTCTGCTTGGTCATTTCGACGACCCCTACTCCGGTTTCGATGATTTGGTCCATGGCCAGATTCCTTGGCGCGATCATTTGGACGGTTAGGCTTCTGTTCGACCGCGTGTACCTTGTCAGCCGACCTCTTGTCTGTTACCACGGGAGTTGTCTTCGCGGTGGAAGTCGCTGCATCATCCTCTACTCGGATGTGCTCATTGATGCGCTGCATTAGTTGCCCCATGGATGTCAACTGGTTCATGGTATGCGAGTCCCACAACCTATGTCCGACCGGGAGACCGCGCTTATATTGGGTGATCACCAGGTTGATCGGGTAATCTAGAATCTCGTTGAAGGTTTCCCAATACCTAGAGTTGTATGCCTTGAGAGTGTCACTTGACTCCATATTGACACTGAGAAGGTGGTCCACTTCCTTTGGTGTTTTGGTATTGGTTTTGAAACGAGTCACGAATGCTTCCGCCAACTGTTGCCACCTTTCAATGCTTTCCTCTGGCTGTCTCTCAAACCATTTCAAGCCCAATTTGCCCAAACTTGATGGGAAGATAAGGCACATAAGAGCGTCATTACGCCTTTGTCTGGCCATAACCTGCCGGAAGTGGCTTATATGCATGTATGGATTGGTCTTTCCGTCATAGAGCATAAACTTGGGCTGGTGAAAGCCTGCCGGGAGCGGTGTGTTCTCGATCTCTATGGAAAAAAGGTGGCACTCAGCCTTGCCAACTCTCTGTCTAGTGGCGCGCATGCTGCCAAGCGTGGTTGTAGCATGGCGACCTTTTCATTGGCTCGCCCTCTAAGGACCAGCCGCTGCAGTGCAGGCACCCTCTGCGCCTCCTACTGGCGAGCACGCTCCTCCAACACATCCCTCAAGTTTTTCAAACGGTCGGAGTGAGAATATCTTGACGCTGTCGCCGGACATGAGGGGTGGTAACTGCTATCCTGCGTGCGAGATATCGTTGCCGGCGCTACGTAGTCTCTAGCTCTAAAGCTTCTTTTGACGGAGAGTGAAGGGGTGCGACATCTATTAAGACTGCCAGAACGGCAGGAATTGGTGTGCTCATTGTGATTTCCCACTCCAACGATGGCATTTCCCTTCATTTGGCGTCTCATGGCCTTCATCTCCGTCGCCATTTTCTTAATGATGGTATCTTGGTCTCTCAGCTTGTCTTCCAAGTGTTGAGTGTGTGAATCTCGCCGTCGATGACGCTCTTTTGGAATGACAAAGTGCCCAAAACTCCTTGCGCGGTTGTCTCGCACATCCCTAGGAAGTCCTTGTGCGGAGGTCTCCAAATCAGCCATCGTCGGAATGGTGGACAGGCTATCTCTGAGCCGAACGAACTCTGGCGTGATGCCGTCGATGGCGAACAACAGAATGTCATCGTGGTTCACCATAATGGATGACCGGAGAAGCTTGGAGGACAAGGTTTTGTGTGTCAAATTCCCACAGATTATGCGTTCAACCTTAAAGACCGTGGTGATGCCCGTCCGAGCATTCAACCTTCTGTTAGCATCACATGCGTCATCGTGGGGGTATTTTGCGACCCCTACCCTGATTTCGATGATTTGGTTCACGGCCAGATTCCCCGGCGCGATCATTTGAACGGTTAGGCTCCTGTCTGATCGCATGTACCTTGCCAGCCGACCTCTTGTCTGTTACCACCGGAGTTGTCTTCATGGTGGAAGCCGCTGCATCATCCTCTACTCGGATGTGCTCATTGATGCGCTGCATTAGTTGCCCCATGGATGTCGGCTAGTTCATGGTATGTCCGACCGGGAGACTGCGCTTATATTGGGTGATTGCTAGGTTGATCGGGCAATCTAGAATCTGGTTGAAGGTTTCCCAGTACCTAGAGTTGCATGCCTTGAGAGTGTCACTCGACTTCATCTTGACACTAAGAAGGTGGTCCACTTTCTTTGGTGTTTTGGTATTGGTTTTGAAACGAGTCACGAATGCTTCCGCCAACTGCTGCCACCTTTCAATGCTTTCCTCCAGCAGCCTCTCAAACCATTTCAAGCCCAATTTGCCCAAACTTGATGGGAAGATAAGGCACATAAGAGCATCATTGCGCCTATGTTCGGCCATAACCTGCCGGAAGTGGCTTACATGCATGTATGGATCGGTCTTTCCGTCATAGAGCGTAAACTTGGGTTGGTGAAAGCCCACCAGGAGCGGTGTGTTCTCGATCTCTACGGAAAAAGGGGTGGCATTCAGCCTTGCCAACTTTTTGTCTAGTGGCACGCGTGCCGCCAAGCATGGTTGTAGCATGGCGACCTTTTCACTGACTCGCCCTCTAGGGACCAGCCGCTGCAGTGCAGGCACCCTCTACGCCTCTTGCCGGCGAGCGCACTCCTCTAACACATCCCTCAAGTCTTTCGAACGGTTGGAGCGAGAATATCTTGACGCCGTCGCTGGGCGTGAGGGGTGGTAACTGCTATCCTGCGTGTGAGATATTGTCGCCGGCGCTACGTAGTCTCTAGCTCTGAAGCTTCTC
Organism: Camellia lanceoleosa; assembly: GCA_025200525.1. NCBI lineage: Eukaryota > Viridiplantae > Streptophyta > Magnoliopsida > Ericales > Theaceae > Camellia > Camellia lanceoleosa. Next base: position 138,805,230 of record CM045765.1, on the reverse strand, counting down.
GTAACGGAGAGTGATGGGGTGTGACGTCTATTAAGACTGCCAGAACGGCGGGAATGGGCGTGCTCACTGTGGTTTCCCACTCTAACAATGCCCTTTCCTTTCATCTGGTGTCTCATGGCCTTTATGTCCGTCGTCATTTTCTTGATGATGGTATCTTGGTCTCTTAGCTTGTCTTCCAAGTGTTGAGTGTGTGAATCTCGCCGTCGACGACGCTCTTTTGGAATGACAGAGCGCCCAAAACTCCTTGCGCACTTGTCTCGCGCATCCTTGGGAAGTCCTTATGCGGAGGTCTTCAAATCAGCCATCGTCGGAATGGTGGACAGGCCATCTCTACGTCGAACGAACTTTGGCGTGATGTCGTCGATGGCGAACAACGGAATGTCTTCGTGGTTCGCTATAATAGATGACCGGAGAAGCTTGGAGGACAAGGTCTTGACTGTCAAATTTCCACAGACGACGCCAATTGTACGGGGAGGAAATGTTCATCGCTGTCCGTACTCCTTTCGTCCAAGCTCCTTTCGTCCAAGCTCCTTGTCTATCCGATCGTCCTGCGAGCACAACGGCGGTGAGCTGCTCAGCGGTGTGTTGCCGGATAACCCCTCCGACGGTCAAGTTAGCACACACTCAGGGAGAGAGAGGAAGAGAGAGATATAACATAATGAGTGTTTCTCACCAAATGATGTTCCATCCCTAGCATGGGGGCGTAGTCATGCTTATATACTTTCTGCGCTCAACTCTGCACCCATTAATCTCTTGACACGTGGAGCTGTTCTCCCATATGTTAGCACAAATCTAGCGAACACCACCTAACCAAACCGCCAAACCACATTAGCGGGAACTCGGCAGCCCGGCGGCATTACCTCGGCCTTCCACGACTGTGCTGTGTAACGAGTCCGTATGCTTTACATGTTGAGCTCTATAACAGTCGAGCTCGGTAGCATTCCGGCTGAGCCGAGTTCAAGACAGGTTGAACCGGTGAGCAGAAGGCCTTCCCCGCCGAGCTACACGTGCGAACCATGGAACTTGGGTTGGCAGGCGATTATCTCGGCCAAGTAAGCTCGGTCCAAACATGGGACTTAGACCTTGGGCATGGGCCTTGACCGAGCAAGACCAACTTTAAGGAAGCCCTAGTTAGCTCAGCCCAAACATGCTCGGCCCTATCCTGCCCGGCTTCTACCACAACCCAAAGCCAGATTATAAATCTCCCTCTCAGGTATACAAATTACTAATAGATTAGATGAAATCTTAAAGAATTTAGCAATTGAATCTATTATTCATTAAATATGTATATCTTAATTCAAATTAATTATTTTGAATCCTTTTTTATTCGCGGGGAGCTGGATAAGAAGAAACTCTCACGTCCAATTCTGTTCTAGAGATGGAATTTAGAAAAAAAAACCATAAACTAGAACCCTAAAAGAACTAGATTCCGTAAACAACATAGAGGAAGAATAAAGGGAATATCTTATCAAGGTAATCATATTTGTTTCGGAAAGTAGGCTCTGCAAGCACTTGAACCCGCTTGGATCACATCTAGAACAATAAAAGCAAGGCGTCGAACAATGACACGAAATGCACATCATGGTGGGAAAATATGGGTACATATATTTCCAAACAAATCAGTTACAGTAAGAACCACAGAAACACTTATGGGTTTGGGGAAAAGATCTTTTGAATATTGGGTAACTGTTGCTAAACCGGGTTGAATACTTTAAGAAATGGGCAGAGTAGCAGAAAATATAGCCAGAAAAGCTATTTAAATAGCGGCATGCAAAACGCATATACAAACTAAATTTCTTATTTCGGGATAAGAATGTGAAAATAGGTCTTGGAAATAAAAAAATTGCAAGTTTCCCTTTTGGATAGAGAATATATATAATTTTTTTTATTCGCTCATTACATTGAAAGAACATATTAAAAAAAATGATTTAACTCTAGACCCATTTGAATATAGCAAATAATAGTGGGGCTCGAGAATTGATGTGCATTCAAATCATAGGAGCTAACAATCACTGATATACTAATATTGGTGACGCTATTGTTACTGTGATTAAAGAAGCAGTACCAAATATGCCCCTAGAAGGATTAGAAGTGATTAGAGTTGTAATTGTATGCACCTGTAAAGAACTCAAACGTGATAATGGTATGATAATATAATATGATGACAATATTGTCATTGTCATTGATCAAGAAGGAAATCCGAAAGGAACTCGAGTTTTTGGTGTGATTGCCCGAGAATTGAGATAGTTAAATTTAACTAAAATAGTTTCCTTGGCTCTCGGGGTATTATAATATAAGATGTGACCATGATAGGGTTATAGTAGGGTATTGGAAAGAAATAGATTAAGATTAATTAGTAGATTATGTCTCACGCATATACCTTGAATAATTCATATTCATAAAGAAAAATTAGTAAAAAATAAAATATGTTGATTATATCAAAATTTGGGGGCACCAATGTCCATTATGAGTACGGACACTATTGCTGACATAATAATCTCTATACGAAATGCTGACATGGATAGAAAAAGAGTAGTTCGAATAGCATCTACTAATATCATCGAAAACATTGCTAAAATCCTTTTACAAGAAGGTTTTATCGAGAACGTAAGGAAACAACAAGAAAGCAAAAAATATTTTTGGTTTGAACCCTGCGACATAAAAGGAATAGGAAAAGACCTCATAGTAAAAATATTTTAAATTTAAAACGAATCAGTTGATCAGGTCTACGAATCTAGTCTAACATTGTAGCTGGTTTCTCGTGCTCCTCGGAGGGGTTTAGTCTCTTTAGATACAATAGTCCTACAGTTCAGACCCTCGTGGTTCCAAATCTGGTTTCACAAGTACAATGTGAAATAGATTAAACAAATGAGAGTCCAAATTCAACAAATCTTAAAAAATCCATTAATCATCAGAGATGCTAGAAATGAACTGCATTGCCAGATTTTAGAGTTGCCGCCTAAATATTTTTGAAAAATTTAGGAAACCCATGAGTCGTGCCAAAGGCCACTTGTCCGTCATAACCAAAATGTCTCGGCTCGGGAACTTAGGTATGAGAAAGGAAGATCATGAATTGAGCACCCCACTCACCCAATCAAAGATCGGCCTCTACTAATCATGATGTGATTTTTATGTACATTATATGCTCTTGTTCCGATTATTAATATGCTAACACTATTATGTGAGACACACAAGTATAAACTATTTCACCCACTTTGGAATGCTTTGATTTTATAATTGTTTGAAAAGAGTTTTGAACATACGCTACTTGAAAACATGAGCTCATATGTACATTAATAAAAATCATTCCAATTTAAGCGACATAGCATTCATCCATAGGTATATCAAATAAGCACATAGCCTCATGGTAGTATACTTGATATGGTAACACAAACACACATGTGATATGCTAAAGCAAAAATGTTCACCTAGTATACTTGATATGGTAACACAAACACACATGAGAAGAAAATAATTAGAAAAATGCATGTTCCTAATATGCAAAGTGACTAATGCAACACATACAAAATGCAACTACTAAGTTCAGCTTATTTATGATGTCATTTGGAGCAACTCAAAGCATACAATAATGCACGTATTCAAGTAAATAGGAAAGGACAATGATATTAGAATGATGAACCAAACCCAATGCATGCAAAACATAGATACGAAGCATGGCGATGATATGAGAATGGAAAACATGATGCTACTATGATAAGCATATAAATAAAAAAGAGAAAGAAATAGGGGTTGGAAGACATACAAAATATTACGATTGTTACAAATTTGCCCTTGCACAAGAGGGTTCGAATGAATGTCCTTAAACTAATTATTACAACACCAAATGAATTAACTAGCTATTACGAATTCAAATGAAGCCAACTAATTAATTACACATACTAATGTTAAAGCACTAATTTAAAGACTTGAATGGGAGGCGAAGAGCCACACGCACACAACAGAGAACATCCTCTCGGAAACCTCTTTGTTTACTGCTAGAATCTACTCTATCTGCAGTCAAAAATTTATTCTGTTTTGGCCTTAGGTTCTGTTCTGTTCTACTGTAAAAATGCCACTGCTTGTACAAGAATAGGTAGGCGGCCAACCTTGAAAAGTGGTCGGCCATACTAAATGGTGGCCAGCCAACCACTGCTTTTGAGAAATGCCTTGCTGCCATAGAGTTGAAACAGAGTATTTCCTAGAGATGTTTATCCTCTATGCTTCCCTATCATGAAGATGATCAAGGGAGGTATAGATTCGATTCATAAATCATCAATTGTTGCAAATTTGTTGCATAATGATCTTAGAACCGATAGGACAAAAGCTCAATAAAATAAAACGAAAGACAAACAACACTCTTCCCTATCATAGAATTACCTCAAGAGAAGGGATAGACATTATTTCATGAACCATTGAACATCACTAAAGAGTATGTAATGATTCAAAACGCGATAGGTTCAATATAATGTCCGATTGAACCTAACCCAATTTTATTCCCTTTTTTTACCTCTTTTACTCCAATTTTATTAGCCAATTTTACATTACCTTTCTATTTGTTATCTTTTCTTCCTTTTTGTTCAATAGTGTAGATTACGTCTACTAAGTCCAAAAGCAACAAAGAGTAGCAAGCATTGACTTAACCTGATAAATGAGTTTTTCAAGCCTTTTTCTATGGGGGAAATGACACTTTACTTCGTGATTTTTAACGATCTAACTAGAAAGTTAGTCCCTTAGAAGTAATGCACCGGTGATAAAGAGAGGTATCAAATAAGGGATTGTACTTAGCATAAGAGAGATGTAATACATTGGTAATAAACCTTCGAAGAGATTAAACCATTAAGCATGAGAGGTCTCTTTCTTATGCCTTGAACAACAATCTTTTGTTTGTTACGACTCTTAATCAAAATAAACAAATAAATGAGGGAGATTGCAGAGTGCTAATGCAGAGGGGGTGATTACAACGGTAATGAACATATATGAAAGCTATAAAAAAAAGTTAAAGAAAAGACTATCAACTCAAATAGATTGAAAGTTATATCCATGAAGACTTACAACAACACATCCATAGTAGTTAAAGCATAATTTAACATACAAAACAACACAAAAACAGTGTCGAAAATTGAGTTTTTGAGGTGGAAAAAGTGAACAAGAGTGGGCTAGAGCCAAGAGGTTTCAATTAACCAACAAGCCTAAGGAAATATGGCTAACCCTTCCTCTTTTTTGTGACTTAAGGTCACATTTTTAAGGTTAAAAACACTCTGAAAAACAGTGTGAAAAAACAAAGAAAAAAGATAGTAAAAGATGGTACAAAAGCTCAAAGATTACCCTTTAAAGAAATGATGCTCTTCTAGTTCACAAACCACAAGTTGAACATTGTTAAGAGTTGAAATTTGTGTTCAAGAATCTCAGTAAAAAGCCTCAAGTTTAGACTTAGAAAATGTATGTATAGTGTATGTATATTGTAAGAGAGGAAAGAACAAGTTGAACACTTTCAAGAGCTGAAATTTGTGTTCAAGAATTTCAGCAAAAAGTCTGAAGTTTAGACTTAGAAAGTGTATGTAAAGTGTATGTATATTGCAAGAGAAGAAGGAATAGTGTTTGGTAAGTCTTTGGCTCTTGGCAAAAATTTTTAACCCTAAACCATGAGGGGAGGTCATGTATTTATAGAAAAACACTTTCTCAAGTCAGAAATATCTATAATGAGATAGTTGGTGCAAGGCATAGGCATGAGGACAGCTGGCTGTCTCAAAATATCTGCTAGCGCTGAACATGGCCGGCTGGCCAATATTTTGTACGGCCTACTCATTAATTGGTTAGCCTGCCAATTGTTTTTGGCTCTGCTGCTCACTAAGTGGTCAGGCTAAAAAAAGGATTTTGGTCCAAATGGGGTGGAAGGCTTGGGTTTGAAGCTCAAAATCGAATTTTTTTGCTGAAGATTCAAACGATTTGCATAATGTAACTTTCATCATTGAGTGTTCAGATTGAGGCACCTAAGTCTTAGGGGTGGTCAAAATTAGGTGTCTACAACTATCAATGAATTCCTCGAATTTTAGACGGAATGAGAGTTATAATTCTTTCTACTTCTTGAGGTATAATGACAGACCGAGAGGCTTGACAAGAAGAAATCAGCGAAGAAATTTTGTGTTATATATGGTAATCCTTATTATATTCGAATTAGATCCAAAACTTCCTATTTGTGAAAAAAAGGATTGTCTAATCTCGTTCCTCCATTAGTTAATACTTCAATAAGGTTTTACCTAGAATGAAAGAGCAAAAATGGATTCATGAAGGTTTAATTATTGAATCGCTTCCTAATGGTATGTTTCAGGTTCATTTGGATAATGAAGGTCATATTCTAGGTTATGTTTTAGGAAAGATTTGATGTAGTTCTATACGGATACTGCCAGGAGATAGAGTAAAAATTGAAGTAAGTCGTTATGATTCAACCAAAGGGTGTATAATTTATTAACTTCGCAACAAGGACTAGAATGATTAGGTGGTTTTTCAACTTTGCCATTCCTTTCTATGGGAATACGATTCAAGATTTAAAATTTCAAGAAACTTATTTTCTTTCAAGAAGTAGATTCAAAATTAAGGTAAGGAATGACAAATATGAAAGTAAGAGGTTTTGTTAGTAAAATTTGTGAAAAATGTCGACTAATTCGTAGGCAGGGACGAATTAGAATAATTTGTTCCAACTCGAAATATAAACAAAGACAAGGATAATCTAAAAGAGACTCTCTAAAAGACCCGATATACAAATATCGGATCTGTTTTGAACGGAAATGGATATATCGATATATCTCTTATCTTTGACTCATATTTATGAGATGATAAAAAATGGCAAAGACTGTACCAAGAATTAGTTCACGTAGGAATGGACGTATTGGTTCACATAAAAATATACGTAGAATACCAAAGGGAGTTATTTATGTTCAAGCAAGTTTCAATAATACCATTGTGACTATCAGAGATGTAAAAGGTCGGGTAGTTTCTTGGTCCTCTACCGGTACTCATGGATTCAGGGGTACAAGAAGAGGGACACCTTTTGCTATTTAAATCGTAGTGGGAAATGTTATTTATGCAGTAGTGGATCAAGGTATGCAATGAGCAGAGGTCATGATAAAAGGCCCCGATCTCTAAAGAGACGCAAATATATTTATAAAGTTGTTCCAATTTATTGATTAGCATTAACCCTAGATTTTTACCCTTAAGACATGAATCAATAATTTCTACTCGAGCTTTATCGTAGACTGTTTCCATTATAACCCAACAAAAAAAGTAGGGTTCTAGTGGGACAGAACAAATCATGTCGAGCCAAGAATACCTTCATTCCTATGTAAAATAGTGGACGTAAGTATCTAAATAAGTGCACTTTGGGAACAAGCTATTTTAGTGACTTTTTAACTAAAATATGAGGTAAAAAACTAATATGTTTAAAATAATTTTTTGATTTTTTACGAAAAGATATACAAAAAGTAGAGGAAAAAGAGAATCTTTGGCTCTGTTTGGTATAACTCTGGAACGTTAGTTCTAGGGCTTATTTTGTACATGATGTTTGTTTACGAGTTTCAAAAATTAATTTTACACTCACTTTTGAAAACTTAGTCGAAGGTGGAAAAATTTAGACTAACCGATCGTTCCACCGAACGTCTTACCGGTCATTCAGCCAGTTGACCGGAATAGTGCAATTTTTTATTTATTTATTTTTATTTTTTGCAATTGATACATGTTAATTTTATATATTCGAAAAAAATATTTTCTGAATTTTAAATTTTTTTTATGAGCTTTAATAGAATTTTGAGTTGTGTATTTGATTATGAGTTGTAAATTTTTATATCAAATATTATATGTCACATCAAAAATTCTCTACTCAATTTAAAACTCTTTCACTAAATAATTTTTTCACACTCAAATTATAATTATAAAACTTACAAACTCAAAATACAACTCTTACTCTCAAATCATATTTAAAAAACTCTACCAAACACTACATTTGACTTTTTGATATAAATTATAAGTTTTTTTTTTTTTTAGTAATTTTTTGACTTTTAAATTAAAACTGTTCTATGTCAAACGGGGCTTTATTTAAGAGATGGCAAACAAGCTATAAAACGGACCAATTGTTATAAAATTAAAAATTTCAAGAGACGAAATGTAATTTTTAAAATTATAAAAGATAATTTATATTTAAAAAATTCTCAAAATATATATTTATAATTTATCCAAATTTTTTTTCAAAATTGATTTTTTTTTTTTTTTAATGTCCCCCCGATGAGGCCTTAATAATCCTTAAAATCAGGATTGGGTTCGACTGCCCACCGCGCAACTACCAAGTGTAACACAATAATCGTGTGTTCCCGAGCCCATATTCCCCAAAACTCTATAAAGAGAGGAGTCCTCTGCTCGATTAGGGTTTTGCTAAAACCAGACCCATCTCCACTTTACCCCCAATCTCTCTCTCTCTCTCTCTCTCTCTCTCTCTCTCTCTCTCTAGGGTTTCAACAGTAACATGGACCTTTCGAAGAAGCGCAAAGCAGACGAGAACGGTGGCGCATTCGCGGCCACAGACGGCGGCGCTCCGCCACTCCTCTCTCCCGACGACGCCCGCAAAATCCTGGAACCCTTCACCCGAGACCAACTTCTCGACATCCTCCACCCCGCTCTCCTCCGCCACCTCGACGTCCTCTCCTCCGTCCGATCAATCGCCGACTCCGACCCCTCCCGCCGCAAGCTCTTCGTTCGTGGCCTCGGTTGGGAAACCACCACCGACAAACTCCGCACCCTCTTCTCCTCCTTCGGTGACATCGACGAAGCCATCGTCATCACTGACAAAGCCACCGGAAAGTCCAAAGGCTACGGCTTTGTCACATTCAAGCACATCGACGGCGCAATCGTCGCCCTCAAAGAACCTAGCAAGAAAATCGACGGTCGAATGACGGTCACCCAGTTCGCCGCCGCTGGAATTTCCGGTTCCACGGCAGCGAGCGGCGGCGGAGGAGGCGGTGGTGGTGGTGGTGTTGATGTTTCGTTGAGAAAGATTTATGTTGGGAATGTTCCGTTTGAGATTTCGTCGGAGAGATTGTTAGGGCATTTTTCGGCGTATGGTGAGATTGAGGAAGGGCCTTTAGGGTTTGATAAGCAGACAGGGAAGCCAAAGGGTTTCGCTTTTTTTGTTTACAAGACTGAGGAGGGTGCTAGGGCTTCACTTGTGGATCCAATGAAGAACATTGATGGGCACCAAGTGATGTGTAAATTGGCTGTTGATGGGAAAAAGGGAAAACCTGGTGGTGGTGGTGGTGCTCCGAATGCGACCGGAGTGAGTGGTGATATTGGGTCTGGTGTTCCTCCAACTGGGTCGGTGCCGGGTTCGATGATGAATTCGAGCTATGGTGTCGGCCCCGGTGGATATGGAGGGTTCTCTGGTGGGCCAACAGGGTTGCCCCATCAAAATCCTCACTTGAATTCGCCATTACCTTCGTCGATTGGTGCTCAGGGGTTTGGGAATCAAGGACCATCTTCGTTTGGTAGTGGTAGTGGTGGGTATGGAGTGGGTTTGGGTGGTGGTGGTGGATATGGTGGTTCACAGTATGGGGGGTCTGGTTCGGGTGAGTATGGTGTATTGAACAATGCGGGTTCTTCTATGTATAGGTTGCCACCAAGTTCTGGTGGAATGCCTTCTGGAGGATACCCAGAGAGTGGAAATTATGGGTTGTCTTCTTCTGCATTTCCAACACAAATGCACCAACCGTCGTCGGGTTCTAGAGTTCCTCCTAGTGGAATGTACCAGGGCATGCCACCCTATTACTGAGGTAATTTCTTGCATATTTGTTGATATAATTGCATTCATGTTTGATCTACAATGGTTCTTGGTTCACATCTATCAGGTTATTTTTTATGCCTTGTTTCTATTGTCTCCTATTACTAAAGATGCTTGGCTAATCAACATGTTGGGTTTGATTCAATTTGTATTCCATTTTGGTGCTTGTTTGTCATTGTTGACTGCATCTCCTTGTTGGGGGGTGCATGTGTTTTGGTCTTCTACTTGATTGAACTGGTTACTGCTCTTTTTATTGTGTTAACTTTTGTATATTTTCTATAATATGTTGCGTCTTGATTATCGCTCCATTTGTTGTCTTCACACCCCTCCCCCATCATGTCTCTGTTGTTGTATTGTCTTCTGATTAATTTTATTTTGGCATGCATTAAAAATTACAAAAATGATTTGTGGCACTAAAACTGTGAGCACTAATGCCCCTAATTTCCAGTTTTGGTAACTTTTTTTTTTTTTTTTTGCCTTATATAGAAATTCGGGGCATTAGTGCCCCTGAATTTCGGGGCACATAACACTGCTGTAAAAATTAATATGTTCAAGTTTGATCATGATGATTCTTTTTTGTTTGTAAGGTTGTGCTGTTATTGGAGCATCCGACTCCTTGCTCTGCTTTATGTCCTGTAATGTCTCTTTGTTCTTTCTCTATGCGTCTGTGAGAAGTTTGCTATGTCCTGGTGGCTCAATTCTTTCAATTGAACCCTTTTTGATAGTCTGCTTGTCAATTTCGCTAAATTGTGGCTACTCAAAACTTTTCTTATTTGGATTTGGAAATCCCTTCTTATTTTAAAGTGTAAAGATGATTCCATCTAATGCATTGGTGTTATTTATATATATATAATAAATAAAAAAAATCTAATGCATTGGTGTTAGTATTGTGATTTCTAAAATTAATTTTGGCATTTCCTATCATTGGTTTGTATTGTGATTTCTAAAGGCTCTGTGGCTCCCATATTGCATAGAAGCTACTCCTATGCTATGAAGTTTGTCAATTTTTTTTTTGGCTTGACATGAAAATCTGTAGTTGCTGGCAGTGTTCCTATTTTTGCATTTATGTTTAATGATTTGTGACACAATGGGTGCCGTGGTCCTTTTATTTGGTGTGCAATTTTGCACCATATATTCCCTGAGGTTACCCCTTTATGCCCTACTAGATTATTCTTTTTCATTTCCATTACCTTATCCTCTTAAATTCATAACTTGTATTCTAGCCGGGGCTGTAACTCTATAAATGTTTCCATTTTCTTTCCAACAGGAAATTTTTGGGATTATTATGCTTAATCAGAATTAAAAAAAGGTTGCATGTGTTTGTGTTATGTGCCTTTTGTTCTTACTTGATTATGTTATCATAGTTTACTTGTTTATGTTAATCAGATTTTGAGGATTTAAGTTCTAAGGGTTTGCTTTGCTTGGCTGGATAAATGGGTTACTGCTTGTGCTTTTTGCTCTTTTTTGTCTCGTTTTCATGCTGTTAGGCCTAAATATGAAAACTATATTTGTTAGTTGATGATTTTTTGGGGGGTTTATCAAGTTTGGTTGGTTAGTTTTTCAAAATGTATTTGCTACAAGGTCAATTCTATGTGATGTGTTGTCTAGTATGTGTCACCTTTACTTGTGTAGCAATTGCTATTTTGTTGCGAGATGCTAATTCAAGTCATTGGCTGGGCATGTGGCCTCCAAACCAACATAGATCACCAAAAATACATGGCTTGGCTGGTACCCACTTACATGAATGTGGAGGTTTTGGACCTTGTGATTATAGCTATGAATATGCTCACCCTCCTCTTTCCCTTTCTTTACTTTTGTGGCTTATATGTTTGGATGTTGATGATGGATTGAGTTATATATGGTATTTGATTCAGGTGTATGACAGCTTCTTGGGCGCAAATGCTTTAAATGCTTGTGGTGATTTCGTGATTGCAGACAATGAAATCTTTGGTTGATAAATGGACTGCTGTACATTTGCTGCTTCACCTATAATTTTTGGTTATCGTGACGGTTGTTTGTTTAATTTGACTGGAGCTAGTCTAGAATCTAGATTCAGTACTTGGAAGGATTGCAGTTTTTGTGACAATTTTAATTGCTAAATGTTTTCCTGTTAGCTTTGTTATTAAATATAATTACTTTTAATGGTTACCAATTATTTTCTTAGTGCAATTATTCTAGTGAGTATATCTTTACATTCAATATGATGCCTAGATGGATTCTTTGCAAAATAGTTATTACGGCTCTCTATTTTTGTAATTATTGGTTTTTTAGGCGCAGCATCTATATGATGTGAAACGTGAGGCACATTTGAGCATATTTTTATGGATAACAATTTATCATATTGCTTACTGACAGCCTACATAGGTTGGTGTGGCTGTGAAAAATCAGCTTTTTCGATGGACTTTTTTCAAATTTTGTTTAATTTTCTCGAAATTGAATTAAAATTGAAAATGTGGTCAGTAATGGAACTGGTTTGTGGGACACATTTTGTACATGGACTGATGGGTTAGAGTTTTTTTAACGTTCATATACACTTTGTGTGTGTGTTTGGTGGGGAAGATGCCTCTCCTCTCATGAACATGTACATGTTAGTTCTGCCTTTTTTTTTTTCTTGCTCTTAAGAATCTTGCACACATAGAAGGGGCCACACCTTGTTGGACATTGAATTTCTTGGATTGTTGGACATGTGTCTGATACATACTTCTATGTGGCCGTGATGAAGAAAAATAATAATATTATTGTGAAAAATTAAGGGTTACATACATGAACATTTATTGTTTGTTCTTCCATTTCCATGTCCTATTTTTGTAGTATTGACTGTGCCAACATGCCTTGTTCATGTCCTCTGTCTGTGCCCATGTAAGCTTGTGAGTTGGGAATAAATTGTGTGATGTAGTGATGTTGATGATTCTTTTCCCAGCATGGATGTCTGTGATATGCTATAGATGTGTTTATTAGTTTTTGAAAAATGTGGTTGCGATCTTTAGTTGTGGGTTACCTTATGTGTAGATTGTATACTGCTTAATGCTTTGGCAAGAGTGTGTTCTTAACCATTTGACCTCTACCTCATGCCTCTTTTGATATGTAAAACTTGAGTTGAAACTTGCCCCCGTGGTTCTTGCATGCCCAATCGTTTAATTTTTTGTGGCTTGAAAATGTACCCTTTTTTCTTTGTGTGTGTGTGTGTGTGTGATAACTCCCTAACTGGTAAATTATTAGTTTCAACATTATTTTGGCTGGACAGAGAGACGTCAAGACCCATGTGTTTATTTAGTGCATTGCATTTTTCCTTGTAAATTTACTTGTAGTTTTCTTGCCTTTTTGATGAGTCAGTTTTATGCAAAACAAATTATTGTTTGCCCCATCACTCATTATACATTTTAAACTCTGCTGGGAACACAACGAATAATGAAGAAATGCCCCTGGATGGAGATGGAAGCTGTTTTTGTGATGCTTAAAAATGTTATTATTAATTTTTTATTAAGCTTTCAGTAGCGTTCGGTTCACTAGAATGAAATGGATTGGAATGGTAAATTCCTTAGCATTTAATGGTGAATAATGATTCTATTTGTAATATGTTTATTATCATTTTGATAGAATGATCATTCTATTCTTTTCCATTCCAATGAATCGGACATACTAGTAGATTATTGACTTAAATTTTTTTCAATAAATTGTAAAATTGTTTAGTGGCTTTTGTGTGTGTATGTGTTTTTTTTTGTTTTTTGAACGGTGTGTGTGTGTGTGTGTTTTTTAAGTTGTGAAAAGGCTGAACTTGTTGGTAAATAAGTTTGACAAATAGATTTTTGTTGTGAACCTCCAAAATGTTCTTTAAAAGTTGTGTGCAAGTGATAATTCAAAAATGCACTTCCATTGGCATGTTATGCCCACTATCTAAAGTTGTTAACTTTATTGCAGAAAACCGCTTTTTTTTGTAGCTTTTAAAAAAGAGAGTTATATTCCCTAACTTGTTCTTATTTTTCTCTTTTTATAGTATATGATTTTTAGGAGAGCTAAGGACTGAAGACTTTTGACTACTGATCAATGAAGGATAGAATGTAAAATACAGTTAAAAAGATCATGGAGAATCCAACTCAGCTATATCAACCTTATTGTTCAGCATATTTCATTTCTTGGTGAGAGACTGAGAGGCAAATACCAGCACAAAGCATGAGGTCTATTTCAATGACCCATCAATGGAAGTGAGAGATTAGCAATGCTCGGCACATTGGATATTGATGTTATGATGATTACATTACCTTTATCATACATACACAGTTTAAGACAATAATGACGTGGCAATGATGTTGGTGTAACTATGATAAAGTGATGGATAATTTTACTTAAAATGAATGGTTATAAGTGAAACGTATACGTAAATTTTATTTGTATAGCATTATATATTTGGTTTATAAGTAGAATTGAATACTATTCTTTTATTAGTTTGATTTTAATTAGTTTTTTTAAAAAAAAAATTATTTTGAGTCATTTTTGAAATTATAAGTTGAAGTTTTATCTTTTTAAATCGAGTGAAGAAAAATCCAAATTAACATGAATAAAAATGCATTTTCAAAACATGTAACCATGATATTCTCATGTCCAAAGATAAAGGTTAGATGTGTGTCACTAACAATCATTTTTTTTTTTTTTTGGGTACATCGGAAAATAAAGCAAATACAAAGGAACTACAACTTAAGGCTCTCCTCGGAGAGATGGACTATATCATAACAAGCGAGGTGCGGATTTCGCGAGAGGTCATTGACAACAAGAAGATCTTTCGGTTGATACTCGCCAAGTTTGGCCATGGCATTTGCACACATGTTGGCTTCCCTTCGAATGTGTTGGATGGAACAATCACATCCTCTCATGATAATACGTGCATCTGTCACAATGCCCCTAAATGGGCATCTTTCACCCGGATCCTCACTCAACAAGTTCACCACTTGTTCCGCATCCGTCTCTATTATCACTTGATTGAAACCTCGTTGGAGTATAATGGTTAATCCCTTGTAGATTGCCCAAAGTTCCGCTTCAAGACAAGTGCAAGTCTCAAGCCTTCTGTGTGGGGAGATTTCCATCTGTTAGTACGGCCGAGCAGGGACAACGCCCGGCGTTACAGACTACGCGACGCCGAGCTAATTGGGCTAGCGACGGCCGAGCAATCTGCCTTGTCCGGTCGACCAGGTCAACCAGCAACCTCTTGGGGCGGCCGGGGTCCACTAGGTCGGCGAAGTTCACAATGAGGATGCAAAGTGAAGGATGGCCGGGTTACCGAGGATCGGCGTGGCTGCGTGCCATCGACCGCCTTAGCCATGCACTGACCGAGATTGAGATGAAACGGTTGGAGGTGGCATGCCTCATAACGGTCAATCACAATCAACGGTCTAGGATAGCTCGGCTTTGATTGAGTTCTCGCCCGGATCAAGTTACAAGCCGGCGGAATGTAGCACGGTTGTGTAATGGCGATTTTCCACAAGTGTTTGGCGGTCATGGTACCTCGGTTAAGGTGCCACAGGCCAATGGTGTGAAGGAAGGGCGTCTGCTCCTAACGCCTCAATACCGTTAAGCGATTCTGCATGTGTCGAGGAGGACAAAACCTTTACACGTGTAAGGTGGTGAGGCGAAACCGCCACTGTCGAGGAGGGGCAGAGGTAGTCTTGCGCATAATCTCGAGTTGCAGCTGACCTAGATATAGAGAAGGGAGGCGTTTATGGTATGAAAATTCTCTCTCACAAGCTCTCTCTCTCGATCATCATCTCCTTGCTCAGGCCCGACTTGGCGTCGGAGGGTTTTTCCCAGACGCCACCGCCGGGCAACTCACCGTCCTTGTTTTGCAGAGACAGCCCGTTAGAAGAAGCTCGGCGTTCAAGGCGTCGGAGAGACGTGGATATTCGCCCCGTACAATTGGCGCGCCGTCTGTGGGAACTCTTTGATCAACCCTTGTTCTTGAGCTTTTTGCCGTTTCCATGGCCAACAATGAAGAGATTCCGTCGTCGTCGATGGTGCAACAGGAGTTTGTCGGTAGGAGGCGGCCTCCCAATGTTCAAGCCATGGCGGGCACGAAACTTCTTCGAAGCGCGCGACAAGCGTGGGAGGAGTTCAGATCGTTCGCGAGTCGAGGGCCGCCCGTCCGGGAATCCGTGAGGCGTCTGGAGCACAAACTCAAAGATCAAGAAGCCCTCATTCGAGGATGGCGGCGGAGATGGAGCTCTGGCGTCAAGTGAGGAAGGGTGTTCTTTGGAAGGGCAACCTCGGTGGCGCACCTCCCTCGCTCTAGCGGCCGCCGGAGGAGAACCCATTCAATCTCAATCACCGGGAACTATGGGGTTGGAGATTACGACGGCGAAGACAGGTCTATCACGCAGCAGCGATTACCTATCGACCCTCGCGCCCGTCATCGACGACGCGATACTCGGCCTCTTCCGTTCGAGGATCTCGAGGGGCGTGTTGGAGGAGAAGCGCCGTCGAGAAGCTTCGGAGGGTGCGGCGCTCGAGATTGAGTGTTCGATCATTGCGGTGAAGAGGTGGCGATGCGGCACCAAGGTGATAGCCAATGCCTCGGTGGACAAGGAGTGGCGAGACTTTCACCACTCCATTGTCACCTGAGATCGAGAGTACCCCACTCCCTGCCGGATTCCACCAGCCAAAGTTCACTCTGTATGACGGCAAGACTGATCCGTACATGCACGTGAGCCATTACCGGCAAGTAATGGCTGGCCACCGACGGAACGACGCCTTGATGTGTCTCATGTTCCCAGCAAGCTTGGGAGAGTTGGGCCTGAAATGGTTCGAAAGGCTCCCGGAGGGGAGTATTGAGGGGTGGCAGCAGCTGGCGGAAGCCTTCGTCACCAGATTCAAGACGAACACACGAACGCCGAAGGAGGTAGACCATCTCTTAGGCATCAAGATGGAGTCGGGAAGCTCACTGAAGGCATACAATGCAAAGTATTGGGAGACCTACAACGAAATTCTCGACTGCCCGACCAATCTGGCTATCACCCAATACAAGCGAGGTCTCCCAGTCGGACATAGGCTGCGAGACTCACTTACCATGCATCGGCCGACCACCATGGAATCCTTGATGCAGCGGATCAACGAACACATCCGCGTAGAAGAGGATGCCGCCTCAATGACCGTGAAGGATAACCCGCCGTGGGGATAGGCGATTAGCGGGGAAGGTTCATTCGATCGAGGCGGAGGAAAACCGCCCTAATGACCGATCAAAGATCGTCGTAGAGAGGCCAAAATAATGGAAACAAAGGCAGCGGAAGCGGCAAGACGATGCACCGCGACGCACAGAAGATGCTAAGAAAATTGAAGGCACGAGCGAGGGATCACTACGGTCTTCAAAATCCCCATCTACCGCATTCTAAGCGAGATCCGTGGAGAGCCCTTTGTCCGTTGCGACCAAGTTGGGAGTCTTGTGCGTGGCTTTAACCCCAAGTACCGCACCTTCCATGAAGAACGAGGGCACGAGAGGATTGTTTTGCTCAAACAACATCTGGAGGAGTTGGTGGCGGCGGGACATCTCGACGATATATTGATGGAAGTCAAGGCATAGGCCAACCGGCCAAACCGAACCAAAGCGGAATGGTCTTAGAGGCCCCCGCAATGAGTGATCAATGTCATCCATGGCATCATCGAGCCGGCAGTCTGCGAGCTAAGGGGATGATCAAAAATTTGAACACATGAGGAAGTGCTCTCTGTTCAACCCTTTGTGAAGAAGGGAAGACCGAAGAAAGACATCCTCACATTTTCGACGAAAGATTTAGAAAGGATCCGGATGCCGCACAACGATGCCTAGTGGTGACCTGCTGGCGTCAAAGACTTTGAAATCGAAGAATTCTAATCGACCAGTTAAGTTCGGTCGAAATCATATATTATGTCTCATTCAAGCAGATGAAGTTGGAAGACAAAGACTTAGCACCAGCAACGTCCCCTTTGGTCGGCTTCAATTCACAGCCGGAGTGGCCGATTGGGAAGATCATTCTCTGGGTCAAAGCGGGTCGGTTGTAAAAGCAAGTGGAGTTCTGGGTGCTCAAGGTTCCGTCAACTTACAACCTAATTTTGGGCCGGGGTTGGTTGCACGCCATGCAAGCGGTCGCTTCAACCTTCCACCAAGTCATGCGTTTTCCAGCATCAAATGGGCAAATAGAAGAAGTTTGGGAGACCAAGTAATGGCGAAACAATTAGCCGTTCTTGGTAAATGGCGTAGAAGCGACCAAAGGGTTTGTCCAGATGATCGAGGGGTCCGAGGCAGGAGGTCCTTGAAGATGTTGGAAGGAATCTTGAGGAAAAATCGGTTGAAGATCTGGTAGAAGTCGCATCGATGAGAATGATCCAACTAAGTTCTTCCTTTTGGGGTCATCATTGTCCAATCCGAACGGTCAGAATATGTCAACTTCTTGGTTTCTAACTTGGAGGCTTTTGGGTAGTCGCCTTACGATAGGCCTGGCGTCGACCCAAATTTCATTTGCCACCGGTTGAATGTCTTCCACGATGCGGCCGGTCATTCAAAGGACACGCCGCTCTGCCTTGCACCATCTTTGAGGTGGTGGCGAAGAGGTAAAGAACTTCTTTGGAAATGGGCGATAGAAGAAGTGCACTACCGGTGGATTTCTATCTGGTGGTGGTTCAAGAAAAATGGGAAATGGCGAGTCTGCGTGGATTACAAAACTGTCAACCGCGCATGCCCAAAAGATAGCTTCCCTCTCCCTCGAATCGACCAGTTGGTGTACTTAACCGCTGGCCATCAGAGGTTTAGCTTCCTGGATGCATATCGCGGCTATCATCAGATTGCCATGTACAAGCCGGACAGGGAGATAACATCTTTTACCACCCCCAGAGGCTTATACTGCTACAAGGTCATGCCGTTCGGTCTGAAGAACGCCGGGGCAACCTTCCAGCGGATGGTGGCAAAAATGTTAAGCTCCTCTTTTGGGCGCACTATGGAAGCCTACATAGGCGATATGGTGGTAAAGAGTAAAGAAGCCTCAACATCTCGCCGACCTAGCAGAGATGTTCGCCATACTCAAACATCACAAGCCGCTGAACGCCTCCAAATCGCCTTTGGAGTTGGCCTTTGGAAAGTTCTGGGTTTTGGTCACAGGGGAATTGAGGCCGACCCATCGCAAATTAAAGCCATACAAGAATTGGTGCGCCCTAACTCCACGAAGGACGTGCAACATCTTTAGGGATGGCGGCATGTTGAATAGATTCATCACCGGTCTTCGGATCGTTCGAGCCCTTCTTCAAGACCTTAAAGTCCAAATTCTTCGGGATGATGAGTGCGACCGTCATTTGGTCGACTTGAAGGTCTATCTTTCCACGGCGCCTATTGCGGTCACTCCTCGGTAGGCGAAGAGTTGTTCTGATTTGGTACATTTCTCAACACGGTGGCGCGGTGTTGGTTCGTCTTTGAAGGCATCCGGCACCTACCAATCTTCTATGTAAGCAAGACTCGCTCCCGGTAGAGGCAGGTACCTCCCTTAGAAGTTGGCGTTGGCCGATGATGGCGTCAAGAAAGCTATCACATTATTTCCATGCCCATACAATAGTTGTATTGACCGAATTTCCACTCAAGGTGCTTTTTGAGAAGCGGACTTCACAGGAGAATCCTAAAGTGGGCCATGGAACTGGGGCAGTATGACATCAAGTTCAGACCGCGCACCGCGATAAAGGCACAAGCACTTGCAGATTTTGTGGCGGAATTTGCCGAGAACACACCCGGTTGCGGTTGATTTGGTTGATGCGGTTAGCACAACCCATGGTTTTGGCAACAAGTGTTAGCTTCGCTCGAGCGGCGCAAAACAACCGGTCAATCTAAGGTTGACAGTTCTATGGGAGGTGAGAACAACCAGGATAAGGAAAGAGACCAGATTGAACAGGCCGAGATTTTGATTTGAGAAGTTCACGAATCCTCCGATTGTTGGAAGTTGTTCATTGGCGAAATGTGGAAACTCTTCGTTGACGGAGCCTCTATGACATGGGGCGGGCTAGGAGTCGTCTTGACTTCACGGATGGACTCATCATAGAGCAAGCAATTACGCTCGGCTTCGGCTTCCAACAACGGCGGAGTATGAGGCTCTCCTCGGGGTTGAAGCGCTTTGAGAATGAAGGTCCAGCTCTTATGGTGTTCGTGATTCCAAGCTAGTGGTCAATCAGTCTCGGTGAGTATGAGGCCAAGGATGACAGAATGGCCAAGTATCAGCGTTGGTCAGAAGAGATCAAGAAGTTCTCTGCGATCGAGTCGAACAGATCAACCGAAGGAAATAGCCTGGTGATGAATTGGTGGTCTCGCTTCCTCGGACAACCTTTCCCAATCCCTTGATGATTGAATTCTTACTGACCAAGCATCGAGGAAGTAGAGGTACTCTGCACCGACTTGGGGCCCTCTGGATGGACCCCATCATCGCCTTTTGAAAGATCGAACTTTGCGAGGAAAGAAAGAAGGCGGCCCACAAGATCCGAAACAAAGTCAGGCGGTTTTGGCTCTCACCCCCCGGCGCCTTGTACAAAAAATCTTTCAAGGGGCTATATTTGAAGTGTGGGCTCCGCTCTAAGGTGGAAGCCTTCCTCTATGAAATTCATGAGGGCATTTCTGGCTGACCATCTGAGGCGATCTCTGCATACCGAGCAATCTCGCGGGGCTATTGGTGGCCATGCATGCGTGAGCGACGCTGAAATATGTTCATGAGATGTGAGAAATGTCGAAATTTGCTCACAGATCCACCAAATGAGAGATTGCTCTCTCTCTCCACAAGTCCTTGGCCGTTCGCTTTGGGGATTGGACATTGTTGGACCGCTCGATTCTGCCGGGCAATCGCAAGTTTTTCATCGCCGCCACTGACTATTTCACCAAGTGGGTGGAGGCCGAGCCACTGGCAACTATCAAGGAGAAGGATGTGAAGAAATTTATGCGGAGGAATGTGATCACTCGCTTTGGCATTCCCGAGCCTTAATCTCGCACAATGGTACTCAATTCGATGGGAAACTCTTCGCGGGTTTTGCGAGGAGTTGAAGATCGAGTTCTACACCGACGCCGCCTATCCCCAATCAAATGGTCAAGCCGAGGCCTCCAACAAGACCATCTGGATGGATTGAAGAAGCGCTTGAGAAAGCTAAGGGTAAATGGGTTGAAGAGCTCCCTAACGTGTTATGGGCATACCGACTACACCGAGGAGATCGGCCGGGAAACACCTTTTCGCCTTAGCCTATGGCATGGAGGTGTTATCCCATCGAAATTGGCATGCCAACCATCCGCCAGAGAGTTTCACTGAATCGAACAATGAAGTTGTGGCATTAGAATTAGACCTTCTTGAAGAAAGAAGAGAGCGCGTCGCTAATTCACTGGGCGCTTATCGCCAGGAACTCTCCAAAAAATACAACAAGGCGGCACCCTGTTTGTTCAAAATTGGGGATTGGGTCTTGAGGAAGGTGCTTGGCAACACGGTGGTCCTGGCGAAGGAAAACTTAAGCAAATTGGGAAGGACCATACAAGGTGGTTGGCCCTAGCCGGCAAGGGGCATACCATCTGGAAGATTTGGACTAAGGCGCCCCAGACCTTGGAACGCAGACCAACCTTAAGGTCTTTTACTTTTAAGATGTAATTTGCTCTTGTTTAGCTCTCTTAGACCTTTGGCACTACATGTAAAAAGATAGCATTGCCTTTGCAGTGTTTATGTAATAAAAGCTAGTCATATTCTTTGTTGCTATATTACATTGTTGTATTTTGTATTACTTCCTGTGGCATCAAGGCGGTTGTAAGGTATGCGAGGCAAAATTGACCCAAGCAAACCGTCAGATTCCTGAATGGGAAGCAGACCACACAAACATTGCGCGTGGAACGGTGCACATTCAAGCCGAAATGGGTTTTGCTCACCGGTGGGAGTGGTGGCATGACCAACTGGTGAAGCATTGGTGAATTGCCCAATCAGAGCCGAAATGATTTTGCTCGCCCATCTAGCACATTGGTGAATTGACCAATGTAGCGGCCAGCGACTTTGTTTCGCCGCTTAGCATGTTGGTGAATTGCCTAACATGGTAAACGCAGCGATTTTGCTCGGTGGGAATGGCAATGTTGGTATCTTTTCCAAAGAATTGCAAGGCCGAAAGAATTTGCTCTAGAAAAGAAGTGCTAGCAAATTGAACAAACTACAAATGACGTGCAAGTTTTTGCTCGCCCGATAGGTCTAGCTTGAAAGACCGGCGATTTTGCTTTCGGCGGTTCCTAAATGTCTACAGAACCGAAAGGAATTGCAGGTTACTTGAAGACATGTTGTTTGCAGTTGTTCACCGATCAAGAAGTTGAAAACAAAGTTTGGAACAAGACATTCAAACACAAGAAGCGAACAAAAACAAGAGATGTCACGAGCAAAAAGATTGTAATTTCATTGATAAAGGAAAGTCATTACATAAGGAGGGCATTGCCCTACATACAAAATAGGAAAAGTGAAAAGGTACAAAGAAAGCAAAATCATCAATCCAAATCGAGGTTCTGCTCGGCTCCCTCCACCGTTGGCTCGGCGCTGGGGAAAGTCTGCTCGGGCAGGATTTCTTCGGCCTCTTCGTCAGAGCCCTCCGCCGAGACGACATCCCGATCAGCTACTTCATCTTCGGCATTTTGGGATGCTTCGTGGAGTTTGTTTCTACCGCTTTCTGGCGGCCTCTTCCTCGCCTCCTTCCGTGCCTCGGCAAGAAGACGATTCTCGCTTCGGCCAGGAGTAGGGCAAAGATGTAGGCCGGGATATAGGCGGCGGGTTGATGAACATTTGAGAATCTGGCCAAGGCCAACTTTTTCCTGGCGGCTTTCGGCCATGCCGAAAGATGTCCTTGGTAGCTCGGACTGCGCTCATAGGTCCTTTCCCCGCTAAATCCGGTCCTCCGCCGCCCACCGCTTTGTCCATGGCGTCCTTGTTGGCGTCCTCACTTTCGGCTTCGGCGAGGTACCGAAGCTTCGCTTCTTCTCGGCCTTCTTCTTCGTTGGGCCCGATCGAGTATCTGGAGTACTCGTCGGCTCGCCTTGGACAACCATCTGCCGCTTTAACCTTTCTACCTCGGCCTTGAACACCTTGTTTTCGGTGATGGCGTCACGAAGGCTTTGGCGGAGAGAAGCCATTCGCTCGTGGGCGAGTAGTTCTTCTGCGACTCGCAAAATAGAACCGATTATCAATATCTCAAAGCCCAAGAGAAAACCAACGAAAGTTCGAGAAAAGCTGCTGAATTTACGCGATGGATTCCGCCACAGCGGAGGACCTTCAGTCGATCACCATCATACTTCTTCATGTCACCGCAAGATCAATCCTCGTCGGGTTGAAACCGAGGAGATATCCTTGTCCTCGGCGAATCTGCGGCGAGCGGCTCGGCCTTTGTAGGTGAACTCCGCCCTGCATCGGGGCGTGAGGGCCTTGCCTTTGGTTTTATGCGGGCAAGTTGTTGTTCGGTCTGCTCGTCACGAGCTCGGAGACGCCATTTCGGTGGAGTCCTCATCCACAAGGCTCGTGACCTCCTCCTCCTGCTCTTCTTGGGCGGCTAAGCGCTTTTTCGCTGCGAGGCGAGCACCGCCTTCGCTTGTCATACCGAGTTGAAGATCCTCCCGGTTGCTTGGCGTTGGGGACTCGCCTTCCTCCGGTGATCATTGACTTAATGGCTCGATTTTGGCCATTTCTTGCTCGGCGGTGGTTGGGACGAGTCGGACCGTAACAAATTTGGATCTGGCTCGGTGTTGGCTCGCAGAAATCGGTGACCTGCCTCTGTGCTTGATAATTGTACGATTGTTGGCCGAGCAACTGGTGATTCCTCTCGGGCGGTATCTTGTGAGAACACTCGGATTGCTTCTTGGTTTGGTCGGTTGTAGCGGCCAAATTCCTACCGCAAAAAGAGTCAAGTCTTAGACCGTGCAATAAAGAGCAATTGAGAAGAAAGAAATTATACGGTCGTAGGGCTCCTTACTCGCTTCTACGAAATTTTTCCTAATCTGCCAAACCAGATGGGTGCCTCTAGGTTCAGAGTGACCGGACACCCACAAAAAGTCATCGTCGTTGGACTCTTTGTCCGGTTGCCCTCGATGAGTTTTGCTCGCCCTTCTTCACTTTAAGGTAGTAGCAAAACCCACCCTTATTGAACCGAGTGTCTTGGTGAAAAATTTCCGAGGTCGAGATCGAGACCGCGTCTGCTCATTCGGCATGACGCCATTTATTATCTTATATGTGTTGTTGGAAACCTGGGTGGGGCAAAGCCCTGTCTGCCTCAAAAATTCGCAGATCAGGGGTTGGACCGGGAAACGAAGTCCGCCCTCTATTATTGACACCACGGTAAAGGGGCACCGATCTAAATCGCCCCATGGAGTTTCTCCCTTCTTGCCGAGCTCTAAGACTACGTCTTCTGGGATGTTGTATGCTTCTCGGAATTCTGCTATTGCCCCGGGCGAGCTAACCCTAAACCGGTATTTTCCCATTATCTTGGCTATGTGCACTTTACGGTATCTCGGTCAAAAATGTTGGTATGATTGCTCGGTCTTTGAGCTCTGCATGACGAAGAAAAAAGGGATAAGGGTTAGCACGGCATATATTGGCGCTTGCATTGGAAATGGCTCTAATAGGCTCTAGGTGTTTGGTCGGCCTCCCCTACTCGCCCATCGGGGCGGATTTAGCCTTCCTCTTGGCTCTTGTTTCTACTCGATATAGGAGGTTTGACCGGTTGGATTCTAAATGAGATTTTTGCTCGGCCGAGCCCCAGTTCAAGGACTTGGCTTCTGATTTCAGGTCGATTATCCCGGGCAAACCTATCAGCCGATCTACGGTGCATACAGCTCGGTTGTGACCACAGTGCAAAGTCACAAACTGCTTTCTGCTCGGTTTAAACCCTCAAGTTGGATCTAAATGAACGTTTTGCTCGGTTTTGCCCAGAATTCACCGTGTTCTTCCTAAGTTCTTAGCCCATTCATCTACCTAAGGGAGAACGGGGCACGAGGGCCCTCCTCCTTCGTTCCATCTCCCTAGGGTGTAAAGCATCTAAACAAGGGAATAACAACCCTCAAAGCGAAAAAATGTCAAGCACAATGGTACGGGAAATGAAGAACAAGATTGAAAGACATGGAAAAGTGAAGAAAAATGCAATGGGAGAGGAGGACTTACCAGGAAGCAAGAGAGGACCTCGGAAGCACGATTGCAGCAGAAAAATGGAGGAGGGAGCTCGAAAACAGTGGCAACAGCAACGAAGAAGAGAGGTTCTGGGCGCTGGGGTTTTTGGAAGATCTGAGAAGAAAGAAAGGTGAAGGGTTTTGGGCCTCGAGTAGGGTTTATTGATGGTAGGCGTAAGCGCCTTGACCGTTTGAACCAGCGTGCGACAAATTGTCTGACGAACCAATAAGGGCGATGACGCGTGGCCTGGCGGTAATTTGTCGTCACGGTTGTACGACTTTTGATGGGACGGCGATGATAGTCACCGCCAATTGGGATTGCTTTCGGCGGCGATAGTGTACCGATTCAATCATTGCACGGTGACAAAGTTGCATAAGGTAGCTCGGCTTTGGCGAGCTACTCGATCATAGCTTCGGTCCTAAGGTAAACCCAATCACGATTGCTCGGATGGGTTTAAGGAACAATGTGTGGGGAGATTTCCATCTGTTAATGCTGGGCGGGGACAACGCCGGCGTTACATTCTGACGCCGAAAGCTAATTGGGCTAGCGACGGTAGAGCAATCTGCTTGTCCGGTCGACCAGTCAACCAGAACCTCTTGGGGCGGCGGGGTCCACTAGGTCGGCCGAAGTTCACCAGGGGATGCAACCGAAGGATCGACCGGTTACCGAGGATGCGGCATGGCTGATGCCATCGACCGCCAGCCATGAATGAGCGTTGACCGACCGAGATTGGAGATGAAGCGGTTGGAGGTCGGCATGCCTCGCAACCGTCAATCACAATCAACCGGTCTAGGATAGCTCGGCTTTTGCGATTGAGTTCTCGCCGGATCAAGTTACAAGCGGAATGTAGCACGGTTGTGTAATGGCGATTTTCCACAAGTGTTTGGCGGTCATGGTACCTCGGTTAAGGGTGCCACAGGCCAATGGTGTGAAGGAGAGGGCGTCGCTCCACTTAACGCCTCAATACCGTTAAGCGATTCGCATGTGTCGAGAGGAGGACAAAACCTTTACACGTGTAAGGTGGTGAGGCGAAACCGCCACTGGCCTGTCGAGGGACAGAGGTAGTGCGCGCATAATCTCGGAGTTGCCAGGCAGCCTAGATATAGAGAAGGGAGGGCGAACGTTTATGGTATGAAAATTCTCTCTCACAAGCTCTCTCTCTCTGATCATCATCTCCTTGCTCACTGAACTGACTTGAGCGTCGGAGGGTTTTTCCGGCACGCCACCGCCGGGCAGCTCACCGTCCTTGTTTTGCAGAGACAGACGCCGTTAGAAGAAGCTCGACGTTCAAGGCGTACGGAGAGACGTGGATATTTCGCCCCCGTACACCTTCCATAGTATCCACTAATCCATGCTCCTGTTTCATCTCGGAATAAACCACCAAATCCACCTCCTCCTCCATGCTTACGAATACTGCCATCTGTGTTGAGTTTGATTTTACCTGCATTTGGACAAGACCACACAGTAGCACTTTTAACTTTACAAGGTTGAGTGACATCCAAACTAAAAGCTTGAAAGATTTCTTTGGTATAAACTGATATGAATTGAACATTCTCATGAATATTAAAAGTTTTGTAATCAAAAACCATTTTATTTCGATTTTTCCAAATAGTCCAGAGAGAGGAGAGGAACAAATATGAGGTTTTGTTCTTCCCTTTCACATTATGGGTGATCCAAGCATTCCAAGGAAGAATAAACCTGCTACGATACCAATCCTCACTAAACACATGGCACCATATTTGAATTGCATGGGGGCAAAACCAAAACAAATGCTCCATATCCTCTATGTTAGCACAAAATGGGCATTTAGGATAAGAGGTTAGCCCTCTCAGATGTCTCATCCTGTTGGTTAGAACTTTTTGATGTAGAACAAGTCACAAGAAGCTTTTAAGTTTCTGTGGGACCTTAAGTTTCCAAATCCAACCCCAGTCGCCATTCGGATTATGGTGATCAACAATTAAATCATATGCACTAGAAGTGGAGAACTCTCCATCAGAGGATTTAATCCATCTGAGAGTATCTTCACCAGCATTAACTTTTGGTGGTTGTAGTTGTAAAATAGCTGCAACCATAGTTAATGGGAAGGAGTTATGCAACTGATTTAAATTCCAATCACCATGTTTGATAAATAAGTAAAACTTTGTGTATGGATTAATGCGGAATATACAAGTCTTTCATTCTTTCTTTTAGGAAGACTTCTCAATTTGAATTAACATACAAACCAAAGTTGTCAATCCCCTACTATATATCTCTGTATGTGCTATACTCGAGAGAAAACGGTATACCTATGGTTCGATTCCCCTTCGCCTAAGTTCCTGGTGAGTTTCGACCAATTACGTAAATACCAAACAATTGTTTTGCCTAAGTTCGTTCCAACCAATTTTGTAAATACCAAACAATAATTATTGAAAAACGTAATTTTGTGGAAATCACCAGTACACCAACAAAGTGAATTTGTGAATATTTGAATTTGGAAACTTTGACATTGGAGGATCTCAAGCCTGCTTTGGACGATGTTGATGATAATCAATATGATTGGAAGGTAATGCAAGTTCGTACATTAAAAGAGATTAAGATCCATTTAAATATGTTCAAAGATTTATTTTCTTCTTGTTTTGTTTCTCTTCAAGTTTCTTTAGAGAACTTAATTTATTAGTGATTTGTAATATTGGAGAAATTTGTGTTATGTAGCAGATATACTATATTTTTAAGCCTCTTTTATATAATTTGTGTGTCACGATATTGTAAGCTTAAATTATTTGCTAATGTATAATATTTTTAATACATATATAATATTTTTGTGATAAATGTGAAATGGTACCCGAAAACATACCGATACCGGTAGGTATCGTATTTATTGAAAAAATGATATTTTGTCCGGTACAGAATTAACAACTTTGAAACAAACAATGACATACTAAATAAACCAAAAAAAAAAAAAAATTGTCCTTCTTTAATTAAATTATTAAAGTTGTCTTACCAGAAGTATTCTAACCTAAACTCTCAAATTTATTTTTGAAGATAATGGGACCTCTATTGGATTAATAATTATATTCATTGTGGGTGTGACTCGCATACTACTAATTTTATACCTATAATATGCATTCATTTTTTCAAATAAAATTTGAGGTATATTTTTATAGTCCATAGCATTTATTTTTTAGATCACCACTTTGTGATTAAGCGGTAACGAAAATTATTTTTCATTGGCTAAAGATAACAAATATATTGTGACAAAATTTTAGGAAAAGCACGACAAGAGGAATATTTCTAAAATGATCAAGAAGATTAGTATATAAAAAACGGAGAATTGTAAATAAGTGTAAACAAACTAGTAATTATAGGGGACTCTATTTACACACAATAAATATTTCATTACACCTATTTGTACAACACTTTCTTCATAATGTACCCATATTACAATGCATGTTATGGGTGTAATGAGAAATTTACTGTTTGTAAATAAATAGAAATGGTGGTGCAAAACACATATTTATTTACACCTCTATATTTTTATAATTAATTTCACTTGTTTTACTGATTTGCAATTCCCTTATAAAAATTCACACACATTTATCATTATTTGTAGGCATATATAAACAATTAATCAGTTAATAATTTGAGTAAGCCATTTAAAATTTTCTTTCTTCTGTAACCTATAAACAAAAGAATGTTACACTAAGGCCTCGTTTGGGAACATGCTAATTTAGTAATTTTTTGGTTAATTGACTAAAAAGGTAGGTAAAAAAAACTTGTATGTTTGGGATGACTTTTTGGCTAATTACGAAAAGCTGTGCAAAAAGTAGAGAGAAAAGAGAATCTTTGACTTTTTGGTATGGGTTGTTGGCTTTTTGGCTAAAAAAGTAACTTTTTGGTTAATCGGCTAATTTAGCCACTCTCCAAACGGGGCCTAAACTTATTTTAAAGCCAAAAAAGTCGGCGAAATCATTTTTGTGTGTGCGCGCGCGTGCGCACACTTTAATTTATGCAAAATTTGAGTTCAGATGTATAATTTTGGATTTGAGTTAAAAGCAGGAAGTTTGTAAAATTTTACTCGTATTTGCTAATATTGGGAATCTAAAATTTGAGAAAATTTTGGTTGAGTTTTTAAATTTTTTTTGAAAATTTATTAACAAAACTAAATACAAAAAAGAGGGCCCCTCTACCATATCTGTACAAATGAAAATTATGTTTTTTTATTTTTTATTTTTTCACTAAACTAATTTCTGAAAGTTTTTCAAAAATAAATTCTAAAAACTTAATCTTGGTTTCAATTTTAAAATCAGTTTTCTATTTTTTTTTTTTTTTTGTTGAAAAATCAGAAACTAATTTGACAAAAATAGACACCCAAAATAAAAATAAAAATTTATATTAAAATAATGAGTATTTTTTCTTTTTTATTATTTCTTACCATATTAGTAATTGGTTTTTCTCAAAAAAAAATTAAAAAAACAGATTTTGCAAAATAAATTTTGCACTTTTGCCAAATTCAACTGAAAAATCAGAAAATTTAAAAGGGGAAATAACAAAATAATGATAATTAAAAAAAAAATGAAATCAAATTTAATTTTTTAAGAAAACAATTTCATAGTAGGTCTCATTCCTATTTGGGAAACATCAGTACTCCTGGACTCTTTCCCTCTGTTTTAACTGTTTTCTCTGCTTTCCAAGTCCTTCTCGGTCTTGGAATTTTCCAATATATTTGCAAACACATATATGATTTATATATATACAGATATATATATAATATATATATATGTTTTCCTTAATTATGATCCACAGAAGCTGTAGTTGATTGGGTTCACTGATCATCTTAGGTTTCTCAAAGGTCTTCGCTTCTGGGTTTCAATTCTTTGAGCTCTTGAGTCATCAAACTTCGATTTCTCTTTATGGGTTTTGTGTTCTTGATTTATCTTTCTTCTGATTTTTGGGTTTTCTTATTTCATCAAGTGAAGTTTTTGGGTTGTTTAACTTATTAAGTTTTCTTGTACATGAACTCATGTATCTTTGTGGTTCATTATTTGAAATAATTGATTTTTTTTCTTCTTTTAATTAGTTTAATTGTAGAAAAGCCTAGGAATTGTTTGGAGCACTTTATTAAATTTCTAGTGATGTTTGTGTGAAAACTTTGGTGACATTATGGGGTTGTGACTTGTATCTGTTTCTGCTAAAATTTTGATGCACCAAGTTATTTTTGGATTACTTTTTTAAGATTATAAAAGTTGGGTTTTGATTTTAAGAGGTAACGGTTAGATGTTTCGATGGGTTCCTTGATTAGTAAGCAGTTTATCGCATTTGGCATTAGTATTGTGATTTTCTCTAACACAGAAGATCTTGTTTTAAGTCCCTCAGTCTCACTAGTGTTTTTACCATTGCATTATGGTTGTTTGTCAATTGAATTTAGTGTTGCAAGTGTTGTTGAGTTCAATTTAACCTTGTTAATAAAATTTACACCATTTGTAATAAAACTACTATATTCTGAATTTTTTATACGTGGAGCTTCTGGAAGCCTAATTATAAAATCTTAGGAAGTAGACTCTGTAAATTTTGGGTATCCGTTTTGTTTATCAACAAGGATGGGATCTTTATATCTATCTTCATAGCTGCACATATTGTCATTTGTATCCGCACAAGTACTTGTATGTAGGTGCAGGTCCATATATATTTTTAGGTAGTTATTTATTGTGATTGTCTCCATTTAGGGTTGGTCTGGGATGTTCTAAAAAAGTATACTTTTTGACTTATTAGCTTATATGGGTTGGGTTTGATGTGATGTGTTAAAGAAGTGATGTGATTTAAATAAGATGATGTGACTTAAATAAGATAGTGACTTTTTGACTTTTTGTATTATTTAGTAGATGCCAAACTTGGCCTTAAGCTATGTTTGGAAAGTGGCTAAAATAGCCAAAAAGCCAAAAAGTCAACTAAAATACATCACATCACCTCTCTACTTTTTTACACACCTTTTCATAAAAAGTCAAAAAGTTACTAAAATAACCTGTTCCCAAACCAAGCCTTAGTCTGTGTGATTGGTTTTGTTACCTATATATCTTGAGGCTATTTTCAGCATTTAGCTGTTTCATGTAATTCTTGTTTTTCTTTATCTAAGTTACACTAATACAACAATCTAGCATCTGGCCAAATCATTTATGTGAGTGTTGACTAATTATTCATTTAAACTGAATGCCTACAGTTGTTTATCACACTGTGTAGGTAGTGAAAGAATCATACTTTGTTCTCTCCTTCCCCAAGACCGACCGTGGTGTTTGCATTATGGATTTTAAGTATGAAGGTATAGCTTGGGTTGCAGACATACGCCAGAAGTTTGAAACTCTTTGCTTGGATGTGGATGATGTCATGCATGAGCACGAGGTATTTTGTTTATCTTTCCTTTCTTTTTCCCTCTTCAAACCCTTGTACTTATTTTTAATTTTTTTTTTAATGTTGCAGTTTATTGCTTTGTTTATTATTGATCTTTTTAAATGGGAAATGCTCAGTGGGTAGTGGGTAATTCTTACTCTGGACATTTATCTGATCTATGAAGTTGTGTCATTCCTTCTTTTTTTTTTTTTAATGGATAGAATCCATGTGTGTCCCGCACTCAATCAAAATGTTCTGATTGACTCCTTAAACCAAATTTCTGTTTAAGATTGGGCCATATTTTGTTTGCCGGCCATTGTTTTGGAATAATGATCTGAAAAGTATTTCTGATTTTCATAAATCAAACAGTGGTCGGTTTTTCTATCTGATCTACCTTAGAATTAATTGACTGGTCTATCTATAAGAATCTGAGCCTTTTGCCTGGTAGAATTTCTTGAATAATGCTGTAGTTTGTATTTGTTTTGTGTTCCTTATTCTGCTTCCATCAGGTTAATTTGATTGGATTAACATTCATTGGACTGTTAGTCATGGGATTATCAATCCCTTTCATGTTTGTTTGGGCGGACTGGATTAGCATTCCCATGACTAATAGTCCTAGGATTATAAATTCGTTGGATTATGTATCCTATCTTAACTAATAGTCAAGCTTAAAATAATTAGTCCGTACTTTAATTGTTTAATCAAACATCGGATTGATAATTTTATTGGACTATTAGTCCAATCCCAAGCTCATGTCCACCCAAACAAACATTGCGATCATAGCTCATGTTTGGATTGGCCCAGGATTGACAAAATCCTATCCTATCCTATCAATTTTTATGAAAAGTATTTCTGAGGCGAGATTGACAAAATCCTATCCTATCAATTTTGTAATTTAGTCAATTAGTCCAAACTTCTCTTTAGTCTCCCATTGTGTATCCCACCCATCTCTTGGGATTCAATAGTCGTCAATACCATGTCCTGGTGGACTATTTGTTTGGACTCTAATTTTCTTAGCCTAATGTGGGATGCTGGATTATTAACCCAATCCCAAGGCCATGTTCACCTAAACAAACATGGCCTATTCTCACATCAATATTCAATATTAATGTTGGACAGGAAGCATTTAGACATGCTGAATACCAAAAATTTCTATCTAAGCTACCTCCAAATAGATTTGGCTGCCTATGACAAATACAAGTCAGTCTGGCTTTTTGCCTTGAATAGTTGCTCTATTCTGAGATTAACTATATTCCATATGTTACGTTTCTGAAGCTTCTAATGTTTCTTATTTTAAAATTATTTGCATACTCGGACAGGAAACATTTAAATATGTTGAAAACCAGTTGCAGACAGTGGGTGCCAATATTGAAAACCAGTTGCAGACAATGGGTACCAATATAAAACAGTTCTGTTCGGAATTTGTGCAAGATGTGCTTCCTGCATTTTCATCAGATCCCACGGGAGGGCAACTCCTGAATCGACGACTCAACAAAATAAAAATACCAATCCCACAGCTCTTGAAAGTTCAAAGGTTGGTGTTGAGTCTGTTGATATAAACCGAAGAAGGGACTTTGCAACAAATACTCTTCAGTCCATCTATTGTTTGTGGAACCCATGGAAGGGGTACATATTGATTCATTGTCCAAGCAACACTCTGATACTGGACTTACTTCTGGTAATGCATCGTTGGCAATTTCAGATGGTAATGTTCTGTTATCTTATTTTTTGTGTCAACATTCTTTCTTAACTATATATATTTATGAAAATACATTATTTATTGACCTGATTAAAGGGCACAAATGCCAAAAATGGACAAATAATTTGGGATAGAGGGAGTATTATCCAAAGATCAGAACTTCATTCGGTGCTTTGTTTTGTTTGCATGGAAAGGGAAAGTTTCAAATGCATAAAAGAAAC
Organism: Camellia lanceoleosa; assembly: GCA_025200525.1. Classification (NCBI taxonomy): domain Eukaryota; kingdom Viridiplantae; phylum Streptophyta; class Magnoliopsida; order Ericales; family Theaceae; genus Camellia; species Camellia lanceoleosa. The sequence goes on along the minus strand of CM045765.1, from coordinate 138,771,990 downwards.
AATAAAAGAGCTTGGAAATCTGTGACAATGTTTAGAAACACAAATTATAACCTATCCATACGTATACTAATATAACAATATATACTTGAACTAGTTGAGTTTCATTCACATAAAGGAACAAGTATATAAAAATTAAATGTCGATACAAACTGAAAGTCCTTTAAGTAATATCAAATAAATCATTTTATCAAATTCAAGTGTATATGATTCAAAACGCGCCATTGAGATATTTACAAGGCAAAATTGGGTAAAATATAAAGGGAATAATTTTCTTTTAGTCAACTGACAAGACAGTAATGCAAGTTTTCTGGGATCACATGACATCAATTATGGCATGTTCATCACTTGTTTCATATTTAGTTGAATCCTCATCTATGTTCTCTGTTTGTTTTAAAGTTTTTCCTGTTTTACTACTAACCTTTTTAATTTTTATATTTATGGTGTTGGTTGTGATGATAACGAAAAATGAAACATGCTTCTCAATAACTTGAATTTTCCTTCGGTTTTAAATCACAGAAAGATCAGATGATTTGGGTGCAGAAAAGTCATGGGACGCCCATGTTATTCAACCAGGCATGGAAACCGCCCAGTTTGGTGAATCAAAGCTTGATGAGAGTTTTGTTGTGGTGAATAGCAGTAAACTTTCTTCTGTTTGTTTCGCAATGGAAAAACGTCAATCTTACAAGGTGCGACTTTCTGTTTCAATTTTTATTTCTGTTTGAAATTTGGTACCTTAATTAGTAGTCTATATTTCAAATCTGTAATTTGAAACCAAAACTTAACGCCGTTGTTTTGTTGGAAAAAATTTTGTGGAATTTTTTTTCACATCTTCTAACGTTTGGTATGATGAAAAACAAAGTCAATTGAAAACTTTTTCCGTGGTCAACAGAAAGACAACTTACTTGGGAGAAACGTTTTCCATTTTGAAAGATGGAAAACATTTTTTTGACTAAAGTTTTATCAATGCGACCACACCAGCACTACTGCCACTGCTACTACCACCACCCCGCCACCACAGCTACTCCACAATCACCATCACCATCACCATCACCACACGTATAGTAGTTTCAAGATTGCAACTGAACATTAAAAAATTCTTTTTTACGATAAAATACTTTATGTAAAAACATTTTCTGCTGAAACGGTATGGACTTTCACATATATTTCTGCTTCAAAAGTTAAAACATATTCATTGTTGTAAGATTATTTTAGTTAAAACTAAGCTCTTCAACTACTATATGATTTTATTTTTTTTACTTTCAGAACAAATTTCGTAAGGTTTTCACTTCGAAAATGAAGTCAGCGAAAGAGCAGGAATGCGGGCAGCTAGCAACTGGGTACGAAGATCTTGATACAGGACTAAATCAGGCATTGGTGCTTGCTAGGAAATTCGAGACTCTGGATCCTGATGATTTTTATGAGTCTGACTGGGAAATTATTTAGATAACTATCATACTATTTACTGATAATTGTGCAATTCCAAAGTTGTTGTTTTGACATCTCTTGTGCAGACAAGGATTACAGAAGTGTAAATGATCACGGGGCTGCTTCTTCTTCTTTGTTTTTTTTGTAAAAAGATTGAATGAGATAGACTTCGCAATTATGAGGATTCATGTGTTTTTGTGGAGATACATAACAATTTTTGTACATTGACTTTCTTCTTGGATTGTTTTTCAGGGTCTTCTTGTAGTGGGTGATTTGTTACCAATAATACTTGCTAATTTGATGAGGAGGTGAATAAATGTAAAAAACAATACCACCATGGAAATGTTTTTAGGATTTTTACTCTGTAGTTTATAGATATACAAAACATTTTAACAATGAGAAAAACCATATGGAATGCTTTATATTATCCAAGATGGAGTTGCATGATGAATTGTGTGGTTGCTGTTAGAAGTTGGGATGAGTTCTACAAAATCATATATTTACTTTATTTGAAAATAAATGCATTTAGTTTAGGGTAGCTTTCGTTCTGCATAATAGTTTGTGTGGTATAAAGTAGAGCAATGCGAAGTAGGATTTTTTGTTCTCATCTTAAATCACTTTTTTATTACACGACTAGTCTCTTCATCATACAATAAAGAAATAATTTGATACAAGAAAATAAGACCATTTGTTGCAATGCATCTTGACATATTGCGAAGTAAAAACACCGGCAATGCATTGCATTCTTGGATTTCCATTGTATACATTTTACCTTCTCAAATCTTGTAGTATTTCTCAAATCTTGAAGTATTTCTAAAATCTCGCAGGGGTTGGAATCTTGTACACTTGATTGCTTGACAGTGTGCTATGCTTAGGGTGTGCTAAACAAGTCAAATTTTGTCTAAAAGAGCCAAAAAGGAAAAAAATTGTTTATTTGTCATTAGCTCGAAAAGTTTAATATTACATCAATTTTTTTACTTATAAAAAAATAACTATTTTAACAAATTCTCAAACATTAATTTTTTAAGTTTATAACAAAATCAAAAAGTCAAAAAAATACACAAAAAAAAGGTTAATCCCAAACACACTTTGATAAGTCGTTATTTTAGTTAAAAAGTCCAACAGCCACTGAAAAATAAAAAGTTTAAACAAAAAAAATTAACTCAGAAAAAAAGTTATAGATTCCTTTTCATTCATTTTACAAAGTGAAAAATGCTTTCTCCTTCATATTGGGTAAATTTTGGGAAGTTATAGCTTATGCCCAAACAACTTATAGCTTATAACTTTGACTTAAAGTGATTTTCACTTATTCTTAAGCATCTGCCCCACTAAAAGAATAAGTGATTCGACTTCCAAAAGTTTATAAGCTATAAGCATAAGCTAAACCAAACATATCAAAACAGCTTAAATTAAGCTGAAAGCTGAAAATAAGCAGTAACAAATAGGGCTATTACCTTTTTCACATTTTTCATTAAAAGCTAAAAAATTATTTCTAAACATGTTAATTTTTTCACTTCATATTTAAATTTTTTTTTAAAAAAATCACTTAAAAAAACACTTTCCAAACGGATCCTTCCACTATGTATACACATGGGAGAGTGACAACATGTCACTTAATTCTCCATACAATAGTATATGATTCTATAAAAATGGAATTTAATTTTTAATTTGTTTTTGTGTTTTTTTGTTTTTGTGTTTTTGGTGTTATGTGGAAAAGAGGGGTTAGGGTTTGTTTTTTGGTTTTCATGTTGATTGAGAATTCGCGGGAATATGGCGGAGAGTTGGTTGGGTCCCCCTCCTCTTTGTAAGGCATTACAGCTACACCTCCACCTCCATCATCAATTCTCCATTCCTTCTCTGTCTTCCCAATTCTCTCTCTTCCCTTCTTCGTCTTCCTCTTCCAGATCTCTCTCCATGGCCTCTACTCGCCCCTCACTCCATTCTTCCGACTCTAACCCTAACCCTACTCAACCTTCCCTGCTCGTCTTCTCAGGTCTGATTCTCTACCTCTCTCCTTTCCCTTTCCTGTATGGCTTCTCAGAAAATTTGTAGTAGCCAAGCCTTGAATGCGAAATAAACTATTAAAAAGGGTTTCTTTGGATTTGTTGATTTTTTTTTTTTTACTTCATTTAACCTAGTGGGGCACACTTTATTATTATTATTATTATTAAGATTGTTTAATCTTCATATTTGATTGAGTATTTTATCTTCTTACTTTGATTTCATCATCAAACTGTAAGGCCTAGTGATTTCCATTTGTAATGCAGTGGCATTGCCAATTCATTGACTTTTAGAATTAGATATTGTTACAACTTATGCATCTAGGATTTTTGTGAACTTAGAGTTGAGAAATGGTTGGGTGTTTATTTTATGTTGCCACAACAAGTTTGTTGTTCACCACTCACTTGATGTTGAATATTATCTGTTAGAATTGAAATTTATTATCTGTAATCTGACTAGTATGGTTCTCATTCAGTCATAGGCTTCATTGCAACTTTGTTCTGTCCTGTTTTCACTGCTGGAAAAATTGAATAATTTAGTGTGACATTATGCTATATTAATATTAGGTGTTGTGCTTCTTGTAATTAAGAATACCTTGATAAAACCGTAGTGGGTGGTCTTAGGAACCAACAATCTGACTCTTCCGACCTGGGCCTGGTGACAAGGACCATATGGTGCTTGTGGAGGAAGTCTCATTTCCCGTGCTGGCAGATGGAGCTGATCTCTCTCTCTCTCTCTCTCTCTCTCTCTCATGTGTGTTGAGCATGTGCGTGCATGCACATGTAAGACCACGTGTGCAAGTGCATTCAATTGTAGAAAACATGGAGTCTCTATGCTCCAAATTCTATCATCCTTTCTTTCCCTCCGTTCATGGGTTTGTGCCCCAATTTCAATTTGAAACATTTAATTCTGCATTGCAGGGGCCCAAGCCATTAACAAAACTAAGAATATGGTAGATCTTGTTGAACCAATGAAATCTTCTAGACTCTTAGGGCTTTAGCCATTGGGAGAGTAGGTGTGGTATCTTGTTTGATCTCTAACTTTAAAAGCAGCATTGCTATATCTTCAAGTAGCACTGAATCTATCACTATGGAAATCAATGTTTTTTGTGTCTAGGGAAAAAAGTTGGATGTTTGAACAATGGGTTTATGGTTTGGTTGTTTTGAGTGTATGTTTAAAGTTCTTCTTCATTATTCTCTTTGTAGTTTCTTGTTTGCATGAAGATCTATGATGCTCTCAGACATACAAATAAAAAAAATCTACTATACTTTGAGGTTTATCCAGTAGTTTGATAGTGCTTCAGGTGGAACTGCTTTTAATGGTGTTGTTGAAGAGCTCAAAAAGTTAACAACTCGTGTTGCACATGTTCTCCCTGTTTCTGATGATGGAGGAAGTACAGCTGAGATTGTTCGTGTTCTTGGTAAGTTTAAAGTACATGGCCTCATGTTGTTTTTCATCTTTCTTATTATTTCCATTGGTTGTAATCAATTAAGCGGACCTTGTAGATATCAATAGAGCAAATGAGAAGTGCAGGATTAAAACATGAACCAACAATTGAAGTTTCTTTATTGTCACACAACATTTTTGTTGTTAGTGTGTTCTAGGTGCCAGCATGTGGAATTGGTGTTGTTTTTCTAAACTTATTGTAACAATCCTGATCGGCATTACAAGTGGTGAGTCCCACATTAGAAGATTGTATGGGGTCTCTTTGGTATATACGTGGGAACAATGAACCCAAGATATATTTGGTTAGTTATTTTTCGGATTAAGTTATGTGCTCGAGCTTATGATGTGGTCATGCATATACTTGATTACAGAGTATAGAATCAGTCCTTTTTCAAAGATGTGCGAATCATGTTACTAGAGTCACCATCTGTGACTAAATTTAGGACTAATTTAGGACCAGTGTTTGTTGGATATTATGTACTTTCGATTTTTAAAGTTGGTGTACATTTAAGAATATGTTTACCATTGTGAGTGGAATATAATTAGATGGGTATATTTTAGGTGGTCCGGCTGTTGGGGACATACGGTCTAGATGCTTGAGATTGTCTGACCAGAGCACATTTGAGGCTCTTGCTGTGCGAATATTGCTTGGTCATCGCTTACCACTTGATGCACTAGAAGCCAAATCAGAATGGTAACATTACAAATCCCTTTTTTGTTTGTTTGTTTAGTACGGTAGTATTTCGAATCTTGATAATAGATAATGCTTTTTCCTTCTTTATTGTGGTTTAGGATGTCCAATGTTATTAATTATGTTGCCTGATGTGTTGTCCGGGATGTAACTTTGGATGCATATTGAGTGTTTCTATGCTTCTAGTTTTTTTGTGTTTAAGCAATATCCATTTTTGCTTTACTCATCCTGGTTAGTTTTACTATAACTTACATATTCTCTCTCCACAAACGGAAAACAAACATGAATGACGCAGTCCGTAAATATAGCAAGAGCAAGTAATTTAAGAAAGTGGCTAAAATAGAAGGGGGAAATTTCACTTTATCCGCTTGTAGTTTGAGCATGTGTGCATAGCCCCACTATCATTTGGAAATAACCACTTAACCCTTTGTGGTTTGTAAACTAAACGCACCACTAACTTTTGTTAATGACACTTGTAAATTGACCTTTTGACCCTCAGTTTCTTCCTTCCTTCCTTCTGAACTAAACCACACATACACACACAAACATATATATATGTGTGTGTGTGTGTGTGTGTATAATATAACAAAACGATCACCACCAAGGCACCAACTCTCGCACTCTATGCCACCCCGACTTTCCCTTTGCCTTGGTTAAAACTAGGCCATTAACAAATTGAAGTTTATGTGCTTCAAATTGTCATTGCCTATGTGCTAATAATTTTCAAAAGAAAAAAATCACTAGGTCTTTGCTTGAAGGATTTAGGGTATCACCGTATCTGCTTGGGGATACATGTGCATTTGATTTGTGAACCCAAAAACATCAAAACAAAATTGAGAGTTCTAACATATCTAGGAACCCCACCTTAGATTCATACGTCAACTTGTCTTTCCAAAGGCACTTTGGGAATCTTGCTTAAAACCTTGCCATTAAATGCTTCATTTAGCAAATTGGTCAATGGAGTCCTTGACAACATCACAATTTAAAAGGTGGCTAGGGGGTGGGGAAGTGGAGTCAAGGGAGGAGGGAGGAGGGAGGGAGGGGTTGGGGATGGTAGTTGAGTGGAGTGTGTGTGTGTGTGTGTGTGAGAGAGAGAGAGAGAGAGAGTTGTTAGTATTTGTGAAGGTTTAGAACGGTTTTTTTTTGTCTTAAATATGATTACTCTAAAAACATGCGTGAGATACATTTTCTGTTTAAAACAGAAATTGTGGTGGTGCAGTTTTTAGTCCACAAACCACAAGGGTGGTTAAGTGGTGATGTACAAATGACCCAAACCACGAGGTGGTAAAGTGAAATTTGCCCAAATAAAAAATTGGCATGAGTTCAAGGTGCGACCTACAACAACTTTGCATTAATATGTTTGTACTTTGTACAATCATATTAATACTAAGTGAACCAGTCAAAATAACAATAATATTTAAGAAGAAACAAACATAAGTTTTAAGATGTTGACACTGATGTGGATATTTTTCACTACCACTACACCTAATTCCTACAAGTGTTCAGCCTATGGAATTAGATAAACTAAACTAAACTAAAAATACTAATATTATACTTTTATGCTATTGCTTTAACTTAATGCCAATTGAGATTTGTGCTAACTTTTTTAGGTCAAGGGGCTTCTTTTGGTGGTTTAATAAAATTTCATTTACAGGTATGATATTGTGGAAGGACAGCATTCTCTTTGGAACGGTGTCTCAAAGCCCTACAGGGAAACTATTAGAACTTTTTTGGTTTATTTTCAGAATCAGGTTTGCTACTTTTGCTGCACCATCAAATTGTCAATAATTTTGTTTTATGGCATTTTGTTGAGTACGGGAATTAAACTTTGGATCTTGTGATTGTTGTTCCTAAGAGTTTCCATCTATGAAGCACGGGTACTCCAAAAATAGTGCCGTACAAGTACCGGGGACAGCAAAAGGGGGTCTGGTACGTTTGGTTCATTCGGGTACGGCGTGGGTATGCCATTGGTATGCCGGGGCCTTTTTTTTTTTTTGGTGCCCTTGCGATCGCAATTTTGATGTTTCTCTGTTGTTCTGTCTGTCTGTATAAATTGTATAAGCATACCAACAAATGATTCTGATGCTTTTAAAAAGCAATTTGAACAAAAAAAAAGAACAAGGCCTATAAAGGGCAGTTTTGTGTATGATTGCATTATGCTTTTGTTTCAGATCCTCCTAGAATTTCTTTATAAAATCTTTAATCATAACAAACTTTTAAAGTTTATGCACAAAACATTAAGAATTGATACGGTATTAGTTGATTAGTAGTGGTTGGGAATGATGCAATTTTATGTATTATGCAAATTGCAATTGACAACCTGCCTCAATTGAGAGTTTTTTTTCTTTTACTGTTGGTAACTAACTTTAAATCTTTCTTTGGTCTCCTGTTATTTCTTTGGTCTCACCCTATAAAAATAGCAAATTGATGAGCAAAAAGAAAGATTTTAAAAATAAATTATGATCACAAATTCATAGTCATAACATGTCAAAGTGAGAGAGTTTACAAATATTATTTTTAGCAGCTTAATGGTTTTAAATTATAGGAAAATGAGTAGTTCTCTTTTTAGTTTTGATATTTAATTTTAATTTGTAGGTTGGATCTTTTAACCATAATTATATAATATATATATATATATCGGCGTACCGCAGCTGTACCCATATCATACTTTTTTTGAGTTTTGCCAAATCGGCGTACCCGCACTCGTGCCCATACCGTACTCGTACCCGCACCCGTGCTTCCTTGGTTTCCATGTATATCATTGTGTCTTGATTTGATCTATTTATTTATTGCGATTTTGTGTGACATGCCTATGATGAATTGATATATATTGAATTGGTAAACTGAACAATTATCCAGCGTAAAGTTAATTTTTAATTGGTAGTAAGTTAAAAGTTTGGCCTATTCAACCCCCTTCTAGGTACAATCGTTTGCCTCTGTCCATTCCATCATCTAATAGAGTAATGTTGTCTTACATCTCATTGCACCTTTGGTTGCTATTGTGGGGTATATGTGATGCTGTTTGCTGCTTCTCCTTTCAAATTTGAGTGATATGCACATGACTTTTGTCAATACTTTCGTACTTTTTACTCGTCAAATTTTGTTCTCACACTTTTTATCAGCTCTTGTGAACATGTTTGAAGAAATGCTTTTCTTTGTGCAGATCCTCCGTCGGTCCAATGAATCATTTTGTTTCAGTAATGGGAGGTACTTTGTCACCTCCTTAGTTGGATATGAGGTTTCCATTTGTTGCATCTCTAGCTATTATTACAACTTTTGGGAATTCGTTGATTATTTTTAGTTATAATGGAGTACCCCGTTCCTGTTGGCCATGTTAAAGTATTTGAGGTTATGGAATAAGAAGATTCTACAGTTTGTACCATGGTGTTGAAGTTGTTGTATAAGTAGTGAGTTAGTTAAGGGACATGATTATTGTAGAAATATTCAATGTTCTTTTCTTGATTAGCAACAAAAGAAAACTTTTATTTTTAATATTCAATGTTCTATTTTTATTTTTAATACTTCCTCTATCCCAAATTGTTTGTCTATTTCTGGCATTCGTGCCTTTTAATATAAATAATATATTTTTATAAAAAAAAAGAATTTCAATTTTCCCCACAAATTAAAAGATCTCAATTAGTTCTTGTAGATAAAGTCTTCAAAATCGTTGAAAAAGAAAAAATTTAAAAATATAGATGATTTTTTGGGGTTTGAAATAATGAAAATGAACAAACAATTTGGGATGAAGGGAGTAGTAAGCTTGTGCTTGAGGAACTCGATATAAGTATCTTTGAATCAAAATGCTAGACTATTGATGTTTGCGTAGTGTATTATGTTGTTTTGTTGTTTGGTGGGTTTAGGAAGTGGAATAACATAGGATTTTCTATGTTTTGAAGAGAACAGGTCTTCCTTGTATGGGAGTAAAACCAACTTAAATTAATACATTCTCATAGTAAATTACACAATTTTATAGGAGGGCCTGAGATCTAAAGAGGTTTTCTCGGTGTAGTTGTTTTATGGGATATTTGTAGGGGGTGGAGCTGTTGTGTTTCCTTGGAAGAATATTTAGGCTGTGGGATCACCATCTAAGGTAGCTTTCTTTGTTTGGACAGCTGCATTAGGTTGTATCCTGACTATTGATAACTTAATTCGGTGGTGGCATGTGTTGGTAAATTGGTGTTGTATGTCTTTGTACTTGTAGGGATCGGAGCGGTGGATCATTTGCTTGGTCATTGCTGGTTGTATCTCGGCTTGGAAAATTGATTGTTGCTTTATTTGGTATGGTTTGGGTGCAACGGGGTATGTGTTGGGGTTTTACAAAGTTTGGGGGGGGTTAAGAGGCGTCGAAAGGCTTGGGTACTTGCTTTCCATTGTCTTGTTTGGTTGGGCGTAATAGGCAAGTTTTTTAGGATGTGTGTCATTAGGTTCTTTGGTTAGAAAGTAGGTTGCTTTTAGTCTTGTATAGTTGGGTTAAGGGTTCAGTGGATCCTAATGTTTTGGCTTTTGTAGATTTTATGGAGGATTTGATTAATTAGTTTAGTTTGCCTCGGTATGGGCTGTTGGATTTCTCTTTGTATTATTTGTTTTGCCTTGATGCTTTTCTAATAAAGTTCGATTATTTATCCCCCTCTCTTCCTCCCAAATAAAATTAAAAAAAAAAAAAAAAACTACACAATTTTAGCTGAAAATCACAATATAAATCTTCAATGGATAAAATTCCTTTATAAAATTAGACATGCTTTTCAGATTCAGGTCTAAGACATGACCTTTTGCCTTTCTATATTTGGCGATTAATCTATGTTTAAAAGGCCCTTTATCCTTTTGTAATAATTTAAAAATTAATTTTGGTCGAGAAGCAGTATATTGATAATAATTTATAAGAAAAATTAAAAAGTTAGTTTAAAAGAAATGAGACAAGTTAACAAGTCCACATTTTCTCTTTCTAAACTTTATACATTGAATACTGTATTTCTACTTTGCTCTTTATTTATTTCTGTAGGAGGAATAATGCCATAAGAAGCTATTTGGTTTTTAGTTCCCATCTTTATATTTGAGTATATGCAATAATGCAACCTTTGTTGGAGGCAAAATGAGTGAAGTCTTATTTATGTTGTTTATGATTGCATTCGGTTCTTGGCATGTTTATGTTGAATATAGAAAGTAGAGTACATAGAATCTTTTTATTTTTAGTATTATGTATATAATCTGTGATTGTGTCAATTACTGATTTAGTATTGTTTCCTTGTTTATGTCGTTTCTTTATTTATATCATTTCCTAAATTGTATCATGAATCTATTATATATATATGACCTCTACCTCATTCATGGCTAAGCCAAATAATTCTTTTAATTCTTTTTGGTATCAGAGTTAGGTTAACTACTTAATAATTTTGCTTCACCGGCAGGCGGCAGCCTTGTCTTGGCCGCCCATCGGACCTCAACCCATTCCACGACCATATTTTTTTTCAATATCACTTTGTGGTGATCTCTTCTCTTATCCACTAGTTTAGTCCTATTCCAAATATCTCTATCATATTTTTTTTTTTATTCGCAATTCATTTTTTTGTGTGTTTCTATTCCACTTTATCTTTCCCTCTATTTCAACCTCAAATAGGTTTCTATTTTCAAACCTATTTAAGTTTGAGGGGGGGTAATATACCTATATCATGATGAGTATGGTGATAAACCATATGAACCACCTAAGCCGCCCCATCTGGCACACAACCTAAGTTGCCCCCTTGGTGTACCACCTAAGCCGCCTCTCTGACGCACTTTCTAATAAGCCTCCCCTTGCCGCACTCAGTCATCTGTTGCCATCATCGTTCAGCACCACGTCATAAGTTATGTGTGTACCACGCTTACTGGTTCAACATCTAGTTCTCTACATTGGTCCGGCATGACCTCTTTAAACTGTCTCGACATTGATTCCGGTCAGTCTCTATAACGGTCCGACATGACCTCTTAAATTGTCCTGACATTGATTCCAGTTAATTCCTATAACGGTCCGGCATGACCCCTTAAACTGTCCGAACATTGATTATGGTTAGTTTCTACAATGGCCCAGCATTACCCCGTAAACTATCCCGACATTGATTCCGGTCAGTTCTTACAACGGTCCAACATAACCTTAAACTATCTCGACATTAGTTCGGACCAGTTTCTACAACGGTCCGACACGACCATAAACTATCTCCCGGCATTAGTTCTGGCTTTTGATGTCGACCAAGGTCTTGTTGGCTGCCAACCAGGATGTTTCCTGGCCATAGATGCTTCGGCAGCTCTTTTAGAGAAGTTCAGTCGTTATTTTTTTTTCCCTTTCTAGGGTGTGGCGTTGATATTTTAAACACTTTTTAGCCTTTTTTATTTAGTGGACTACCAGATTTGTTCGGTAGCATTTATTTGGACTAGCCGTTGAGTTTTTTCCGGCTTCTTTCAGTCATTCATTGGCAAGTTGCGATTGTTGAATATCTTCACACCAGCTTGAGGGGAAGTGCTGAATATAGAAATTAGAGTACATAGAATCTTTTTATTTCTAATATTATGTAGATAATCTATGATTGTGTCAATCACTGATTTAGTATTATTTCTTTATTTATATCGTTTTTTAAATTGTATCATGAATCTATTATATATACATGGCCTCTACCCTATGAAGCATGGGTACGCCACAAATGGTGGCGTACTCGTACCAGTGCGTGTCGGGTCTTTGATGCAGCGTGCCGTCTGTTGCAGCGTCTGGGGCGGCAACGATGTCTCGATGCGTTTGGGAGAACTAAATGCGGCTTAGATGCCCGTGGTAATGCGCCGTGGACCTCAAGCTGTTCGAGCAGGGAAGAGAAAAAAAGAGAAGAGAGGAGAGAAGAGGAGTACACTTTGAAGCTCAGGCGGCTCAGCGACCTTCCCTGTTCGGCGTGAGACATGGCAAGGAGGGAGACCCCAGACGATCGCGATCTGTCTCTCTCAGATCGAAGCTCCAAGCTCCATAGTCGATCGAACACCTTCGCGATCTGCCTTCTCAGATTGAAGCTCCAAGCTCCAAGCTCCAAGCTCCTTCGCGATCTGCCTTCACAATCTCTCTCTCGAGATCGAGATCGCGATCGCGATCGAGGCAAGAGGCCAAGAGACCCTGTATCCCTCACTCTCTCTCCTTCTCTCTCTCCCTTCATCGCATCTGCTGTTAGGGTTTATATTATTATTATATACTATTATATAATAGTTATTATATATTATAACATATTATTATATATTATATAATAGTTATTATATAATATATTTAATACATATTAATAAATAAAAAAATAAACATATGTATACAAAATAAAACAAAAAAATTAATTATTTAAAAAATATAATTAGTCATACATATAATATATAATAATATAATAAATTTTTATATATAATGTAATTATAATATATATAATAAATTTTATAAATTATAATTTTTATCATATATAATAAAAAATATATATTTATTGGCGTACCGCAGCCGTACCCGTACCCTACTTTTTTAGGATTTTGCCGTATCGACGTACCCGTACTCGTACCCGTACCGTACTCGTACCCGTACCTGTGCTTCTTAGCCTCTACCTCATTCATGGCTAAGCCAAAGAATTCTTTTCATTCTTTTGTTTGGTGTGTAAAAAACTTTATTACTCTTGCTGATCAAAAAAAAGAAAAAAAATCATTACTCTTGCTGTTGTTGCTGCTTCAGCTACTGCTTTTGTGGACCTGTGATGCCCTGAGATGCTTACCTGTCTATGGTTTTCTTTTGCCCCTATTTTGATTCTTTGCAATTAACTATTCCACCTCCATATTTTATAATTCCAACAGCCTTTTCTATATAACCTCTTTGACATTTGGTGCTTCATTTGTTTTTGATTCTCTCCTTTTGGAGATTGACTCAAGTGTTGTTGTTGGGCATATATATTCATCATTCTTATTTATTGGATTTACATTTATTGTTGCTATTTATTATAAGCATTTTCATTGTTAAAGTTGATGGGGTTGTGATTATGGTTAAGCTAACCCCCACAACCATCAAATTTCCAGCATTGGAAATTTTTTCTTTGCAGGAGCTCGCATATTCTTTGAGTCTTTAGATGCTGCAATATTTTTGTTTTCACGCGTTTCAGATATTCCGACAGAAAGCCTGGTCCTCCCAGTGATTTCTACCAACGACAGGCTTACATTGGGTTGTGAATTGTGGGTATGATTATCAGCTTATGTTTTGATGTGTGTAAGTTCAGGATATGCTGGCATATTTCCTGTGATCATTTATCAATTTACCACTTGATAGAAAGGCTCCACGTATGTTCTCCATTAAGACCGTAGTACATATGTTGAAGTATCCAATACTGAGAATTGGCTTTATCTTTTTTCTTTGTTAATTTGTGTATCATTTTATTTTATTTTATTTTATTTATTGTTTGTAAGATCTGTGAATTGCTGGAAATATTTCTTGAAAGAGTAATGGCAGGCCCAGGCCTTAAAGTGTAATAATTGACATGAGTTGAGCATAAATGATTATCAAACTTCTTTCGGCCGTATGTACTAAATAATACCGCCGGGTGCATAGTTTTCAATTAGGGTAATGTATCTTGTATTGTGTTGTACATCATATCCATATGTTCTATATTGTGTACTGTGTATCCTTACTTTTTAAATAATCTCCGCGAAAAGGTTGAAAAAGATAGGAATGAATGTATGAAACATTTACGTATTGCAAGAATGAGGCGTAAACTATAGATAATCAATTAATTCCTCCTATAGCATTTTTAATCTGAGGAACTTCACAGCCCAAAGCTTCTAATTTGTGTATGAATAGTTTTTTAAATTTAATATTGAGACCTTTTATTAACACTTCTTTTCAATATATATAATGTGGGAAAAAAATTCTTCCTATTTTAATATAATAAAATATAAAGGTATTTGTAATGTAAAAATGAACCCTTTATTATTGGGAAATTTACTTGAAAATCCCACTTCAGAAATCTGTATACCATGAAGTCCTTTTTTTTTTTTTTTTTCATAGATCGGTAGGTTCTGTTCATTTGGAAACATTTTCTATGAGATCCTATTTAATATATTGTTGTGTCACGACATTTTTGCCCTTATTGATTGTTGGGCTCATATTTTTTTGGAATGTTGTTTTTGAAATGTGGCATAAGGGTTGATTGAATGTGAAATGTAGTTTTTGAGGGATAAGCTCCCCTCCATACTTGCATCTTTCCATACTCCTCTTGTGGGCCCAAATTTGAACTCACATCAATGATCTGAACCATCTACTTTGTAAGTTCCATAATAAAGGTCATCCATGCAAAAAATCAATTTCATTGGACATCTATAAATACAAGAAAAATCACATTTTGTTTTTATAAATGAATAGCAAATAGGATTGTAAAACATTCATTTTGTAAAATAAAATGTGATTTATTTCTGTGTTTATAATTGTTCGATAAATCTAATTTTTTGTATGAATAAACTTTACTATGAAGCCTATGAAGTAGACAGTTTGGATCATCAAAATAAGTCCAAATTAAGGCCCACAAGAGGATCATGGAGAGATGAAGTATGGACGGAAGCTTATTCTGTTTTTGAAATGTGGCATAAGGGTTGATTTCCAAAATAGGCATGCTACATTTTGGGGGATTGAATTTGGAGCAGCGGTTTTTGAAATGTGGCGTAAGGGTTGATTTCCATAATGGGCATGCTACATTTTGGGTGGATTGAATGTGGAATGTGGTTTGTCCAAACCAGCAATGTGACTACAAAAACCTTTGAGCGTACTTTTTTGAAATGTGACATAAACAACTAAAATTAAGGAGGGAATCTTCAGATTGATCATATCATAACAATAGTGGTAAATGTGTCAATTTACGTAAACAAGAACTTGTGTGTTCATGAAAATAATTGTGGGACTAGGTGGTCTATAAGTTCTGATTTTAGGATTTATGGGTGAATGCCCCTTTATTATTATCTTCAAGTATGTATATATATATATATATATATGTATTTATTTGTGCTCTATTGTGTCCCAAATTTTTAAAAATTTTGCATTTCTGTGTCGTATTGTATCCATGTCCCATGTCCATATCCATGCTTCTTGGGGTGCCACCGTATTAGTTGGACTGCATGTAGACAAAACTGCCTAGCTTAATATATAGTATAGAACTATAGAATAGGTTGATGATTACCAGCAAGAAAAGTGATTGTCATCTTTGTGTCTCTTGAGTTTATTGCAACAAAAAGTATCTTAGCTATTTTAAGTCTCACTAGAGGCATTGTGATGTGTTCTTGTAAAAAAAGGTATAAATGCTGAAAGTAACATGTTCAATGTGGACATGCATTATTTAGGTATTTGTCCTTGGTAGAGAAGATACATCATACATGGTTTCATCCTGCAGCAAAAAACTTCTTTTCAGCAGTGTTATTGTTCATTCTAAATTCTTTAATTCCATTGAACATATGTGCATTTAGAATTGATTATATCCTAGTATTGCACTGTATTTTGGACTCTGTGTGTGCATTTTTACTTATGTTGGATTTGTGCATAGCATGTAAGTTTATAGTATTAATACCAATTATGAAAATAAACATATCCTCTCCATAAATGTTTCCTTGCTCATGGTGAACTCAATTAATGTTACTGCAATGGTTTTTGGGGGAAACATAAACTTAAATTCATGAATTATGATTGGGAGTTTTTTTTAATTAAAAATTTACATTTTTTTGTGTAATTCATGTACAGGATGGTACTATCATACGTGGTCAGAATGAAATATCTCATCCAACCAATGGATCTATGGAACCTATAAACAAGGTACACTTTTTTTTTCACCCCCAAAAAATATGATGTGTAAGTGTACCATCGGTTTCTTATTAATACAGTTATGTCTCTCAAGTTATGTTTTTCCTTGCTCATTAACCACCTTTGTTAATAGATTTCTTTTGGGTAGATGAAATAATTCAATATGAAAGTTGTGCGAAACTAATTTGATTGGAAGCATAAATTATCGTTTGATAGATGGCTGACTGGTGTAGAACCAGAAAGCAGTAGCAGAAGAAGAGAAGAAGAACCGGAGAAAGAAGAAAAGAAGCAGAGATAAGGAAATCTGAGATATCTAGAAATCAATCAATATTTGGTTATGCCAAATCAACCTATGTTTCTCACATGCACAACTTATATTTATAAGCAAACAATATCCAAGAAGAAAAAGCGAAAAAAATTACTTTAGCTGAATCTAATATACTGAAGATAAATTTAATAAATAAAATCCTAATAGCATTAAAATTTCAAGAATAATGCCTCTTGCTCCTAAAATACATTTTCAATCCTTTCCCCTGTTCCTCATCACTGACACCGCTGCATCACTGCATGTATGTATATTTATGTTAGTGTGGGATGGATGGAAAGTTTCTAAAAAGTTTCGAAATGTTTCCACAAATACGGAAGCTAAAAAGTCATTAAAGTTTAGTTTTTTTGTTATTCATGATTTTGCATATGATTTGGTCATCATAGCACGGCCTTAGTTTAATGTTAAGCAAATTTTTGGAAACTTTTTGGCTTCCGTATTTGTGGAGATGATGTGGGGCTAGACTTACCGCATATTTTGCAAAAAATTGGGAGACAGCCATTTGCTCGGATTCCATAAAAATATCACCTTGAAAGAAGCCACTCAAAAGGAATTCTTCAAACCCTGACAGGGCCACGGTCCCCCTTCACCCTGGGCTAGGTCTGCCCCTGAAGTGAGCTATCATAGAATGTCACTGCAGGGGCCAATGAATGAAACTCACTCCCTTATTTGTGACTTTTGAAAACTTTTAATTTGGTAGTATGTCCTTCAGCCACTATTTTATTGTGATATAGCAGGCATTCTGCATTTTTTTTACTGCACATCTTTAAGAATTGAGTGCACTAAATTCTTATAGCTTGCGGTGGTGTGTGCTGGTAATCATGAAAAGAGTAGCAGTGGTGGTCCAGAGATGACATCAATCCTTGTCAAATTGAATTCTGGAGATAAATAGTTGTTAAAATTATTACAACCCCATTGATTTTGGGTTAGCTTCATTTTTATGAAACCTTAAGAAGATTGAAATAAATCTTATTCTGGGCTGTTAAATTCCTACCAAACAGTAATCTGGATTTAAGGGCTGAAACTGAAAATTGAAATTCAATCCATCCCCTATAATCCTTAATTCTGACTATGCTTGAGGAGTTACGTTTTCACCACAAATATGCAAAATAGTTTGAACCTATGTTACCTGGAACGTGGATTGTTCCGGTACGGGGAATGGGAATGGGAACGTGGTACACCACATGCTCTAAGATGTGGTATGATAGGAGTAGACTTGTATATATTATACTTGCGAATTTAAGGTACTTTTAGAGTAATTTTCTTTTAATTATCAGGCATCTAATAAAATTTAGTTTTTCTTCTTCATGTAGCAAAACATTTTTATGAGTACTATGACCCATTTTTTTTTGTTTTGTCTTGTTAAAACTTAACTTACCTTAGATTTTAATTCATTATATTTGATTTTTTCCTCCTAAGGAAACATTTAAGGAAATTTATTAGAAAAAACTTTTGAGATCGTTTTAGATTGCTAAATTTACTGTTTTGGAATATAAGTGTACCATATTTTGGAACGTGCATACCAATATGTAATTCGCTAGGGTATTAGCGTTTTTTGGTAACATAGGTTTGAACAGTTGGTGAACATAAAACCATTTGTGCGTGTTTTGTTTTTGCAATTTGTTGATTCATTTTGGCATTCATATTCCAGATTTCTTATTCATTCAACTGCTTGTGGATAGGTAAGCTCTTCAACTCCAGCACTTCCTTCAAGAATAAAGCGGGTGTTCTACATGTCAAGTGAAGGCAACAATTTATTGCATGAGGTAAATAGTACATCACATGCTTGTTGGTTATACCATGCATAGTGGAACAGATGTTATACTCATAATGTATTATTTTATATCCATTCCTCACTTAACAAAAAGTCCTATTCTTGTATACTTGCCATTAGTCATTAGACCATCTCCAACGCTTAACCAAACCCAGCATCAGATTTAAATTTTGATGAAAAAGCCACTTTTTTGAGCTCCAACGGTTTCACCAAATCGAAAATTCAGCAAATTTTGTATCAAAATGAGAACGGTGACATTTCACCAAAACTCTTTCTTGACCGTTGGGATGAAGAAGGCGACCATCGGGTGACCAACCGGTTGACCAACCGGTCGCCCCGGAAAAAAGTTCAAAAGGTTCACTTTTCGGTTCAAACCAGTTAAAAAAAAAAAAAAATTTTGCCTAGGTGGTCGACCACCCGGTCGACCGGCCGGTTGACCACCCGGTCGACCACCCAGAAAGTTCAAAAGGTCCAGAAAAAGGTTCAACCGGTTCCAAAAAAAAAAAAAAATTTTGGGCTTTACCGGTCGACCGGCCGGTCAACCAACCGGTTGCCCGGCGCAAATTTGATGCAACAAATTTGATGTAAACCGTTGGAACGCGAAGTAGCAAATCAAGGAAATCGCCCTTTTTTGACTCAAATCTGATGAAATTTTTGCTGAACCGTTGGAGATGCTCTTACTATGCTACAAAGGTCCTATGTGTCTGGAACTCATTTTATTCAGTGTGAGAAATCAATGATTGAAAAATAAAAAAATAAAAAAATGAAGAGAATGAGTTTGTCATTTTACTATGATTACATTTGTACACTATGAATTGCAGAGGATATTCTTGTTGCCTTCCTTGTTGGATTGATCGACACATCAATAACATGTTGGATATTTTGAAAGCCCAAGTTTTCACTTCATGTAAGATATGAATTCCATAGAAATTAGACGTCATATTTTGGAAAATCATCCTTTTCCCCTCACCCTGAGTAATGTGATGGTTAATTTTTCTGCCCAATATCGAATCTGTCAAGTAATGTAATGGTTAATTTTTCTTCTTTTTCCTAGAGAATTATGTTGGTTATGTGACAAATATTTTCTCGAACAATAAGCTATGTGATATGCTACAACTATCGTGATTTTCTTGTTTCAATGATTTATTTATTTATTTTTAATTTTGAGCTTTCATTTTAATCCTCATCTAGTTTTGCAACTTCTGTTTGTTTGAGAACCTCATGTCAAACCCCACCTTCTTTGCCAGCATGCTAAGGCAATTGATCCTATTCCACTAGTTCTGATGTGTACTGAGCGAACATACTCTGGTTACCTTCTTATGGCCTGTGCTTAAAGCAAGTGCAGTTTGATGAACCAGAAATGTCTAGTGGAGTGAAATTTTTATTTTTTCAGTTGTGGCTTGTCTTACATTTTTCAGTATTACATATTTGGTCTAAGATGTTGCAATGTAGCCCTGAACTTATTGAACCACAATAGAGTGTGGAGTATATGTCTAGTGGAGTGAAATTTTTATTTTTTCAGTATTACATATTTGGTCTAAGATGTTGCAGTGTAGCCCTGAACTTATTGAACAGCAATAGAGTGTGGAGTATCAGCATCCACAGATTTTCTTGAGTTGCATATTCTTTGATATTAATACTTCATTGTAAAAGTTCATGTTAGTATTTCTATGACTTATTTTGTCTGCTGTCTAAATAATGTCTCTGCTTTCTATTGAATAGGTTTTTCCCAATGTAAACCCAACTGTCCTGGATCAGTTGAGGACTATTGACTGCATCATTTATGCTATGGGATCCCTTTTTACTTCCATCTGCCCATCTCTGGTAACACTATCAACCAAACTGAAACTTTTTCGGGATAATCTTTGCAATTTTATTTAGTTATTTATTTTTTGTTTTTAGTAGGCAAGCTTGTATTACTAAGAAAAACTAGAAAAAGGTGAAGTGGATATACAAATCAGTTTTGTCACCAGAAGGATCATTGTCAAGGCCCATTACAGAGATCTTTTTGTGATATTATAATATTTTATGCCTTGTATATCTAAGCTTATCTACTAATCTAAAATTTTAATGAAAATATGTTCTTGGAACTCTTTCTGTTGCCTTACTTTGATCACTGTTGTGGGTAATGGTTCTCTAATCTTGTTTTTTTCTGTTGATATGAAACAGTTGTCATCAGTGGTTTGTTAATTGGGAAAACAAAAGAAAGTTTTTAATTTCTATCTTGTACTGATCATTCTCCATGCATAGGTTTTACTTGGCATTGGGGAGATCATCGCTTCAAGGTCTTGCCCCAAGGTAATCTTCTATCAAGGCATCATGTGTATGCTCTTTGACTAGAAAAGAGTCTGTCGAGTAATTGTTGTAAATTTGGTTGATAGTTCAAGAAGTTACTAATTCCTTTGTGATTGGCTCTGCTGAAAATATTCAGTTGAGGCCCTTAATTCCTTTGATGTTCGGATGACATTAATTATATTCGAAGATTCTAGCTATTAAACACCTATTGCGGCTCTTATTATGTAGGGTTTTCAACATTGTTATGTTGTATTAATGCATTTACTTCCTTTATAGGTACTTTTGTTGAATGGTACTCATGACCGAGAAACTAGCGGCTTTTCTGCTGCTTGCTTTGTAACTGCCATTGCAGATGCTCTAAATCGAACTTATGGGGATCCTCATAATTGTCTGAAGAACCATGTAAGTAGGTAAATTGAATTGTTAAAACTGTTTACATGTCAAGTAAATTTATTATAATAACTGTTTACATGTCAAGTAAATTTATTATAATAATATCATAAATAAATTTTTTTAAAGGATACTTGTTAGTCTATAAATCAGCAAAACAACTTTATTAGCAATGAATTTTTATTTCTCAGGTTGCTTGTGTATGTTGAGGATTCTAATTTGGTATATCGAAAATATGTCAATATTTCTTTCTTTGTTTGTTGTTTTCATTACATGGAATATGTGCAAATTAAAGGATTTTTTTGCTTTATGGAGGTTTGGTTGTATGAGGAAAGTCAAGCAGAGGGCTTGCAAGTAAAGAATTTTTTTGCTTACTGGACTCACTCACAAGAGTGTTGATCATGGGTCCTACTAAGAGATGTTTGCACTACATAGGTGATATGTTGCGAGTGTCCAAGAAGTTTCATTGTAGTGCCCAAAGTTATGCAATTTATTTTCACTATCCCCTCTTTAACATTGTACTGAACATTTCCGATTCTGCTATCATCTCTTTATTTACACCACTCTCTTTAATTCTGGCTCTTATCTCCGAAGTTTCCAACTTTGAAATGTGAATGTCATTGCCATCCATGTACAGGAACTAACTTTCTAGTATATCCAGAAAATGGTGATAGTTTTGCTGTGAACTTATGGGCAACATCTCACTTTAAATTATCATTTGTTTTCTCATACAGCCAAGTCAATACATCAACACACTTTTGGTGCCCAAAGATGGTCAAATTCCCGTAGTTGCTGAATCCTTAGCTGCCCAAGGAATCTTTCACGTGGTATGTGTTTACCATCTTCTAGAGCATTTCATGTGCAATTAACCAACATGTTTGTTGTCAGTAGAAAATATAGCTGTTGATAGCGAAACATATTTATGTAAAAGGTAGAATTCAAAAAAAAAAAAAAAGCATATAAAAATAAAAAATAAAAAATGAAAGTTTTGGTGGCATCACTGAGTCCTTAAACCGGTGAATGACAAAGTTCCCTTTGGAAACTAAACCATTGGTAAATGACGAGGTTCATGAACGATGTTTACCCGGGTCCTTTTTATTCAATAATTTGTGGTAGCTGCCTAATTTTAGCAAGATTATGATTTTAAAATTAAAATCTTCATTTACTTTGTAGAATGATGAAACTCTCTCTACTTGTGCACAACTATCCCAAGTGTTCTGATTTAAATCTTGCAGATCACTGTTGATTCTGTCGTGATCCAAATGTGGGTGTAGTTTTTGAACCCAAATCATTAATACAAGCCCTCGGTGACTTGCTAAGTGGATACACAAGCACAAATGCTATACGGTTTAGTGAATCTTTGACCAAACAAATGACAAGCAAGGTGTAGCGAACAAATATACATCTGATTGAAATATCGGCTTTAACAGGTCATCTTTTTCTGAGGTACAAGTTTTTCCCATCAATCTTCAATTGCACTGGTATAGATCTTATTCTGTTTTATACTAAAATTTGAATATATTATTTGATACTAAGGTAGATTTGTCTCCCTCCATTTTGAGGATGAATGTGGGCCATTTGTGACACCAATTCATAACCTGTTCTTTTTTGCCCGAACTACATTTTCTCAAGGAAGTATTGGAGGGGGTGATTTCTCTTGCATTGTTGTATGCTGTGAGAAATTTATTATAGGTATTTATTTGCTCGTTGAGATGTTTATACCTTCAAACCAGGTGTTGTTGCCATTCTTGAGGATGCAGAATGGGAAAAACATTATTTGTATAGGAAGTTCGTAGTCACGTAAACCTGGTATGCTATGTATTTTAACTACACTGTTTATAAGCTTGTGCTTGGAAATTTCTCTTCTTTTAAAGTATTTTGAAAAATGGGTAAAATCTCAAGGATGATTTAGCTCCTCATGTATCTGGTTCTCTTTAACCCTTACTAGTTCTCACTTAGCCCAATTCTATAACTGTTTTTTGACTGCATGAGGTGCCAGAGGGCCTGCATTTTAGGGCAACTGGATTTTTGTTTGATGACTGCACTTTCTTGAGCCTCCTCATTTTTGTCCGATACAGCTTCATAGCCTCTGATCCTTTGCAATAAGACTGGTGTCTTGTCTTTGAATATGTAAAGCCAACCTCACAGCGAGGGGTGAAAATTGTGTCGTGTTAGTCGTATTTGTGTCGTGTCATTTCAGATAATCAAACCTTCAACGTGTTTGTTTTTTTTTGTAATCTTGTCGTGTCATATTAGATTTGTGTCCGTTTCATGTCGTGTTGAGGTGTCATAGAAAAAATTTCACTCGCATAATTAGACAGTGACGTCTTTGTAATTAAATGTTATTTTAATTGATATTTTGTTTTAAAATGATGAGTCTCAGTAGAGCTATGTCAATCTGTTTACAAATTTTATTTACTTCTATTTTTCCAATCTCAAAAAGTTACATCCTATTATTTATTATTATTTTGTTTACCGGGTTGATTACAAAATCATAGATGAAAAAAAATTAAATTATCTCAAATGGAAAACAAAAAGATTATATTGACCTTAAAATTAAATATGATGACACTTTGTAATGAAAACAATATTAAAATGTGTAACCAACTATTTATTAGATGGGTTATCTATATCAACTATGTATTATGTGAGTTTGACACTGAACTGATCTCTTTATTTATTGTGTTATAGTTTCATATAATAATTGGGTTTGTGTAAAAAAATACTTGCTTTTAAATTGCTAACCTGTCTCTTGCTCCTATATTTTGTTTTCATTACATTACATCTATGGAAAAATAGAGAACAGTGGAGTTGAAATTAGTACTACCTTTTTTCCATTCCATTTCTAGGAGGCACTGCAGACAAAAGAGAACTCCAAATGACCTTCGCTTTTATGCTTAGTTGTTCCTATTAGTTAAACATTTAGTTCAGTAAGGTCCAAAACTATGAGAAAATATCTTATCAGAACAATACAAAAAGTAAAAATAATATAACAGAACATTGAATTATACAACGGAACATCTGCTAGGCAACTGAACTTCGGTTGTCTCTCTCATAGACCACTTGCCGGTCATAATGGACTTCCAGACCGATCCTTGAGAAAGTTATTTGAATGTAGGTTCTATAAATACCTCTGTCGCTCAAAGGACCTAGTGTGCCTACTAATTCACATTTCTGATTAACATATCCATAATCACCATCAATATGAAGTTGATTTTTGCAGCCTCGTTAATTTTGGGGATGTGGGCTACTCAAGTTGTGTCTCGTACACTGCCTGAAGTGTCAATGGCAGATAGGCACGAGCAATGGATGGCTCGTTATGGGTGCATGTACGAGGATGATGTAGAGAAGGAAATGCGTTTGAAGATATTCAAGGACAATGTGGAGTTCATGGAGTCTTTCAACAGTGTTGCTGGGCGAAACCTTACAAGCTGGCGTTAACCAATTTGCAGACTTGACTAATGAGGAGTTCTAGGCCTCTCATAATGGGTACAAGGGTCTTCCTTCCAAAGGCATCTAAAACAAGTTCATTTAGGTACGAGAATGTGACTGCCATTCCATCTAGGATGGATTAGAGAGCAAAAGTTGACTAATGAGGAGTTCTAGGCCTCTCATAATGGGTACAAGGGGTCTTCCCTTCTAAAGGCATGTAAAACAAGTTCGTTTAGGTATGAGAATGTGACTGCAATTCCAGCGAAAGGAGCTGTTACTTCCATTAAAGATCAAGGTCAATGTGGTAAGGCAAATGTGACACCTCAAAGAATGTCACGTACTATAGCTATATTATTGCCTATCCTTAAATACCCTAAGTCAAACCAACTACCTTATTACACAAATATTTAAAGTGAAGCTTAGAAATGAGTAGTAAGGGAACTTTGAACATAAGGATCTCACGATCAATTGTTAAGACTTAAGAATTAGTCGCCTTTTGAACATAGCGAACAAGTGGGTATCATATCAAAAGCATTGTTATATGATAAGACTAAATACCTACTACGCTAATTAAATTACCTTACAATATCTTGGAGAGAAAGAAGGGAGAAAAGGAAACTCTAAGGAGAACTTAGCTCAAATCCATCATAGAAGGTGTTCTAAGGTAAGATTTGATCTTAATTCTTGTAGTAAACCAATGTGCCATCTAAGATTAAGAAGAAACTAGAATCAATTTGAGTTAGAGATGAAGAAATAACGAAAAAGAACGAAGAAGGTTAAGATAGGTTAAAAGAACAAAAAGGTGGTTGTAATGGTTCGGGTTGAGATCCGAGATTTTTGTCAAAAATTGGACTTAGTTCTGAAAATTTTCTAAGTGTAAAAATTGGATTTTTCAAAACTTGTGATTTTGAAAATAATATTTGGCGGTAATTATTCCTTATGTATTAAATAGTCTAATTAGATTTTATAAAAATTTTCTACGAGGTATTAATCACTTTTCTTCAACGTCAAACTTAGAAATTTCAGTCAGAAAATTATTTTTGTACTAAAACTGGGGAGTTCACTTTTTTATTTAATTGGATTTTGATTTTTTTTTTTTTTTTCCTTTGAATTCAAATGGGAGGTATTTCCTTATTTATATCGTAAATTTAAATAAATAAAATATAAATGTAATAGGCTAAATGAAAGCATTTACTTAAATGGTTACATATGAAAATAAGGTTGATGTGTAGGGAATGCCTTAGGCATTGAGCTGTGTGACTAGCTGTGTCTAGGATAACCGCTGGAGCGGTCAAGTGGTTGCTTTCGGCGGAGATCACGAGACTCGATATTTTCACTGTAAAACTTCTGAGAGATTGCGTTCACCGCTCTAGCAGTGAAATGTTCGCTCAAGCAGTTTGTTCGGATTCAACACTTTAAAAAGTCATTTTTGGCCATATTTATTCATTCTTCTAGATTCTTTCTCTTCCTCTTTCTCTTTTCTGCCATTGTTGTGCTCCAAACCTCCTTAATCATTAAATTTCATCTCCTTAGAGTGAGAATCTCATCCTAATTCCTTATACAAAAATGAAGAGCACGAAGAGGGCTTCATATTAATATGAGCGGATCGTGTTTTCATCGACGTGGATTTTTGGGTCTCTTTCTCCTTGCTAGAGAGAGATTTCTTGCTTCTCTTTAATATCTTCGTATAGATAGATGGGTGGTATGTTTCTATTGCATAAAACCTTGTGTTAAAAGGGATTGCCTTAAAAAACATGTAGAGAAATGTTAAGATTTCTGACACAAAAGAGTTAACTTATGATTTAAAGTTGATAATGGAAGTTTTGAGCTATTGAAATATGATTATGCATTTTAGAGTGAAAAGCCCTAATTTTTGTCCAAACCTCGTTTTGAATTTTATTTAAACATGGGTTTTTCTTCAATTGGCCTTAAATTCTTGAAATTGATTTGATCGTAGTTGAATTGAGTATGAATGTTGATTATTAGATGTTGTGAGAGCAAGCCTTGTGGGATGGGTTCATGATACAGTAATTGGTGATGGAAATTTGTGTTACGAACTATGGGAAGTATATGATACTAAATGGGTTGATTAATTGAAATGAAAGGAGTTGATATTGAGGTGTGGGGAACATTGTGGAAAAATAAGTCATGTTTGTTTATAAAGGAGAAACTTTACTTTTGTTGTTAAATGAATTTTAGTGTGACTTTCTGGATTGAAATGAAGAATTGATGGATTAAAATTTGAAAAGAGGGTCCGTTTCCTTCCGTCTTGGGATCGGAAGCGGAGGTTCCGCCTTCATACGTAAGCGCCCGAAAGCGTGTGGATTGTTGGGCTATATGGAATTCGCTTTTCTTCGATTAGCCACTAGTAAAGCATGGCGCTTGAGACTGGTTCTAGTTTTCTTTCTAAAGTAGCGCCTGGTAAACTGTATGGGTATGGCTTGGGTGAAGCAGGTTGTTAGCATGTGGATATTGTTGAGAATTCTTGTGACAATTCAATTATGTGATTGTGATAATTGTTAGATGTAGATTGAAGAGTGTAATGTAGAATATTTTGTTAATGAGTTGACTCTTATAATCCAATTATATGAAATGTGTTGACATATGTATAAGATTGATGTTATGTGAATTATGTTGGGGTGAAGGGTTGTAGTAGAAATTGAAATGTGTAAATGGACAAGGTTGTTGGGCAATTCCGCTTTTCTTCCGATTAGCCACTGGTAAAGCATGGCGCTTGAGACAGGTTCTAGTTTTCCTTCTAAAGTAGTGCCCGGTAAACTGTGTGGATATGGCTTGGGTGAAGTAGGTTGTTAGCATGTGAATATTGTTGAGAATTCTTGTAACAATTCAGTTATGTGATTGTGATAATTGTTAGATGTAGATTCAAGAGTGTAATGTAGAATATATTGTTAATGAGTTGACTCTTATAATCCAATTATATGAAATGTGTTGACATATGTATAAGATTGATGTTATGTGAATTATGTTGGGGTGAAGGGTTGTAGTGGAAATTGAAATGTGTAAATGGACAAGATTGACAACAAATCTAACTTAATAACTGCAACGTGTGAAATGTGTGTGTGGTGTGTATGTGTTTGGTGTTTTGTGGGTAATGGTAAGGTGATGAGTTGTGGCGTAATTGATGGCGTGAGATATGGATTAGAAGTAGTAAATGATTAGTCGGTTTAAAACCTTCATCTAAGGAAAAGAGATTTAAGGAAATCATTCGAATGAATTTTGATGAGATATAGAGTTAAAAAGGAGGTTTTTATGAAATGTTCAAGTGGAATTTTGTGAAAAGAGTATCTGTTTATGTAATAAAAAGACACATTATTTATATATGTATCACTTGATAGTATTCATGATCACATTTATCTATTGATTATTATTGTTGAGAATCACTGTAGATCCCTATTGGACCTTGTTTAACCATTTTTCAGGGACTGAGTTGGGTACAATAATTGGAAGATCAAGAAGTTATTTATTGTGTTATAAGCCCATCTTGTGTAATTGTAAGTGAAAGATTAAAGGGTAGTGGTGTTGAGATGGTTCTTTCTATGTAATTAATTATTTTGAAATCTATTATGAAAGCCTTTGAGGCATGTTTTGTGAATATTTGTAATGAACATTTTTATCATTGTAATTATGAGAGAGAGAACCTCATTTATTCTATTTAGTTTGTGTTGCTCTCATAACTATTATTGGAAAATGAACTTTTATAAGAAATTTGGTAAATTATCTGTGAAATAAAATTGAGGGCGTGACAGTGGTCCTAATTCATGCTATTATAATCTTCTTCTTCTTGTTCTTGATTCAAAAGGGGTTGTATTCTCACACTTTCATAGGATTTTTTAGAGTTTTATAAACTTAATTTCATGTTTTGAAAGAACGGATAATAAGGGTTTGCATAAGAGATAGGATTCATAAGAGTTTTTGAAATAAATTCATAATTGGACCTTTGTAGCCTGTTTTGAAGATTATGATTGATTTGGAAAGAAATATATTTTCATGATCACCTTAATGAAACGACAGGTTATTCTTTTCTTTTGAAGAACTTGAATATGAAACCTGAGGATGGAAAACTGGGCAAACAATGAAAGGTTAGGGAAGTTACTTGAGTTGAGAAATTGAAAGCCTAGGTAATTTAGAAAACCTTAAGTGAAGAGTTTAACAAGTGAGGTTAATTACGCTAACTAAGTTGGGATTTAAACAAATTAATTAAAACTGATCCTAATTAACTAACCTAATGAGATAATTAGTAAGCTAAGCTAATCACTCCTACAAATACCAGAAAGACGGAGAAAGTTGGAGAGAATTTGAGAGAGTTGGTGTTCTTGAAGAGCTTGGTAGAGGAAACAAAAGAGAAAGGACAAAAAGATAGAAAAAATTTAAGGGAGCCAAGATTCAATCCTAGAAAACCAAAGAAATTCATAAGAAGGTAAGAAATCAGCGTTAGGATCCTCTAGAGTGATCTCCTAAAGTAAAAGAGATGGGCGCGACACCTGTCCTACTAAAAAAACTAAGGGTTGAGATCAATCCTCACCAAAACGACGTCGTTTTGGTGAGAGAAATTAAAAAAAAAAAAAAATTTCAGACCGTCGTCTTCGATCTCTTCCTAGGTTCACTTTGGAAGACAGCCTTCGTCTTCGATCTCTTCTGCCGCCGCCGCCATTCACACCGTCGTCTTTGATCTCCTTTCCCCCACCCCGATCGCCTACCGCTCACTTTTCTTTTCCAGATTTTTTCTTCTTTTTGTACCAATTCGCGATCCCTTACGTCCCTGCTTGGGTCTCTCTCCTCTCTCTCTCTCTCTCTCTCTACAAGTTCCCTCTCCTCCACTACCCTGCAAATCGTTTCTAAACTCAACAACAAGAACAGAGATTACTCTGAAACCGGGTGTATTTAGGCAAATGGGTGTTGTTTTCACCTTGTGGAGCCAGAAAAGAAGCAATCTTGGGTCTGTGACACTTGGAAGATCAGTTTCAGGTGGGAAAAGGGTGGGTTTCAAAGCTCACAAGATGGGTCTTCAACTATGGAAGATAAGGAGGAGGAGGAGGGCCTTCTGTTGGGTGCAGAGATGGATGATTCTGGCTCTGTTGTTGGGGTTCACTTGACTCTGGTCTGAATTTTTATTTTTTTTTTAAATTTCTCTCACTAAAACGACGTCGTTTTGATGAGGAATTGATCTCAACCCTTGATTTCATTAGTGGGACAGGTGTCACGCCCATCTCTTTTACTTTAGGAGATCACTCTAGAGGATCCTAGCAAAGAAATCTCTCCCTCTTCCATGTTTCGTTATCAAAACCTAGCTAGGTAATCAATTGAACTAAGTTTTGAAAGAATTTAAATGAAGAAAAATGAAAAAGTTAGAACCTAAGAAAGAGTTTGAAGATTTGTTGGAAAGAAACATGTTTAGATTTGTTTTTATCATAGATTGAAACATACAAGTGTTATTCCATGAACCTACACCATTTCTTTATACTTAGAAACCTTTAAATGAAGGAATAAAGAGAAATTTGAAAAAGATATAAAGATTGAATTAAATCTTATCTTTTGGATGTTTTGATCTTAAAAGCATGTATATAAATGAGTTTTTATCTGTTTTACATCATGAATATGTGTATTAGGATGGTAAGAATCATATTTTGGGTTTTAAAAGCATGAAAAATGTGTATGGGACCTCAAGAACAGCCAAGAACAGCAGCTGCTGAACTTGCCCAAATTTTTCCGCATGTGCAGCATGATGCACCGCACGTGCGGAATTTGTTCCCGCACATGCGGCAATCCCTACCTAGAAAACAACTTTGAAACAGAAATAATGCGGCAAGTTCCACACGTGTGGCCCAGTGCTCCGCAAGTGCAGATTGCAAGGCACTTGCCCGTTTCGTTTTCTTTTCATTTCCTTCTACCCTCGGACACCCTTATATGTGTTTTGAACCTAATCAAAAGTTGATTATGACTAGAAGCTAATCAAAATTAAGAAAAGGTATGAAAGAAAACTCAATTAAAAAGTTTGATTGTTAAACCTTTGTTTCATCGGTATTTGTGTTTTTATATGTAGGCCGAGGCCATTAAGGAGTATTGTTGAGCATGAGCCATCTGTGAGTAATGTTATTGTAAAACTATGTTTGAAAATTAATTTTGAAAACATTGGTGATAGATATCATGATTTTGAGAAATCTTTATTTTGATTATGCATAAATAATATCCTGTATTTTGTTTAAAGTTATCAATGGCATCCTTAGATAGTCCCAATCATTTGGAGGGATAGTCTAAATATAACATGACAACGTTTGAGCTCCACCGCCACCGAAGTGTGGATTGTCTAATCATGCCCGGGTCAATCATTCCATTAAGAGGCCCTAATAGATGCACCATGTATCATGCTTCGTTTATAAGATAATCTTATGAATTGTTTGAATACTTTTGGAAATGCGATATGATAAATGGTTTAGAATTCATTCATTATCACTTTACTATAATATTATTCACTGAGCAATGACTCAACCCTCTCCTTTATATATATACTAGTGGTCACCCGTGCTATGCACAGGTTTTTAAAAAGTCAATAATTACTAAAAAAATTTTGCTATTTGTTTATATTTCTTAATATTTTTATTTGGTTTGTGTATATAAATCTTACTTCACATCATTAAAAATATTTAATATTTCACATTATTGAAAATTTTAAAAAACTATCATACATTAGTAAATCATCACATATATAATAGCTAATTTATCTAAGAATTACTTCAGACAACAAAAAATGGAGTAATAAAGGCATATTATAATTAATCAAAATGACTAATATATTAAATTTAAGTAACACTAATTTTTCTTAATCAATAGTAGATATTACATTAATCATCTCATATAATATAATAAATTAAAATAAAATTAATTTTAATTCCCACTATATTTAGTTAGTAGTTAAAATTTTTTACATGCTATTTGTTTTTTCGTTATATTGATTCATTAAACACAAATAGGTTTGGAATGATTATAAAAAAAATTAAAAAAAATGTTTGAAAATGCATTATACTTGGAATTGACAAACATAAAGAATATAAATATTTAAATTATTAAAAAAAACAAATTAACATTTTAAATATGAGATATCTTCCATTTGCTCAAACTCTGAATCTAAATAAATAAATAATTTAAACAAAGAAGAAATTTGTGGTTTAGTTCTCAAAGGAAATGAGTTACTAAAAATAAATTTAATCATGAATTATTTCAATAGAATAATCAACAATAAAAAATCAATTGATGAATACATTTAAAGTATAACCCATATCCAATAAATTTTGATGCGTTCTTCATTTTCAATCTAACATCTACACCAAAAAAAAATTAAACACAAATAATCAATAAGTGGAAGAGTTACAAATTAATAATTGCAGTGCTTTTATAAATATAAAAAAAGAATAAAATTTCAATTAAATGACACATTATTAACAAAAAGAAAGAAATAAGGAAAAATACAGATTGTAACAAAAAAAAAATTTAAAAATAATAATATCCATTTATATGAACTCACTTTCTTACAAATGCAAAAACTCATGCAAGTACACATTTCAAATGTAAAGCAAATATTTAAGATTTTTAGGCACCGAAAAGGGATCAGAAATGGCTCAATGTTAATTGTTTTTTCCCAATTTTCTATTCATGGTTTCTTTTGCAGGAACTTGTTTTTATATTAAAAGGATTATGCTTAAACAAAAGATATATATGGAATTCTATCATGTTTAAAATTTGTATAGATAAATAATTGATGATTTTAAAAGATAAAATATTAAGTTCCACTTAAAGATAAACTTTAAAAATATTAAGTTGAAATATAAGAAATTCTATAACAAACTAACAAAAGATAAATATAGATCGTTAAAAAAATTATCATCTTTTTGGGATATTTATATCCCAATCTTATTCTTTTTTTTATTTAAATATTTTGTTATCTTTTATTTGAATTTTCATTAAATAGTTATATTTTTATTTTTGTATATTTTTTCATCTATATTTATTTGTTATTCATATATTCATAATTACCTTTTTATTTTAAAAATCATTTGACTCGTAATATTTTTTTATTTAAATTTTTTTAATTGTTCATATATAAATAGTTAACTTTTTATTTTTATAATTAATTGACTTCATCTATATTTATTTGTTATTCATATATACATAATTACCTTTTTATTTTAAAAATCATTTGACTCGTAATATTTTTTTATTTAAATTTTTTTTAATTGTTCATATATAAATACTTAACTTTTTGTTTTTATAATTAATTGACTCGTAATATTTTTTATTTAGTTATTTTTTTTTATCTTTTATTTGACTCTTTATATTATTTTGTAGTTGAAATTTGAATAGTTATCTTTTTATTTTATTTATTTTATATTTTTATCTCTACTTCTTTGTTGTTCATATTTAAATATTTATCATTTTATTTAAATATATATAATCTTTGACTTTTGAGATTTAGATAATTGACAAATGATTAAAAATTAGGAAAAGTGGGAGGGGAGACTTGAGAAGTGACACGTAGGAGAGAGAATTCATAAGAATTTAGTATTAAGAGTTTGGAGAATTCTCATACTCCACTACATTTGTTTATAGATATAGTATAGATAGATATGTAGATGTGAAGAGTTTCAGTACAAAGGAAAGTTTTTTAGAAGCCAATCTTATGTGTTTGTGCTAATTTTGTGAAAGTTATGGCATAAGTATTGTATTTTATTTTATTATTGAAGTCATGTAGTTATGTAAGATAATTCCAAGAGAAATGTATGCTTTCATTTCATATAGTTACGCATTGCTCTAAATGGATGTTTCAAATTGACTCAATATAAGTATGTAATTGCTTCCGCACTTAAAATTAAAAATTTGTCCCAAATATTCTAAGAGTCCAATTGGTTTTGTAAGTTAGGCCTTTGGTAGTCCGCGACTACTGGCCGGTCACTTCACCATCCTATTTGGGAGGGATTGGGGTCGTGACAACACAAGAAGCTAATTAGAACTTATCTATAGCAACTACTGGGCAACAGGGATGTTGTGCCCTAAATGACAATCTTTAGACTTTACATTCAAAAAACAAGAAACAATTTTTTTACGACTTACGCTGTTTTGGTATAACATCCTATTTGCCCAACATTTTAATACTAGTTTGTGATTTAATGACTTAAAACCTTTGATGCTATTGAACAATACAAATATTGTAGGATGTTCTTTGGGCATTTTAAATTCTTTGCGATAGAGAGAATTCACCGGTAGCTTCGATGTATAATAAATTCTGAATTATATAGTAATGAAAGGGTAATGTTATAGTGTGCAACTTATACCTTACATCTTTTTGTGTTCACTTACACTTACACTTTTTTACCTTGCACTTACACCTTTTGTGTAAGTGGCACATAATGTGCAACTTATACATTTTATTTATACTTTCCACTTACATTTACACCTTACACTTACACCTTTTGTGTGAGTGGCACAGTGATGTCACGACCGCTCCCGTACCCAAGGGTTAGGCATCGTGATGACCATAACTAAGGTTACCTCGGCCAAATCTTTAACAAATCAATAAGCATAAGCGGAAGAAATATTTAAATAAAGTACTAAAATAGTCATTGGAGCTATTTTTATTACAAAATTTATTGACCAAAAGGTCGATATTTACATATAAAAAATATATCAATAAAGTGCTCTGTGCCTATCCCACATTTGTCTCGACATGTCACTGAAAGTGATAAAAACTATAAGCTCATGGCGGTGAAATATTATACTAAGAGTATAAGGCATAAAATTCACCATGGATCATTAATTAGGCCAAAAAGAGTTTGATACATATAATACACAAATCATTTGCCATGTACCTCAGATCATTTAATACATATAATACCCAAATCATTATACAACCATAACCACGGTACATCACTAAGTGCCAAGCACTACACTGGTCAATGGATCCACGACAATCACTGGACCACAGAGTGGTCAATCACTAAGCCAATGGTTATTTAAGTCCCCCAAGGCATGGGACTCCCGTGGTGGTATTCACAAAACATATTTCCATATAAGGTCATGGCCAAATATTCTTTAAAAGCAAAACAAACATATCCATGGGTTTCCTTTTAAGGAAATAGGGTTCAGAAAATAAACCATGTAACTAAAATCTTTATAAAATATAATAGTTTATAAACCATCTCTTGTATAAAATAGATTTTGATAAGTCAAAATATAAGTAAAATACTTTTTGGTAACTCAAGGTATAATATAACTCACCTTAACTTCAATACCTTACTCTTCCTTTCCACTATGAAAGACTTTTTCAACTTGCATCATTCTTTCCTTTATTTCCTCTCTTTTCTTTCTCTTTTTCCTTTCTTTCTTTTTCCTTTTCTTTTCTTCTTTCTTTTCCTTTCTGTTTTCCTTCCCTCAGGGTGATCAACGCCTCCTTAAATAGGGAGGAGGAAGCACAGGCGCTCAACACGTGGTAGATTTTAATACTGATTACAAAGATTCAATCTTATCCTTAATAGATATTTAAGATAATTATCTTTTGACTCAATATTTTAATATAATTATATAACTAATTTAATTTTTAATTAAATTACATTTTATCATATATTAATAGAAAATAAATTATTATTATTTATATTTTGATCTCTAAACTTTTAATAATTATATTATTTTATCAAATTACACATAATAATATATATAATAAAGCATATATTTTTCGAACTGAAATTAAATAATATTAGTATAAATTTTATAGCATAATTAAAAATCTGGGATGTTACACGGTGTGCAACCCACTTACACCTTTTGTGGGTTGCACACCTAAGAAAACTCCGTAATGAAATTGCATGTCATTTTCTTCTATTTACAGAAAGATGGATACGGATACAAGTCATGATGGACATGCAAATATGACATGTCGGAGACATGTTGAAGAAAATATATATACATAGGTAAATTACATTACTTGGTCCTATAATTTGAAGTTTGTGTCATTTTGATTCTTGACTTTTCAATTGCGACACATTTGATTATGAATTTTGAATCTTGTTCCAAGTAAGGACAATTGAAGATACTATTGGATTTTTTAAGGACAAAATAGTCAATTTGATAAAATATAAATTAATTTGACAAAAATAAATGTCAAAAAATTATTTTTGAATTTTTAAATATTATTTCTACCTACTAAAGATGAAATTATATAAAATTGATAAATCTTTTAGACATTTATTTATTTTTTACCAAAATAAGTTTTATTATGTATTTAGATGATGATCATGTAAAATTACTTTCTAAAAGTTAATCACGTAATTTTTATTAATATTTATTAATTTTACATAATTATATTTTTAGTGGGTAGAAATAATTTTTAAAAATTTTAAAATATTTTTTTGACATTTATTTTTGTCAAATTAGTTTATATTTTATCAAATTAGCGATTTTGCCCTTGAAATTAAGCAATGTTATGTTCAATTGTCCTTATTTGAAATAAGATTCAAAATTCAGGATCAAATGTGTCACAATTAAAAAGTGAGGGACTAAAGTGAGACAAACCCCAAATTATAAAGACTGTTAATGTAATTTGCCCTATATAAATATATCGGTATGCATTATAAATCTAATAAAAAAGCAACATGATTTTAAATTAAAGCAGCGATAAAAAGAACACAAATAATAATAATATTACCAAAGTATCCAAACAAGGAAAGCACCAGTGTGATTTGTTAGATTAACGTTGTACTACCAAAGGCGTTATTGTAATTGAAGCAACTTTATCTGTTTATTTTTGGACAGTTGTGTAAGTTCTCAACTAAATGTACACGTTCTCAACTAAATGTATACATTTGGATGTTTAGATGCGAATTCCTAAATCAAATCATCCATAATTTTTCATAATTATTCAAAACCATCTATAATCTTGAGTTACAATAGGATCTCAGTTCTTTATCCATGGTCGTTTTATGTGTTGTGTGTGTGCGTGTGTTTGCTCAATCCTGCTTTTGACAGGGAGCTTCTATTTGCACACCACCATTTATCTCATCACACATTATTACTCGGATAACACCACACATTATTTTGACTGTTTTTGCCTT
Source organism: Camellia lanceoleosa (assembly GCA_025200525.1). Taxonomy (NCBI): domain Eukaryota; kingdom Viridiplantae; phylum Streptophyta; class Magnoliopsida; order Ericales; family Theaceae; genus Camellia; species Camellia lanceoleosa. Next base: position 138,735,288 of record CM045765.1, on the reverse strand, counting down.
TTTTTTTCTTCTCAATTCACACCACCAAATTCCCATAATACCATCATCTCCAACCTTTTACCCCTACCCCTAACCCTAACTCTGAAGGAACCACTCACTGCAGCCACCTTCGACGTGGCCGGTGCCACCTCCTCCCCTCCTCGCCACCACCTTCTCAAATCCTAATTACACAAGAAACGCGCTAAAGTCTGAAATTATATTACTGTTTACCATTACACATCTACCAAGCTTTTGTTCACTAGGCAATCTAGAAGCACAAGCTTGGAGACAAATACTAGAATTTCTGCCTTAGAACCCAATTTCCACAGTAATAAACATGATTATATGAGCATAATTGAAATTTTTACGAGTTATATATATTTGTGCATTGATAAAAGACCATTCATTGTTTCTTGAAGCTCAATTTCTCCTTGGATGAACCATATAATCAAAAGAAATCATGAAGGGAAGAGCATAAACCGAAACATTTTGAAGCAACAAAAATAGTGTTATTAAACCATTAGCACCATATAAAAATATTCCTCCTAGAGTAGGCAGCTTGCAATATTTTGATTATAGCCATTGAGATATGACTCTTTTCAAGGCTTTCTGTCTTTCCTAGTTAACTTCATCCAAGATAGGGATGACCTGTATACTCAACAGTCCATGGGCCAACCATTTTACTGACTAATTCAAGGCCAGTTGCCACCTGGATAAAACGAGAAGGTAAATTACACTCACCTCCCCCGACGTTTAAGAAAAATATAGTAAGCTCCACACTTGCGAACCTCCATGGTAGTAAGGGCTAAAGCAATCGAAAGTAATGTATATGGTGGATAGATACATAAATAAACAAAGATAAACATACATTTTAGTAAAAAAGAGATGACAATATCATTTTTTCCATTCATACGACTAACGAATTATTGATGAAAAAGGACCTAACTGTAATTATATCAAAAGTGTTGGGTTAACTGTATTTTCTCTAAACCTGAAGGGAGGTGAGTGTAATTTACCCTAAACAATATTGCAAGGAGGAGCCACAAAATGATATTGTAGTTGCATATGCAACAATGAAGTTGAAATTACTACTACTTTATTTTTTTGAGTCCATTTCTAGAAGGCACTGCAGACAAAGAGAACTCCAAATGGACATTAATGTAATGCCTGATTGTCCCTAGTATTTAAATATTTAGTTCAATACGGTCCAAAACTGTGGGAAGATTGCTCATCAGAATAATACACAGTAAAAATAATATATAACAGAACTTTGAATATATGTAGCGAAACAGCGGCTCTGCAACGTAACTTTGGTTGTCTCTCTCATAAACAACTTGCCGGGCCTCTCTCGCAGGACTCAAATGACACTAGGAATGCAGTTTCAGTTTCATACCAATCATTGAGGAAGTTATTCAAATGCAGTTCTATAAATACCCGTGACTCTCAAAGGACTAAGTGTGCATACTAATTCTCATTATCTGAAAAACAAATCCATAATCACCACCAATATGAAGTTCATTTTAGCAACATTGTTGATTTTGGGGATGTGGGCTTTTCAAGCCATGTCTCGTACACTGCCTGAAGTGTCCATGGTGGAGAGACACGAGCAATGGATGGCTCGTTTTGGGCGCGTGTATGAGGATGATGTAGAGAAGGAAATGCGTTTCAAGATATTCAAGGACAACATGGAGTTCATTGAGTCTTTCAACAGTGTTGCAGGGGCGAGGCCTTACAAACTAGGCGTTAACCAATTTGCAGACTTGACTAATGAGGAGTTCCAGGCCTCTCGTAATGGGTACAAGAGGTCCTCCCTTCCAAAGGCATCTAAAACAAGTTCGTTGCGGTATGAAAATGTGACTGCAGTTCCAGCTAGCATGGACTGGAGAAAGAATGGAGCTGTTACTGCCATTAAAGATCAAGGTCAATGTGGTAAGAGAGAAGACCCTAATTAGAACTTATCTACAACAATTGATGGACAATTTGGATGTTGTGCCTCAAAATCATACGATTTTTTGGATTTAAGTTAAAAATAATTAAATTTTCTACAACTAACTTGAATTCCAAAATTGCGTTGTTTTGAGCCTAGTAGAGACCCCAAATCTTAATATATTGTTACTAGTTTATGATTTAACTAACTTAGACCTTTGTTGTTATTCGAACAATACAAATATTGTAGGATGTTGCTGGGCATTTTCAGCTGTTGCAGCTACAGAGGGGATTCACCAGCTCAAAACCGGTAAGTTGATCTCATTGTCAGAGCAAGAGCTAGTGGATTGCGACACAAGTCAAGATCAAGGTTGTGGAGGTGGTGAAATGGACAACGCCTTCAAGTTCATAATAAACAACAATGGGCTCACAACTGAAGCAAACTATCCTTATGAGGGAACTGATGGAACTTGCAACACTAACAAGGAAGCCTCGCATGCAGCCACAATCACTGGTTATGAGGATGTGCCTTCCAATAGTGAGTCAGCATTACTCAAGGCCGTGGCTATACAACCTGTGTCTGTTGCGATTGATGCCAGTGGATCTGCATTCCAACACTACTCAAGTGGTGTTTTCACGGGAGACTGTGGAACTCAATTAGATCATGGTGTTACAGCAGTTGGATACGGGACTAGTGATGATGGCACAAAGTATTGGTTGGTTAAGAATTCATGGGGCACGAGCTGGGGCGAGGGGGGATATATTAGAATGCAAAGAGACATTGATGCCGCTGAAGGGCTATGCGGCATTGCCATGGATGCTTCCTATCCAACTGCTTGAATTGCAAGAAATATCTAGTTTTTTTGCTTATGTTTGTGTGGTGTGCCATTCTGGTTTTGGTTGTGTGTATGAGGTTGTATGGTAGCTTCTTTGTGCAATAAATTCTGAAATATATTAACGAAACTTCATGCCATTGGTTCTTCTATTTATGATTATCGGATGGGACACGAACATGCAAACACGATATTTTTCTAAAAATTAATGGACCTGATAGGGATGCGTTGTATAATATATATATCCAACAAAAAAAGCAACATGATTTAAAATAAATTAGGGATAAGAAACACATAAATAACAATAATACTATCAAGATATCAAGATAAGAAAATCGCTATTGATTAGTGGGTTGTGGTTAACTTCTGGACCCTTGGTATGCTCTAAATAAAGAGATCAACCCTAACCTAAATTTGATTAGTGTTTTCCATTGTTGCCAATATTGTCTGCAGTAAAACTGCTCAAACACGATTTCCAGTGGGTTTGTGAAGCTTTTTATGTATATATGAGAGCATAGCAAGTTAGAGGGAAGCTCAAATTGGTATAATTTAGTGAGTTTCTTGTTAGGGCTGTGGCACTGAACTGCCCACACCACCGCAATCCGAACACTTCCAATAGGTAGTAGAGACAAAGACATAGTCAACACTATTTGATGACTTGTGTTTGCCAAGAATTTCTTGTTGAAGACCAACAATTGCAATAATCTATTTCTACGATGATGGAATTTCAAAGATTACCCTAACCTATTGGCTAAGACTATAGACTCATCGAATACATCAGTGTAGTACTCGTGTGGCCCCTTGTGTCAAACTTTGGCAGCCAGAAGTGTTTACTTTGACAACTTTCACTCAATATTCTATTTATCAAACAAAAAAACTCACTCAATACTCATAACTAGGATTGGTACTGGCAGGCTCATAAACTGCTTTGAACTTTGGCCATAAACATGAGAGTGGTGTGCTCAAAGTAGGGCAATTAATGCCAGATTGAGCTCAAGGCAATTTTTTTTATTTTTTTTAATCATGTTGAGTTCAAACAGTATACTCTCCTTGGGTCTACCAAAGGCACTGTGATGGAAATCGAATTTAAAAAATAAAAAATATTTTATTTTAATTAGTATTTGATTAGGATTATTAATTATGGCTTGAATCCTTAGTCTCATGTTTATTTAGGATTTCTATTTCGTTTATTTTCTTATCATACAAGAACTAGGATTGCTTGCATTGCAAGAAGTAGTTTTATTTCTTAATAAGTCATTTTCCTTTTTCAGAGCTAGTTGTTTTAGGAATTTTCTTTTATTATAAATATGGTTAAGTACATTGTTGATTCCATCAATGAATGGTTCTTCATAAAAAATAGGCGGTCCTTCATCGAATATTGGTGGTTTATTCCAATTCACCATTGGATCTGGAATAATAGTTGAAGTGAATGATCACTCAACCGTATCCTCTTCCAGGTGGGGGTTCAATGGTTCTCTTGGCACTATGATCAGGACTCAAGCGCAAGCTCTGATACCATGCAACGGGAAACATGAAAAGTAGAATCTGAAGTAAAAAGAAAATCTTCTACAAATCTATTGAATCCTAAGATTACTAGAATTATAGGAAAAGAAGAAAAATATCTCAACTAAACGGTATACCAATTATCATCAACTGATTAAACCCTAATGCTCACAACCATTAATAATATACAGTTGTATGAATTTTTGACTAAATGTATCGTATGTACTCCTAAAGAACCCTTTAGAACTCTAAGTGCCACAATTATTTGAACATACACATACACATATATAATCTAATTCTAGTACTGCTTGTTATATTTGTACTGTAGGAAAATAAAGACATTAAAGTCTGAAATTACAATACTGTTTACCATTATATATCAACCAGGCTTTTGTTCACTAGAGTGAGCAGCTTGCAATATTGATTATAGCCATTTAGCTACAACTCTTTTCAAGGTTTTGTTTTTATCATAAAAGAAATAACACACATGCACAACACTGGCTTGCCAAGCTTTTTATCTTTCCTAGTTAACTTTATCTCAATAGGGATTAAATATATACTTATGTCAACAACAAAAAATTTCATTTCATACCTAAGAACCAAAAAGGAAAAACCAAAAAGCACTTTATTTTTCATTCGGTATGACAATGAACTTTCACAGTTCACATTACAAAAACATAAATTAGCATAACCTAAACTGTGATTAGTATATTGATTTCCTCAATAGCACACATTTAGTTCACCACAGTAACCATGATTTGAATTGAAGTGATATAAAAATGGAATCTATGTTCAATTGAACAACATTAATGATACTGAACTTGTCTGTCAAAGTCATTACAATTTGCCTGACAAGTTGGGGACTAAGACGAAACATCAAAAGAATAAAAAGAATTATTAGGCTTTCCTATGAATTAGGTAGAGGTCATGTATATATAATAAATTCATGATACAATTTAAGAAACAATACAAATAAAGAAACAAAACTAAACCAGTGATTGACACAATCACAGATTATATACATAATACTAAAAATTAAAAGATTCTATGTACTCTAATTTTTATATTCAACACTCCCCCTCAAGTTTGTGTGAAGATATTCAACAATCGCAGCTTGCCGTTAGATGACTGGAAGAAGCCAGAAAAAAACTCAACGGCTAGTCCAAATAAATACTACTGAACAAATCTGGTAATCTGCTAAATAAAAAACGCCAAAAAATACTTAATATATCAGCACCATACCCTACAAAGGGGGAAAAAAAAAAAGGGACTGAACTACCCTAGAAGAGCTACCGAACCATCTATGGTCAAGAAACACCCTGGTCGGCAGCCAACAAGACCCTTGTCAGCATCAGAGGCCGGAGCTAATGTCGGGGAGATAGTTTATGATCGTGCCGGACCATTGTCGGGACAGTTTATGGGGTCATGTTGGACCATTGTAGAGACTAATCGGAATCAATGTTGAAACAATTTAAAAGGGTCACGCCGGACCGATGTAGAGAATTAGATGTTGAATCAACAAACGTGGCACATACATAACTTATGACATGGTGTTAAAGAAAATATGACAGTGGAAAGGGTTGAGGTCCGGCGGGCGGCCAACGCAAGGTTGTCACCTACCGGTGAAGCAAAATTACTAAATACTTAACCTAGTTCTCATACCAAAAAGAATTATTTGGTTTCTCATAAATAAGGTAGAGGCCATGTATATATAATAGATTCATGATATAATTTAGGAAACAATATAAGTACACAATACTAAATCAGTAATTGGCACAATCACAAATTATATACATAATACTAAAAATAAAAAAATTCTATGTACTCTAATTTCTATATTTAACAACATCACAAAATTCACTTCATATTGTATTTGTACTATTATAGAGACAAATCATCAAGGAAGTATAGCATCTCCTCTATATAAACCCTAAAACTCACTAATTTATGAGTTCAAAATACTACACAGCCCTTTCAACATTTACAAAAATGGCTTTGACTCTAGGAAGAAAATTTGCCATTGCCATTTTCCTAGTTTTAGGGATGTGGGCTTCGCAAGCCATGTCCCGACTCCCGTGCACTACAAGAATCATCCATGTTTGAGAGGCATGAGCAATGGATGGCCCGTTATGGGCGTGTATACCAAGACAATGCAGAGAAAAAGAGGCAACTCAAGATATTCACAAAGAATGTGGGGTTCATAGATTCTTTCAACAATGCTAGGACTCAGTCTTACAAATTGGGCATCAATCAGCTTGCAGATTTAACTAATGAAGAATTCAAGGCCTCACGTAATGGATACTAGATGTCTTCCCGCCTAAGGTCAATTGAAAAGTCCTGTCCACACTTCTCCTTAAAACTTAGGTATTAAGGAAGGGCAAACTGAAACCTTATAACTAGCACAGATGGAACAATTTCAGGCGATGTGGGAAACATTCCACCACACCCTCCTGGACCACAACATACACTAGCCGGACAATCGGCACACCAGTCACAGGCTCAACCAAGCTCTGATACCAAATTAAAAAGTCCAGCTCACACTTCTCCTTAAAACCCATGTATTAAAGAAAGGGAAACTAAAACCTTATAACTAGTACATATGGGACAACTCTAAGAGATGTGGGATACATTCCAACAAGGTCCTCAACAGTAACACCATTTAGGTACGAAAATGTGAGTGCAGTGCCATCTAGCATGGACTGGAGAAAGAAAGGAGCTGTTACCGCCATTAAGGATCAAGGTCAATGTGGTAAGTGAGCCTATCCACCTTTCTCAAACTCACCTTGTGTGACTAAACCTTGCACATTCATGTATATATATATAATTTATTTGTCACTTGTGCTCTTTGATGAACAGGAAGCTGTTGGGCATTTTCGGCAATAGCTGCCACAGAAGGGATCACTCAACTCACAACAGGAAAGTTGATCTCGCTCTCTGAGCAAGAACTAGTGGACTGTGACAGGAGTAGCAAAGATGTAGGCTGTGAAGGTGGTTACATGGAAGATGCTTTTGACTTTATTGTCCATAACAAAGGCATTGCTGCCGAAACAACTTACCTGTATGCCGCAACTGACGGAACTTGCAACACTCAGAAGGAAGCTTCCCATGCAGCCAAGATCACAGGCTACGAAAAGGTGCCTGCCAATAGCAAGGCGGCATTGTTGTAGGCCGTGGCTAAGCAACCAGTTTCGGTATCCATTGATGCTAGTGGATACAAATTCCAGTTTTACGTGACTGGGGTTTTCCCAGGAGTTTGTGGGACTGAACTAGATCATGGTGTTACTGCAGTTGGATACAGGACAAGTGATGCTGGTACCAAGTATTGGTTAGTCAAGAATTCATGGGGTACTACCTGGGGAGAGGAGGGATACATAAGAATGCAAAGAGACATTGATGCTAAGACCAGCCTATGTGGAATTGCCATGGATGCTTCTTATCCAACTGCTTAGAAGTAGTAAGTGATGGGTGGATCTTCATCTTGAATTTCCAGCTCTGTGATCTCAGCCTATTGTGCTTGCTACATATGTGTGCGGTGTTCCACTTAGTACTTATCCTCGTAAATGTGTTTGAAGCATTAAGTTTCATATAAATAAATCTTTGGTAATGCAACTACAAAATAGTCTATCTATATTTCTTCCCAATCATATTTCGTCTTCCTTCCATATTTTCTAGCCAGAAAACAAATGGAGCCCTTTGATCTGCAAAAGCAGAATCAGAAGAATTGTGAATTCAAACCACAAACCTAACAACAAATCTCAGCCCAATCGATAATATCACACATTTTATGCTATGCCACTTCAAAGTATTTGCTTAAAGATTGTGGTGTGTTAATCATGTTTGATCTTGCAAGTGTGTGTACTGCAAATAAAACTAAAATTTTTCCAAGTAGAGTGCATAGCATTAGTACTTTTCTCTGAAATCGTACTACAAGTTCCATAATTGCTTGCAAATGATCAGAAGTGATCTCCAAAGTCCAAAAAAATCCTATACAAAATGTTGGAGAGATGATCTACTGATTCCCCATTTTTCTTATACATAACACCAATTCACAGTAAGTTTATTTCTCTTAATAACTTATCCAAAGTAAAAGTCTTCCTGTGTGCCAACGCTACCCTGAAGGAACTTTCACATTTCCGAGGAAAGGATCTATTTCTCACTCCCAAGTCAATGAAAGGTGACTCAATAACTATTACTAGAGTGAATCTGCAATATGCAGGAAATGCTGACAAAGTCATGCTCCAGATGTGCATTTTCCTATCTTGGCTTTGAGTAGTTGGGTTCCTAGAAGGGAGAGACAATTAGTTTCAATTCAAATGTCAACAAAGTTAGATTGTCTCCACATCTTTGGCATGAGCTTCTATTCATCCTTAAATTTTGACATATTGTAGTCAATTGAGATTGTTTTAAAAGATTTTGTCGTAGATTTTGAATAATTCTTTCTAGAACTGTAAAACACTCATGTTATGATCTTGCTACATTTTCATTATTTAAATTGAGTTACTAGTTAAATACTATACTTTTTTGGTCATAAATTATATTTCAACTTTTCTGAGTCTACATTTGTCAGAAAGAGTGCCTTCAGAAGCAGTTTCCTATCCCTAGAGATTTCTCTAATTTGAAAATCAAGGACAACTAGGGCCATACACATTTACAGACAACAACAAACACTCACTGAGAAAATAAATAAATATTAGAGGGTTTAGAACAACATGCACAGGAATGAACACTACAAATTAATATTTAAATTACTCAATCAGAAGATAAAAATGTAAAGTGAATCAGAATGAATTATTCAAGAAGTTCACATACCAAAAATGCCAAGTATCTGCATTTCAAAAAAAAAAAAAAACAAAACAAAACAGAAGAAGCTGTGAGACCTAAATTAGATTTGGATAGTTAAAAAAAAAAAAAAAACTCATTTATAAACTTGGTTTGATAGGAAATCCAAATTGAAAAACTAACATAAACACATGAAATACGAATAACCGAAGATGAAATGGGAAGAGTGAAATCGAATTTCCAATTAACAAAAGAATTCCTCAAATAAAAACATATTAAGGCAATAGCTTCACATCTAACCAAGTTTGAGCGATCAAGCAATAGACATCAATGGATTTACCAACAGAAATGCAACCAAAAAGATGAAATGTCAAGCACGTTTCCCACTATTGGGATTGGACTTTGTGCAAAGGATCCATCGTCCCTTGGCACGTCTACGCTTCAACACTGCTCTTCCACTGGTGGTGCTCATTCTTTTGCGAAAGCCATGTGTCCGGGCCAGAGACTTTCGAGATCTGTTCCTCTTGGTTTGACAAAGAGTATACTTCCGAGCCGTCACTACTAGGCCACGGCCTTTCTCTCTTCTTACCCCAGTACTAGAATTCAAGTTCAAGCCCAATGACAAACCTGCAATTCATGTGTTCAATTTGAAAACAAGTTTTTCTAGTTAATAACACAAGTTATTCTAACAACAACAATATAACCAATTGAAATACATTATTATTTAAGTATGCTTGCTAAGAAGTCATATCAGAAGAGAAACACAAATGGTGCACCTTATAATACTATGGGGTTAGACCGACAACAGTTGTGTGATTTCTTAACATTTTTCAACAAAACAAATACAAGAAATGCAATCTCATGTTGTTGAATGAGGCAGAAATATTCTCACTGGAATATGATCAACAAGCTAACATCACAGAGGAAATTGTGCAACATAAGATGAATAAAGTTCACAATTTGCAGCCTGATTCCTTGAAAGTACCAACCCACAAAAAGAACCCACATTGCATCACCCTAGAATAATGTCTAATTGTCAAAAAATTATTATAAAAAAAAAAAAAAAAAACCTATATGTTGTCCAATAACTCCCACTACAAAGCTAAAAACTTTCCAACCCATTAAAAAAAAAAAAAATCATAAATAAGACAATCCCATTGCTACAAGAATCAAAAAGCACATAAACTAAATTTAAAATGTTAGAGAAACAGAAACCCATGAACAAAATCATCAGCTAATAAGAAATTGAAGCTTAATTGGGGATTTTTCATATTAAACAGAGATGGGATATGAAAGAGATTGAAAATTGTGGTGTGTTGTACCTGAAAAAGAAGAACCAGAAGAGAGAGAAAGTGCAGTGGCAGGGACGAAGGAGCAATGAAGCAACCCAGAACGAGTTGGGGCATTTGTGGCCACTTTCAAAGACCCCACAGAGCTCAATCTTTGGCTCGAACCAGTAAGGAGAGTAAGAGAAGCTGTTGGAATTCGAGTTTGTGAGCAAACCCATGTTCCCATTGATACACAAGCCATTCTCTCTCTCTCTCTCTGTCTCTCTCTTTGTTATCCTCTTTCACTCTCCCTCTTATCGATTCTGTGTGCACAGACCACTGGGGGTAAAATGTATATTTAACTATTTGATGAGTACAGGTGGCTTTATTTTGTTGGTTGGGCTTGGCCGGTTGTAACGAGTTTGATCAGTGTTGCAACAGAGAAGTGTAATTACGTTAGTCGGGCTGCAAGGGCAACTGAATGGGCTGTCCGGCCCATTAAAATGCCGAAACCACATATTTCAAGATGGGAAGATGGGCCGTTTCGTGTTTTGTTCTCTCTCAAGTTTTTGGGTTGTGGTTTGAAGTATAGATTTGACTAACAATTTGAAAAGAGGGTGGGTGTGTGAAATATAATTATAAGAAATTCACATTTTACTCTTTTTTTTTTTTTTTTTCTTTCAAATCTCACCAAATTCATGTTCTAAACATAGCATATAAAGAAGTGTTTGGTGCAATCTATCTATCTATACTATATATTAAGCAAAAGGGGGTTTTAACCTCCAAAGCTTGTGGGAGCTCCAATATCCCAATCCTAATTTTCTAATTTTTTAATTTAAAAAAAAAAAAACCTCAGTATTTATTAATTTCTCCCAATCCCCATGCCTTTTGGGAGATTTGGTCAAAACCCCCTCATAATTAAACTTTAATGCATTAAAAACTAGCATAAACAAAATTTCTTGAAAATTTCAACACATTTATCTATCTATATTATATTATCTATATCTATATCTATCTATCTATCTATCTATATCTATACTATATATTAAGCAAAAATGTATTTTTAACCCCTAAGGCCCGTGGGAGTTTCAATATCCGAATTTGAATTTTTTATATTTTTTATTAAAAAAAGAAAAACTCAACATTTATTGATTTGGTCAAAATCTCCTGATCAACATTTATTAATTTTTTTCAATCCACATGTTTTTTCACATGCCTGCATTAGCAAAATGAGGTTTTTAACCCCCAAGGCCTGTGAGAGTTTCAATATTCCAATCTGAATTTTCTAAATTTTTTATTTTTTATTTTAAAAAAAATCTCAGCATTTATTGATTTGGTCAAAATTCTCTGATCAGCATTTATTAAATTTTTTCAATCCACATGTCTTTCCACATGCCTGCATTTATTGATTTGGTTAAAATTCCCTAATCAGCATGTAAAATCCCATCACACAAATAATTATAGATACAATTCATGTATAGTTACTGCAGTACCCTTTTCAATTTCTCTCATATACTATGGTTAGTGATAAGATTGTTAAATTATTTTTATAAAAAATCTTTAAAAAAATCTAAAACAAATATAAAATATCTATAATTATCCCGTGCATAGCACGGGTGATAGGCTAGTTCATTATAAATTTAAAAGTTGATAATTAAAAAGTAAAAATTAAAAGCACTCATTCCTTTCATCTTTTAGATAATTAACTTTTTTTAGCTTTGGAAACTAGTTAAAATAGCCAAAAAGTCAAAAAAAATCAATCCTACTCTCTATTCTTTTGCATGTCTTTTCGTAGATAGTCAAAAAATTAATTAAAATATCTAATTTCCAAAACAACATATTTATTGGAAATTTTGGTAAAATGCCCTTCCTATTGAGCCTTTTTTGCGTGAAGCCCACAGAATAAAATTATGGTCCCAAAAGTCCCTTAAATAAATAAAAAAATGATGAAAATATAGGAATACCCTTACATATATATGAGGAATAGTAAACAATTGAGCTATTTGTGTAACGCCCTAAAATTTGAGGGCATCATAATAAGGTTTAGAACTTAAAACCAATTTTCTTAATTAAGAACTCCTTATCAATGTTGCCACTAAGTTTATCATCATTCATTAATTAACAATATAAAAATTAAAAGTTCTTAAATTACAACTCCAATAAAACTCAAGACTAGAGAAAAACTAGAAAACTTAGAAAAATGGTTCATGGAACTTTCACGCTTCAAGCTAAACAGGGTTGAATGTTGCATTTCAACACCTCGGTGTTTTCTTTGGTTTCTTCGGTATCGGGCATCAAACGCTAAGGCAACGGGAATACCAATAAGCGACGAGTTCAATAAAATACTACAATCTGAAAATACCCACCCTGATAATAATACTCACAATTAATAAATATTGTATAGTAACAGAATAACAAGCAGCATTTAATAAGTATAACAGGAATGCTATCAGTTGAAGTAATAACAATAGATAATAAGAACAATGGCAAGCAGAAGCAGTATTTTATCATAAGGAAAAATGCTAACTTTTTTTTTTTAAATTCACATAGATTTAGTTTATCAGATAAGTTTAAGTAACTCCCCGTGGAGCACTATTTCCACTCAACCGCTAAACAATGGCCACGGGCAATTCTGACTCCACCTTGGTCAAATATTTAAATGTTACTTGCTGTAATTACCAATGATGCCCACGCACCAGGATTGCGTACCCGAGTCATGACATCACGGTCTGTCCCAAGGGAACAGTTTATGTTGTGACACCTGCATCACCAACCTTATATCGCTTACACCGATAAGAGCCAAAATGCCTTCCCGTGCCATGTTAGGGTTTGCAACTCACTTGCGCAAGATTCTAAACCGGGCTTACCCCATCACTTTTAAATTTTAATGTATCATCGGTTTAATTTCGTATTTCTTTACTTCGTCGAATTCACATTTTGATGCATGTGCGAGTTTTAGTTTGAAAACCACAGTGACATAATGTTTATATAGCACAACACAATCATGTATGGCAACCAAAATAAATATGATAGAATATCTTAGGAATCATCACAAAATTTCTTAAGAATTTACACACTTCTTCTTTTAGCACTATATGGTTAGATAGAAAAAAATATGAAACCTATACCAAACGAAATTCAACCATTACAATATTTTAACTGGTGCTAGTTCATCAAGTTAGGAAAATATTTCGAGAAGAATACCAGGGCTAAAAATGATTTTAAATGGAGAAATAAAATTTAGAGAAAACTGGTTTTTTTTTTTTTCTGGGACAGTAAGTTACATTAACTTCCAACACAGGTGATCTGTGTTTGAAAAATAAAAAAGGGCCTCAAACGGTGTCAAAAAGAGGTATGGTCAGAATATCTTGCTAGATATTTGAGTTTAGAACATATTTCCAGAAAAGTTTGAAGACTGAAACCCAATGAAAGATGGTCAAATAATTTTTCTAAGAAAACTGGACAGATTCTGTCACATTTTGAAAAAATTGACGTTTCTCTCTCAGTGCTTAAAAAAAAAATTATGAAACCAGTGACATTTGAAAGGTAATTTAAAAATCTAATTTTTCTAATTTGAATCACTTGAAAACTCATTCTGTAAAATAAATGGTGACCTAGTAAATTTAGCATTATTGCTGCCTCCAGACAACAATGAAGTTAAAAATATGTTTTGACCACGAAACGTTGTCAAATAATTTTTTCGATATTCTAGGACCATGAAAACATGTTAAACTAACTCCAGCAGTTTCAGATTTTATGAAAGTATTCTCATGAGTTTGTTTGGGTTTATTCAAAACGGATTAAAAATCTATTTTGCTGGAAGTTTATTATTTTGTGAAAAACACATTTTGTATTCACCATGAATCATACGCAAGACTATAAAAATTATCTCTTGCTACCATTCCCATGTGAAACTTTAATCCTTCATATTTACTTTCATTAGTGGGAATAACGAATAGATGAAAATAATATTTATGAAGAGTGTAACGCCCTCAAAATAAACCCATAAATCATACAATCTTGACATGATTAGACATAAGAGAATAAAGCATAATTTCATTCATCAGAGTATTCATTACAAAAGTATTACATGTTGACATCAAAAGTAAATGCTCCACAGACTTACAACTTTCCAAGCCAACACTTGGTTACAAAAAGAGAGTACTAACTTTAAATACATAATAAACCATTGACTTGATTTACATGTAATGCACAAAATAATCACAAAAATAAATAAGAGAGTCCTCAACTTCCACAACCATCCAAGCTAAGACCTCGGAGGCGGCATAATACCTAAACCTGAAAAGGATGTCCCATATAAGGTGAGTCAACGCCCAGTAGAGATATGCCAAACATAATATGAGCAAAGACTAAAACATTAGCATTTGATAAACTTTTAATCCACATAAATCATTTCATAATCCATTTCAATTACATGATAAATATGTCCATGTTTCATTTCATTTTCCATTACTTATCCAATTCTCAATTCATAACCGTGGCTCAAAACCTGGCTAAACAATTTGGATAAGATTACATCTCATATCAACAATACTTCCATTTCAAATGAGATAACAACTCATATTAAACACTTCCATACTTCATATATGATACACAGATTTGCTGTATCAATCTCAAATAAAACACTTCCATACTTCACAATAGATACACATATTCGCTGTATCAATACTTTAATAGATACACATATTAGCTGTATCAATGGAGTTCATCCCTTATCTCCTTCCAAATAATATCCGGTTTAGGGGTCCATCCCCTATCTTCCCCTAAACCGTGGAGTACATTCCCTATCTCCTCCCACACAACACAATGCATATAAACACGTATCATATACATAATCAATCAATACATAAATTTGATGTATTATTCCAACCGTCATATTTAATGACATATTCAATTGATTAGTTTTAATTCACCTAATCATCATGCAATGTCTACAACAATCAAGACTATCCTCCACCGATAGCCCAAAGCAATTATTTCTAAACAGATAATAATTATATCAACAATTTCAAAGGTGAGTGATTAATGAATCCAACTCCACCATTCTACCTCATAATGAGCCAATTTCATTATTTCCATTCAATTTCATATTTCCATAACAAATGTCATTAATTACACTAATGACCCAAATATACCCAAACATGGCATTTCCTTCCTTTTTTCAACATTGACCCAAAGATTCAAATATTATCAACAACAATCAATAATCTCCTTTTTAGACCCAAAACACATATGTTTGAATCAAAAGAACAAAACCCCTCTTTCCAATATAACACATCTCAAATCCTAACTTCCTAAATCAAACCATTTATACAAAAAAGCTCAACATCTAGGTTAAAGCTCATAAAAATGAGTAGTTATCCCTACCTCAAATTCGTAGCTCAAAGGAGAAAATGAAGAAATTTGAAAGTGCTCTAAACCCCAATATTTTCGGATCAAAATGTAGCCCTCAACATGCTCCACACTTTTTACAAAAGCCCAAGGATAGAAGATCACCCCTACTAGATCAAACCCTAGAGAGAAGTTGGAGTTTTAGAGTGAGGTGCTCTCCAATGGAGGTTTTGAAAAGTAAGAGAGAGAAAGAAAGTGTGAAAAGTGATTTAAAATCACCCAACTGCCATCTGATATACGACTAGTCCGCTCGAGCAGAGAATAAGACGCTCGAGCGTCAAGCACGAAAACATGACCCACTCGAGCGCAAGAATACCCACTCGGGCACCAAGACACAACTGCAAAACACACCCGCTTGAGTGCAAAGGGAAACCCGCTCAAACGTAAATTAACCTCTTCCAGTATTCTTACAGACATTGAACACCCACTCGAGTGCAAAAGGCCCGCTCGAGCGTAAGGAGCTCCGCTCGAGCGTGAAAAACAAACCTGCAGTACTTTTGTAGAAGCACAAAATACTGGAAGTGTGCAAACTCCGCTCGAGCGCGAAGGGATCTGCTCGAGCGGACCACCAAAAATCTGGGCAACAAGAAAAGGAATCTAGGCTCAACCAACCTGTTCAAAACACGCCCAACACATCCTAAAACCCAAATATATGGAATTGAAAGATGATAACAAGACATATACAACAACCAACTCCACGAAACCTAAGTCCGAATACAACAATCAAAGGAAGAAGAACTAGGATCGTTATAAAGAGTGAACACAAATTCATAAACATGCAAGATTATTTCAAACAATAGAGAATATTTGAACACATAAGAAGAAAAATCAGTAGCTAAACTGTCACGACCCAAACCCGGCCCTATGGGTTTAGCACCGTAACTGGCCAGTAATCCGAGATTACCGAAGGCCTGCTGAACAGTAACACAGTTTAACAGAGTACAGGGCCTGGCGGAAGCCAATACAGTAAATAACTAGTGTCCATTGAGCTGTGAAAATCTGTATGCCAAAAACATTTTTATGCATTCATACAGTTCAAAACAGTACAGTCTATACAATCATTTACAAACATTCAGTACGGGGACCAACCCCTCGATAACAGTACGGTAAGACAGTGGACAGTCTATACAAAACAGTACAAAACAGTAGGGAGACAGGTGGGGACAATAAAAACACCCCAAGCCATGGCATGGCGTCTCGGAACCTCGCAGTGAGGCACACAGGCTGGCTTGACAAAACTGGGGACTAACCCACGCTCCTAGCTCCGGTCTGGTGGTTGAGCACCTACATATATATATAAACAGTGAGCTAAAGCCCAGTGAATAACATAAAGCGTAAAGAGGTTATGAATGAATGTCCTTACAGTAATGAAATCAATTCATTAAACAGTATTTCAATCTTTCAGTATTTCAATCAATCAGTCATACGTGGTACATCCATTAGCCTATAAACAAGAGGGTCCAAAGGACCGGGCCTTAACAGACCCAACAATAATGATGGCCAATCATTCAGTAAACAGTATGGTTCCACAAGGAAACCGACAGAGCTCTGTAACAGTCAATAACAGTGGGTGCTAAGGATGCCACAATACAATTCAAAATAGAGGACATACATTCATTCAATAAACAATATCAGTTCAATAAACAGTTCAGTTCAGTATTCTAAATATAATCATTTTGAACATATCTTTACACAATCTGTTACTCACAGAGATTGGGCTATAGCAGCTAGAGCGCGTCCCCGAGAGCCAACCCTAAATAGTTAACAAATAGAACACACACTAAGTTTAACAGTTGGGTAATTAAATCCCTAAATTTTCTCGGTGTGGTTCTATGTCTAAATCCTCATTAAGATGCCTTAAACTAGGCCTAAGAATGCCTAGGATGGGATGAGGATGCAAAAATACAGTTGGAAGGCATTTTTCAAAAGTTGATGAAAATAGGCACCTCGCTCGAGTGAGCCTTCCTTCGCTCGAGCGAGCTTTCAAAATCAAAGGCTTCGCTCGAGCGAACAATCCTTCGCTCGAGCGCTCTGATGAAACAGTAAAAATCTTGCATCGATGCTCGATTTTACGCCGAGCCACCAATCCTTCGCCGGCGTGGCTCGGAGAAGCGTTGGTCGCTCGAGCGAGGAATCCTTCGCTCGAGCGAAGAAGCCAAATCTGGAATTTCCAGATTTGCCTTCCAAGCTCAAACCAAGCATTCTCAACTCAATTCTCGACCTCTTGGGCCCAAATTCTGGAGAATACATCCCCAAACAATGTATATCAAGTTTCAAAAGCCAATTTATGAATTCAAGCCCCAAAGGTGAGTCAATTAAAACCATTTTTCAAACCCAATTTCATGAACAATCTTTAAACATGCAATGCATGAACTTTAAACCAAATTCAAGCTTCAACTCTTGTCCAAATGGACTCATGTCTTCAAGAATATGATGAATACATGGATTTAAACATGAATATGAGCATGCATGTACATTCTTACCATGGATTCAACTCAAACTCATCAATTCAAACATGCATGCATGGATTAAGCTATAATCCTACTCTTTTGAACTAATTTATGTCTTAACTCCACAATTCAACTTGACTCATGCAAGAACAACCTTAAATGCAACAATGAGAGATTCAATTACCTTGCCTAAGTCTTGTATTCAAAGTTTAGAAGCTTAATTTTGCCAAGTTATACTTCAATCCTTCAAGATTATAAGCATTTCTTCAAGACCACATTGATTTCACTCCAAGTCCCTCACTCTCTACTCTCTTGGTCGGTTAGGAGTAAGAATAAGAGGCTGATCAATAGGTATTGTTGAAGTGTACTAAGGCTCTTGCAAAACAATAAACAAGTGTCCACTATAGGTGGCAATTTCGTAATTAAACCTAACTTTTCAATTGGCTTAAATTAATCTAGTTTAATCATTCCAAATAAATTTTCAGATAAATATACCATTAAATCACAAATATTCTACCGATCCCAAAACATCAAACGGTTTCTAAATCGGCCGCCGATAAGGCCTTCAATTAGCAGTTTAAACATATGAATTTAAACAGATAGTCATTCAATCAAACAGATGCAATATGCGATTCAATAAATAAACTCATTCAATTTCAGTTTCAATTTCATTCAGTCTGTTCAGTAGTTCATCCAGTTCACTTATCAGTCATTATCAGTTCAGTTTAGCAATAATCAGTATATAATTCAGTGGTTATACGGTAATCAGTACGAGGGTTGTTACATAAACCATCTAATCCATACTTGTAAGAAGGATAGAAATTATATAATTATAAGATTATCATTTTATCAAAATGTAAACATGCATTGAGCTATTGTATATTAACAATGCACACTCTTGCATATTTTTAATATATAAATTCAGTTAAGAAAAATATCTAAGGGAGGATAGAGGTTGAGTATTCTTACCTCAAGAGCTTTTACAGACAATTCTCAAAGCTAGTTTTGAATTGATAACCACCAAGCACCCTCTCCTCTTCCTCTGTTTTTCTTTTCTTTTCTACTCTTCCTCTCTTTTTCTTTTCCTCAGCCGTGGAAATGAAAAGGGGTGAATAGTGCTCTATATGTAGGAGCTTGGAGACAATTTCTTTTATTTTTATTTTATTTTTCCGCGTGGCTTAGAATTATCATATATATGTATAGGCTTTAGAGTATGCTTCTATGCATACCTTGGCATGCTTTGATAGCAGCCTCTCAACTTGGGATTATTATCTATATGTATAGGCTTTAGAGTATGCTTCTATGCATGCCTTGGCATGCTTTAACGGTAACCTCTTGGGAAGAAAGACAGCCGAGTTCTTCTGCCCAAAACAAATCTGATTTCCTCTTTTTCTTCTTCTTTTTTGTATACAAAATAAAAATCAATGAATATATATACCTTAGTCACTAGATATTTTATTCCCCACCATCCTCTGATTAATTTAGTTACTATTTGTTTAAAAATTTTCACAACTGTATTTAGATATAGAAATTTAATCACATAAGGATAAATAAATTTATTTAAAGGAGTTTAATATTTGTATTAATCATGATGCTATTAACATTATAATTTAATAGTTTAATAATCACTATTAATTGACTTAATATTATAATATTATTATAGGTAACTAAAAGACTTGAGATTGAACCAATTAATCTCCATAGGTTAATTTTCTTGTACACAAATTATTAATGCAAAACTTTATACAGAACAATTATACATAATGATACATATTAAGAATTAGATTTGTGTAGTCATAAAAGTGACGACAACGACGATGACGACAACAACAATAATAATAATACTATGAAGATACAAATTGCACTAATTAAATAATTAAAAATTAATTATAAAATTTCGTCACAAAATGTTTTTATGGAATTGGATTATGGATGTTGATTACAAAATTTAAGTAGCCAAATATAATTATCAAAATAATTTAATATGCAAAAATACGTGTTCTCACAATTTGTATCTCTTGTTCTTTTTCTTCGTTTGAAAACTGTCAAAGTTCAAAACCCTTGATTCGAAAACCCTTCTTCAAAAATTGTCAATTGAAGCAAAAATTGAAGGATAATAAGAGATTTTCAAGTGCTATTGTCAAATGTTTTGAAGTTATTGAATGATTTCATCATCTTCTAGTGGTCGTTACTTCCGAATCAATCATCACAAGTCAAAGAAGCTCTCTTTCTTTTACAGCTCTTTCTCTCTCTCTTTTTCTCTCTCCATCAACTCCACCATCGATGGTTGTTCATCACCTCTACCATCTCCATCATCGGTCGGCATCGCTCATTCTCACCGTTGGCCCGCGACCATCATTTTTACCGTTAACCATCACCATCTCAAATTTGACGCCTATGAACTCATGTTTGAGATCAATAACTTTAGATTTGAGATAAAATGACCTCATATATGTTAAAAAAAAGATAAATTGAGATATTACAATGAAAAATTGAGAGCTTTTTTGTTTGTTTGTTCTTGGATCTAAAGTAAAATTCGACTATAATTTTTTTATCTAGTATGTACTCTATTTTCGTAACAGTAAAATTTTACCGTGGTTAACGAAAATAAAGTTTGATTGCTGATTTGCTTAACGACGGTAAAATTTTACTTTGAATCATAGTAAAATTTACTCTGATTCAGAGTAAATTTTACTCTGAATGACGCTACGATTTCGCCTTACTTTGATAATGACAGTAAAATTTTACTGTCTACGTCAATTTCGACAGTACTTTGTTTTATTTTTTTTAAGGAATTTTATAGTAACCTGGATCTTGTTTGATAGATTTTGATGAGAGAATTTTAAAAATATTAATTTTATTAAAAGTCGACATCTAGATCAAAAGTTATATCATTTTAAAGTTTAAAAATAAAAAGGGCACATATGTCGGTACATGTTGGATATGTTTTATAATAGAACTCATACTAAATCTATATTTTTTTGACAGTAACATTTTATTGTCTTTCAAAGTAAAATTTTATTAAAAACCTTCACTTCTACTGAACATGGTTCATTACAAATTCTTTTACATGAAACTAATCAAGAACATTAAAAATATATATATATATATATATGAAAGTCTCAAATTGAATTACAAAGCAACTCAGTAAGTTGGATAGACAACCATTCAATAAAAATGGACTATTATTGCAAAAATACTACATTATTTTCATACTTTTATTACAAAACAATAATGTCTTTCATGACAATGTTTCCTTACAAGTCTTCTTGTTATGACCGTACTTCTTGCATCTACAATACTATACTCTTTTTATGTTCTCACTTCTAAATGGAATTCAACTCTTTCTTGGCTTATCAGGTAACTTCTTACAAATTGGATGAAAGACAACAAGATCACCACAACTATCCGTAGTCTTTGTATCGACAATACCAATTGCAAGAGGAAAAAAAAATCTGAAAGAGAAAACATTTTACAATTAGTAAGTATAATATACAAAAGGCCAAAAAAGTAAAACAGTAAAATGTTACTATAATTAAAAATAAAAGTTTACTCTGAAATTAAGTAAAATTTTACTTTGTAAGACGCTGACAGTAGTATCTACCTTGATCATCATCCTTCATTGTAGTTGATAATAATGTGCCCTTATATTTGTCATTCAAGAAAATACCATCAATAAACAATAGAAATCGGTTAAATCTTTCAATGTACAGTTTGACACAACCTTCAACACAATGGTACGATCACCATACTTGCATAATAACATAAGAGGTGAAACCATTTTTCAAATCTGCAAACGATTGACAGATAAAATTTATGTCAATCAAAGTAAAATTTTACTGTCACTACAAGTCCGAAAACAAATAACAGAAGTACACGGTACTAGAGTAAAATTTTGCTGTCACTACGAGTCCAAAAACAAATAACAGAAGTACACAATACTAGAGTAACATTTTACTGTCATTCTATCAAAAAATAAAAAAAATCAGAACACATAACACCAGAGTAAAATTTTACTCTTATTCTATCAAACAAAAATAGATCACATACCAGAGTAAAATTTTACTTTCATTTTATCAAACAAAACAGAGCACATATCAAAGTAAAATTTTACTCTCATTCTATCAAACAAAAGCAGAGCACATAGTACCAGAGTAAAATTTTACTCTTATTCTGTTAAACAAAATCAGATCACACACAATAAAAATAAATCATAAACAAAAACAAACAAACAAAAAAAATAACTAACCAACAAATCAACAAACCTAATTGAACTCAAACAACAATCAAACATGTGATCGAAGCAAAACCTCTAAAACTCGATCAACACTCACAAATCTCAATGAAACTTTCAAAATCTTATACAAATTTGTATAGATTTAAAATGTAATCTCTCGTTTAATTGAGTGTGTTGATTGTCGACGGCAAGATCTTCTATTGTTGACCAAGGGTGAGATCTTCTACGGTGAGATCTTCAGATTTGGAGATTGTCTTAATTGATTTCACAGATCATGTTCACTAATTTCGCAAATCGTCTTTCGCAAATCCGTGTATATATTAGCTCAAATTTTCAAATATATGATACATATATAGAAGGGTAATATTGTCAAAAAAAAAAAAAGAGACAAATTATAGAATGTCCTTATTGAGGCACGTGTCTTCTACTCAGGGACTTTTTGAAAGGAAATTCATTGAGTTGTTCTTTACCCTTAAAAAAAGCCCAAGAGAGGGGTTTCACCAAAAATCTCCTATTTGTACCTAATAAATTATGAAAAATGATATACTAGTCCACTTTTTAAACTCATTTTCTAAACTCAATGATGTGTAAGTAATATAATTAGTTGATAATTAAAAAATATATATAAAAAAGAGTGTTGCCTTTAATCTAACACGAACTCTTAAATTAAATCAATTATAAGCATGTCAGATAAGCTTTAACCAACTCCCCATCCTACCAAGTGACAAAGAAAAAAAGATTTTCACAACTGTATAGTGATGGTAATTTGACAACTCAAATTTAACAACTCTATCCGTTGGTTGACTACAATGAACTTGGATTTACAAGATACTTTTATCTCGTTACTTCAATTTTCTAATTAATTTTTTCTTTAAAATTAATTTTTTTTTCTCAATCTAAATATCTCATCATTATTAATCTTTCATCTTGTCTTTATGTTCCTTTCAACTTTTTAAATCCTAACTTCACACCCACTAACTTTAATGTTGTGATTAGTTGGGAGATTTGGAAAGAAATTTAGAAAATAAAAGATAAAAGGTGTGTCAAATTAGGTAAAATATAAGTATATTTTATTTACATTTCACTTACCATTTTCATTTTCCTTTCTAAATTCCTTTCCAAATCTCCTAACAAAACACATAATAAAAAACCTAACAGAAGGTATGATTGAACTTTAAATTACAACAATACTATTACTGTTGTCCAACCCTACACCACATATTAGAGGCATCCAATGGATGTCGGTCCCTCTCTCTCTTAATCTTTCTCATTTACTATTGTGGATGTTTTTTCTCTTCAACTCTAATTTGGTGACGGTGGTAGCAAAGTTGGGCAACGATGTTGTGGATGTTTTTTCTCTTCAACTCTAATTTGGTGACGGTGGTAGCAAAGTTGGGCAATGATGTTGTGGATGTTCTTTCTTTTCAACTCTAATTTGGTGACGGTGATAGCAAAGTTGGGAAACGATTCGGGGACGATGTCAATGAAAACAGTGGATTTGATGCAAATCTTGCTTAGTTTAATATAAATCTTAATTTTTTATACATCTTGAATAGAATAATTATTTTTCATGGATCATAACTATTTTTTGGTGGCTTTGTTTTTTTATTGTTTGCAGTTCTTGTTAAGATGTTTGTTTGGTCCCTTATAGTCTTGTTGTTTTTCTTTTCTTGATTTGTATGTTATTTGTTTTTATTTTAATATAACTGCTTTATATGTGAAAATAAAAAATAAAAATAGAGGCATGCACATTCTCATACATATGTGTACATTTTCTTTTTCTTTTTCTTTTTTTTAAAAAAAAAAAAAAAAAGGGTTTGAAACTTACTTACTGCTGTTTCGTCGGTATATGACTTTGTTGTGCAGGTAGCATTCTCATTCGGCTTGGCCATATTGGAGAAGGCACTGGATTAGGGGGATATGAGATACTTGCGTTGAGGTTGTTTAGTGCAGTTTAAATAATTTATTTTAATTTAAAAATTTGTGTGAGATTATTTGATATAATTTTTGTTTATAATTTATTAAATAAAAAAAATTTAAATAAGTTGAAAATAAAAAATTGATTATTATAAAGTTGGTGACCAAAAAATCCATTGTAAATTTTTAGGAATTTATTTCTCAATTTCCTCTAGCCTAATGTTCGTTTGGCAGGACATACTGATCTAAGTCGTTAAAAGACTTAAAATACACTTTCCATCCCACTTGATCTAACAGTAATTTAAAATTTTAATACACTTTGCATCCCACTTGAATTAAGGACAAGTTTGGAAACGACTTAAAATAGTTAAAAAGTCACTACTAAAAAGTCAACACTTATCTTTATTTTTTCATATATTTTTTCATAAAAAAATCAAAAAAATAATTAAAATAACTAATTTCCAAACTAACCCTAACCAATCTTATAATATATATAATCTTATCCAACAATCTCATAGTACTAAAAAATAATATATGTGAAGCTCACAATACTTATCTCCATTTCCCTAATTCAATTCCAAAACAAACACAACCATACATTATGATTCTCATATATTTGTAACACTGGTCATATGTCAATTTGTAGCATCTAGAATGTGGAACAAGCCAAGGTTGGTTTTTCCTCAATCTCGCTTTCTCAATAATTGCAAATTATCATCTTTTGATGTAAAACTTTGAGTATTCACTATTTTGAGTTGGTCCCAAGACCTTACTTTTATAACTAAAATTCCATTTAACAATATAATTCTAAAGGCATAGTTCTTCATTTAGTAGCGTTTACTTGTTGATAGTCTTAGCCGAAAGTTATTTTATTTTATTTATTCTCTTTTTTTTTGGAGATTTATACTATGACTTTTTTGTTGGATTTTTGAAAATTAAGACATTCAGTAATAATTTTTTTTTTTTATATAGATTTTCATTGTGGGTTTTGTGAAACAAGTTAAATGGCTTGACAATTGAACCACTTCTACCTTAAAAAACAATAAAAGCAAAAATAAAAATCAGTAACCTATGAAAATTGCATTGCCTCTGTTTGAGAAGATAGGTTTGGAGCTTTTTTTACTAAAATGGTCACAAAAAAAATCAAAATAAATTTTTTAGTCTAATAAGACAAAATATCACGTTCAATCCATAATCATTACATTTTTTCTCTTACAAAAATCAAAAAAGTCAAAAAAATCTATTCTAAACGAGACTTTTTAACCCCAAGCTAAAATAAATAAAAAGCTAACCTACTTCCCAAATGAACCCATTATTGCCGAGGCTATATCTAGCCAAATTGTGGGTGCACTATGCATAATTTTTAAACAAAAATCAAAAGATTTTAATAGCTTAATACTTAAAGGGATTTCACAAGAATCAAACCACTATAAATAAAAAATGATAACAAAATTCAAGGGACGGGAACAACTAACTTCCTTTGTTCAAATCTTTCCATTTGTATTTAGTTTTTTTTTTTTTTTTTGTTGGGCTTTCTCACACTTAGAGAATTTTTTTTCTTTGGTACTAATTCTGTGTTTGTTTGATTTTCATTATTCTAATTGTAATTTATTAGATTCCACTATAATATCATATATCAAAAAATATATAAATAAATAAAATAAAAAGGAAAGAGGAAGGCCTTACTTTACTCATCACCTAAAAGATTCATAACTGATGGATAATGAATTTGTTCAAACAACACAACATTTGATTAGTCCAAAACAATGAATCCCTTTCTAAAAAAAATAGTATTGACTCCCTCAAAATTGTAAGTTCCACTATTTTAAATAAATTTGAAATTTTGTTTTACATACATACGTTGAATGTGCGAAGAAAATCAAACTCCAACTAACATGAGATGGATATCTAAGTCGGTCTAATCGTTTCATGCCGTGAACTAAAAGTTAGTCAAATAAAGCCAAATTCATATTAATTATAGGTAATCAATTATCATATGATGGAAACAAGTAACAAAATAATGATATATAAATAAAAAAATTATATAGAATTTTTATATATAAAGATGTGGTTTAATATAAACCTTTTATTTTAAAATAAAACACCCATAAAAATAAATTTATTTACAAAAATAATATTATCATATCATTCTTATAAAAAAAAATTGTATAAATTTAATGAATCAATAAATTGTTCCAATTGAAAGTGAACTATTTACAAAACTCCAAATCCATTTAGAATAATTTTATGAATCCACGTGAGTGTACAATAAGCCATAGGTGTAATATAGCCATTTAGGTGGGCCACCACCACTAGAAGCCCATTCCCTATCTGTAGGCTGTAGCCCACTCATCTAGCCCATTTTGATCAAGTCATGATTTAGACATTGAAAACTCTCTCTCCAAACACTTGCAACTTTTTGCTATCTTCTATGGGTCCACTGTTCTAACCAACCACCATGGTTGAGTAGAAGGTGCACTACACCAACATTTTTTGTAATTGATAATACTATTTTAATATTTTTTATTTCATTCATATAAGGTATTACAATAAAACAAATTATAATCATAGTAATAAAAATTAAAGTAAGGGGTTGTTTGGAGTGTTCGAAATAAGTGTACTTTTTGTCTTTTTAGACTAAAAATTGAGGTTGAAAATATGAATGTTTGAGTTAATTTTTTGACTTTTTATAGAAAAATGTGTAATAAAAAATTATAAAATTGATTTGTAGGGAAAAATTCGAATTGGTAGTTGTGCAGCCGTAATTGTTAACTTTTGATAAATAGTATTAACTTTTTAACTTTTTGAATAACTTTTTAACTTTTCAACAATGATTCATCCCACTAAAAACACAACCACTAATAGCATTAATGCATTAAAAAAGTAAAAAAAAAAAAAAATACAACTTCAAGATCAAAACATCACATCATTAGTAGCGGGACCCACTGCCACCTAATTAGTGGGAGCACTAATTAGTGCTCTCAAGCATTTTTCTTAACTTTTTTACTTTTTTTACTTTTGAGCAATGCTACATACTACTAATTTATCATCACTAACTTCACCACTAGTGAGGTGGCAATTTAAAAAAACAAAAAAACACAAAAATCAAGGCACAAAACACATGTGGCAGTGGATGGGACCCACTGCCACATCATTAGAGCCACCACTAATTAGTGGTCTAAAACATTTTTATTTACTGTTTTATAAGTTTCCAAACTTGACCTAAAAGAGAAAGTCGCAAAAAATAATACAAGAGGAATAACACTTGCACATAGGTGAAGATGTTCGAACAATTGACTTCTACTGAAGTGTGGGGGTTCTGACCAAATTGAACTTAGCCATTGGTTCCCTAAATGTTAATTATCATCTAGAAATGGGAAAGAATAATTTTTTTAAAAACAATTGTGATTTATGACACTAATTTTTTGAACATTAATGGCACTAATTTTTATATTAGGTTAAAAAAAAAAAAAAAAAACAAAATTACCAAAACAGGAAATTAGTGCCATTAGTGCCAGCAGTTTTAGAGCCACAAATCATTTTTCTTTTAAAAAATAGGGTGAATTACACTAAATGGTCTCTGTTGATTGAAGTTTATATCACTTTAATTCTCGATCTTTGACATTCAACTTTAAATCTTGTTCAAAATAAGGATAATTGAATACACTGTTGTTCTATTTTATGGATAAGGTAGTCAATTTTTTAATTCTCGATCTTTGACATTCAATTTTAAATCTTGTTCAAAATAAGAATAATTGAATACACTGTTGTTCTATTTTATGGATAAGGTAGTCAATTTAATAAAATATAAACTACTTTGATAAAAATAAATGTCAAAAAATTATTTTTGAATTTTTAAAATTATTTCTGCTCACTAAATATAAAATTATATAAAAGTGATAATTTTTTTTACCAATTTAATTTTTAATATGTATTTGAATGATAATCATGTAATAAGTGACTATTTTTGTTGATGTTTTGGATGGTTATTATTTAATAAATGATTATTAGGTTTTTAACGTGTAATTAATATATTTAATATATGAAATATTTGTAGTCTTAGATTTTTTGATTTAATGAATTAGTTTAATAATGATATTCAAGTTGTCACCATATTTGACTTTTAAAAAAATAAAAATTAATTTAACGAAAATAAATATAAAAATATTATTTTAAAAAATCATTTATGCCCTACCAAAAGATAAAATTATATAAAAACAATGTGTTTTTAATTTTTTTTCATCAATTTAATTTTTAGTTTCTTAGAAAAAAAAAATTGAAAATAGATTCTGAAAACCAAATCAAATAGAACTTTATAATCAAGAAAGTTCTAACATTATTTATTAAAAAAAAGGTCATTACATTTTAAATAACATACAAGTTAATTAACATAAAATAAATTATACGACGGTTTTATCTTTCAAATGAATCGTTTGCAAAAGAAATATATTTAAATTCTTTGTTTAAAATAAAATTTAAAATTAAATATATCACAATTAAAAATTTAAGAATCAAAATCTTAAGAACAGTTATTATAACTTGTCAAAAAAAAAAAAAAAAAAATATGAAAAAGACCACTAGCCTAATATTGGGGACGATGATTCATCAAATCACAATCTCACTCAACATTAATAACTAGATTGGGAATTCCAGTTAGTGTTGGTATATACGTCCTTGTTTCATAGCCTATAGTCATTACAGGCTGTCATTTTAATTATGAGTGGCTTTGGGTGTTTTGTTTAATTTTTTATTGGAGCCTAATGGACACTTTGTTGGGGGAAGATGATTCATCAAATCACAATCTCACTCAACATTAATAACTAGATTGGGAATTCAGTTAGTTAGTATGTGGTGTTTGACAAGTGGGATTTTGGAGGATTTTTTTGACTAAAAATTACAAATAAATAAATAAATGAAATAAAATAAGTTAAAACAGTTAATAAGATAAAATGTCACATTAAATTCATAATCATTTCACTTTTTCTCTCACAAACATTATATCTAATTACAAAAAATCCAACCATCTTCCTGAACAAAAAAAATTTAGCCTACTAAAATAGCCAAAAAACTAAAATAGCCAACTTTCCAAACGAGATCTATATATGTCCTTGTTTTGGGCATCAAATAAGTCTATAGTCATTAAAAGTTGTCATTTTAATTAAGGTATTCAGTTCATGAATTTAATTTTAAATTTTGTTTGATTAGAAGTTCAATCGTTTAAATACTTTGTTCATAAAGACAAACTTTAGATAAAATGACCAAAATACTCCGTCTATATATATGCAATATACACAAACCAAACTCTTGCACCCCCGACAAGTCGTCTCCTTTTTCTCTCTCTGCTCTCTGCACTGTCGCTACCTATAGCCGCCGTCCATTCCTCACCCGCTGCCTCACCTACGTATCCGCCTCACCCTCGCATCTACCTCACCCGCTGCCTCTTCCTCCGCTGTGGTCTTACTCTGCTGTGGTACTACCTTTTGTTTTAGAGACTCCAAAATTGTTTACATCTACATTCAAAGTTCCTAAATTGAAGAATTCATCTTGTCATGTAATTTGACCCCTGTGACAATTTTTTCCTACCTTTTGTTTAAATGGGCAACTATAGATATATGTATATGTTCGTTAGGTTTCATTCGGTTCTGATACAGATGCGTTTGAAATAGATCACTTGGCCTCTATCTCGGAAGATTGAGATCATTTACCTCATGTGTTGAGTTCATGGATAAACGTCTGTGTATTTTGTTTTTTAAAATTGATTTGGTTATTTTATTTTTGGATCTGGATTGTTATTAATGATGATCTATTGTTAAATTGTTAGATCTAGATTTGTATTGGAAAATCTGATTTGTTTGTTTTTTAGATCTGTTGTTAGACTATTTTTATCTATTTTTTTCCATTGTTGTTGTTGATGATAATTCCAACAGATAGTGGCATAAAATGTGTGTGTGTGTGGTTATCTAATGAAATGTTTTGAACAGATAGATTGTTTTGTTGTTGTTGTTGTTGATAAGATTCCATTGGAGAATTTCTTTTTGTTTGGTTTGGAAGAAAGGAACATATAGGTTGTTTTGTTGTTGTTATTGATGATGATGAATTTCAACAGATAAGAAAAATATGTTTGGCAAATTTCAATAGATAAAAAAAAAAAAGTTTATTGAATTTTAATAGATAGTTACAAAATTGAACAGATAAAAAAAATGTAATTGAAAAATTGGAACATATAATTGAAAATTTTGAACGAATAGATATAAAATTTGAACAGATAAGAGCAAAAAATTAAACAAAAAGTTACAAAATTAAACAGATAAAAAAAATACATTTTGAAAAATTTGGATAGATAGGGAAATTTTTTTGAACATATAGAGAAAAAAAAAATTGAACAAATAAGAAAATTTTGAATAGATAGAATTTTTTTTGAACATATAGATATAAATTTGAATAGATAGTCAACAAAAAGTCAAACAGATAAAAAAATTAAATTTGGTTTGAATTTTCAAGATTCACTTTTCAAAAAATTGAAATTTGTTATTTATTTATTTTTTTGTTTTATTGAATTTTTTAAAATATTTTAAGCAATTTTTTTTTTAATTTTTAGATACACCTAACATAAATACACTTAAAAATATAATATTTGTGAAAAAAATCTTTAGAAATTTCACTAAATATAAAAAATACTATAAAAAAAAACCCCAAGAATTGAGTACATTTTTCGTATTCTTGTGTATTTATCCATTTTTGAAAATATTTTTTTACAAATATTTTACTTTTTAAGATGCATCTAAAAAAGTAAAAAAAATTGCTTAAAATTTTAAAAATATTTGCTAAAAACAAAATAAAATAAAAAATATGAAAAATAAAAAACTCAATTTTTAGAAAATTGAATTCAAAACATTTAAACCAAACGCACTCAATATCTTTTAAGACTTTTCACCAAACTATTTCATAAAGTGTGGATCTCTCACCAATAAAAAATATCATTAGACCTAATACCTTATACTTTCATTAGATTGGATTTATCACTAATTTTCTCTTTTAATGAATCGCTTTGGGTGTTTTATTTAATTTTTTAATTTTTTATTGGAGGGGTGCTTTGAATTATTATTATTATTTAAGATAAATTACATTAATAGTCCCTGCAGTGTGCGACTTGTGTCATTTTAGTTTCTAACTTTTTAAACCTTGAATGTTAAATCTTATTCTAAATAAGGACAATTAAAAATGTTTCCTTTGCAAACGATCTATTTTAAGAGCAAAGTTGTCATACAACTTATTTTGTATTGATTAACTTGTAGGTTGTTTGAAATGTAATGGCATTATTTTTAATGAATAATGTTGAAACTTTCTAAGTTATAAAATTCTGTTTAGTTTGGTTTTCAGAATTTATTTTCAGAATTTTCTTCTAAGAAAATAAGAATTAAATTGGTGAAAAAAATTAAAAACACATTATTTTTATATAATTTTATCTTTTGCGAGGGTAGAAATAATTTTTTTTTATATTTATTTTCATTAAATTAGTTTTTATATTTTTAAAAGAGAAAATGCTATAGGTCTCAACCCCACATCCATATAAGACATTTGGCCATTTGTTTGGTAGGAAATTTGGTATCTTTAGCATTACTTCTATCTATTACACGGTAACCATCAAAAATATCAATAAAAACAAGTACACATTACATAATTATCATCCATACACACTACCTATTACATGATCATCATCCAAAAATAATTTTTTGACATTTATTTTTGTCAAACTAGTTTATATTTGATCAAATTGATGAATTTGCCCTTCAAATACAGCAACAATGTCTTCAATTGTCCCTATTTAATATAAGATTTAAAATTTAAAATTAGATATATCACAATTAAAAAAATCAAAAATCAAAAATTAAAAATCAAAATGATACAAGTCTCAAACTATAAGAATTAATAGTGTGATTCACCCTATTATTTATTTTGAATTGTGACAAAAGTGTGCGTTTGGTACAAATTCGAGTAAAATAAAGACCACTTAAATAAGTTAAAATAATCTAATAATTGAAATAACTTGAATTCTGTGGACGGGACTGGTCTAGTTTGGGTCCACTTTGATGAATCAAACTGTTAATTCTTTAGCTTCTTGCGTGTAGATTATTCATATAACAATTCAAATTGATATATTATTTATAGCTATTCGATTTAATTATATTTGTCTCAAAAATATAAACACTTGATTTTTAAAATTATACCTATCATCTATTTTTAAAAAAGAACAAAATAAATATAATAAAATTATGTAATTGTAATTATTAGATCATCAAAATGAAGCTTTTGGTGAGTCCACGAGCCTGGATTGGTTGGTTCAGATCACGTGGACTAGAGACAAGTCAATCCCTCGTTGAAAAGTTGGGCAAGTAATTTGGAACTAAAAAAATACAAAAAGATAAAAGAAATATATAAACCAATAAAATAAAATATCATATTTAAATCATAATCATTTCAATTTTTCTTTCACAAAAAAACAAAAAAGTCAAAAAAATAAAAAAATTCTTTCCAAACTGAAATCAGCCAAGAAATTAAAAAATCAGGATAAAAAAATTCTTCCCAAACAAATTAGCAAATTCTTAAATTTGAATTTTTTTAATAACTTTATCAAATGACTAAAATAAGTCTTTTGGTGAAAAATGAATGTCAAAAAATTAAAAAGTCAAGTTAAAAAAATTATTCTCAAACAAATTAGCATATTCTTAAGGCCTGGTTTGGGAGTTCAAAACAAGTTAAAAAGTCAAAAAGTTACTCAAAAAGTTAAAAATTATCACTATTCATCTAAAAAAATATATTAAAAAAATAAGTTTAAACATAATGCTTGTCAAACAACTCTGACAGCAAAGTAGCGAGCTGACTTGTGGGAAAAATAGAAGTTATTTAGGTGTACAAATATCACGGTATTATTTGGCTTGTAGGAACCCATCACGGGTCCCTTTTTAATAATCTGAACCGTTTAATATGTAGAAATCATCGAGCACTATATATTTGAAAAAAATTACATTTATCAGATATCGGTAACTATATGATCAAATCAGAAATAATTTTATAAAATGGATGGTGTCATAGTTAACGGTTGAAACCTAACTAAACCGATCAGATAGCTATCGATATCCGATTAATGTGGTTTTTTATAAGAATATAGTACTCGATGAGTTCTACATATTGAACGGTTTTAATTAGAAAATCGAGACCCGTGATGGGCCTCCACAGGCCGAACAGCACCTCCAATTCAATGGCCAAAAAGTAGGAAATCATCTCCCAAACATCGCTCTGCCGACGCTGTAGCCTATTGTACAGCCTATTCTATCCAATCTTCTCCTATACACTAATTTATATAATTCTTTAATACAAATTATTTCATAAAAAGTTAAAAAGTTAGTCAAAATATTTATATTTTTTTTCTCAACTTTTTAGTCTAAAAAGACAAAAAGTACACTTATTTAGGACACCCCAAACAACTCCTAAATTTGACTTTTTTTTTAATAACTTTTTAAAATAAGTCTTTTGGTGAAAAATGAATCTACCAAAAACGACAAGATTTAATAAATTGTGATTCTATAACCAATAAATTGATTTTTGAACCACAATCAAACAAAACTTAGAATTTTTAAATAGTAAATTATACTTTTAAATTATATAGCCTACAAATGAACATAACACACAGATTGACAGCATGAAAAGCAGTATCCCTCAAAGCGTGGGACCACAAGCCCCAATATACGACTAATTTGACAATGGATTTCTAAAATGGTGAGTTGTGCCCTGCACTTGAAGGCTAAGAAGATGATGACAACTATAAAATTTCAATTCCTCAATCATTTGATAATTCCCTGTTTTCCAATCTTTGAATTTCTTGGAGCCATGAATAGTGCATTGCTTTTACTAAAGAAAATGATATGAGCTTGTACTCTTGTCCAACTTGTGAATATTTTTCCCTCTCATAATTTCGAAATTCAATGATGGTCTTATCATCCACCCAAAATGCCATCATCAACAACTCTCTGTTTATTAGTTTATTTCATCATAAACTTTTCTGATAAAAAAAGATATAAAATGTTTTTTTAATAAAAATTATGAAAATTATATCAAATTGGATATTCAATTATGTATGAATAATGAATGTTCTATCAATCACGATAACCACACTAACATCCCTTTTTAAGAGAGTCGAATTTGAAATCTCAACAACTAATATAATAATAATATCAATTAAAATGAGACAAAATTATATGATATCGGCTTTCAAAAATGAAATTCAAACATAAAATAAAAAGAGGCCAAGTAATTGAAATGCATGTTACTTGGGTAAGTCATGCTAAAAGTTGACATTTATATATATAGAGTAAAAGTTATTTATCTTATCCTTAGCCATCTAAATTGATCTAATCTCAAAAGGAGGATATGAATTAGAAGTTCATAAGGTTAGGTTATGTAGGACTTGTGTTAGGTTTTTGCTTTTCAAAATTACAATAAAAATACTATGGATTGGAAACTCTTCCTCTTGTTGGATTTATATTAGGTATAATTGTAATATTATGTGGTAATATTATTATTTAATGAGAGAGTTTACATTGTAGTAATGGGATTACTTTATTAAATTAATGAAAGAGAAAAATTGTCCACTTATGTCTCGTTTGGAAATATATTATTTTAATAATTTTTTGATATTTTGATTTAAATATGAGATAAACAAAATTAATATATTTGGGATATTTTTTGATTTCTTACAAAAGATATACAAAAAGTAAAAAATAAAATAAAATTTTGACTTTTTTGTATTGTGATTTTTTAAATAATTTTTTAACTTTTAAATTAAAAGATTGAGTTGCTAAACAAGCCTTAATTTCTATTTACAATTTTGTATTAATTGCTGACCTTACATAAAATGATGTTTGTTATTAGCTCTCAATATTTGTTCCTCTAGTTGGATTCCAAAATTGACAATAGGACCATGATAGAGAATTTTAGACAATGAGCTCCAAAGCAAGCTGGCAATGAAAAGGAAAAGAAAAAAAAAAAAAAAACTCGACAATGAGGGGGAACCCATCCATTAAAACTTCTTTAAAATTTCTGATTTAGAAATCTCAAACATTTTTAAAATAATAATATTTCATGGTCTGACTCATTACCAACCACTATGATTGGTCCATAGGATACAGGCTTGCAAACATCCTTGAGTGCGTTTTTATAATCCAACCGTGGACAATGGAACAATTTGTGCCTCTGTTTTCTTGAATTCCCATGGTATTCCCATGGTATCTTCTTTCTTTTCCAATGTCTCTGCAAAACTAGTATATGTGTACAATTTTCAAAACTGTTGCAATGCCACCCTTTCCATGTTTCAATTTTCTTTTTTGCAAACTGCAAATTAGTAGGAAAAAGTAAAAATTGCAAAACAAAGAGGTGCAAGTGTGATTTATGTTCTAGCACAAGACAATTTTCATTTGTCTAATAAAACAAAATCTCTTATATCTCTATATTTTAGCAACCACTTTAAATTCTTTTAACTAAGTATAGTTTTTTTTTTTTTTTTTTTTTTTTTTTTTTTTTTTTTTTTTTATCAGAAAAGGGGAGTATATTAATCACCAAACTGGGTTACATCTAAATAGAGAAGATTAACAAAAGAGCTAGGCAGAAGAACAGTCCATAAATCAGGTAGAGAGTTGGAAGCTTTGGTCTTGGCAACCCAATGCGCCACCTTGTTGTTAGAGCGACGTGTCCAAGTGAAGGAGAGGTGAAACTGTAAAGCAAGAGCACGAATGTCCAGTATCACAACACTAATTTCCCAAGGGGGAACCGTTTCTGAGACGCACAACTAAATCACCATTTATTTATCACTTTTTATTTCCACATTCGATAGATTGTGAGCTTGGATCATAAGGCAAGCCATGCGGACCGCGAGAGCTTCAGCAAGAAGGGCTGAGGAGGCACCTAGAGTCCTAGCATTGCCATCAATGAAATGGCCATTGGAATCCTTGAGGATTGCTGCAAGAGCAGCCTTGGAGGTCTTGTGGCAAAAGGCGGCATCACAATTAATTTTAAAACAGCCATGAGCAGGTGGGGACCAAGCTGAAGGCGGTTCTGGTGATGGGGATTCAAGAGGCGAGACTAAATTTTGAGAAGGCCGAAACAGAAGATCTCGTTCGGCCCATTCATGAGCAATACGCCGGAGGGTCGCCGAGGGGTCTACAGGAATACGGTTGAAGATGAATTCATTTCGAGATTTCCAAATATACCAACCTATGGTCGCCACTCTGCTGAGAAGTTGCATTGTTGCATCTTTGGGCAGACCTGACGCAATTAAATCATTTGTCCATGAAACCACATTAGGGATGGATCCTTTCTTCACTCTTAAATTGATAGCACTGCCAAACCAAACCGCTTTAGTCCAAGGGCAGTCAAAAAGTAGATGTTCCACAGTTTCAATCTCGGATTGGCATATGGGACAAAGCATTGAAGCACTGCATTTGCGTTTATAGAGGCCCGCCTTGGTTGCTAATGTGTTGTTACAAGCTCTCCACCAAAAGTGACGGATCTTGGGCAGGGTATCTATTTGCCACACTGATTTCCACAAACTGTCCACAGTGGCCATAGAAGAAGAAGGATCACGAGCTGAAGATTTACCATTGATAGTTCTGGCCAGAGCATACCCAGACTTTACCGAGTAAATCCCCGAATTGGTGTGATGCCAAACCAGGCAATCGTTTCTATCTTCCACCACTATAGGAATGGCTTGGATAGCTACATTTTCCTCATCAAAAATAGTGTCACCCAGAGCATCTAAATTCCAGGTTTTGAAAGTTGGGTCAATGATATCGGCCACATTGATAATATTGCATTCAATTGGCTTTGGAGAGGCAATTCTGTGACCCGCAAGAGATGGGATCCACCGATCTTCCCAAAAGCAGATGTGCTTACCAGATTGAATTTGCCAACGAGTTCCTTCTTGGAGTAAAGCTTGGCCTTTAAGGAGGCTGCTCCAAGCCCATGAAGCATTAGCTCCTTTTGTGGTCGTCATGAAGGTCGAGTTGGGGTAATAAAGTCCTTTATACATCATAGCCAGAAACGAATGAGGATATGAGAGAAGTCTTCAGCTCTGTTTTGCAAGCAAAGCCTGATTAAATTCTTCAAAATCCCGAAAGCCCATTCCTCCTATAACTTTGGGTTTGGTCATGTGATTCCAATTCGCCCAATGAATTCCCCTGTTGTTTGGGTCTCCCTTTCACCAAAAATTGCGAATCATGGTATTGAATTTGGATTGAAAAGCTTTAGGTAAATAAAAAAAAGCCATTGCATAAGTTGGTATGGCTTGAACGACTGATTTGATGAGAATCTCCCTTCCTGCTTGGGATAATAACTTTGATTTCCACCCTTGCATCTTGGCTAGTGCTTTCTCTAATAAGAACCCATAAGCCTCACTTTTCGATTTTCCCCAAGAGGTTGGAAGGCCTAGATATTGAGCTTTGGGGTTGGCTTTTGTGACACCCAGCAGATGACAAATAGAGTTGGATAGACTTGTAGAGGAGTTAACTGAAAATAAAGCACCAGATTTGTCAAAATTGAAAAGTTGTCCAGAAGCATCACTATACACCTTCAGAATTTTCAGAAATCCCATTGTACCCGATCGTATGCCTTGTTAAAATCCAATTTCAGAGTGACAGACTCCTTCCCTCCTTTTTTCTTATGTTTCAAATGATGAAAGGCTTTATGGGCTAAAAGGATGCTATCTGGGATAAAGCGACCGGGGACAAAAGCTGCCTGTTGCGGAGATATTAAATTCTTTAGGTGCACTTTGAGTCTATTTGCTAAGACCTTGGTAATTATTTTCAAGAGAAAGTTGCAAAGGCTTATGGTCTGTATTGTTTGAGGCTTTCCGGGGCAGCCATTTTAGGAATGAGAATAAGATTTGTGTGATTCACTTCTCCGATATGACAGCCACTCTAAAAAAAACTCCGCGCCGCTTGACAAACCTCTAAACCAAGAATATCCCAATGTTTATGGTAGAATAAACCTGGAAAGCCATCGGGCCCCGGTGCTTTCAAAGCCCCTAATTGAAAGGTAACAATTCGAATTTCCTCATTACATAGAGGCCGAAAGAGGGCATCATTCATTTAAGGTGTGACTGAGGTGCGAACAACAGAGAGTGCTTCCTCAAAGTCCCTTGGGCCCAAAGCTTTAAACAGAGTGGAAAAATAAGAAGTGGGGTGGGAGTTTATTTCACTCTCAGATTCTAAAACAGACCATCATCATTACGAAGCTTTACCAACTGATCTCTTTGGCGTTGCTGAATAACCGTTGCATGAAAGAAGGCAGAGTTGCGGTCCCCATAACTCAACCAATTTATTCTAGAACGTTGATGTTGGTACATTTCTTCCCGAAGCATCATAGTTTCCATCTCATATTGGAGTTGCCGAATTTGGGAGTCTATAGTGTCTGAATAAGGTAATTGTTGGAAAGAAAGAAGTTTGGATTTCAAAGCAACCAACCTCGATCTGTTATCCCTGAACTCATGTCGACTTCATTCCGAGAGACCCTTCTTACACTCTTGAAGTTTTTGGGCAATCTTTGCCATTAGAGAGCCCATTTGGCATTTAAACCAGCTAGCCTGAATAATTTCTGCACACCTCGAGCTTGTAGTCCACATGGACTCAAATTTAAACTGACGAGGGACTTGCTTTGGAGGAAAGAGACAATGTAGAACAAGGGGACAATGATCCGAGCCAAGGAAAGCTTCATGATGCAATTGTGCGAAAGGAAAGAGAAGTCTCCAATTGACTGTTGCCTAAGCCTTATCCAATCTTCCCGTAAGTAGTGTGATCCCCTCTGATTATTGGTCCAAGTGTATGGAGAGCCTTTAAATTCAAGGTCTATTAAGTCGCAGTCTGACATAAGTTGCTAGAAGGCTTCCATTCGAGAATGATTACAGGAAACTAATCCCTGTTTTTCTCAAGACTTGCCAATCTCATTAAGATCACCAATGCATAGCCAAGGGAGAGAATTTTCCAAGGCTAGCTTCTTAATATACTGCCAAAACACCCTTCTTTCAGCCCATCTAGGGGGAGCGTAGACGAAAGTTGCTAACCAGTCAGAACTGCAAACATTGTCTGAGATGATACACTTGAAAATATTCAGGGACTTGTGTATGATTTGAAGAGAGATATCATCTTGCCACCATAGGGCTAGACCACCAGAACATCCCACAGGATCAACATAACTACTATTAGTAAAATCAAGTCGACGACGGAAAACCTCGAGTTTCAGCTGCTTGTTCTTTGTTTCCATGAGGAAAATTATTTGAGGGCGATGGGTTCTACATAACCCTTGGAGGATCTGGAATGTCAGGGGTCACCCAATCCCTTGACAATTCCAACTTATAATCAACATGGATTTTGTGGCTGATTTGGGTCAGCCACTAACCCTTCAAGAATCTTACTCAAGTCAGGAGCAATGGTGGGGAATGGAGCCTCAAAACATTCAGAATCATGAGTTGCTTGGCTCACAACAATGGGCATTAGGTTAGGAAGTTCTATCCCTTCTTCCCCAGTTTGAATCTCAACATCCACCAAAAGTCCCTTATGCAGAAAACGACTCCCGCGGCCCCGAGGAGGTTTCTGTAGGTGCCGTTTGTAGATATTTCCATGAGAGAGGGTAATGGCATCGGTGGCCGGCGGAATACTGACTTGGTTGGTTATCAGAATATCTTGGGAGGGAGGGAGGGTGTTCAGCTCAAAGCAGTTTAGAGGGGCGGGTCTAAGAATGAGGGTTGTCTAGGTCTTTCCTTTTAAGAGAGAGGGATTTGATTGCTTTAGACAGACAGAGGTCCAGGGTATAAGACGGGTCCAAATTGTGTGGGGATGGGCCAAGAGAGTTTAAAGCTGAAATCATTTTACTAAGGCCCAGACCATTAGTTGGGATAGTAGGGGGTCTGTCACGTGGGCTGTCAGGAGGCTCTGTCACATAATATAAAGGCCCAGAAGTCACAAGCTTGGATAAAGGGGTGGACTCATAATATTTTGGTCTATGAGCGTAGTCCGGTCCAACAAGCCTAGTTCAGAATTGGATTGGCCAGCTGGGGAAGATAAGGAGGGAAGGAGAGCAATACTAACCGGTACTGGCAGTTGAGTTGTTGGGATAACAGTCAAGCTCTGTGGTATAGGGGAATTACTGCCAGCTGTCTCTAAGACCGCAGTGGAATGTGCGCATGACTCCACACAGGGTAGTTGAGGCTCGTTGTCCTTGCAAAGACTACGTGGTGCAGGAACATTTGTTTTTGAGGAAGACGGTGGTGAATTTAGGTTGCGCCGGCTGCCAGAAAAATCAACAGAGCGGCCACCAATTGCCCCAGAAGACGCATTCAGATTTCTGGCCATTCTAGCTTGAAATTTTGGTCCATAACTAGAGACATTTCCTTGCTCTTTGGAGGTGTATTTACATATCTTATTATCATGGCCAAGTCTTCCACAGTCATAACAGAACTCAGATAGCTTCTTAAATCTGAAAGTGGCCCAAATATCCGAACATCAGCGGGAACGTTTGAGCCAAATCCCTTTTGGGAGAGGATAATGGGTATTGATCTCCACACGGACTCTCAAAAAACTTCGGTTTAAAAGGAGGTCGTTGTTCTGAGCCTCCACATGTATGAAACGGCCAATCCGGCGGCCTATCATTTCACCCGTCGTCCTGGTCATATTGTTAAAGGAGAGGCCATGAATTTATACCCAAAACGAACACCATTGGAAGTCCACCTCCACCACTGTTTGCCTAGGTGAGAGAAGTTGAAAAACGAGAAGATGACCCATAATAGACCAAGGGCTGTCCCTCATAATCCGGTTCGAGTCGTCTTCTTCGAAAAAATGGAAGAGGAAAATGTTTTCAGTCCAGTGGGAAATGGATAAGCTACCTCGGGTTTTCCACGCACCAGAGATAATAGTGGAGACCGCATTCTTATTAAGTGTTTTGGGGGCTAATATTTTGCCAATGAGACATAGCTTTGAGAGGGCCTCAGCCTTATTGGTCTCCTCCTCGAGAACAAGCTCTTTCCAAGATGCAGAAGGCGGGTATGAGGAAGCCATAGGTAGCAAGAGATAAGGAGGAGGAGAAGATGAGTAATAAGAGATAAGCAAAGGGGA
Organism: Camellia lanceoleosa; assembly: GCA_025200525.1. NCBI lineage: Eukaryota > Viridiplantae > Streptophyta > Magnoliopsida > Ericales > Theaceae > Camellia > Camellia lanceoleosa. The sequence goes on along the minus strand of CM045765.1, from coordinate 138,693,828 downwards.
ACGGAGGTAGAGACAGGAGGTAGAAAGCAGAGTAAAGAAGAGAGAGAGAGAGAAAGAGAGAGAGAGAAAGGGACTCAAACCCAAAACAAGCTGCACTAGGGTAGGGAGGCTCTCATTCAAGAGAGAGAGGCTCTCATGCTAGAGAGAGAAACTTTTGAGTTTTTACTAAGTATAGTTAAGGGTCTGAATTGAAACTAATAACAGAGTTAAAGTTCAAAGAAAATACAGTCAAGAGTTGCAATTGATATAATTGAACTGTGGAAAAAATGAATCTGGTCAAAATGGATCGGAATTGGGTTAAACTAATAAGATTAGAGTGGAAGTTTTGAAACCCAAAAAAGAAAATGACAAAGGAGGGAATGAGGGAAAAAATGAACAAGTCAAAATTAGATCAGATCTATATTAAAATGATTAGACTAAAGTAAGTTGGATAAACATGTTTATTGATTAAGAGATTCAACTTGTGTGTATGTTAATTCTCACAAATACAATGTGAATTCAACGAGTTCTGATTTGACCAATTAAACATGCAACTAACCACCAAGGGTAGTAGCCTAGTAGGTAAGAGTTCACTCATATTGGGTTTGATAAGTAGTGTTGGAAATTTTGGTTTTATAAGGCTTATTTTGGGTCAATTTTGAACTTAAAATTGAGTGGACCCCAAACGTCTTTTGGGGTGGGTCCGAAGAGGTAATATGTTCCTTACTGCATAGTAAGTTACACGGTGAAGACGATTCGTCAAAACTATTTATGAGTGAATGGGAAGTTGACGTTGTTTTCGGGTTCGTGAAATGGACAATTAAATAAGTAAATGTAGATTTATTTGATATGGGTTGTCCCACATTGAAACTTTAAGAGAGTTTTTGTGTGTATATAAGCTTTAGATTACAATACTTAGGTTGGGCCCCAAGGGGCACCCCAAGTTTGTAGAAGGGAGGAGTAATTGACAAAGTGAACCTTAGCCCAAACCACAGTGCACCACCACCGCCGTCCGCTCTAGCCGTGCCGGGTACAGTTGTGGGTCATGTCAGTTATTTTGGAGAAATTTTTTTCCAATTAATTCAAAATTTGAATTTAATTTTTTAACCTTTGTTACCTCTTCCAGTCCAATTTTTTCAAAACTAATTAAACTGTTCAAACAGTTTTCAAATCTGTTTGAACCCGAACAGATTCATTTCTGCCAAACAGGTTTTTGAACTGCAGCAGTTTTCCAACAGATAGAAACTGCTGGGCAGTTATTTGTTGCACTTATCCAATTTGAATTTGCATCTGTTCACTTCAAATTATGTACCTGTTCGGGTCTATATATTTCTAGATCTGTTCCAGCATTTGGCATTCTGAAAAATTCATTTCTTTTGCCTTCTTTTTGCTCTTTTGCATCAATTACTCTTCATATTATTTTAAGGAAAAATTCAGAGAGTTTAGAACACAGGTTTTGTTCGCCGAACAAATTGTTTGTAGTGCTACTAAAATTTGTGAAGATCATTGTATCTTGAGAGATAGACACTATTTAACCGTAAGCACCGTAGCGGGGTGAATTTGTCTTAACGACAGAGTGTCGCACACTCGAATTGATTTATTATTATTATTCTTCGATTTGGTAAAATAATTTTAGTAAATTATTTATTTTATTTGTTTGATTTAGTTTCAATTTATTTGTACACAGAAGATTGTTCCAATAATCTTAAGACAAATTCGAATTATTTTGTTTATACAAAATTTTTCGTTTCTTTCCTTTCTTCTTTCTTCTTCTTACAGAAATTATTTTCTGTAATTTTACAAAAATAATATTCTGGTTGGAAGACAAATAGTAGTAATATACTGTTTGACAGATAGTAGTAATATACTATCTATTTTCTTTAACAACTAGTAATAATATACTGGTGTCATTAACAATTCAGAATATTTATTTGTGAAGTTTGTCAGAAATTAATTTTGGTTTTCATAAATAATTTCTGAGTGTTCATTAATTAAAATTCTGTTTCAGTATTTTAATTATTGAAGTGTTACAGAAATTTAATTTTCTGTGTGGAATTAATTTGGTTAAATAAATTTTGTTTTATTTTCAAATTAATTGGAAATAAAAGTTACATTCTCGTTTCTTTTATTTTTACAGAATTTCATTTTGTGAATTTGGATTAATTTTCTGTGTAATATAAAATTCTAATTCTAATTTTGTTTTATAATTTAGAATTCATGGCTACTAAAACAAATGCTCAAATAAGTACTGGTATGGTGGCTACAATTGCGCCAACCCCTCTCTTGTTGTGACAGTACTGGTAAATCACGGTGAGAAGTCAGAGAAGTTCTCTAGAACTGATTTTAAAAGATGGTAGCAGAAAATACTGTTCTATCTTACAACTCTGAACCTAGCTCGTTTTCTTCGTAAGAATACTCTTACTCTGAACAAAGAAGAAATTGATCGGCAAGTCGTTGCTGTGGTCGATGCCTGAAAACATGCTGATTTTGTAATAACCCGACCCTTGTACATGTTTTCTGATATACTTTGAGTCCCTTATTCTATGTATTTATATGCTTGTTGTAAAATTTCGTGTGAAGTGAAGTTTAATTGAATGAATCTTATGAATATAGATTCATATCTGTTTAGTAGGAGAAATATCTATTACAAATATAATGTTCAGATCAGAAATTGAAGGCCTTAGAGGCTTGATAATTTGAAATTAATTTTATATTTGAGATCAGCATGATTTTTAGGTCATAATATGATTTTCTGTGAAATTTTGATTTGAAATGATTAAACTGATTGATTTTTGTCTTTATTCACTTTATATATATAGATATCAATGCTTCTTATACATTTGACTTGGGAACCATCACTCAAAAATATCTCCTAGAGAGAGTGAGAGGATAAGAGAGTTTGAGAGGGAGAAGAGAGTTCCACAAGGAAGAAAGTTGGGAAATTGAGAGAGATTGGAGAGATTTGAGCTTAAGGTATATGAAATCTACTTTGAATAACCCCTCTCTTGATCTTAATAAGAACTTCTTGTGCTATCATGTAAGTTAAGGTTGTAATAGAGGTTAAGGGTTGGTTAATTGAGGAATTGGGGAGCTATTCTTAATATTTGGTTATGTTGGAGTTATATTGATTTGAGCTCATTTATGTAAACAAATGGCTATATGTATGTATATATGTGTGAGGAAGTGGAAATTCCATGGAATTGGATTGTGTTCATGAAATGGAAAAGAAGTAACTTAGTTGGGTTTGTAACTTACAATTCTTGTAACATTATACACTTATAATTTATGTTATTATAATGTTGAACCATTGTATTGCATTAATCTTTCTTAATTTGTGCTTTATGTTGAATTTGCTAAGTGAAGAGTTGCTTGAATGTCGGACTGCTTAAACGAGAGAAATCGCTGCACGTGCGGAAAACAGAGCATTTTAGGACTTTGCATTCTGAAAAATATGCACGTGCAGGAACCCTTGCAGCACGTGTGGGGCTTACAGCCGCACGTGCGGCCCATGCTGCAAAATTTTATCTGCTCCGTTTTACGTGCTTGACCTTCTGATATTTTTGAAATATGTGTTTGATGCTTTTTGAGAAAAAGAACTAATTTGTGAATTGTGATTGTGTAGGGCACAATCCGGGAGGAACTAACGTTCCACTGCAGCACAGTGAGTAATAGTAGCGTAATGATATGCTATGTTTACTTCTTGTGCTTATGATTTACATATGGTTGTTGAGAATGACATATACTACGGATATTGCACTCTGACCGAATTAACGAATATGATGAAACGGTAACATCGAAACGGACCTATGGTCATTCCGTATAAAAGTGGGCCCCATGGCCGTTATGATGTGAATTGCTCTGCCCCTATTAATGTAATGGTACATTTGCCTTTTGATCATCGTTAATATTAATGTTCAGCTATTCACAAGACAACTATGTCGACTTACAATAAACCATGGGAAAATCTAAGTGCATCATTGGGCAGTAGTACGTTCTGTTTACTGTTGATAGTTAATATTAACATTCTGTTATCTGCAAGTTAGTGGTACTGATTCATGACGAACAAATGGAATGTATGTGCATTATGAAACTATGGTATCTATGTATCTCTGGAATCGCTCAGTCTGTTAATAATTATCATTAGCACTCTGTTAAACGCAAATTAACTATGTTACTCATGTGAATGATTGAAAGAATCTGTGTGCCTCTGGATAACTCTGAGACTAACTGCTCCGTGATATTCGCCTATGGTCATTCTTCAGATAATCTGTTAGGCCTATGGCCGTTCTGTATAACCTGTTGGGCCTATGGCCGCTCTGTATAATCTGTTAGGCCTATGGCCGATCTGTATAATCTGTTGGGCCTGAGGCCGCTCTGTACAATCTATTGTTATCTGGGCCCAAGGCCATTCTAGAATGTTTACAAGATAAGATTAATATATGACCTCTGCACTTATATACATTATGAATATTACATTTCAAGTTTAGTCATTAAATTATTTGAGTGCTATTATTCACTAAGCCTTGCTCACTTTGTGTTATGTCTGTTTCTGTAGGCAATCAACCTGGATGTCGGTCTTAATTCAGCTTTGGTCACCCCTTCTTGGTCAAGCCATGTAGAGAAGCTTATGCATTTTGTGGGGTTCCCTTAATGACCCCTGGTTTGGTCTTTAATCTTTTGTCTAATGTAATTAGTCGTGTATAACCTTCTTTACCAACATTTTTGTTGCATGCCCACATGCGAGGTTGGTTCTGTACATATGTCCACATATGTTATTGTGTGACTGCAAATATCTGCTTTTCATACATCTGTCTATCATATTTGGAACCGTTTAATGGCACATTGAGATCCTGACATATAGGTATGAGCTCAATGGATGTTAATTTATATTATTTTATGTGATTAAATGCTTTCATTCAGGCCCCATATGTTGTATATGTCGAATGTCCGTTTCTGAAATGTTCATGCTCAAACTTTTAGGGGCGGGTTTGGGGCGTAACAGATTTTCTCTGCCGAAATTACATCTTGAACAGACTTGACAACACATTATACAACGTCTACAGTCCTATCAAAATAGCAAAAGAACTTTAGGAGTCTTTGGAGAAAAAGTACAAAGCAGAAGATGTCAGCTTAAAGAAATTTGTGGTTGGCAAATTTCTAAATTTTGTGATGGTTAATTCTAAGACTGTGATTAGCTAAGTTCAAGATCTCCAACTTATTCTGCATGACATTCACGTAGAAGACATGTCTCTCAGTGAATCCTTCCAAGTGCAGCCTTAATTGAGAAATTACCACAAGGCTAGAAAGAATTCAAGAACTACCTCAAATACAAGCGCAAAGAAATGTCTTTAGAGGAATTAATTGTGCGTTTGAGGATTGAGGAGGACAACCGCAATTCAGAGAAGCGGGCTGGTAAGCATCCAATAGAGTCTAAGGCAAATATGGTAGAACATGCTCAAAAAGCAAAGAAACAGAAGTTTTCTGGAGAAAGTTTATTACAAGGCTCTAAAGGAGGGGAAACTAAAAAGTACAAGTTTAATGGCAAGTGTTACATCTGTGACAAAGAGGGACATTGGGCCAAAGATTGTCGTGGCAAAAGCAAAAGAAAAACAAGCAAGAAGCCTGCTCAAGCCTATATGACCGAAGTGGACAACATTTCCAATGGTGTAGATGACATCAATCTTTCTACAGTTGTTTCCGAGGCAAATCTTGTCAAATATCCTAAGGAATGATGGGTGGACATTGGTGCTACTCGCCACATTTGTGCCGACAAAAAGATGTTCACATCTTATTTTACAGTAGACAACGGTGAACAACTTTTTATGGGCAATTCCTCAACTTCCAAAACTGAAGGACAATGAAAGATTGTATTTAAGATGACATCTGGAAAGGAACTCATTCTCAACAACATGCTGCATGTACCGGACATTTGCAAGAATCTTGTTTCTGGATCTTTGTAGAGTAAAAATGGGTTTAGGCTAGTTTTTGAAAGTGACAAGTTTGTACTTACCAAAAACGGGATGTATGTAGGAAAATGTTACATGTCTGATGGCCTTTCCAAAATGAATGTAATGACTATTGTACCCTCTGTTATTAATAAAAATACATCTTCTTCTTACTTGCTTGAGTCTTCAAATTTATGGCATGGTAGACTTGGACATGTTAATTATGGATATTTGCGTAGATTAATTAATATGAAATGATTACCTAAATTTGATATTGATTCAAATTATAAATGTGAAATTGCGTTAAGGCAAAATTATCCAAAACTCATTTTTATTCAATTGAAAGAAGTACGGAACCACTTGAATTAATTCATAATGACATTTGTGATTTTAAATCAATTCAAACTAGATGTGGGAAAAAGTATTTTTATCACTTTTATAGATGACTATACTAGATATAGTTATGTTTATTTAATTCGAACTAAAGATGAAGCTTTGGAAACTTTTATTCAATATAAGAATGAAGTTGAAAATCAACTTGGTAAGAAAATTAAAAAATTTAGAAGTGATAGAGGTGGTAAATACGAATCATCTTTTGGTAAATTTTGTAAAGAACATAGAATAATTCATTAAACCACTGCTCTTTACTCACCTCAGCAAAATGGAATTGTTGAAAGGAAAAATAGGACTTTAAAAGAAATGATGAATGCCATGTTAATAAATTCTGGATTACCTCAGAACTTGTGGGGGAAAGCTATACTTTCTGCTAATTATATTTTAAATAAAGTACCCCGAAAGAAAGTGAATCAAACACCTTATGAAATGTGTTATGAGAGCGTACCATCCTACAAATACTTAAAAGTGTGGGGGTGTTTGGCTATAGTGGTTATTCCTAATCCTAAAAAGACTAAGATAGGTTCTAAAACCATTGATTGCATTTTCATTGGTTATGCAAAGAATAGTAGTGCATATCGGTTTTTGATTCACAAATCAAAACATTTCGAAATGCATGTAAATACTATTATTGAATCTCAGAATGCATCTTTCTTTGAATATGTGTTTCCAAATAAAACTGGACAAGAGACTAGTACTAACAAAAGATCTCATGATGCTATTACCAGTCAGGATCAAGAACATGATCAAGAACAAGAGCAAGAGATAGATCAAGATGAGGAAGAGGAACCTAGACGTAGTAAACGTGCTAGAACCTCAAAGTCTTTTGGTCCAGATTTTCTAACATTTTTGTTATAAAATGAGCCTTTAACTTTTAAAGAAGCTATGTCCAGTCCTGAAGCACCTTTATGGAAAGAAGCTATCAATAGTGAAGTTGAATCCATCTTGCAAAATCACACTTGGGAATTGGTGAATTTGCCACCAGGTTGTAAACCTCTTGGATACAAGTGGATTTTCAAGAGACAAATGAAGTGAATGGATCTATTGACAAATACAAGGCAAGACTTGTGGTCAAAGATTTTAGACAAAAAGAAGGTCTTGATTACTTTAACACATATTCACCAGTTGCTAGAATAACATCCATTAGAATGCTAATTGCTATTGCATCGTTGTACAATCTAAAAATTCATCAAATGGATGTGAAACCACTTTCTTAAATAGTGAGTTGGATGAAGAAATTTACATAGAACAACCAGAAAGATTTTCAGTTGCAGGAAAAGAAAAGAAAATGTGTAAATTAATTAAATCATTATATGGTTTAAAACAGACGCCAAACTAATGGCATGAGAAATTTGACAAGGTAATGATGTCAAATGGATTTAAAATTAATGAGTGTGACAAATGTGTTTATATTAAAAACATAGACAAATGTTATATTATAGTATGTCTTTATGTGGATGATATGCTCATCATTGGTAGTAATAGTGAAATGATAAAAACTACCAAGAAAATGTTGAATAAACATTTTGACATGAAGGACATAGGCATTGCTGATGTAATTCTTGATATGAAAATTACCAAAACATCAGAAGGTTATGCTTTATCACAATCTCATTACATTGAGAAAATACTTGACAAATTCAACAAAGATAATGATCATCTTACTAGAACACCTGTGGATATTAATTTGTTTCTTTCTAAAAATGTACAGCAAAGTATTTTTCAATTAGAGTATGCCCAAATTATTAGAAGCTTAATGTACTTGATGAACTGCACTCACCCAGATATAGCTTATGCAGTAAGTAAATTAAGTAGATATACGAGTAATCCAGGAGTAGAACACTGGAAAGCTATTATAAGGGTTCTTAGATATCTCCAATTTACTCATAACATTGGGCTTAATTATACTAGATATCCAGCAGTATTTGAAGGATACTGTGATGCAAACTGCATATCGGACACTAGAGACTTGAAATCCACCAGTGGGTATGTTTTTACTCTTGGTGAGGTGGTTGTGTCTTGGAAATCTTCCAAACAGACTTGCATTGCTAGATTTATTATGGAATTAGAATTCATAGCTTTAGACAAAGTTGGGGAAGAGGCAGAATGGTTTCACCATTTCCTTGAAGATATTCCAATGTGGCCAAAACTGGTGCCTATTATATGCATACATTGTGTTAGTTAATTAGCAATTGGTAGAGCACAAAGTCATATGTATAATGGTAAGTCACGTCACATTCGTCGTCGACATAACACCGTGAGATAACTACTCTCTTATGGAATTATTTCCATTGAATATGTGAAGTCTAAAGACAACATAGTGGATCTACTAACCAAAGGGTTAGCAAGAGAGCTAGTTAAGAATTCATCGAGGTGAATGGAACTTAAGCCTATTAAATAAGAGTTACCACAACGGCAACTCAACCTAGTTGACTGGAGATCCCAAGATCTAGGTTGTGTATGACTCAGAAGGATCACTGGGGAGTCAAACTCCTACCCATTTGTAGGATGAAATAGTGATGTATGCAGCATTTTAAATTAAGTAAAATTTAATAATTCTTATATCTAGGTAAAGCTAGTGGAGTATGGCAGAATATTCTTCATAAGAATCACTTATGTGAGTGTGAACTGAGCCGGTTCTATGAGATTTGTGAAGGGCTACAAGTCTTTAGAGCACTCATGAAAGATCAGGTTATTCAAGGCCAAAATGAACAAAATAGTGAGAACTAATCTGTGTCTAGGGATATACTGTGTGAGTTCTATTGTCTTGGTTTACACAAACGGCTGAACAGTTCAAGACACCATGTTCACTGGTTAGCTAGTAAATTCGATAGTGTTTTACAAGGGAATGTTCAAAGCCAAAAGCTACCTATCCTTTGCAGAATACTTCCAAATTTTGTACTCTCTGTATTTAGATCATATTGTTGCATTTTCTCTCCGACAAATTTCATTCCATTCATGTGGGGGATTGTTGGAAATTTTGGTTTCATAAGGCTTATTTTGGGTCAACTTTGAGCCCAAAATTGAGTGGGCCCCAAATGTCTTTTGGGGTGGGTTCAAAGAGGTGATGTGTCTTGCTGCATGGTAAGTCACACGGTGAAGACGGTTTGTCAAAACCATTTATGAGTGAATGGAAAGTTGACGTCGTTTTCAGGTTCATGGAATGGACAATTAAAGAAGTAAATGTAAGTTTCTTTGAAATGGGTTATCCCACATTGAAACTTTAAGAGAGCTTTTGTGTGTATATAAACTCTAGATTACAACACTTGAGTTGGGCTCCAAGGGGCACCCCAAATTTGTAGAAAGGAGGAATTATGGACAAAGTGAACCTTAGCCCAAACCACCACACACGCATGACACCCGTCCGAGCCGAGTCGTGCAGAGCGCAGGTGTAGGTCAGGTCGGTTATTATATTAAATTTTTGGAGAAAATTTATTTGAATTTTTTCTAATTAATTCAAAATTTGAATTTAATTTTTTGACCTTTGTTACCTCTTCCAGTCCATTTTTTCAAAACAGATTAAACTGTTCAAATAGTTTTCAAATTTGTTTGAACTCGGACAAATTCATTTCTGCCAGACAGGTTTTTGAACTGTAGCAGTTTTCCAACAGATAGAAACTGCTGGGCAGTTATTTGTTGCACCTGTCCAATTTGAATTTGCATTTGTTCACTTCAAATTACGTACCTATTTGGGTCTATATATTTCCAGATCTATTCCAGCATTTGGCATTCCGAAAAATTCATTTCTTTTGCCTTCTTTTTGCTCTTTTGCATCAATTACTCATCATATTATTTTAGAAAAAAATTCAGAGAGTTTAGAACACAGGTTTTGTTCGCCGAACAAATTGTTTAAAGTGCTACTAAAATTTGTTAAGATCATTGTATCCTAGGAGATAGATGCCATTTAACTGTCAGCACCGTAGTGGGGCGAATCTGTCTTAAGGATAGAGTGTCACACACTCGACTTGATCTTTTATTATTATTCTTCAGTTTGGTAAAATAATTTCGGTAAGTTATTTATTTTATTTGTTTGATTTAGTTTCAATTTATTTGTACACAAAAGATTGTTCTAACAAGTGGCTCTCAGATCGACTCTTTGAATTTTATGAGATTCTTATCTACTTTTACTCTTAACTTTTGGTTAGTAGGACTTTTGAAGAGTTAAGGTCAAGTTATGGCTTAATCTGTCTTAGAGTTAGGGTTAAGTTATGACTCTGTTTTGAGAGAGTGCCTGCAGTTATTCTGTCTAGCTTCACATCGAGTAAGGATTCTTTTAGTCACATCCAAGGAAGATTGCTATGGCTGGTAGCTCCTTCTTACTTCTTTCTTTTCTTTTTCTTTTTTCTTTTTTTTTCTTTTTTTTAAAAAAATTATAATTTATAATTTTTTTATGAAGCAAAAAGGTAAACATGAAGCCGAATATGACAAGTAACAAATTCACCTTTTTGTGACCTTAGTGATGGATGAAGCTATCTAATTGATTCAAAATAATTTGTGGTTAAAGTCCCAAAAGTCAAAATTAAAATTGAAAATATTACCATTTTACATGAATTCATAATTAATCTCATATAATTGCAGTTGTATTCTTTCATATTTTATTCACATGCCAACCAATTAGCAAATGTACAAAAAAATATATATATATATATATTCTTTTTATTAATACTCAATTTGATTTCGCAAGAAAACATACAATAAGATACATATGCCACTCCTACATAATATATTCTTCGACTACTTGAATCCATCCTAGATTGCCTAACCCATGTTTCAACTAAAACTAAAAATAAAAACTTCATAGCATTAACCTTGTGAATTTTGTAGTTGAAAAATTATGCAATCTTAAATGCAATTTTTAGTTGTAGATTTTAATTTAAATACCTACTGAACATGAATGGAGGATTGGCATTGAAATACTTTTCATAATTGAGTGGACAACTTGTAACAAAATATTTAATAAGAAAGTTAGCCTAGTGGTTGTGTAGTACTTTGTGGTATGAGGTTACAATTGAAATCATATGGAAAAGAATTTGATATCCTTTATTTCTCTTTTAGTATGAGGGTTGTATTATGTGATTTTTGAGTTGGGTTAAGTGGTTTCTTTGGGTTAGTTGTTAAATTTGTAGATATACAACTGTTCATTTTAATTTTAGGCCACATTTGGCAACCTTTTATTTTAGTTAAAAAGTCAATAAGTCACAATAAGTTATCACATCACTCTCTTTACTTTTTTGCACATCTTTTCATAAAAAGTCAAAAAGTTACTAAAACAGCTTATTCCCAAACGAGGCCTAAGTATTTATATATTTGTAATTAATCTTCTATTGATTGACACCCCCTCAAAAAAAAAAAAAAAAAAAAAAATTGTGACAATATTAGTCACAATTGATTTGGTTTTGATGTATTCTATTACTTATTGGACTAGGATTTGAGGAAACTCTTATTTCATCAACCAGAATTTAGTTTTAAATTTTTTAATATTGTATTTGGTTGGAAGATTTAAGATGAGATTTGGAAAGAAAAAGGAAAAAGGTGAGTGAAACAATGTAAAATGTATGTATATTTTATTTATATTTCACATACATTTTTCATTTTCTTTTCCAAATTTCTTTCTAAATTCCCTAATCAAACACAACGTAAAGCTTTGATTTGGGTGTTTTTTTTTTTTATTGGTTTTGGATTGGAGAAGATTCATTGACTATTTATATGAAGACTTTTTGTTGGACCTGATACATATGCTGTAAGTATTTTGTGGGTGTTGATTTTTGACCACACAACCAAACAGGGAACTCAGTTGCAGAGCACCGGTAGAATAGATTAAGCCCGAACAACCTGTCACAGAAAGATAAGAATCTGGCAGTGGTTTGTCCACCCCGGGAGCACTCCGATGATCAAGTCAGTAATCAATATTTCTCAAAGATAGCAAATTATGCTTAAACTCACAAGAAAGAACTTACTGCTCACAGTATATCACACCTCCCTGAGACCCACGAGGGTGCCCTTTTTTTATAGCCAACACTGACCTGATCCCTGTAAAAACCTCATTTCAGTGGACTTAAGCTCGATGCTCATTCTGAATTCTCAGCTAGATAGGGATAAACCCCCTAAGAGCTTTATCTTTATCTAGACTGAGATCCTCCCCTGTTCTAGGACTCTTGCCTCTTATCTACTTATCTCGGATTTCGGTATCTCCACAGATAACCTCGGCCTAGTCAAGATCATCTCGGCGCATGACCAAGTCACGTGGAACCTCGACTGACACTTCGGCGCCACCTTAGTCACGTGCTGTCATTCATAAAATGTGTCCCCACAACTGCCCCCTGGGTTTTTTTTTATCTCGGCAACCTGAGCTAATGGAACTTACATCATTTGTTCAAATATCATGTCGGCTAAAGTTCACTTTTCTCTTCGACCGAGATCATGACCTGTCAACTTCATATAACCAGGAATCAACTATCTGCTTTACCAAGGATCAAGAACCAAGAATCAATTTCTTTAAACCTTTCAACCGAGACCGCTTCTATAGCCGAGATCATGGCCTCATTACTTCAAGAATTGCAAGAGCTTTGGCTGCGCATGAGTTGTCAAGTACAGTTTTTTCAACCGTTTTTCTCTCTACGTGTCTTTGCCCCATTGGTTCGTACTAGACACGAGATGTCAAGCTGCGTCAATTCTGCTCACGCCGCCTGACAGACACGTCGCCCAAAGTGTATTCATTCTATTTTTGCCTCCTGTTCAGTTTTTGACAACACACACACACACACACACACACACATTCTTTCTCTCTCTCTCTCTCTCTCTCTCTCTCTCTCTCTCTCTCTCTCTTTACTTAGAGTTTCTCTCTCTAAAAATTTCCCAAACCGCCAGTTTCATACCCTCGAAGTTCTGCAACTGCCTCTTCCGTCACCACCAACACGCCTTTCATCATTTGACTTTGATTGTTCAAGTCGTCTGACTCCGGCATATCTCACTCCGGCGTCTTCTTCTTCGACTCCAGTCAGTAAGTCTTTGATTTCTATTCGTATTTTTGTTTATATTTTTTAATAAGTTGTACTGTTCTTCGCTATACTGTTTTACATTGTGTCTATTTAAATGCCTCACATGTTGCCATTGAATCTATTTTCTGTTTTTCGTCTATCCTCATGTTCTGGTCATCGTGAGTCATTTCTGGTTTCTTGAATCTCATCATTTAGAATGTCAAACATGCTTGTTTGCGATTTGTGCTATTCAATCTATCTCTGTGTCTATATACACTGTTTGTGGTTCTTGCACATACATATGCACTGTTCATGTGTTTGATGTTTTAATAATTTGTCACTACTCTTGACTTTTGCACATTTGCACACACTTACTCAGTGTTATTGAATCTCTATTGCTTTCTTGAGTCTAAATCATGTTCTTTTACGTTTCTCTTTGACTTGTTTTCCAAATTCTTGCCCTTGCACCTTTGTTTTCGTGTTTAGTTTTTTGGTTTGGGATTTGCCTAGAAACTAAACACTTAGGTAAAACTAAAACAAACTCTCCTTAGATCTTCAAAAACCCTAGTTTTAGTGCTTGTTTAGAATTTAGCCGAGGTCTTTAGACCTATACCAGTCACTTTTTTCCTGAAATCTTACTCCAACTTCACTAAGCCGACATTATGGGTATATTCAGGTAAAGGGTAGACACCCAAGAAAAGCTTGAGCACTTTAGGCAGGAGTTCTCTATCCCAACCGACGTCTACTGGAGATTAGCTGGGGATGAGGACTCTATCATGCCTGATGAAGACTCCATGCCCTTCCCCGTTGTTGCATTCATTAAGTGTGGACTTCAATTTTCCCTAGACACTCTCTTTCGAGAAATCCTTCACTATTACAAACTCAACCCCATATAACTTGCCATAAACTCATATAGGATTATCGATGGCATAATCGAACTAGCACACCGAGAAAAAGCTAGGATTACATTAGTCGACATCCAATTCTGTTATACCATGTGTGGCCTCAAGTCTGAAAAAGGCTACATATACAACCTCAAACCCAGATCCACCACCTTCAAACTTATAGCCGACCTCTCAGATTCAAACAATGGTGCAATAGATGACTATCTGATCGTCTTGGGCAACTGAGAGTTTGCACCAGATGACGAACTTCATCTCTTCCCGCTGCGCCGAGGAGTGTTTAAGAAGAGTAATGGTAAGAACTGAGTCATCCATAACTCTACCTTAGTTAAGACTCGTCAACTTATCTGTCGACTTTAATGTTTGCTTCGTTGTTTTTGCAGCTCTTCCCCAGCCATCAAAGGACTTCCGCCAGACCTCCTTCCCAAGCCCATATCTGAAAAGGCTACTGGGCTTGCTTATTGAAAAACGTAAGGCCCCACTATTGCTCAATTACATTCCGACCAACAAGTTTGGCCTTTCTGGCGTTTCCCGCCAAAGCAAGACTCCTCTTTTTGCCACAACTCCACCAGCTACTTTATCACCAAGGCCAGACTAGGCCTTTTCCTCAGATTCAATAGAGCAGCCATCTACCTCGGCTCCTCAGCTAGATCCTCTACCCTAGCGCTGACGTCGATATCGACGTCGAGGTCCTCCGAATGCCTCTACCGGCAGAAGTCGCAGCTGCCGACGATGAGAAACTGAGGCATTGGCTTACGATCTAACCAACCCTCTCATAGCCCTACCGGCAATTCATTTCAGCCCTAGAGTCACCATCGCCTCTACAGTTGACGAAGTGGGCTGCGCAAAAATAGTCCCAGACAACCTTTTTTCCGACATCCCTGGGGTGGTGTCTGTCCACTCCTCTTCTCCTTTTCAAACCCAGCCCAAGCCCAAAGTCAAAAGGATGAAAAGGGCCAAAGCCAAAGCCACCGCCATTGAAGTCAAGTCCGAGGACACAGTGCCAATTTCCAAATTGGCCGAAATAGAGAAGACTGTCTTTGCGTCCGAGAAGAGACCTGTCGAAGCTGAGGCATCCGACAAACCTCTACACACAAAAAAAAAAAATCGAGGTCCAAAGGTTCTACTCACCTCGGTGGTTTCCCAACTGACAAGCCCTAGGTCCCATTTGTCAGGGTGGGAGACCGACCTTTGTTAGTCGGGGACAACACCCTGGATAGTATGGAAGTCGATGCTGCCATTTCTATCGTCGTTTTGCTACCAGCCGACCTCAGCCTCATAGCCGAGCTGAAGGAGTATGAGAATTATGTGCTAATGATACAGCATTGCATCTTGGTAAGTCTCTTTACTTTATCTTTTAAAGTTTTTCAACACTTAGCCAAATTTTTACTAATCTGTTTCATTTGTTGCAGGCCATCCAACAAGGTCACTCTTTTGCGATAAAGACCAAGGCATTCAAGAAGGAGTTGATCGACAAAGCAAATGAGGAATCCAAGCTCCTTTTTCACTAAACTAGGTCGAGGCTCGCATCCGAAGCTTACTAGACTAGAACAAGGCTACCTTGGCTGCCAAAAGCAAGGTCGAGGAAAAAGCCGAAGCAGTTGAAAATGTTACCGAGGTCGCACTGGCCGAAGCAAAAGAAGCAAAGGAGAAGGAGGCCAAGGCTTAAACGGAGCTCCAAACGGCGCTCGCCACAAAAGAAGCCGAGCTCAAAGCTGCTGGTGAAAAGGCATACGCTAAAGGGGGAACCGATGTCCGAGACGCCTATAAGAAGCAAGTTAACCAGGCATGCAACAAAGGTCATACCCTTGGATGGATGACTGCGTTGAAAGAGTTGGCCGTTCCAGATGACTCACCTCTTTACGACACCAGCCGACTTGCTTTACCATTCTTTTTTACTCCAAGCCACTTTGAGGACGAGGCTGAGATAGAAGAAGATGTCGAGGCCAACAAGTCTGAAGAAGTGGTAGCTTTTGGGGTCAAGTCCTCAACTCTGAATGAGCAAGTCTTGGACTTGACACAAGATGATGAAGAGGATGAGGTCCTCAAAAGCACCTTTATTGAAATAGGCGCATCTGAGACCGAGATCGCTACTGCTGAAAGGAGCTTGGACAAGACTCTTCTTAAAATAGACGCCGAGATACAGGCTGAGAAATTAAAACAACTGTCTGCCGAGGCCGATACAACACCAACAGCCGAGGCTGATCAGTCCAAAACGCATTTGAAACTGAGATTACTACTGCGGAAATGAGCCTGGACAAGACTCTTCTTGAAATAGAAGCCGAGATACAAGATGAGAAATTGAAATAACTGTCCGCTGAGGCCGATACAACACCAACAGCCGAGTCTGATCAGTCCGAAACTACTGCAAAGGATCATAGTGCTTAGTTTTCTTCCTTCTTTCCTTTGAAATTTTTCTCTTTTCAATACTTTTTCCTTTCACTTTTGAATACTTGTGATAGTTTGTTGTTTTGGCCGGAGTGTCATCTCTTATAATTGGACGAGTAGTCTTTTATGCCAAGCTGATGCGCCTTTTGTATCTGAACAAGTTTCTTCTTTAAATGCATGCCTTCTTTTCTTCTAAGTGTTGAATGTATGCTTGTTTCTTTATGCTTTACTGCTTTTTTTTTTTTTTATGCATTGTACGCTTCCATACTTAGAATATTTTTGCGCTTCCACAACTTTCTTTGAGTGATTACTTCGGCTTAGAACACCATAGACAAGTATGACATCGGATCCACCCATAGTTGGTTACCTTAGACCAAACTATCTCGGAGTTCACCTTTTATTGTGATCTTGGTCAAACAACTCTTAAATATTTGATTCAAACATTTTTACAAGTGTTCTTCCATTATTTGTACTTGCTGTCTTCTAGCAGGACTTCATCTTTCCAACCCTGACAGCTTGGTTGGTTATCTCGGGTAATGAATACCTTGGATACCCCTTCTTTTATTATCTCGGCTAACTTCAACTTGTAAATTGTTCTAAATTTTCAACAAGTGTCAAGCCCAATCTAACTTGTAAATTTCTTCTAAAAATTTCAACAAGTGCCAAGCTCTCAAGCTTATTTACCATTCCTATTTCCTGCCCCCTAATGTGAACCTAAGATCCACTTAAGTTCACATTATGAGTTTATAATCTTTTGCCGAAGTCAGATTCAAACAAAGATTAACCGAAGTGTTCGACCTTGGTTTCTCTGTTAATCTAACTAAAGTGAACTTAGTTCCATTCTGCCGACACATTAAGCAAGTCTGATTTTATTCAATTGAGTTTAACTCTGCCGATGTGGCAAGTCTAAGTTAATTCAACTTAGTTCAACTCTATCATATGCTAGTATAATTCAACTATGCCATATAATAAGTCTAAGTTATTCGTCATGTTTCATTCAGAAATATCGCCAACTTAGTTCAACTCTATTATATGCAAGTATAATTCAACTCTGCCATATAATAAGTCTAAGTTATTCGTCATGTTTCATTCAGAAACATCGCCAACTTAGTTCAACTCTATTATATGCAAGTACAATTCAATTCTGCCATATAATAAGACAAAGTTATTCGTCATGTTTCATTCAGAAACATCGTCCTAAGACTGGTCAGTCCTATTGCACAAATTTCGAATTCATAAAAATCAAACTAGCATTTTATTATTACTTCGGCTAATAAAATTATGACATAAACTTTGAAAAACAAAAAAATAATGATAAAAAAACTTCAAATTGCGAGTGTTCTAAGGTCTTGGCAACTCCTTGCCATTAGTGTTTTCAAGCCGAAATGCCCTATTGCCCGCAACCGAGATAATTCTATAAGGCCCCTCCCAGTTTGGTCCAAGCTTGCCCTCCTTAGGATCCTTCTTGTTGCCGACAACTTTTCTCAAGACGAGGTCCCCAACTTTGAACTCTCTTGGGTTAACCTTCTTGTTGTAAACCCTAGTAAGTTGCTGCTGGTATGCCCTCAGCCGAATTGTTGCTCTCTCTCTTCTTTCCTCCAGCAGGTCTAGATCTCAGGCCAAGAATGCCTGATTAGTCCCATTCTCTACTCCCTGGGTTCTAATTCCAAGGATACCGACCTCCAGCGGGATAATTGCTTCAGTGCCATAAGTCATAGCAAAATGAGACTCCCCAGTTGATATCCTCGGCATAGTCCGATATGTCCACAAAATATTGGAAAATTCTTCCACCCGCTTGCCCTTGGCTACTTCCAACCTCTTCTTGATCCCATCCAAAATGGTCTTGTTAGATGCTTCTGCTTTCCCATTACTCTGGGGAAACTAGGAGTAGAATAGTATTTCTTAATCTTGTACTTGACACAAAAGCTCTAGAGCAGCTTATTGTCAAACTGTTTATCATTATCTGTTATTATTGCCCTTGGGATTCCAAACCTGGTGATGATGTTCTTCCATAGAAGTTCTTTACATAAATGTCTCGAATCTTTGTAACGGGTTTAACCTCTACCCATTTTGTAAAGTAATCTGTGGCTACTAGCAAGAACTTTCTTTGTTCGGTTGCCTGTGGCAGTGGTCCCACTAAGTCCATGCCCCACTAGGTAAACGGCCAATGGTTGGACACTGGGTTCAAATCTGCTGTTGGTTGATGCATCAAAGGGGCGAACCTTTGACACTTCTCACACTTTCTAACATAGGCTTTAACATCCTTTTGCATGTAGGGCCACCAGTATCCTTGGGATATGGCTCTATGGGCAAGTGACCTGCCCCTTGCATGGCTTCCACAAACTCCTTCATGTATTTCGTGCAAGAAGTCCTCAACCTGGAAGGGATGCACACATCTCAAACAAGGCCCAGGAAAGGACTTTCTGTAGAGATGACCATCTGCTAACAAACAGAATCTAACCGACTTCAATCTGGTCTTATGCGCCTCTTTGCGGTCATCCGGTAGCTTACCATCCCTTAGGAACATTACTATTAAATCCATCCAGCTTGGACCCATCTCTACACACATTGCTTCGTACTCTACGATCAGTGGTTCTACACTTGGGCTTGCTATAGCTGGCAATCCTGGAACAATGCTAGTAGTCTAACAGCTTCTTTGATATAGACTATCATTCTTTCATCTCGAGCTGCATACTCGTCTGTTACCTGGAAGGGATGCACACATCTCAAAAAAGGCCCAGGAAAGGACTTTCTGTAGAGATGACCATTTGCTAACAAACAGAATCTAACCGACTTCAATTTGGTCTTATGCACCTCTTTGCGGTCATCCGGTAGCTTACCATCCCTTAGGAACATTACTATTAAATCCATCCAGCTTGGACCCATCTCTACACGCATTGCTTCGTACTCTGCGATCAGTGGTTCTACACTTGGGCTTGCTATAGCTGGCAATCCTAGAACAATGCTAGTAGTCTAACAACTTCTTTGATATAGGCTATCATTCTTTCATCTCGAGCTGCATACTCGTCTGTTGCCTGATTCACAATAAGTTAGGAGTCACAGGAGACCATCACCTCATCGGCTTCCATTGCTACTGTTAACTTCAACCCTACAATCAGTGCCTCATACTCTGCTTCATTGTTTGAGGCCTTGAACCCCAAACGAATAAACTGCTCTAACATTTACCCATCTGGCGACACTAACACTACTTCTGCCCTCGCTCCTTGACGGTTTGAACTTACATCAACAAATAGGCGGAAGGAGTCACCGATGTAGATGTCGCAGAGCTTTGGTTTCTCTTATTTCTTTTGTTTTGCTGGAGTGAGGTTCTTGGGCCCCAGTTGGGTTTCTTTATGCTCCCCTAGGCATCCCAAGCCACAACTTACCAAAGTCCGACGCGGAATGGCACCAGGGGTGAACTCTGCCACAAAGTCGGCTAGAACCTGGCCCTTAATTGTTGTTATGGGCCTAAATTCCAAGTCATATTGGCTCAGCACTACTACCCATCTGGCTACCTTGCCTGTTAAATCTCCTTGCTGCGACAAGGACTTCAAAGGATGCTAAGTAAGCACCACAATTTTGTGGGCTTAAAAGTAGTGATTTAGTTTTTTCGAAGCCATCACTAGGGCTAGTTTCAATTTCTCCAAGGATAGGTGCCTGGTTTTTGCACCTACTAGGGTCTTACTTACATAGTATACCGCATTTTCTTCTCCTTCCTCTTCTCAGATTACTACCATGCTCACTGCTTGTTTTGAAACTACCAAGTATAGGAACAATTCTTCTCCAAGTACTGGATTTGACAAAACTGGAGCTGTTGTCAGGTACCTTTTTAAGTTGACCAAGGTGACTTCGCACTCTTTTGTTCACAAAAAATCTGTGGCCTTCTTTAACAAACTAAAAAATGGTTTACACTTATCAGAACTTCGACTGATAAACTTGTTCAAGGCTGCCACCTTGCCGATCAAAATCTGGACCTCCTTGGCTGACGTCGGGCTCTTTAAGTCAAGAATGGCCTTGATTTGATCTAGGCTTGCCTCAATATCCCTTCTGGTAACCAAGTATCCCAGGAACTTATCAGACCCAACTCCAAATGCACATTTCGAAGCATTGAGACGGAGCCGATATGTTCTCAGGATATCAAAAACTACCTTCAAGTCAGCCAGATGATTCCCAAGTTCTTTGGCCTTCATGACCATGTCATTAATGTACACTTCTACTGTTTTGCCAATCAGATGTCTGAACATCTTGGTCACTAATCTTTGGTAGGTTGCTCTGGCATTTTTTAACTCGAAAGGCATCACTCTATAGCAGTACAATCCTTTTGGGGTGATGAATGCAGTTTTCTCTTCATCAGGGGGATACATTGCTATCTGGTGGTATTCCCTGTAAGCATCCAAGAAGCCCATCCTCCCATACCCTAAAGTGGCATCCACCAGCTAATCAATTTTAGGCAGAAGGAAATTATCTTTAGGACAAGCCTTATTCAGGCTAATGAAGTCTACACAGACCCTCCACTTCCTATTCTTCTTTTTCACAACTACTGTGTTGGATAGCCAGGCTGGGTAGTTCACATCCCGAACAGGCTTGGCTTCCAACAGCTTGTCCACTTCTTTCTCTACTGCCTCCACATAAATCAACGTCGGCCTCCTTACCCGCTGAATGATAAGTTTAGCTGACCTGTACATTGAACCTATGGCAAGTGACGTCGGGGTCAATGCCAAGCATCTCATATGGTGTCCAGGTAAATACTTCAATGTTTGCTCGCAAGAAAGCCTCCAACTCGCTCTCCTCTTCCTCAGCCAAGCCTGAGTCAAAAAGGAAAAACCGCTCTATGTTATCTTCTTTTACCATAATCTTCTTTAAGGCTTCTTCACTCTTGTCAACTGGCTCTTTGCCGACGTCATCCAGGACCTCCATGTCCTCATCTTCAACTTCTACTGTTTCTGCCTCTCGCATGTTGCAGATGGATTTCATTGCTACCATGGAGTAATTTTTTGCCTGCACCTGACCCTCTCTGACCTCCTCAATTCTATGCTCCGTTGGGAATCACAACAGCTAATGCAATATTGAGGGAACAACCCTCATTGCGTGCAACCACGGTCTTCCCAAGATAACATTGTAAGGGGGGGGATGTCAATTACTGTAAACTCTGTGCTTACCTTCTTGGTGCTTGCCTGCACCTCCAAATTTATTGCTCTTAGAGGCCATGTCGGCATTCCATTGAACCCGACCATTGGGCTGTCCCACTGCTCCAAATCATCTGGGTGAAGGCCAAGCTCCTTGTAACATCTGACATACATGATGTCACAAGAGGTGCCTTGGTCGATCAAAATATGCATTACCTGGCATTCTCCAATCTTGAGGGTCACTACTAGAGCATCGTTGTGTGAATGTTGCACCATGTCTAGGTCTGCCTTAGTAAATGATACCATTGGTCTCTGGTATTCATTTGTCCTGGGCCTCTTTTGCTGGACCTGATACACATGCTGTAAATGCCTCACCTTTTGGGTTTTTCCTCATAGATCATTCTCATTAACCTTCGAATGAATCACATTGATCACCCGAGGTTCTGCTTGCTGTGGTTGTGGCGGTGGTGGTACCGTTGGTGCCTAGGAAAGCCTTGCATGCTCTTCCCTCGTTCTGGCCTCATCTACTAGGTCCCTCAAGTGACCATGTCTAACCAGGTCTTCTAAGTGTGTCTTCAAGGCTCTTCACCCCTAAGTCAGGTGCCCATCCTCATTGTGGTAAGCGCAGTGCTTCCCAAGGCTCATTCCCATGAACTCACCAGAAATCTTCTCTGGCACTCTATAATACGGCTGGTTCTTGATCCTTTCTAGAACTTTATAAACCTGGATTCGAAACACAGTGGTGACTTCTTGTGCAGCCCTCTGCCATGTTTCTTGTCTATTAAAACCAGTATTACCTCAGCCTCACTTTGGCGAGCTGTTTTCCTTCTCCTGCTTCGGCACCTTCGTTCCCAGTGTATCCTTTTTTGCTTTGGCATATTTCTCAATCCGTGCCATGAGCTCCTCCATACTCTTTGGTAAAGTTTTTGCCAGCGACTTCCGAAGCGGGCATTCATCCTCCAGGCCGTTTTTAAAAGACACGATCGCCAACTCCTAGTTGCATCTCGATATTCGGTTGAACACCTCATAGTACCTTTTGGCATAAGCCTTGAGGCTTTCACCCTCGCTAATTTTCAAAGCCATCAGGGAGTCTACCCTTAGTGGCTGCAACTTGTTTGTAACAAATCCAGCCACAAACATCTTGGCCAGGCCTTCCCAACTCTTCACAGTTCCTTTCGGTAACTTGTGAAACCAATCCGATGCGATTTTCCCAAAGGATGAGGAGAACACCTTATACAACAATTGTTCGTTCCCGGTATACAGAGCCATTGAATTTAGATATAAGCTGACGTGAAAGTTCGGATTGGACTTACTGTCACAAATTTGGAACCTCAACATATATAACCTTTTTAGGGCCTCAAACCTATCCAACTCCACTGAGAATGGCGTTCTCGACTTGATGAGGGATGTGACCTCTGTATTTTGTCACTTCCTCTGGAGGTAGTCCCCCAAATCCTCCTTAGTCAAACCAGGAGCTCGGCTATCAACAGATTTCAGTCTTTTTGGTTCGCTACTCCCGGTGTCGTTACGTGTCCTCTTGGATTTCTATTCATTCATCGTATCAAAACATAGGCCCTTCCTCTAGATATGTCGGGGTTTTTTGACATAAGTTCTCCTGGTATGAGGCATCCTCTGCGAGTCACCTCTGATCAACTTTCCTCGCTCGACATCTCGTGAAGGCTGATGTAAGGGCTCATTTTCCTTGCCATGCTACGAGACTGCTGGGATTGTTTGCTGCCCCTCTTTTTGGGTATCAGTCTTGGCCCCTAGCATCGGCGTGTCCTGCAACAGAAACGGTGGTTGCATGACGTTGTTCTGCATCATGAAGTTGACAACCGATTATAGATCTGCCAACTTATTGGACATTCCCTTCATTTCGCCGTCCCTTCTCAAGCATCTATTCTTCCATACCTAGAGGTCGCTTTCGTTGTAATACTCATCTTGGCTTGATTTCTTCGGGGCGTCTCCCTCTTTACCGACGTCCTTATCCCCGGGATTCTAATCTCATGCTCCTTCATTATGGTTTTCTTTCTCGATGTTAGGATCGACATGTTTACCACTCTTGCATGGGATATCGACCCCGATCTTTTCTCCCTACCCGTTGTTGGTCATTTATTCTTCTTAAGTTCCCACAGACGGCACCAAATTATAGGTGTTGATTTTTGACCACACAACTAAATGGGAAACTCAGCTGGAGAGCACCGGAAGAATAGATTAAGCATGAACAACTTGTCACAGAAAGATAAGAATCCGGTGGTGGTTCGTCTACCCGAGAGCACTCCGACGATCAAGTCAGTAATCAATCTCTTAAAGATAGTAAATTGTGCGTAAACTCAAAAGAAATAACTTACTGCTCACAGTATATCACACCTGCCTAAGACCTATGGGGGTGCCCTGCTTTTATAGTCAGCACTGACATGATCCCTGTAGAAACCTCACTTCAGTGGACTCAAGCTCAATGCTCATCTTGGACTCTCAGCTAAATATGGATAAACTCCCTAAGAACTTTATCTTTATCCAGACAAAGATCCTCCCATATTCTAAGACTCTTGTCCTTTATCCACTCATCTCAGATTTCGATATCTCCACAGATAACCTCAGCCTAGCCAAGATCATCTCGGTGCATGACCAACCCACGTAGCACCTCGACTGATACTTTGGCGTCACTTTAGTCACGGTCTGTCATTTATAAAATGTGTCTCCATAGTTTTGGATTGGAGAAGATTCATTGACTATTTATATGAAGACTTTCTCTTCTATGATCAACTTCATATTTCTTTAGAGATTCTTGAAGGCTTTTTAGTCATGTGATGACGTTTAGTCGTTGGTTGTTTGGTAGGCTTTCTATTTTATTTTGTTTTATTTGGTGAAAGTTCATGATTTTCTTGGAAACGTCTGTTGGGTCTTTATTATCAATTGGTTGAAACATGGTTCGGTGAGATTTGTTTGCTTGGGTTGTTAGACAGAAAATTTAGTTAATTGTGAGAATGTTTTATCACTATTGTTTCTTTACGGAACATTGTTCTCTTTATATTAGTAGAATTCTTCTTTTGTGTAATTGCCCGTAGATTCTTTTGTGTTTTATATGAGTTTTCTAAGAGCTCTTTGCGTAACAAAAACAAACCATTAAATTAGATTTGATTTAACTAATTAAACACGATGCAATATGATAGAACAAACTCTCTATTTGTCCTATCTCATTATTAAATAAAATTATTCAATTGCCTAAAAACAATGTGGTTAAAATTTCCAAAATTGAAAATTATATTCACAATTATAAAATTATTGGATAAATTATAAATATACCCCCTAACGTTTGATTAAAATATAAATTGTCCCTGTAGTTTTGAAAATTACATTCCACTCCTCTGAGGTTTCTAATTTCATAACAAATCGATTTTTTTTATTAATAAATCTTCAAATTAATTAACAGTTTCTAATGATATTAGAAATATGTTTCAATTAAAAATTTAAGTAATTTTATTATTGTATATGAGAGCAGTTATGAATTTTACTTTTTGATTAGTTATGTTAAATAAATTTTTTTAATAAGAGAGTATTTATAATTTTTTAAATTATAAGAAATAATTTATACTTTAAACAAAATTCAAGATGTATCTGTAATTTAATCAAAATTATTCACGTGCAAACCAATCAAACAGTAGTGTGTGTGTATATATATATATATTAATAGTGGATTTTGATTTTCCTAGAAAACAAGCAATGAAAAACAAAACCACCGCACATAAAACCTATACTCCCGCCGTCCTAAAATGTTAATTTTTTATTTTATTTTTTATTAATTCAAAATATTAATCTCTTTTTAAAAATTAAAAAATAAAATAATATTAATTTACTATTTTACTTTTTTTTTAAATTCATTAATAATATAAAATATACAATTATTATAATTAATATTTTCAAAAAAATATACTATCAAAGGATAGTTTTGAAAAATTAATAATAATTATATTATTAAAAAAAATTAAATTCTCAACTGAAAAAAAAAAGCTAGTATTATGAAATGGCGGAAGTATATTCTGACCACTTGAGTTCATCCAAGAAATCTCATGTGACATTATAAAAAGATCACATTATAAAAAGAATAATATTAAAGATATTAAATTTTTTATCAAATAAATAATTAAATATCTCACATGAACATAGATTTCGTAATTTTGTGACCCCACACTAACATTGTAGCACAAACCATGTGAACCTCCACCAAAGAATCTCTCTCTCTCTCTCTCTATATATATATATATATACAAGCTAGTTCACGGATTCTTCAGCACCTTCTGTTCAGTACTGTCTTTATCTTCACCTTTTGTGCATCGAAAATGGGTTATTGGTACAACCAAGCTCTGTTAACTTTGTTTCTCGTAGCTCTGTTTTTGGTGTCTCTGTTTATTCAAGAGGCAAAAACAGAGCAAGTTTACAATGTGAGCAGATTGAGAAGTAGAAAGGTTTTGAGTGGTTGTAATTTGTTTCAAGGAAAATGGGTTGTTGATCCTTCATACCCACTCTATGAATCTTCAAGTTGTCCCTTCATTGATCCTGAGTTTGATTGTCAAAAATATGGCCGCCCTGATACTCAGTACCTCAGATATTCTTGGAAGCCTGATTCTTGTGATGTACCCAGGTTGGCTCTCTCTCTCTCTCTCTCTCTCTCTCTCTCTCTCTCTCTTTCATGCTCATATATATATGGGAAATAATCAAAATAGAGTTTTTGGTTAGGTATTTGATTCAAAGTGACAACTGAATAAAATGAATCTGTGTAGAATTCAATTAAGGCTTGTACTGCATATTTCATTCAAAATGGCTAGCTAGTTTTGGTTAGCACTACAAAGTCAAAACGGATGTAAGAAAAATTGATGGAACCAAATTGATTGAAACTGACCGAAAGTCAATTTTTGATTGATTTATTATATGGTTTGTTTCAGTTTTAATTTTTTTTTTATATTAATACAAACCGAATAGACTGTTATAATACAGTTTATGACCAAAATATGGAGAGAAATTCTAAATTTTTTTATAAAACCATTTAAAATTTCAATCAAATTCTCTTCCACATCATATTAATAAAATCAATAAAAACAAATCGTAGCATATGAATTCCTTAACCAACAAAACCAAAAGGATTGGTTTGGTGCTGAAGTTACTCTCAATATCGACCGAACCGAACCGTTTATTCCTATTAAAACGGGCATAACACAAAGCTAAATTATATATTTTAGAGATAGGGATTTAAAAATGGCCTGACCTAAATGACCTCAGGCCTACTCGGGCTCCAACAAAAAATCAGATCAGGTCAACCTAGTTCCCAAAAATCTAGGCCCAAGCTCAAGCGCAGGCCCAGGAATAATTGGGCTTCGAGCCTGGGACAAGCTTGACTTTTAATTTTTTTTTTCTCACTAAAATAGTTTGTAGATGACGTTGAGTATTGATTGGGCCTCGATCGGGCTGGGCTAGGCCAGGCCAGAAAAAGCATGGCCAAGCCTTAGATGACTCGAAAAAAAAAAAAAGGGTTCAATTTTATTGCTGCAGCATTCAACTTGTTAAGCGGGGCAAGGATTCACCCAAAAAAATTTGTATGTTTTCGTGTGTTCAATTATTTGCAATTGTCTATTCACCCAAAAAAATTATTTGCAATTGTTGGATGATATGAGGATTTTAAAATGTAAGAACATTAAAATATGATCAAATGATTGAGTGTTTTAAATAAAAGAAGACATTTTTGAGAATTTCATGCTACTTGTTTGCCTATCCAATAGAGGGGACAAAATAATTACATAATCCAAAAAATAAGGTAGACAAAATACGAAGTGTTATTTAATAGAGAGAGACATATTGTGCACCAAACTTACTAGATAATTTTTTGCCTATTAAAGGACTTTTTGGGGGCCCTTTACTTTTGAAAATTGTCATTTTGATATGTTGTTTTAGAACTTATTTTATCAATATTAACTCACTAAAGTTTTGAAATTGAGAATTATTGTCTTTTATCTATAGTTTGAAAAAAAAAAAATGATTTGACCCTAATAGACAAAAGTTCTAACTCCGCCTAATGTAAGACTCTATTGATCTTGAATTGAGTTCATACTTTATCCAAATTATATAGGACTCTATTAATCTTGAATCAAGCTCATTTTTTATCGGAATAAATACAGTATTGTAACTATTATATTTTAAAGAAATGCATAAGTAATTTTTGTGAAAAATGTTCTTTTGCTTTTTTTAAATATTGTAGACAGATTGTGTGCCCCAACTCTATGTTACATGTAATTACAAATACATAAGCTAAATTATTTGTGAGTATATATATGTTGGTGTAGGTTTGATGGAGTGGATTTTTTGAGGAGGTGGGGAGGGAAGAAGATAATGTTTGTGGGTGACTCACTGAGTCTGAACCAATGGGAATCGTTGGCCTGTATGATTCACGCGTCGGTGCCAAATGCCAAAACCGCCTTTTCCAGGAAGGACTTGTTGTCTTCTGTCATCTTTGAGGTCAGTTTTAGCTTCTAGCATTGCCTTTTCTAATAAGTGCTTTCTTGCCTGTATGTTTCGTTTTTTAGAATTCTCTGTTATGCATGTTTTCTTTCCACTACTATTTTCTTCTTTTCTTGAAACCAACAGTATTTATTTTATTTTTTGCGCGCTTTTGTTTTAAATTACAACTTGAACTTTCTTGGTTGTGACATGACCAAAATAAACTAACGCGGAAATATTATTTTATTTCTCAAATTATTATTGAAAAATTAATTTAACTCTTATTCTTTTAATAATATAAATTTTATATTTAAATTATTTAATTTTGAATCAATTTTATCTTCACCGTTAATTGACATCTATAATTAAATAGAAGTTGTTGATATGAACTTAAATTTCATTTTATAGTCCAAACTATTCCAAAATGTCAATTAGACTCTTGAATAAATTAAGTTTGGAGTTCTAATTGATATTTTAGAAATAGTTTGGAGTAAAGTACAATTTTAAATAAAAGTTTAGTACCACGTCAACAAATTCCACTTGTTTATAGATGGAGCTGATGGCGGAAAGAAATTGATCCAAAATTAAATAATTTAAGTGTAAAATTGGTATAATTGAAAGAACATGGGTTAAATAGATTGTTGAGTGATAACTTTTTTTTTTTTTTTGAACGAGATTTTTGAGTGATAATTTGAGAGCCAAAATGCTATAGTAATAACTATATTTATGTATTAAAATTATTTATCAATTAATTATCATTATTATGTTTATATAATGACTAATTCGGGAATGTAAAAATGGCCCGCGACCCGGGGTGGGCCCTGCCTGTTTAGGCCCTTTTGGGCCCCAAGCCCCTGAGCCTGGCCCTGGGCTATCATTATGAAGCCCAGCTTATCGACTCGCTTAAGGGCTACTTAAGACTCATTTAAGGCCCTTTTGGGCCCCAAGCCCCTGAGCCTAACTAATTTAAGGCCTACGTAAGATTCAGCCCGAGACTCAGTGTCTTTTTTAATGAAAAATAATAAAATGCTGATAGAAAAAATTTTAAAAAAACAAAAAAAAAAAGGTTAGGCGTGCCCAAGACTGAGGCCTGGCCCACCAACCCGCTCAAGGTCCGAATACCCCTGGGCCTAGGCTAGGGCTTGGGTTTAATTTTTTTGGCCCGTGAGCAAACCCAACCCGACCTAAATTTTAGTAAAAGCCTGCGAGGCCCGACATGGGTCGGGCCCGGGTGGGCCGAACCGAGCTGGATTTACACCCCTAAATGAATTCGACTAAACATGTCTGTTACTAATGCTATGGTAATGTATCATCATGAACTTGTCTAATAATACTTGGTAAATTATGTAAATGATTTCTGTAAGTTATACGATGTGTCAAGTTGGTTTTTATTATTTTAGTTTGCTCGATTTTGGCCCTTAATTTAACGGATTATGTTATATTAATCCAATAAATAACGGTCGTTGGGTTTGGTGGACGGAAACTCAAACGATGTGTTAATTTGGTCTTTGTAATTTACACAGTGTGCCAATTTAATCCTTATTGTTTTAATTTGCTCAATTTTGACAGAGACCAAATTGATACATTGTGTAAATTATAAGGACCAAATTGATACATCATTTGAGTTTCCATCCACCAAACCTAACGACCATTATTTATTGGACTAATATAACAAAATTCGTTAAATTAAGGGTCAAAATCAAGTAAATTAAAATAATAAGAATTAAATTAACACATCGTATAATTTGTAGGGATCATTCACATAATTTACTCATAGTACTTTAGAGGCAATTAATCTTATTTTCCTATTGTTTTGGTAAAATTTTTGAAGAATAGAAGACAAACAACCATGTCAAATTAATGGGAGGTGTTACTTCTACACATAAAAAATGTTCAGTAAATACAGAATGTGCATTTTATCCTTATTAAATTACTTTTTCTAGACAAAATTCTAAAATGGTATACAGTTTCACAAATCGTTGGCAGACACCACCACTGTGAACCACCTCTGCAACAACTCTCGTCATAAAAATCGTAATTTTCATCTCACAAAATGTATGATTTCTTTTACAACAAGTATAACTTTTTGTACAAAATATACAAGTGCACATTGTAATCTCTCGCAATTAAACAAGCCCATGAATCATTGGCAAGGTTTAGTTTTAATAGACAACATCAGAGATTACACTACACACTCTGTTCTCGACTTCGATAGGAATATTGATTGATAGCATATGCATTTTTAATTAGCGATGAGCCAAACAATTCCTTAATGTGCAGGACTATGGAGTAACATTGTTTCTATATCATACCACATTTTTGGTAGATATTGTTCGACAAGATATTGGTCGTGTTCTCAAACTTGACTCTATTCAAGCTGGCAGTGCATGGTTAGGAATGGACGTCCTGATTTTCAACACGTGGCATTGGTGGACCCACACTGGAAATTCTCAACCGTACGCATCTCATCTCTATTCTTATTGTCATACCCTCGTCTTTTGAAACAAATCACACTTAAAAATAAATTTACTTTTCATATTTCAAATCAAGTTCTTCACACTTTGCCAAACCATTGCTCTTTCAAAGATTCTTAATTTTGTTTGCCACTCTCACAAATATGGAATTTTCACTATATTTGTTTTGTCATCTTTTGTGTGTAAATTTTTGTTGATGATTGCAGATGGGACTATATCCAAGATGGGTCCACAATATCAAAAGATATGGACCGTCTGACGGCATTTGGGAAAGGGTTGACAACTTGGGCCACATGGGTGGACCAAAACATTGATCCTTCCAAAACCAAAGTCTTCTTCCAGGGGATTTCTCCCACCCATTATCAGTAAGTTATTTTTCAGCTGATTTAAATTTGGTTTGGTCAAGTTGAGAACTCGTCTAGGTCTAGCCCGAGTTGTGTTGAGAATTGCTCAAGCTTGACTGTCAACCCGAACTTGTTTTGAATTGAAATGGATCATGCATTAAGAAATTAACAAACAATATGCATATTCTCAATGAAAAACAGGGGAAAAGAATGGAGTTCAGGATCAAAGAACTGCTATGGAGAGCAACAACCCCTAACCGGGTCGACGTACCCGTCAGGCTTACCTCCAGCTACCAGTGTAGTGAACAAAGTGTTGAGTTCAATGACGAAACCCGTGTATCTGCTAGACATCACAAGACTTTCACAGCTGAGAAAGGATGCTCACCCGTCGGCTTACAGCGGTGGCCACTCTGGCACTGACTGCAGCCACTGGTGCCTCGCCGGTGTGCCTGATACTTGGAACCAGCTCTTCTATGCTGCTCTTATTATGTGAAATTTTTTTAAGGCTTGAAAAAAGCAGTTAGTGTCATTTCTTTAATTTCGATGGTGTACACAATAAATTGGGAAAGAATCAATTGTAAAGTACTCATTGATTTTATTTTATTTTTTTTGTTTATGGATAAAATGATGCAATTGGAAAAATGTGTATGGATATATATAGAAAAGCAAATGAAAAATCATTTGCTATTTGGGAACTCTGTATGAGAGGGGTTAGTCAAGATTGCTATTTGTAAGTCATTTTGAGAACTTTTATTTCTAAAGCCCATTTGAATATTTTTGTCTACTAGATTCAGCTAGGCCCAAATTTTGGATTTCAAGAACTAAAATACACTTGGTATTGCTTGGCATTGTTATCATTTTCGTTTTAGTTTTCTGTTCTCAAAAACAACAAAAGCAAAAATTAATATAAAGAACTTGTTGACAAGCTGTTTCCCAAACTGTTTTCAAGAAAGTTTTCTAAAATTTCCGTACTGTTTTCATACACAAATGAATGGGCTTTTTGTCAGCAACAACATGCTTTTAAAAGACCTCTTGCCTAATAGAAATCTTCAATTACAAGCCTTTCTTACCAACACACACCAAAGCTTGAAAACCACTGAAAACCAACTACAAATGACAGACACACCAGGGAAAGAAAAAAAAAACAAAAAGAAGAAGACCCAAATTGTATTTTTCATCTTTCTATTAGTAGGTTTCACTTTCTTTTCTTGTTTCTTTGTTTTTTTTTTTTTTGGATATGGAAATGGTGAGCAAGGAAAAGTGGGCATTTTCTTGTTAATATGATTATAAATAAAAGTGAATGCGAGATGGTGGCTGCCATTGTATTCACAAACACGGTGTGTAAACTTCTTTACAACAAAAAAAAACTGGCAGCGATTTCTGAAGCCGAGTTTGCTACAGATATTAGCAAGTTGCAGAACTGCATATGTATTTCTGTTGTTGCTGGTTTTGGCACTGTATATGGCAAGTTCTTGCTTTCTCCCTCAGCTCTTGGAATGCTTTCATTGTTTCCGCATCAAATCCACCAGCAAACTGAAAACAAAAACTTATTTGGTATCTATTTTTGTATCCACAAAAATGTAAACAGTTTACAAAAATTTACTAAATTCCACATCAAAAAGTTGATTTCATTTGTTTTTTAAACTAGTTTTCATTCCTTCATCCCTTCCCCACCTTCCCCACTTTCCCCAACTGCCATGGGCCACTGCCACCGCCACAGCAGGCCACCCGTACCTCTGACCACACTTCTATTTTTAATTTTATTTTACCAAAAATAAACATAAACATGTTTAATGTTTTTTTGTAAACAAAAAATAGTAAATTGTAAACCTTTACCAAATGAAACATTGGTATGCAAAAAGTACCTGATGAACTCGGAAGGCAAACCTTACAGCTTGAACTATCAGCTCTTCTTCACCACCACCACCACCACCTATTTCAAGTTCTGCAGATACTCTCTTCATGTACTTCATGGCTAATTTCACAGAAGCCAGCTTGATCTGCAAGGATACAAGTCCTATTAATGCACAGAAGATTCATACAGCTTGAATATTAAGGATACAAGGACCTCAATAATGTCATGTACCTACAAATTAAGTTCACTTTCCGACCTAAATTAAAGCAAAAACCACATATCATCCCAGAGCAAATAAATTTTGTGGATGGTTGGATGAGAATTAAAAAGCATTAGAAGCATTAGAAATTCAAGGGACCTATAAACTATGGACCCATTAATTTTAACTGTCCAATATGCTCATGTCAATCGATCGGAGAAAAATTCATTATCAATGCTAATTTCTCTTAAGCAAAAATATTGTTCCAGTACACCAGTGTTTAGTGTTCTAATCCATAGCCGATATTATACAATGATGGAATAGGTAAGAAACTCTCTCTCTCTCTCTCTCTCTCCCCGTGTTTGTCCTTTACTCTATTTTTTTTAATTATTTATTATCAATGTTGAAGTATTTTAAGGTCAACAACATTAAAAGAATGAATGGTAGAGAATCTTATTCTATTTTATAATGGTAAGAAAAAATTTATTAACAAAAAGAACGGGAAAAGGGGCAACCTTATGCTTTTCTTGACTAAAAAATCGAAAACAAACAATGACAAGCAACTACAATTTAGAGATCTGGGAACTTTCACATGTGCTCATGCAGGCGTGGGCATAGATGAGGCTAAATAACTTTCCATTCTTTTGTCATATAGTAACCAACCATTATTTTCTTGGCATGGTATAATATGCTTAGCAGACTTCTTGTCAATAAAATTTTCATTGTCTCTAACAAGTTATGAATCAATAACGGGACCACCTGAAATGTACTCTACTAAATTCTTCAAAACTAAACTATAAACCATGATGGGTATATTTGTAATTATCCCCGATAAGGAATGAGTGAACAAGTTGACACTTGCCAATCCATGTTCCAAAAAATAAAGAGTGAACAATTTCACATTGAAATTATCCTTCATAAGAAATGAGTCAGAAAATTTCACACTTGCCAATCAATATGTAGAGGCTATATGAATCAGGGCTTATATAAGAAACAACATTTGAGGAAGGAAAATAATTACCTGACTTACATATCCGGTATCAAGCATCCAATTTGTTGGAATATGAAACACATTATATCGCTTAGTAGCTGATTCTCTTACTCGTGAGAGATTGTAAATGCCATGCTCTAATCTGTATTAATCATATCAATTATAAATTAGGTAGTGCATACAAAATGAACACATTTGGGATTACAATCTATAATCTCAAATTTCATCAAATATTTAAAATTAACAAGGTTTCCTACTTTTCAAACAAGGCCTGCATTTTCTTGAGAGCAGAAACACAAGGCTGCCGGGGATCATCACGAAATGATGATGACTCGGATTCAAGTTTCTTGAGATCACTATATCCAAATGCAGCTTCGCGCAAGGCATCAGCCTTCTTCTCAGGCCAAACAAAGTGTTTCAGAACTGCCCTTTCATCAACCTGAACAAGCAAATAATTAAACCAATGCCATAAACAACTATATATGCAGAATTCTAAATTGGGTGAGCTCGAAAAATTAAAATAATTAATGGTTTTTTTTTTTTTTGTTTGTTAATGTACCAAGTAAGAGAGCTCGTCATCAAGCCATTTAACAAATGGCACAACATCTTCAATGTCCGTGAATGCAGCATTCTCAACTTCTTTGATCAAAAACCTAATGAAATCACCCTGTGTTTCTACATCTGTCTTAATCTGCAATTAACATGTAATTAAACAAAGAATTGTCAGAAGCTAAATTTACTGTTATTTACAACCAAAGTACAAAGACTACAATTAAATTCTTGAAGAAATTACCAAAAAAAAAATAAAAATAAAAAAATAAAAATAAAAATCTCAGAATTTGACCGACCTTTATAATTATAAAGGTGAATTTTTAATTTTATCAATTTATTCTCTATTCTTTTACTTTATTTTCAATCTAAACCAGTTATCTATTTTCACTAAGCAAAACAATATATATATTAGACATTAAACTCAATTTAAATGTACATAAAATATTTTTAAAAAATTATTTAATTTAATAACTAAAATATTATTTTTTAATTGATTTTATGTAACAAAAATAAACCGATGATTTAAACTAAAAATACAATTTAAATTAAAAAAATTAAAAATTCATTTTGTCATAAGGTTTTCTTTCAATGACCAACATAAAATGACCTAAAAATCATAGTTGACCTTTTATTATTTGAAATGTCAAAATTGCCATTTGGGTAAAATCAAATTTACAACTTTTTTTTTTTTTTTTGTATTATCATTTCGAATCCAGGGCTTGTCTTATGTTGCAAGGAACGAATGGTATAGGAGGACCACTGGAGAGTGGTCACTTTTCACTGACACTTGTCATATTAAAGACAGTGGCAATAACGCAAATAAACCAAAAAGGTTGACCAACTTACGGCTAGCAAGTAAGCTGACCGGTTCTCGATTTCTCCAATCATGTCGCGGGTGTTCGCCGCCGGAGCATCGGCGGCGCCACCGCCTGGTTCCCGCCTCGAGTCCCTCCGCATCAGCGAGTGGTAGAACTCCACCACCTCCGGCACTCTCCTCACCTTCGCCGGAAATGCCTTCATCCCCTTCGTCGGCATCGGTGGCGGCGGTGGAGGCGGTGGTGCTGTCTTCGTTGACGGCGGCGGAGGCGGAGGCGGAGGAACCGATGACGATGAAGAAGATGAAGGTCTCGGAGGAGGCTTCGGAACCCTAGGTGCTCGAGATCTGAATGTAGAAGAAGACTCAGCGATTTCATCAGAGTTAGAGCGAGAATGTCTAGGTCGATCGATTTCAACAATCTCATCTCTGTTAATCTCCACAACCTCATTGTTTTTGCTAGGGTTTTCAAAATTGACGCCATTGTCATGAGCTTTCACTCCTCTTTTCACGTTCTTAATCAGATTCGACTTCACAGACACATCAATCAGCCCCTGAAACCTCTGTGACGACGACGATAACTCTACAATCTCAGCTTCCATTGCTTTGAATCTCCTTTCGTATTCTCTCTTTCCCTCCAATGTTTTCATATGAAGAAGCTCCAAATCTTGCCTCAACCTCTCGTTCTCAACCTCCAAACACTCGATCTTCCTCGCATTTCGATCAATCTCAGCATCCTTAGACGCGATCTCGCTTTCAAGGATTGGCAAAATGGATACGGACTCTTTGAGGAGTTTGAATTCGAGGAGTTCAGTCTTCAACCGAGACTCTCGTTCGCGTAACTCTTCGACGAGGCGGAGGAGCTCCGTCACGTCCGGCGGACGTGGCTGGACCTGGGCGGAGGCGCGTGGGAAGTAGACGCCGAAGGATCGTGAGAAGACGGCGCCCTTGTGTGGAGCCTTGGTGGAACTAGGTGGTGAAGGCAATGGTGGTGGTGGTGGTTGTTTTGGGGATGAGTTTGGTTTGGGATTTGCTGGAGATTTTTGAAGACCCATTGCTACTTTTACCTTCCCAGCAACCATTGTTGCTTGAAACCCAGATCACCTCTCTGTTTTTTTCTCTGCGTGTTTTTCTTTGTAGTTGCTTACAGTGGAGAGAGAGAGTGAAGGGTCGAAAGAAGTCGTTTTCGGTATGTCTGTGAGAGTGGTCTGAGACAACTGATTGGATTTGGATTGCAGTGTGTATGAGGAGAGAGAGAAAAAGAGAGAATGGCCAAAGGGAGGGCTCGGGTGACGAGGAACGGTCTACCCTCTCTTTGGAGATTCTCCAGTTTCAAAAAAATATTGTGGCTAAATTGTACACTAGTCCCCCAAGTTTGTGACTATTTCTATTTTAGATTTTTGTAATGTTTTGTGCCCGAATTTCTCCGTCCCGAATGCCCTTAATGCCCAAAACGACGTCGTTTGGGGCATTAGTTTTTTTTTTTTTTTCCTTCGTCTTCTTCCATTTTCGGACTGAACCAAAGAGGGAGAGGGAGAGGGAGAGAAAGAGAAGAGAAGCGATCGCCTCCGGCCCCGCCTCACCTCCGCCTTGCCTCCGCCCGGTTGATATGGCCCCCTCCAGTCTAGTTCTTCTCTTCTCCTCTTCCTCCTCCTCCCTCCACCGTCTTCTTCTTCCTCCTTCTGCTGAAAAAAAAAATAAATAAATAAATAAATTAGGGGCATTCGGGGGAACCCAGATTCGGGCTCCCAATCAAAACTCATGAGAGGAATTAAAGATTGAAAAAATAGTTAAACATAAATTACACTGTATCATCTTTATGTTTGACTATTTTTTCATATTTGTACAAAAAAAAATCACTTTGGATCTTTATATTTTAATTTTTTAAATTTACTCTAAAAATTAATTTATGCCTAAAATTAAATAGAAAAAGTCATATTAACAATCACATGATAATAATTTTTTTTTTAATATATAACTCATTTTCAAAAAAACTCAAATTCTAGGCAAGTTGGTTTGTGGTTATTTTAGTCACAAAAGACAAAATAGACTATTTTAACCACAATAAACAAATCATCACATCCAACCCATAATCAGTACACTCTTCTCTCACAAAAAAAGTCAAAAAGCCTTTCCCAAACCAAACTTTTTAGCCCCGGTTAAAATAGTCAAAAAAATTAAAAAGTCAAAAAGTCAACCCACTTTCCAAACGGATGCATAATTATATATTTTTTATATCATATGGTAGCTAATGTGATATTTTTTTGCCTATTTTTGTAGTTTTTTTCTTTAATTTCAAGCTTTAGTTATTTTTTAAAAAAATTTTAAAAAAATTTAGATTTCTAAATTTATCTCAATAAGACGAAAAGACAAATTTAAAATTTTCAAAAAAAATTCAAAAAAAGACAAAAAAATAAACCAAAAATAGTGGATTTATTTGGCTTTTTTTTAAAAAAAAAATTATTTCTTTTTCTACTTCTTAGATTTGTCACAAACCTAAAAAATAAAATGTTGACATAATTTTGAAAAAAATTATAAAAAAAATTTCAAAAAAAGAAGTGGCTTATCTAGCTTAACCCTAAACGACTTCTTTATTTTAAACAAAAGTTAATTTTATGAGAGGTTAGGATTGTTTAGAGCATCTACATGGCTATAATAATTTTGGGGTTATGTTAGCAAGGTAAATTTCAAAATCACTCCTCCAGCAGTCTCACTATACCAAAATTAAACTTGACATTGCTACAGATAATAATACACTGCTTACATATTATACAATATTTTATAATTTATTTTTAAGAGTAATTGGAAATTCTGCCGATCATTCGATATCGGACATCCTGCAGAACGACTGGCTATTGCCTTCTCTTTTTTTAATATGAAATAGAATATTTATCGAACATCCTACTAGATGATCGGTTGCTACACCATCATATATATATATATACAAAATATAAAAAATATTTATAGCCAATATGAAACTGCATATATATATATATCGACTGTGCTACGTAGCTCGAAAGCTACGTAGCTCGAAAAGGCTCGAATTTTTTTATTTTTTTTTTCAGACGCAGAGGAGAGGAGAGGAGACGAGGAAGGAGGAGGAGGAGGAGGAGGAGGAGGAGGAGGAGGCGGCGGAGGCGGGCGGGCAGCGACGCGAGGCGGAGCTGACGCTGATCGGGTAGTCATGCGACGGCGAAGTCATGGTCATGACGGGTCAAGTGGGACGGCCGAGGCGAAGCGACGACCTCTTCCTCTTCTCTTTCTCTCCTCTTCTTCTCCTTCGTCCTCAAGAATCTAAAAAAAAAAAAGAAAAATCAAAACCCCAAAACGACGTCGTTTTGGGGTTTTGAGCCAATTCGAGCCTCTAGTTTCGAACACTCAAACGTTTTCGTATATATATATAATATAAATTCTTGGATGTTCAATCACAATTTTTTTTTTTTTAAGGAATATAAAACTATATAATAATACAAAATTAACGACTTCTCCTATACTACTTTGACTATAAAATTTAATTTTAAAATAAAGAATCTGACATAATGTGTACATACAAAAAATATTAATTAAAATAAAAATAAATAAATTTTTAATTATAATTTGACTTAAAATTTATTGAGATTAATGTGGATGCTCTAATAGGATACTTGAAAGAAATTAACAATATGGCAAGCATATTGAAATCACACATTCTTGTCAAATGTCATGAGAAACATTGATTACTAAAACTCAGTTACAAAAATAAGGTTGAGATTTTAATATGAGAGAATTTATAAGGTTTATAGAATTTATTATGGGTTTCGTTTTGATAATTATTTATTTTGTAAGGCCTTTAATATATATCATTTATAAAAAAAAATTAGATCAATTTGATAATTGAAATTTTTCATTTTATTGCATTGGTCTTTCAAAAAATAGATGGTCTATTTCAAAAATATATTAGTCGTCTATTTTTTTAAATACAAATGCAATAAAATTTTAAAAATTACGATTATTAGATCAATTTTATTTTTTTTCATGAATAATATATATTGAGTGCCTTACAAAAATAAACAGTCTAGATTATCAAAATAGACTCATGATGGGCCCTATATGCCCTCATAAGTTCTCTCATATTGAGATATCAACATAAGAAAAGCCTAATCCTAAAAAAAATAAGATATTGGTGTGTTTGGTTTGTGTTTTAAGATAAATTTTTAAAAAAAAAAATTGGGAGAGAGTTTAGAAATTTTTTTTGGTTTATTTGGTTGTATATTTGGGAAAGAATAATCCTTGGTAGCTCGAGAAACGCTTGCCAGAATTGGCTCGTTTTGGGTATTCTTTTTTTTTTTTTTCTTCATTTCCCTCTTATATCACTGAAAATAGAGGGAGGAAGAGAGAGAAGAGAGACGAAGAGAAAGAGAGAAGAGAGAGCGCGAAGAGAGAGAGCACCATCACCGACACCGCCATCCTTTGTGTATACACAAATCTATATAGATTTGTGTACCTCTACCTCTCTCTCTCTCTCTCTCTCTCTCTCTCTCTCTCGGTGTGTATCTCTCTTCCTCCCTCTGTTTGTTAGATATTGGTTCACAAATGTTTGAGACAAAAAAGAGAGGATGAAGGAAGACGAATAAAGGGGAAAAAAAAAAAAGAGGCTGTGGGGATATATTTTCTGAGTACCAACACGTAGCAAGGTGACGCCGACGTGTCAGCCGAGGTGCCACGTGTCTTGGCCGTTGTGCCGAGGTCATCTCGGATAGGCCGAGGTTACCTCGGAAGATATCGGAATCCGAGATAAGCAGATAGGGGACAAAAGTCCTAGAATGAAGAGGGAACTCAACCTGGATATGGACAAGAGTCCTAGATTGGGAGAAGACTTCAGTTTGGGTAAAGGTAAGACTCTTAGAGAGTTTATCTTAATCCCACTGGGAGTCCCAGATTAGCAGTAATCCTAAGTCCATTAGGGCCAGGCTCCTATTGGGATTAGGATTGTATTAGATATAAAAGAGAGGCACCCCCATGGGTCTAAGGTATGTTTTTTATACTCAAGCTTGTGAGTTGAATACTTGATTATCTTTGAGAGATATACTGACTTGATCGTCGGAGTGCCCCCGGGTGGAAGAACCACCGCCGGAGCCTTTTCTTTCTGTGCAGGACAGCAGGGTGCCATCTATTCTGCCAGTGCT
Organism: Camellia lanceoleosa; assembly: GCA_025200525.1. Classification (NCBI taxonomy): domain Eukaryota; kingdom Viridiplantae; phylum Streptophyta; class Magnoliopsida; order Ericales; family Theaceae; genus Camellia; species Camellia lanceoleosa. The sequence continues at coordinate 138,653,235 of CM045765.1, read as the reverse complement.
CTCCAGTTGACTACTGAGTTGGCAGTGTGGTCAGAAAATGACTCACACAATTTGGCGCCGTCTGTGGGAAAGAAAGAAGAATAGATGGCCAATAACAGACAGAAGGATCAGATTGAAGACAACACTCCTGTTGGGAGTAGGAGACCTATCGACCTTGACGTTGAAGGGACGCATAACACGTAAACTCGTGACTACGATTCTGAGTAAAAAGACGCCAGAAGGTGATGCACCAAAGACAACAGATCAAAGCGGATACTACAACGAAGATGGCCTCCAAGTATGGAAGGATAGATACCTACGGAGGAACGAAGACCCTTCCAGAAGGGATGCAAACACAGGGGACATGAGCGCTCCCAAGGAAATAACATTCAAGTATAGAAGAGCTCAACCTGAGTGAGCAGATCCTGGATTCCAGACCCCGGATCCGAGAAGACATGATCTCGGCCTAGATGAGTAGGCCCGAAGAAGAGCTCAACCTGAGTGAGCAGATCTTGGATTCCAGACCCCGGATCCGAGAGGACATGATCTCGGCCTATATGAGTAGGCCCGAAAAAGAGCTCAGCCTGAGTGAGCAAATCCAAGATTCCAGCAGACAAGATCTCGGCGCTTAAGTCCGAGAAGAGAGAAGGCAAAGATGCAAAGTTTACCACTTGTTGAAATTTGTAGCAATTTACAAGTTGGTCAAACCAATACAAAGTTTACCACTTGTTGAAATTTGTAGCAATTTACAAGTTGGTCAAACCGATGCAAAGTTTACCACTTGTTGAAATTTATAACAATTTACAAGTTGGTCAAACCGATACAAAGTCTACCACTTGTTGAAATTTGTAGCAATTTACAAGTTGGTTAGACCGATACAAAGTCTACCACTTGTTGAAATTTGTAGCAATTTACAAGTTGGTCAGACCGATACAAAGCTTACCACTTGTTGAAATTTGTAGCAATTTACAAATTAAAGGTAAGCCAAGATGGTTCCTTAACTTCACTTGTTGAAATTTGTAGCAATTTACAAGTTGAAGCCAAGTCGAGATTACTGTTTCTCTTCGCTTGTTGAAATTTGTAGCAATTTACAAGTCGAAGAGAAGCCGATGTTATTACTTACAGACTTATGGCAATCTACTGGTTGGCTAAACCCAAAAAGATGCTTAACACTTGTTGAAATTTGTAGCAATTTACAAGTTGAAGTTAAGCCGACATATGATCATCTGTTGAAATTTGCAGCAATTTACAGGTTGAGGTAAAAGTTAAGTGTATTGTTTAAACCCTTGTTGAAATTTGTAGCAATTTACAAGTAGATCACTGTTTAACACTTGTTATAACTTGAGAAAAGTTTACTGTATATGTTAGTCCTTGTTGAAATTTGTAGCAATTTACAAGTAGGTTAGAATGAAATTACTGTTTACATATTTATTGCAACTTGAGAAAAGTTTGCAAAGTTTATATTGAAAATTATATGTTTTATACTTGTTGAAATTTATGAAAAGATTGCGGTGTCAAGATTCCTTGTCAAGTAAAACTTGCAGTTATTATACCCGAGGTATGTAACCCCGAGAAGATTGTGCAAAGGAAGAATTATACAAAATATTCTAAGTATAGAATCATGCAAAGGCAGTCAAGAAAAGACAAAGGCACAAGCATTCAGAGAAGGAAAGTTAAATTAGACATTCAAGAACAAGGAGGCACATCGGCCATATGAAGAGCTTACATTGTCTAAAAAACAAGAAGATACAAGAGTACAAGCGACAAAAAAGGAAAAACCTCAAAAACCGAGATGATGTTTAACCGAAGTTAAACTGAGGTGATGCTTAACCGAAGTTAAGCCGAGATGATGTTTAACCGAAGTTAAACGGAGATGATGCTTAAACTGAAGTTAAGTCGAGATGATGTTTAACCGAAGTTAAAACGAATGATGATAACACTTGTTGAAATTCTGAGAGAATTTACAAGTTAAAGAGTGCACAAAGTTAAATGTCGGCAAAAGATTCACCGGAGTCAAACGTCGTTTTGATTAGAACAGAACCACTAAGTGCACGCCAGAAGTGGTGACCAGAATTGTGAAAGGAATAAATGCTTCAAGAAATAGCGATGATAGTTTGCAAAGGCCAAGAGAAAGAGGGTCTAAAGGGGGTGAATTAAATACCAGAAGTTTTAATACATCGGCGAAAGAAAAACACATCAGGTCTGTGACTACGGCACGAAGCCAACTTCCCTAATGTGATCCTAAGTGCAACTTATGTTCACATTAGGGGGCAGGGAGAAGATACAGGGGGAAGGAATAAGGAGCAAGGAATGTTTTCACTTGTTGAAATTTTTGAGCAAATTACAAGATGAGTTAACCAAAGATTATGAAGTCTACCACTTGTTGAAATTTGAAGCAATTTACAAGTTTGGTATAGCCGAGATAACACTGAAAGACGTTTCCGAGATATAATCATCCGAGATGACCAACTAGCTTGTTAAGAGCTGAGAAGGTTGGCAGATACAAAAAATGAAGACCTTAAAGAACTAAGGACTGAAAGCAAGAACGTCGGATTGATCTGCTTCGACGAACGACGATGGTTCAGCCTCGGGAGTTAGTTGGAGGAGCTTCTCTACCGTTACCTTGGCATCAATTTCAAGAAGGAAAGCAAACTACTCGGCATCAGTGGCAGGTTGTGTCTCACCCCCAGAAGACAGTTTGAAGGAACTTCTCAAGAATTATCTCAACCACGAGCTCAAAGATCAATCTCTGAAGAGTTTGATCGGCTCTTCTCGCGATTGGCACCTCGGAGTTTTGAAGGCGGATTGAAAGCAAAAACCCGAAAAAGACACGTAAATCTGAGACTCAAGAACAATAGTAAGAAAGTGGTGAAACAGTGCAAGTGTTCAAGACAAAAAGATTGCATAGGTGTGTCAAGCCAAGAACAGTGGCAGAAATCAACAGATATGTGAACAGTGTGTATTCAAGAAGATGATTTGGAAACAACGGGTAAAACAGCAATGGTGGTTAACAATGAAACAGAGCTTCTTGGAAAGCAACAAGTAATAAAACCAGGAGGAACAGTGGCTTACCAGAAAAAGGGAAGTCGGAATGAGAATTGCCGAAATCTGACGACAATGACAAAATGACGTAAGCTTCACCGGAGGAGAGGAACGAAGACAGTTGGAACAATGACAGATTTAAGCAAAAGAGTTAAGAAAGAGAAAAAGCCAGAGGATTGAATGAAAAAAGAGAAAAATCAGAGTCAAGAAGACGACGAAGTTTAAAGATAAAGCCAAGTGCACAGGCGCTAAATAAGTATATGAAGAAACAAGAAAGTAATGACCCAGACACAATGCTAGCAACAGAAAGCGGATATGACAAAAATAGTATCAGGCATTTAAAAATTTCAAAAAACTTGAAAACAGACGAAAAATAGAAGACAACAGAGGGCAAGTAAACGGATTCAGAAGAGTTATGAAAGATTGAGCTTAATAAAAGAGTTTATGAACCTACCAAGATAAGTGAACGCCGATATGAAGATCGCCGAAGTCAAATAGATGACTGGAAATCAGGAGCCCACCAAAAAATGTGAATAACCGAAGCTTGATACCAGAAACCAGAAACCTCGGCTAGGAGGTATGATCTCGAATAACTTGAAAAACATGAAGCTTGATACTTGACAGAAGTGGATAGTAAAGTCCAGGGAACTTTGAGGTCGGCGAGTTTGATCTTGGACAGAGGGGCACAGATGAACGAACAGTATAGGTTCCATCACCTCAGAATGCCGAGGTAATAGAACCTAGGAGGCAGTTGTGGGGATATATTTTCTGAGTACCAACACGTGGCAAGGTGACTCCGACGTGTCAGTCGAGGTGCCACGTGTCTTGGCCGTTGTGTCGAGGTCATCTCGGATAGGCCGAGGTTACCTCGGAAGATATCGGAATCCGAGATAAGCAGATAGGGGACAAGAGTCCTAGAATGAAGAGGGAACTCAACCTGGATATGGACAAGAGTCCTAGATTGGGAGAAGACTTCAGTTTGGGTAAAGGTAAGACTCTTAGAGAGTTTATCCTAATCCCACTGGGAGTCCCAGATTAGCAGTAATCCTAAGTCCATCAGGGCCAGGCTCCTATTGGGACTAGGATTGTATTGGCTATAAAAGAGAGGCACCCCCATGGGTCTAAGGTATGTTTTTTATACTCAAGCTTGTGAGTTGAATACTTGATTATCTTTAAAAGATATACTGACTTGATCGTCGGAGTGCCCCCGGGTGGAAGAACCACCGCCGGAGCCTTTTCTTTCTGTGTAGGACAGCAGGGTGCCATCTATTCTGCCAGTGCTCTCCAGTTGACTACTGAGTTGGCAGTGTGGTCAGAAAATGACTCACACAGAGGCAAAATGATGTCGTTTTGCATTTTCGAGCCATTTTGGGCAACTAATTTCGAGCTACCCAGCAGAATTGTTTGGAAAATTGTTTTGGAATTTGGGATAATTTGATATTTTGTTGTAGTTGAGTAGATGTGTGTGAGAGAAAAAATATTAAGAATGAGAGAGGAGAGAGAAAAGTGATTGATTGATGTATAATAAAGAGAGAAGTAATTTTAGAATTTTTTTGAGAAAATTTATAACCAAACATGTTTTTGAAAATTTTCTTCCAAAAATATGTTTCAAGAATATTTGATAAATGTGTTTGATCAATTTTATTACACCAAAATGTCTCTAATATTCCGTGTTCATTAGACAATTTAACTTTTTTTACTTTTTGTTAATAATCTCATCATCAAGGATGGAACCAAAATTTTATTATTACATGAGTTAAAAGATAAATAATATTTTTTTTTACTATAGATATAAACACACATATATGTATAAAATGATATATAAATTATATGTATATACATAAAAAAAAATTCAAATATCATAGAAATAATATTTGGTTGAAAATAAAAAGAGAACGCAAGATGAAAAAGAATAAGATATATATCTTTTATAGTAAGAGGCTAGTTTATTTATGAAATAACATATATATATATTTAGAAGTGTTATGGCAAATATAATTTTTTACAAAAACAGGGAGATCATGGCCCACATAATTTTCTTCTAGTTTCATCCCTCCTCATCACTTAATTTTACTATACTTATAATCCTATCAAATCTAATCCAACAATCAGCATGGCATCTTATCCAACGTAATCTAAGAGTTTCTCCAACGCTTCATCTTTTCTTTTATCAAATTTAAATTTGATGAAAAGAGTATAGTAGCATTTGGTAGAGTTTTCTAATTATAATTTGAGAATAAAATTGTATTTTGAGTTTGTGAGTTTTGAAATTATGATTTGAGTGTGAAAAATTTGTTTGATTATGAATTTTGAAAAAATATTTGAATTGAGTTTGAAATAAATGATATGACACATGATATTTAATTCAAAAACTTACAATTCATAACCAAACACATAACCCAAAATCCTATTCAAAACTCATAAAAAAAAATTAAAAAAAATTCTGGAAATATATTTTATTTAAAATATAAAAATAACTAGTGCCAAAGAAAAAAAAATAACCGAACATTGTTTCGATCAACCGGCCAGACGTTCGAGGTTAGCCAAATTTTCCTGCCTGGAAAGAAGTTTTAAAAAGTGGATGTAGAATTATAATTTGAAAATTCAAAACAAATACCATACCGAAATCAATGGGCAGTATTGTGTTTGGAGAGCTTCTCCGAACACAGCCTAGATTTTTCATACTCCAACGTTTACTTCAAACTAGAATCAAATATAAAATATTTTAAACTTTTTATCAAATTGAGGATGGCTGGTGTCAGTTGTACATGTATGCATGAGCACCAGACGACCGGCCGAATGTTTGGCCGACTGTCTCCTTGGTCGACTATCTCCTTGTAAAATTTGTTTTAGAATTTTCAAAAATTTACACTAGTCAGTGGACCGGCCGAACATTTCCCCGGTTGTCCTCTTAGTAGACCAATGATTTGATAAAATCACAAATTGCTCCGTTAGAACACACGATATTAGATAAAAATTTTATTTAAATTTAATAAAAAAAAAAGAGTAAACGTTGGAGATACTCTAATGATCAAACATCTGATGAAAAGTAATCCATCATATTCTGTTTTCCTTTTAATTTTTATGTTAATATAATTTGAATTTTTTGTTTTTGAAGAAATATAATTTGAACTCTGACATCTACTTTATTAGATATTTCATAAATTATCACCAAGTCCAAAACACTAATTGGCCCTGTTTGGTAGAGCTATGGGAAAGTGTTTATAGCTTATGCATAAACAGCTTATAACTTATAATTATGAACATAAGCTGATTTCTGACTTATAAATTAAGCATCTCCTACCCCACTTAAAGAATAAGCTGATTTCTGACTTTCAAAAAACTATAAGTTATAAGTTATAAACTAAACCAAACACATCAAAATAGCTTAAATTAAGCTGAAAGCTGAAATAAGCAGCTTTTAAGCTGCACCAAACAGGCACATTGTCACTTTCCAAATCTTGAGTATAGTTAAATTATGCCACACATGGGCATATTTTTTTGCATATGCAAAAATTGAATTTGAATGTAAAAAAATGTTGAAGAAGAAAAAAAAAAAAAAAAAAAAATTTGAGAACCCAAATAGAGTGATAAACCCAAAATTCATGTCCATGGTGCATGAGGAGTATGAATCATCATAAAAAATGAAACCAGAATTTTATTATCGGATGGGTTAAAAAAATAATAATTTGTTTTACTATATATACAAACACACACACACATATATATAATATGATATATAAATTGTATATATACATAGAAAAAAAATTATATACCATAAAAACAGCTCTAATAGAATGAGGAAATTTTTTGGTACAAAATAAAAAGAGAATGTAAGATGGAAAAGAATGAGATACATATTTTTTATACTGAGGGAGTCATTTTATGTATAAAATAATATATATATATATATTTAAAATATTAATATTTTTTACAGAAACAAAAAGGTCATAATCCTATATAATCTTCTTCTAATTTCGTCCATAATCATCATTCATGTGTTTGGAATTTCATAGAATGATGCATCACTCTCAGACTGCAAGCTGTTGAGCTTTGCAAATGGTGACCATTAACCAACTTATTATTTATATATATAAATATATATTTTTTGTCAGCGTCAAAATATTTGATATAATTTTTATTTACAATTTAGTAGATAAAAATAAATTAACTAAATTGATTGTCTAAAAATTAAAAAATAAATGTTTGATTTCTTTTTTTTGAATTTTGAATCTTTAATTTATAACAAACTGCCCCCAAATAATTTATTGTCTTTGATAGAAAATAGTAACAGAATGAGATTGATATGCGACCTAGATGTGAGGAAACCTCTAAGTCCAAGAATCCCATGTTATTATTAAATTCATGTAATTTTTAAATAAATTTATTTTTATATATAAGTTATTTTAAACTTATTTTTTAAAATTATCGAAGTCCTGTTTTGGAAAAGCGACTTCAAAAATTTTTGCAATCCTACAACCGTGTTTTGAGAGGGGGTTTGGCAATTATTTTTTGAGTAATTTTTTATTTTTGTCTTCAATAATTTTAATTTTTAGAAAAAAAAACTTTTCACTTTAGATCTTGCTATACTAAAAGACCCTTACTCTTTCTTTTCTTTTTTTCTTTTTTTGTCTTTAATGAACTATTTTTTAAATTTCTTTTATTTTTTTAAAATTTTTTCTAAATTAGAAAGACTTGAAAGTAAAAAAAAAAAAAAAGTAATACAAATTATAAAAAAAATACCAAAAAAATATATTTTTTAACTTTTTCCAAACAGAGCCTAAAAATGTGATTTAAAAGAATTAATTCAGAACAACTTACATTTAAAGAATTTGTTAATAAAAAAAAGAACTTGAATTTTGTTAAAAAAACTTGTGAACCCCCCTTTGTCTCAAGAAGTTATTGGTTTGTTTTGGGGGACCATCCGATAGTGCTCTAAGTATGTTGTGATTGATGGAGGAAGAATCGTTCATAATTTTGTATTAGATAATTGGAGAACAAAAGAGAATATAGTGAATTGTAATTGGTGAAGAGCAAAATCACGTGGCACCCCAGGTAAACCAAATAATTTTTCCTTTGTCTCTCCTTTCTCATCAGGATATACGAATCCGTGTAATCCATCAAATATTTTTGGAATATTATGGACCATTGTTTTTGTGGTCTAAACCAATGAACGGTGATTATTTGGTAGTATAAGAATACGCGGTGTTTTATGGTAGTATAAAGATGAAATATTAACTATTTATGTTGAGAGATTGAAAAATACGAAGGGACATAATAAATGAGAATTGGTAAGAAAGTATGACATGTGATGAGAACGGGTCGTCTGTGTCCCTTTCCCTGTAGCACCCCCTGTCGCCCCCAAAATGACGTCGTTTTAGGGGCGGATTTTCAAAAAAAAAAAATGCAGAAGAGGGAGGGAGGAAGGAAGGAGAAGGAGAGGGAGAGGGAGAGAGGAGGGAGGAAGGAGGGAGGAGGGAGGAGGAGGGGGCCGAATCGGAGGGGCCATAAATATTGGGGGACGGAGGAGGCGGAGAGGTGGAGCTCATGACCATGGGCTGACAGGCTGCGACAGCTGACAATGCGATGGCGGCGACGACGGCGAGGGACGACGACGCGGCGATGGCGAGGGACGACGACGGCGAGCTTGCCCTCCTCCCTCCTTCCCTCTCCTCTCCCTCCTCCTTTTTTGAACTCCCCAAAACGACGTCGTTTTGGGGGCTACAGGGTAGCGCTACCGAGGATCCGGATTCGACATGTGATACTTTAGAATTATTGTATAATTTTTCATCAAAGACATTGTGGAAAATTTTACACATGGAATATAGTGATTTATTTTTGTTAGATAGTTAGGAAACAATAAATAACCTATTTAGTATAAATTATATATCTATATTATCTATACTACCACATAAATAATATCATATAATACGTCGAAACTATCTAATAATCGTCACAAGAATCCTCTGCTGTGGGCTGCACCTGTTAGTTATTACACAAAGTAGGGCAAACACAGGAATTATGCTACATTTCAGGAATTTTAATTAGATGGGTGTCTTTTCAATTTATTATATAAGGAAAAAAATAAAAAATTAGTGGGTATGTAATTAATAAAATTGTAAAGACATACGACGCAAGATATGAAACGAATTTATGTGATAATTTTTCCTAATGAAGCCATTCAAGTGTGTTCTGATAATGAAAAGGGGAAATACCAAATCATTAGTATTTATAAATCAGTAGTAAAATTTATAAATATTAATATTAAAATTTTAATTTTTTTTTTATAAATCTGTAACTATTTTTTCAAAGTACTATTGAATTGTATTTTTCCTGAGGAAAAATAGTTTTCTTTCATTCAAAAAAGGTTTCGGCAAATTATAAATAGTTAGAACAATTATAAAAATAATTACATTATAGAAGATTTTTTTTTTTTTTTTTCTAGTGCAATTCTCACACAATTTTTTTTTTTACAACAAGTACAAAAATAAACTTACATCATACATACAAAAGATTTATCACTATAAAATATAATTATTTCTCCACTACTCTAAAATGTAATTTATCTTTTATGTTTTGCATGGAATAAAGATTTTCCTGCTACTCTCAATAGGGGTGATTATGGATTGGGTTGGGTTGGGTTGGGTGGCATCCTATCTGCCAGTTGTTAAAAAGTAAGCGAATTGAAAAAAATCAATTCGTATCTGTCCACTAGTTTGGCGGATGTGGATTGAAATGGCTATGCAGATTAGAGGATGGATGCGATCGGTTTGGCGGTTTGAACTTTACAAATTTTGGACATTTTTTGAATTATAATTCATTATTTTTACAATTTCCAATAACTAGTGATTTAAAAAAAATATGTATTATATTTTTACAAAAATATGTATTTTATTATTTCTACTTCATGTTGTTACTTGTTAGCAATTTATTTTTTATTTTTGTTTTGATCTTTATCTACCGGGCGCATTGGGTTCATGTGGGTGTGAGATAGTTAATTCGCATTCGAATTGTATTAGCAGATTTTGAAATATTTCATCCGCATTCATCCCCTAAAAGACATGCATCTGTCCAAAATCAATCTGATTGAATCAGGTTGGTTGAATTGAGCGGGTTGAACGGATCCATAATCATGCCTACCTCCCGATATTTTCATTGGGTTCAAGATATACAAAACAAACTATCATTGGGGGTATTTGGGAAAAAAAAGTTGACTTTTTAAAACTAAAATAACACTAAAAAATAAAATAAATTAAAATAATTAATAAGATAAAATATCACATTAAACTTATAATTATTTTATATTTTTTTCTCACAAATATCAAATCCAACTAAAAAAAATCTAACTCCTTTATCAAAAACAACTATTTTAACATATTAAAATAATCAAAAATAAAAATAACCTACTAAATAATTAACTTTCTAAACACCCACAATATATGTGTCGATGGTACATAATCCGAATTTTCAATTATTTTTCTGTTTGATTCGGATCATCAATTTTGAAAACAGCTTTAACCCTGCTTTACTTTTTGGACAGTTTTGAAAAGGTCTTATGATCGGCCTATTTTGGCAAGAGTTAAGGATTCAAATAATTTATTAAATTTTTTATATAGGTGTAAGATTTTATACATGTGAAAAATTTTGAAACAAAATTAATTGATTATTTAAGATTTATAATATTTTTCTTTTGATAATTGCGTTAAAAGTTAGCTTTTTAGTTTTTTTGATATTTTTTTAATTATATCACCTTTTTATTTTTTTTATCTTTTTAAAAATAAAAAAAAGGTCAAAAAATTGACTTTTAACATACTTTTCAAAATAGACTGAATTGAATTTATTTATTAAAAGTTTTATTTTAACTTTTAGTGATAAATTTATCACAGTAACTTTTTTAACACAAATAAATTAAAAATAAAGTATAAACAAAAGTCAAAATATCCAATTATTTATCTCTTTGATAAATTCCTTAGCACTGGTTTGGCATATAGAGAGTTCGTGTAGGAAGTGAGTTGGCTTTTTAGTTTTTTTAGTCTGGGATTAAAAGACTTCATTTAAAATGTGAGTTAACTTTTTAACTTTTTAGTTTTTTTAATCTGGGATTAAAAAGTCTCATTTGAGATAGACTTTTTGACTTTTGTAAAAGAAAAAATGAAATAATTATGATTTAGATGTGACATTTTTTAATTTGGGAGTAAAAAACTTATTTTATTTTTTTGTGGTTATTTTAGCCTCAACCCACTCCAACTCTGGCTTTGTTTGGGAAGATGGGTTGGATTGAGTTTGGGGTTATTTTAGTCACAAAAGACAACATAGATTTTTTAGCCCAATAAGACAAAACATCACATCCAACCTATAATCATTACATTCTTTCTCTCACAAAAAGTCAAAAAAATTATTTCCAAACGAGACATGCTTTTTTATTAACTTTTTAACTTTTTGGCTAAAATATGATGTAAAAAAAATAGTATATTTGTGATGACTTGTTGACTTTTACGAAAAAATATGCAAAAAGTAGAGAAAAAATGAAATCTTTGACTTTTTGAAATAAATTGTTGACTTTTCGACTTTTTTAATAACTTTTTAATTTTTTGACTAAAAATATCACTTGTCAAATGAGGGGTTAGCATCATTACTAATATCGAATGATAATTTCACAAACATAAAATATATCTATAGGCCTCAAAAAATTTTCAATATCAAAATATAGGGTAAATGCGTAAAACCAATTCACTCATAACTTATGAGTAAATAAATCTACTCAATATGACTTGCTCCTAATTATACCTTATTTTTTTAACCTTCGTTTTAGTCTGTAGATATGGGATTGGATTGATAATTTTGTGGATTTTATACAAGTGTGCTTAGTTATTTGAAGTGAAAAGATTATTACTGGTAGGGCTGCAAATGAATCGAGTTATTCATGAACAAACTCGAGTTCGCTTGTTAAGGGCTCGGTTCGGCTCGGCTCGTTTATCTGTATAAATACATTATTTATATATTAAATAATATATAAATATATATATAAATACATTTTTTATATATTAAATAATATAAATAATATTTTTTATTTAAATATTTATTTTTAAATAATATAAATAATATTAAAAAAAATTACCTAGCCGAGCCAAGCCGAGCTTGAGTTTCATTAAAATTAACGAGCCGAGTCGAGCTCGAGTCCAGTTCCTTATCAAGCCGAGCTCGAGCTTAATAAACGAGTTCGATAAGTAAACGAGCCGAGCTTGAGCTCAGCAAAGCTTGGCTCGGCCCGACTTGATTCGTTTACAGCCCTAATTACTAAGTATATTCGTGCACAAATTCACAATTTATCTTATATTTTCAGTCTAATATTACTACACTATTCTACTAAACTCTTGATTTTTTTTTTTTTGATAATCAAATGTCTGAATTAATTTACAGATAATTCAATTAATCTCAAAATTCTAAAATTAATGTGTAACAAACCATCAATAATTCTTTAATGCTGTTTTTGAATGGGGGATTTGGAAAGAAAAATAGAAAAGGTAGGTAAAATGTGAATAAATAATGCCTATATTTTACATAATTTTACACACTTTTTCTCTTTTTCTTTTCAAATTCCTTCTCAAATTTTCTAATCAAACACAGCATAAGAGTGACTTAAACACATGACTTAAACGTATCACCCAATCTAATGACCATGTGTCATGATATTCCATGATGGTTAGGTAATTAATCGCAAACAATTATTTGCTTTTCTTACTTTTCCAAAGCAAAATTTCAGCACTCTCACATCTACATAGTTTTCTCTGCTCTTTCAGCACTCTCATGGATAAAAGTCTTATGGATAAAAGTCTCCATAGTGGATATTCGAATACAAAAAATTGTGTGAATGAATCATCAATAAAAAAGGTTTATTTAATTTCTTTAGACAAAATGATTGGATATACAACTACCTTCTTTCAAGTGGTCCAAATTCATGGAAATGGACCGCTTCTTACATCATTGAGGTCCTTACTAATTATTAATTATTACCCTTTATTTAAACGTGAAAACTAAATTGAAAAATTAGTTACGATTAAATATGCGAATAATCCTTAAAGCAAGCATTTTATGTCCTTTTAATTATTGATCTACTAAATGTGTCAATTTGGTTTTCAACATATTATTTTGCATAAATTACACTGACTTTCCTTAATATTTTTGAAAAAATATATATCAAGCTCCACAATTTTAATATAAATCACACTGACCTCTATTTTAGTAAAATTAAAGAGATTGAAACTAATACAAATTATATGAAGATACAAAAATAAACAAGCTACAATATATATTTCAATGTAAAAAAGATGATAATATTATTTTTTTATTCGTACAACTAACGAATTTTCAAAAAATATGGAGCTAAATGTTATATAAATTAAAATTTTAAAGTAGCTCATTATAATTATATCAAATTTGTAAGACTTATTATATTTTCCCTATACCCAGAGGAGGTCACTATTATTTACCGTATTAATTTGTTATTAAATAGTTCTTATTTCCATTTCAATCTACAATTAATAATGCTAGTAAAAATATTTTTGCTATTAATACAAAAAATAAAAAAATTCTGAAACGAGGCCTATGGTCATGTGGTCCTTTGAAACCGACCTCCATGCCCAAATTTATGGGATCACTACATCAAGCAGGAGGCCCTGCACATGGAAGGCCAACTAAGAATGAGTTAATGTTTTGCCATGCTTGCAAAAAAGAGTGTTTCCATAGATATCTTGTGCAAAGTGAACAATTTGTCTAAATATATGGTTTAGGGTTTTGAGTACTACTATATATATGACCATGAAATGAACAACTATAACAACAATAATGAAATTTCATGCGCTATTTAACAAATCTCATTATAAACCCGGACTTGTCCAAATTAGTCCAAATTAGTTAATGGATATTAAGAGCAGAATCAAAATTTCATTTTAAGACCTGTCAATGTTTTCTTATTTCAAATCAATTGCATTATGCAATCAATTATTACACAACTTTATGTAAATTTTATCCCCAAAAAAAAAAAGTTTAAGTCAACATTGTTCTATATTATAAACTAGTCAACATTATTACAACTAGAACAAATGCTAACCCTAAATTCATATTGAACTACTTATCAATGCAAGTAGAAGGATCAAATTATACCAAATGAACATAAAGAATTATACAAAAAAGATAAAAAAAAAATAAAAATAACAATAATTCACTATATTTAAACAAATTTTGTATTTAGGAGAAATAAGATTCTTAATTTAAAAAAAGAAAAGAAAAAAAAAATGGTTGTTAGTTTTTAATTTTTTAATTTTGTTTAGATGATTAAAGAAGATCAATTTTTGAGCATAAATGTAAAATATATTAAGCTTCGTTTGGGAAGCCATGGTTTGGGCTTTTTTGGCTATTTTAGCCACAAAAAACAAAATAGGCTATTTTAGCCATAACAAAGAAAACATCACATCCAACCCATAATCATTACATTCTTCTCTCACAAAAAAAATTCAAAAAAGCTAAAAAGTCAAAAAATCCTTCCCAAACCAAGTTTTTAAGCTCAGACTAAAATAGTCAAAAAAGCCAAAAAGCAAACCCACTTCCCAAACGGGGGCTTAGTATGTTATGGAAGAATCACCACACTACAACAAATTAAGATTTTATATACAAATTTAGGGATGAAATCACCTTTTAGGGACAAAATATTTTTATTGTCAAAAGTCTTATTATTGTATTTTTGGTGACGAAATTAGACATTTAGTGATAAATTACTATCATTTTGAGACAAATTTTTTTTTTTCTTTTTTGGCTCAAAAAGTAAACTCTGTTTAGTGATAATTATTATCGTTTGGATTAAATTGTTTTGCACTGTAATACATTCTACTGTTTGGTACATTATTTTTAGTTATGTTTTGTGTCTGAATTTTTTCATATATATATATATATATTTAGTTATTCTAAACTAATGTATTGCACTTTTTAAAAATTAAAACATATATATATATATATTGTGTTCAATTTGAACAACTCGAGCTTAACTTGAATTTTTTGAATTAAATTCAGCTCAAATTTAGTCAAATAAATTTGGGTAGAAGTCACAATCAAACCTAATCTTGAAAAAATCCCTCTACTCTTTGAATTGAGACCAAAGAGAGTCCAAGTTTACTTTTCAAAACATATTTTTTACTTACATATATGGGATATACAAGGATTTCTTCCTTAGTGAGTGATGCCATGGCACCCATTGGTGTAAACATTCTGTCCTTCGTGGTGCACTTTTCATTGAAGCAAAAATTATTTAGTAGGTCCGAAATATCACATGTTAATGTGCTCATTCAATAATATTTTATAATTTGTTCATTATTTTTTTAAAATTATATATTCATTTAACTCCTTAGTATTTGATAGGTAGCTAATATGAAATTCCCCAATGAGGGCTTTATTTTTCCTGAATAACCTGGTGTGCATGGATGAGACCTGGTAATGTCAAGGTGAGTCCAAATAATCCTTCCTTGTTGGAGTTTCTTGTTACAATAAAATAAAATAAAATCATTATAGAGCTATTATTAATCCAACCCATTTGCCTAATATACAAGGAAGCTATTTATTCCTTGTTGTAACTTGACAGGGATAGGCCCACAAGGATCACGGCCCACCATGAGTAAACCCAAGCCCACCATTTGGGTCTCATTACACAACCCGGTCAGTAAAACCCGGCACAGCTGGAGGCCAACTGAGCAGGAAAGGCGAATGATGCTCGGACACATGGCGGATGCAGAACAGCCCATGTCAGCAGACAAAGATCTGCAAAGTTATTGCCACAGCACATCACCATTAATGCAACCCATCACCGCCTTTATTGCGACAACACCCCTCAGCCGGAATGGCACCCCGTCACCCTGAACAAGACGAACCACGGCGCAAGCTTTCGGCGGGGAGGTCAGAACGACTGAGACAGCGAAATGATTACCAAAGGCTATAAGCAAAGCTCGAAGACAAGAAGAAGGTTAAGTTTTCCATCCCCTCTCTCTCTCTCTCTACATTTTGTTCATCACCGTTTCTAATTCACACACCGGAGGGTTCGCCGGGGGACTACCCCGTTCCCCGATTGGAATTGCTTGCAGGTTATCCAGTGGGCTTGAGGAGCTTGGATCGGTCCAACCCATCCACCAGGACTCACTGTATTATCAGTTGGCGCCGTCTGTGGAAAGCCGGTTTGTCCGTGCGCCAGTTGTGTTCATTGCCGCCGGAGACCCTTTCCCAGCAACCTATTTCACTTCATCCGTTACGTGCATGGTAACGACCAGATCCATGGCTTCCCACCATAACGCTGCCGATCACCAGATCGACCCTCCCAATCCGAACAACCCACCACAGTACTTCATCGAGCTCACCAATAGCATCAACCGTATGGCCGAACAAAACCAGGCCTTAATCAACGCTCTGCTCCAACGAAACCTCCCTATCCCTCCACCACCTCCAGATATTCCACCGCATCCAGAACAAGGATCCGCCTCCTCTCCGTGATGCTTCCGGTGTCGGCGCTTCAAGGATGATGACACACAGCTCGAAGAACATCCACGGATAGAAAAAACACGCCCATGTGACCAATGGCTTTCTTTTTCCTTTTTCTTTTTTTGAGACACTTGCGTCTCGTTTGGAGTAAATTATTTTAATAATTTATTAATTTTTTACAAAAATATATATAAAAAATAAAGAAGATAATATGATAATTTATAATAATTTTTTGATTAAATATATAATTGTCAAACAAAGCTTTAATTTATCATTCTTATGTGTCTGATAAGTGTCAAATTTTAATTTATTAAATATTTTATTATGTGGAATCTAATTTTAATACCAAATCATTCAGGATGATAAATTAAAAGATATAACATTATTAATTTTTTTTATTGACAAATAAGAAAGAAAAAAAAAAAAAACTCAACGACATATATATATAAACTCAACGACTTTCTAAAGCAGTTCATCAAACACCAATAATTTTGCTCAATATTTTCTAAAGCAGTTCATCAAACATGACAAGGAAACAAAAATTATTGGTGAAATTTTTTTTTTGAATTGTTTGAACTTTAAAATTAAAAACATTGAAATTTATTTTATTTTTTAATTGAATTTTATTTTATGTGTTTGGTTACGATTTGAGTATAGAGTTAAATCTAATATATAAAATAAAACACAATTAAAATATTTTATGTGTTTTATTTTAAAATATTAACATTGAAATTTATAAGTTGAACTTTGAAATTTTGCTCAATGTTTGAACTTTAAAATTAAAAACATTGAAATTTATTTTATTTATTTTGCTTGATTTTAGTAGAAATAGTGATGAAATTGAAATTTTTGTTTCCCTGTCATGTTTGATGAACTGCTTTAGAAAATATTGAGCAAAATTATTGGTGTTTGATGAACTGCTTTAGAAAGTCGTTGAGTTTATATATATATGTCGTTGAGTTTTTTTTTTTTTCTTTCTTATTTGTCAATAAAAAAAATTAATAATGTTATATCTTTTAATTTATCATCCTGAATGATTTGGTATTAAAATTAGATTCCACATAATAAAATATTTAATAAATTAAAATTTGACACTTATCAGACACATAAGAATGATAAATTAAAGCTTTGTTTGACAATTATATATTTAATCAAAAAATTATTATAAATTATCATATTATCTTCTTTATTTTTTATATATATTTTTGTAAAAAATTAATAAATTATTAAAATAATTTACTCCAAACGAGACGCAAGTGTCTCAAATATTAAAAAAAGAAAAAGGAAAAAAAAGAAAGCCATTGGTCACATGGGCGTGTTTCTTTTCTATCCGTGAGATGTTCTTCGAGCCAGGTGTTATCATCTCCTTTGAAGCGCTGGACACTGCTGGAGGGAAGCACTGCCGGAGAGGAGGCGGATCCCCAGAACAAGTCCCAGGCCATACTGTCCCACAACCCAATCCTCCCAACTCGGGGGGCTTGCAACCCACTCACCCACATATAAATCCACCCCATCCACCCCCACGTCCATTAGTCATAGCTCCAGCTCCCGAGGGAGAAGCTAGCAGCGTCCAACATCTATCTCCCTCTGGTGGTGACAACATTCCCCTTTGGGATGCCGAACTCCGAGCCATGAAACTCCAACTCCAAGGGGTCATGCAGAACATCCAACATAAGCCCTCCACTACAGCAAACTCCCCGTTTGTCGCCTCCATTCGAGACAAACCCCTACCCCTCAAGTTCAAAATGCCTACCATCGACCCCTTTGACGGAACAACCGACCCCGTCGACCACCTGGAGACCTACCGTACACTCATGATCCTCCATGCCTTCCCTGACGAAATCATGTGCCGAGCCTTTCCTGTGACACTGAAGGGGTCGGCTCGGCTATGGTTCAGTCAGTTGCCACCAGATTCGGTCTCCACATTTCAACACCTCAGTGACTCCTTCCTGAGCCACTTCATCGGGGCCCAACGCCAGCGGCGACCGGCGACCCAACTCCTCAACATCCGTCAGACAGAAGGGGAGTCACTGCGCAACTTTGTCACTCGCTTCAACACCGAAGCCTTACAAGTTGCCGAAAATGACGATAAAGTCATCCTCACCGCCTTCATGGCTGGTCTGCGGTCATCCGATTTCCTCTTCTCCCTCTCCAAGAACCGCCCAAGATCCATGGCAGCGTTGCTCTCCAAAGCCCAAAAGTACATGAACGCCGAGGACTCTCTAGCCGCTCGGCAAGACTCCACAACTAAATATTTGGCCCCCAGAGAAAAGAGGAAAGACCAAGAACCCAGTAACACCCGGCATCATAACCAAACATCCCGTTATGCCGACCGACCCCCATTGACCGACTTCGGTTCGAGCAATATACCCCCCTCAATACTCCCATGGAATAAGTTCTTAACCAGATCCAACGAGACTACTCCCTCAAGTGGCCTCTTCCTCCACGGAACCCTTCCAGTCGTAAAGACCAGTCCAAATATTGCCGTTTCGACCAGGATCATGGCCATAACAAGCACGACGCATCACCTCAAAGACCAAGTGGAGACCCTCATTCGCCGGCGCTGGCCGATTCACAGAATACCGCCTCGGCGAGGCAAAGGACCGAACCCCACAGAGACAATCACAGCATACCTCCACGGCGACCGGCTCAGCAGACGAGGCATGATCGACTCCACCAACACCTCGACCTCAAGGTAATCCGCCTCCGATTGGTGAAATCGAGTTATTTCGGTGGTCTTGCTTGTGGACCATCTTGCTCGGCAGAGGGCGAGCTTAGAAAGATCTGACGAGGCTCGGATAAGGCGGTTGCCACGATCGGCCAGACCCCCAAGCAACAGCGATGGGCGGAGCCCATTACCTTCACGGACGTATGCGAGCATCCGTTATCCTCACGATGATCCCCTTGTCATCTCCACTGTCCTCTCCAATTATAAGGTCAGACGAGTCCTCATCGACAATGGCAGCTCGTCGGACATCATTTTCCTCAACTGCTTCCGCCAACTGAAGATCGGGGAAGAAAGCCTGTCCCCACTCCAAACCCTTCTGGTTGGTTTCACCGGCGACCGGATGACCTCGATCGGGTCCGTTGATCTCCCCATCACCATTGGAGAATACCCACGGCAGACCACGAAGTTGCTTACTTTCCTTGTTGTCGACTGCCCCTCGGCTTACAACATCATCCTCGGCCGCACCGCCCTCAATGCCTTCCAGGCCATCACATCCACCTACCACCTTGCCCTCAAGTTCCCAACTGATTTTGGGGTCGGAACGGTGAGAGGAGAACAGACCGTCGCCAGAGAATGTTATGTGGCCTCACTTAAAGAGGTCAAACTGAAGGAGGCAATGATCATTGAAGGACTTGACGTCCGAGATGAGGACGAACTGATCAGAGGCGAACCTGTGGAGGAACTTGTCGAAGTTAACATCGATCCCACCAACCCACTCAAAACTGCTAAAATCGGCAGCCAACTGCCTTCCCAAGCCAAGGCCGACCTCACCGCTCTCCTGACCGAACACAGAGACGTCTTCGCCTGGACCCATGCAGACATGCCAGGCATCGACCCCTCTTTCATAACCCACCGCCTCAGTATCGAGCCTCACTTCCGACCTTACCGACAGAGGCAGCGCATTTTCCATCCAGAGCGCAACAATCTCATAGCTGCAGAGGTTGACAAACTTCTCGAGGCCCAGTTCATCCGAAATGTGGATTACCCTAAGTGGCTGTCCAACGTGGTCCTGGTCCGCAAAAACAATGGCAAGTGGCGTCTCTGCGTCGACTACTCCGACCTGAACCGAGCTTGTCCCAAAGATAGCTACCCTCTCCCCCGCATTGATCTACTGGTCGACGCCACGGCCGGTCATCAAATGCTCAGCTTCATGGATGCTTTTTCAGGGTACAACCAAATCGTGATGCACTCATCCGACCAGGAACATACGTCTTTCATCACCGATCGGGGCACCTATCACTACCGTGTCATGCCGTTCGGACTAAAGAATGCTGGGGCCACCTACCAACGTTTGGTCAACACTGTCTTCCACCATCAGATCGGACGGAACATGGAAGTGTATGTGGATGACATGCTGGTTAAGAGCAAACTCTCCGCTGACCACCTCACCGACCTGCGAGAGACTTTTGCCACACTTCGCAAATATCAGATGAAACTCAACCCAGAGAAGTGCGCCTTTGGCGTGGGATCTGGCAAGTTCTTGGGTTTCATGGTCAGTCAGCGCGGCATCGAGGCCAACCCTGAGAAGATCAAGGCCTTGATTGAGATGCAGTCACCCAAAACCGTTAAAGAGGTCCAAAGGCTCACCGGCAGAGTGGCAGCCCTTAACCGTTTCATCTCCGCAAGAACGGATAAGTGCCTACCGTTCTTCAAAGTCCTGCGGCAGACTTTTGAATGGACAACTGAATCAGAAGAAGCCTTTCAGCAGTTGAAACAGTGCATGGCCAACCCTCCCCTTCTCTCACAGGCAATCACCGGCGAGCCCATCTTCCTCTACCTAGCAGTATCAAGCACCGCAATCAGTGCGACACTCATCAGAGAGGACGGCTCCGTCCAACGGCCGGTCTATTACATTAGCCGGGCTCTCGGAGCGAGCGAGAACTACCCCTATTAGAAAAAGTCCTAGCCTTGGTCATCGCGCCTCTGACGACTCCGTCCATACTTCCAAGCCCATTCAATAGTGGTTCTCACCGACCAGCCCCTGAAGAAGGTCATGCAGCAACCCGAGCTTTCAGGAAGATTAATGCAGTGGTCAGTAGAACTAAGCCAGTTTGACATCTCTTATCGCCCCCGGATGGCAATCAAGGAGCAGGCCGTAGCCGACTTCATCCTGGAATTTACCAATCCAGCCCCAACCACTAACCCTCCACCCGCGCCAACTCCACCAGAGCCCGAAGATCCTCATTGTTGGACACTTAATGTTGACGGCTCGTCTCGCAGGGAGGGAAGCGGGGCTGGCCTCATCCTCACATCCCCCGAAGGGGGTTATTTCAAATGTGCCCTCCACCTCTTGTTTGCGACCAGCAACAATGAGGCGAATCTGGCATTGATAGCGGGCCGTCTAGCCAGAGACATTGGTGTTAGCCACATCCGAGTGTTCAGTGACTCCCAACTTATCGTCGGCCAGATCACGGGTGAATTCGATGCCAAGGATACCACAATGCGGACTTACAGGGACATGGCACTCACCCTTGTTCGTCTCTTCAACACCTTCCAGATCAGGCACATACCTAGGGCGGAAAACTCCAAAGCAGATGAGATGGCCCAGCTGGCTTCCGCCGACCAATCCGACCTCAGCCACGGAGTTCTCCTCGAATACCTGACTCACCCGGCCATCTCACCCGACCTGCAAGAAGTGCAATTCCTTCAGACGGAACCCATCCCTTGGGCATCCGACATCTTCCTCTTCTTGACCACTGGAGAACTCCCAGATGACCAACAGCAGGCTGCCAAGGTCAGAGCTCGATCGGCCAACTACATTCTGGTCGACGGCGTCCTTTACAAGCGCGGTTTCTCACGACCATACCTGCGATGTCTCAGCCCCGCCCAAGAAACCTATGTAATGCAAGAGATCCATGAAGGAATCTGTGGCAATCATTTGGGTGGCAGGTCTCTCGCACACAAAGTACTCCGTACAGGCTACTTCTGGCCGACCCTCAACAAAGATGCCTCTGATTTCGTGTTGAAATGCGACAAGTGCCAGCGCTTCGCCAACATTCCCCATGCTCCCCCCACTGAGCTGATCACGCTTTGCAGCCCTTACCCGTTCGCCAAATGGGGTATCGACCTGGTCGGCCCACTTCCCACTGGTCGAGGCCAGACCAAGTTCGCAATTGTTGCCATAGATTACTTCACCAAATGGGTCGAGGCAGAACCCCTCGCCACGATCACCGAGCGGAACACCACCAAGTTTATCTGGCAATCGATTGTCTGCAGATTTGGCATCCCTCAGGCCATCGTCTCCGACAACGGCAAATAGTTCGACAATGCCAAATACAGAAAATTTTGTGCAGATCTCCAAATTCAGCCATGCTTCTCTTCCCCCGGTCACCCCCAAGCAAATGGCCAAGTTGAGGTCACCAACCGCTCTCTCCTGAAGATCATCAAAACTAAGCTCGAAGCTGCTAAAGGCCTCTGGGCTGAGGAACTACCACATGTACTCTGGGCTTACCGAACTACTGCCCGGACTCCTACTGGGGAAACCCCTTTTCGCTTAACATATGGTGCTGAGGCGGTCATTCCTGTAGAAGTCGGTCTGCCCACCCCCAGGGTCTTACATCCAGATCTCGCCTCAGCCGAAGAACTCCGTCGAGCAGACTTGGATCTCATTGAGGAGCTCAGAGAGACTGCTGCTGTCAGATTGGCTTCGTACCAACAGAAAATGAGAACACACTATAACCGCAGGGTCCGACCACGGGAGTTCTCTACTGGCGACCTTGTCTTGAGAGAAGCAACTCTTGCCACAAAGAATCCAACCGAGGGCAAATTGGCAGCCAAATGGGAGGGGCCCTACGTGGTGAAGGCCCGCCCACGGCCAGGCACTTACCGACTTCAAGAAATGGGAGGGCGAGACCTTCCCATCCTCGAATCTTGAACATCTGAAGCGTTACTATCAATGAATCCTTTCTTTTGTATTGTCAAAATTGCTGTATTTTCCTTTTTCAATACATAATACAAATATCGACTGGAGTTCCAACTTTCTATAGTTCAACTGTCTGAATGTAGCCTCCATGAAACTTTTATTTGCAGCGCCACTGTCAAAAGCCTCAGCCCGACCTGAGCACCTCCAAAAGCCTCGGCCAGACCGAGCACTTTCAACAGCCTCAGCCAGGCAGGCACCTCAAAGCCTTGGCGGACCAAGCACTTTCAAAGCCTCGGTCCGACTGAGGCACCTACAAAAGCCTCGGCAGACCGAGCACTTTCAAAGCCTCGGCCCGACCAGGCACCTCAAAGCCTCGGCGGAGTACTTTCAAAAGCCTCGGTCAGGCACAGGCACCTCAAGCCTCGGCCAGACCGGCACTTTCAAAACCTCGGCCCGACTGAGCACCTACAAAGCCTCGGCGGACCGAGCACTTTCAAAAGCCTCGGCCGACTGAGCACCTCCAAAGCCTCGGCCGGCCAGAGCACTTTCAAAGTCTCGGCCCGACACAGGCACCTCCAAAGCCTCGGCGGACCGAGCACTTTCAAAGCCTCGGCCGACTGAGCACCTACAAAGCCTCGGCCCGGACCAGCACTTTCAAAAGCCTCGGCTGACTGAGCACCTCCAAAGCCTCGGCGGACCGAGCACTTTCAAGACTCGGTCCAGTGAGCACTTTCAAAGCCTCTGCCAAACCAAGCACTTTCAAAAGCCTCGGTCAGGCTGAGCACCTACAAAGCCTCGGCCGACACAGGCACTTTCCAAAGCCTCAGTCAGAACCAGACCTGAGCACCTTTACCAGCCGCAGTCAGAACCAGACCTGAACACTTTCAAAAAGCCCCAGCCAGACGTGAGCATGGTTTGACGCTTAACCACAATTTCAAAATAAGTTGACACTTAGTCATATTTTAAAGATGTTCTCCCACATTTTATTTGCAAATCACACCTTCAACCTCACATTTCAGTCTATTTTTTCAAGGTAAGTTGACACTTAGTCATATTTTAAAAGATGCCCTCCCATATTTCATTTGCAAATCACATCTTCAACCTCACACTTCAGTCTACTTTTTTAAGGTAATTTGACACTTAGTCATATTTTAAAGATGTTCTCCCACATTTTATTTGCAAATCACACCTTCAACCTCATATTTCAGTCTACTTTTTCAAGGTAATTTGACACTTAGTCGTATTGTAAAGACGCCCTCCCACACTTCAAGTCTACTTTTTCAAGTCTCACCTCGCCCTACTGTCTGGCACAAGCATTTGCTGAAAACATCAGTGCACAAAATAATCACAAGAAAAACAAACCAAGACCAAACCAACATAAGGACAAATATACTGAATCATCAGCTAGAACCGTATGTGCCATTTTATTCATTTAAAAATGTGCGTACAAATTACTTACAACCCTTCCAAAAAAAAAAAAAAATACAATGTGTATACAAGGCCGAAATAAAAATTCTTCAAATACATCCATCCTTCACCTCACTCCTCCCCCTCACTAGAGATAAGATCCCCTTCTTCTATCCCCTCGTCCAGGGGGGTCTGGGCCACATCATCCTCTTCAACCACCACTCTGCTAAAATCGAGCTCTGGGAACAGTTCTTTAGCCTTGCGCTTGAACATTTTCCACCCACTGTCCCAGTACTCTGCCATTTCATGCTTATAGAAGTCCATTCTGAAGCTTGCAATCACTTCAGACTCAGCCCTCCCAGCAGTCGTCTTCGATGGGCCAGCCCCCCCAGTCTCCTCCCTCGCTAAACTATTGGCCACCGCAGCATCAATCGCCACCTGAAAATCTGGCGACGCCTTGAACTGTTCCACAGCTGCGATGCACAAATCAGGATAGGCAGCCCTCTCCGAGGCCGCCTTCGCCCTCTCCTCGCCCAACTCCTTCATCAAAGCCTCCTTTTCCGCGGCAGCCTTCTCCTTCTCAGCCCCCAACCCCTTTTTCAAGACCTCTACTTCAGCGATCAGCCTCCCCCTCTCAGCTTCAAACTGCTTCTGCAGAGTCTCCTTCTCCCCAGTCACCCTGCTTAGCTCTGCCCCCAACTCCTGGCGCAGACTCTCCCTCTGCTCCGCTCGACACGCTCATCTTCCATCTCCTTTTGCTTAGCCTCGTCTCTCTGCCTGACCAGATCCTCGTTATTATTCATGGCCTCCTCATGCCGCTCAACCGCCACATCACAAGCCTTTTTGGCCTCCTCCAACCTCTGCCGCTCGCCAGCAAGTTGGAACTCGAGCGACACGACTTGGCGGCGTGCACCCTCGGCTCAATCCCGGCCTTGCGACTCGGTGGCGATCTTCGATCGGCGTTCTCCTTCTGCAAACTGGCCAAATGGGTCTTGGTCTCCTCAGCCTTTAGCTTGGCAGCCCCTGCTTTCCTTAGAAAAGCCCCTGCCAAGGTGGTCACCTCCATTTGAGCGGAGTATAACCCCCTCAGCAGGTCGGCCTCATTAAATGCACATGCCGACCGCAGGGCTGTTTCATCCACCATCTTCACTAGGCGATCTACCACCAACCTCGCTGGGCCTCCATCTCCCTCCAGTTTCCCAGCTACTGCACGAGCATGGTAAGTCGTGGCACCCAGACCAGCTCCCCTTTCCTGCGGTGCAGAGCCCCTTTGAGCCTGCTCCCTCCCACTTGGCTCAACCCTAGCCAACCTAACTTCTGTTGGCACCACTGAGGTCTTCTCCAACCTCCCACTTGGCTCCCCCCCAGCCTGCCCAGCCCCCATTTGTTCTGCTGGGGTCTTCTCCACCACGTCCACCGTTGGACTGGCTATCACCACTTCGGGGGTCTCCTTTGTCACAAGGGCCTCTGCCCCAACTGAGACGACCGCCCCTTCTGGGCCCTGCCCCACCTCCCCACCCTCCACCTGTTTGGCCAGGCTGGCCTCTTCCACCCTTACCTCCTTTCTTCTTTTCTGGGCTGGCTCCTCCCCACCTCGCCTCAACCTCTTCTTTTTCTTCCCCATCCCCAGTGCCTCCATCTCCTTCAACGACCTCTCCTTCAGAGGATCTTTTGGAAGCAGTCGCGGAGCAGACTCGCCCAAACTCTTCTCTCCCAAAGGCTTTGGCCGAGGACGAATCCTCTCCCTCGCCCTTTGGTGAGGAGGTCGGGCCAGGCCTCTGTGAACTTCAGGCCCTCACAAAGATGGCTTGATCTTGCCTCTCGTGCTTTTCTCCTTACCTCCGGCTCGATCGGTCGAGGTCTCCACCGATCGGTTTTGGGCCCAAACCCGGCCTCAAGCAGTCTTGGCCAATTGAACTAGCTCGTCCCACTTGACCTTTTCCTTTTCCCTCCACCTTCACCTTCTTTACCCTCTCCTCCGGCCCGCCCCAACTTTAGCTCTGCATACTTGGTGGCACCTTCCACACGGCCCAAGACACTGGATCCCGGAGGTGGACACATAGAACCACCGCGGCCTCCAACCTTTGATGGACGTCGATAAGCCAGCCACCAAACCCTTCCCTGCCAACGCCTGAAGGGTGATCCAGGTCTCCTACTGTCCTGAAGCCTTGTAACAGCCAAAGAACTCCTCCACCGCCATGGCCACCCCTCCGTTTGCCTTTGGCCAAGCACTTGCACAAGCCAGCAGGATTTTCCATGCATTGGGCATCAGTTGCCCTGGTGCTACCTCCAGGTGGTTGAGCACATCTACCACGATTTGCGGCAGAGGCAACCTCAGCCCACCCTTTAGCGCCTCCTCGTAGAGGGAAAACGCACCCACCCTGACGTCAGATGGTTTCTCCGTCGATTTTGGCACCCATAATTCCACCTCCACTGGAATCCGGTACTTCTCGCGGATAGCCCCCAATTCCGCCGCTGTAATAAGAGATCTATCAGCCCTCGAATGCTAGTGGTCTCGTTCCTCCTGGCTGATTAGGTGTGCCGTTTCGACCCTTTCCCCCCCTCTGCTGGACCTATACTGACTCGCTAACTCCTCCGCATCATCTTCCCCCAGTGGATCTACCCTGACAATGGCAGTCTCTTCGTGAGCCATCTCTAAGCTGTGTTTGCGAATAGCTTCTGCTGCAGGTGTTAAGAAATCGAAGAAATGTTTCGGCGGAGTATCGTGAGCAACGAAGGAACTAACACTTCGAATGTTTTGAGTTTTTGTAAAGAAGTAGGTGAATCGTATGATGCCAAAAGCCCACGGTTTGCCCGTATTCCAAGGATCCAAATTAATGTTCGCCAGTTTGAAAACTTTTTCAAATCATCCGCCAAACCGCCTCAATGCCCATAATAATACCCTGACGTTTCCTCGATCCAACGCAGCGTTTCCCTTCCCCCACGTGTACGGTCCAGATGCACTGACTTCTGCCCTCACCCTGTCTTTTCCACTTCAAATCACCACGTGACACGCTGCCTCTTGAGCCCCGCGCCCTCCTGCTCGGTCACCCTCACGGTCGGCCTCACCCGCTCGGCCTCCCTCACGCTCAGTCACCCTCACGGTCGGCCTCACCCGTTCGGCCGCCCTCACGCTCGACCTCTCCCGCTCGGTCACCCTCACGGTCGACCTCTCCCGCTCGGTCACCCTCACGCTCGGCCTCACCCCGCTCGGCCTCTCACGCTCAGTCTCCTCCCACAGGTCGGATTCATCCCCGCTATTATTATTCCCTTCGTTGGACTAAAGCTGCACTCAGGAATGAGGGACTACTGACAGGGATAGGCCCACAAGGACCACGGCCCACCATGAGTAAACCCAAGCCCACCATTTGGGCCTCATTACACAACCCGGTCAGTAAAACCCAGCACAGCTGGAGGCCAACTGAGCAGGAAAGGCGAATGATGCTCGGACACATGGCGGATGCAGAACAGCCCATGTCAGCAGACAAAGATCTGCAAAGTTATTGCCACAGCACATCACCATTAATGCAACCTATCACCGCATTTATTGCGACAACACCCTCGGTAGGAATGGCACCCGTCACTGAACAAGGCGAACCACGGCGCAAGCTTCGGCGGGAGGTCGAACATCGAAGCAATGAAATGATTACCAAAGGCTATAAGCAAAGCTCGAAGACAAAAAGAAGGTTAAGTTTTCCATCCCCTCTCTCTCTCTCTCTACATTTTGTTCATCACCGTTTCTAATTCACACACCGGAGGGTTCGCCGGGGGACTACCCCGTTCCCCGATTGGACTTGCTTGCAGGTTATCCAGTGGGCTTGAGGAGCTTGGATCGGTCCAACCCATCCACCAGGACTCACTGTATTATCATAACTAATATTTTTTTTTTCTTGTGTTTTAGATTTAAATAAAAATATAGATGCACAAAAAACATGCACACTGCTATATTAGACAATCTTAGAGCAATTTCAACGTTACTATTTATTTTTTATTTACTAGAGTAGAAAAAATGAATATTTTTTATTTTACCAAACTACCATTTGAGTCTAATATTACTCTTTATTTTATTTATTTATCCACACAAATTATTTAAAGAGACTTTCAAAACTCTCCAAATATAACTAGTTTGGAAAAAAATTGTTAAAATACCATACCAGTTATAATAACTAACAGACCTCTTTTGAAGAGCGAAATGGAGATATTCTTACTATTTTTTGAGAGGATATACAAAATGATATATATATATATATAAATATATATTTTTTTTAGAGAATTATTTTCTCTTGAATCGACAAGGCATGTTCTACTCTAGATGTTCAATCTTAGTCGTTCCGCAATCTCCGGACCAACGACGACATGCAGTATAATAATAGAATAACATTATACATACATATTCTTTTATAATTGTTTTTGTTTTTTTAGATAACAAGTACTAGGAGAGATAAAAATAAAAAATAAAAAATAAATAATAGATAATGAAATTTTGAGACATTTATCACTAAATTCAAAATATTGTTTATAAACTTAAAATATTTTTTTAACAGACTTTTTACCATATTCTCAATACTTACTAGGAGATACTTATTACTATTTATCTTTTTTATATACTAGTGGGATACACGTGCGTTGCACATGATTTTCATTTAATTTAATATAATATAATGTAATTAGTTTTTAAAAGTCTTTGTTACTTGTAGTTGTCCTTGTAATATAGAGAATAAATTTTAGAATAGAATGAGCATATTAAACAATGTATCACTTTGTAAGTATATTGTATAGACAATATAATAAAATAGTGAACAAAATATAACATATATAAACTTTAAAAATATAATAAATAAGTTCTTGAATATATAATGTTACCAAAAAGAAAGAAAAAATAGAATAAAGAGTTTTTGGGACTGCTTTCCTGTGCAGTGAACATCCTGCATAATGAGAAAGACAACATTATTGATAAGAATCATTCATGGTTCATGTAGAAAATGTGTGAAATTTATTTTTGTAAGAAAGTGAATTTTATTTTAATGTTTTGATCTATATAGAAATTGCATAAGTAATTTCTTGATACTTATAGACCCATTGTTATAAATGTATTCAATTTTACTGTCAATTGACATTATCAAAATCTTTTATATGAATCATAAGTAATTATATGTTAAAATTTATTAAAGAATTAATGTAATGGTCTTATTTTTGCACCATTAAGTTCTAGTCATGATATTTGACCATCATTTGATTTATACCTTTTATTATTGTGAGGAATATGTGTGTCGAATAGAAAATAGAAAATAACAATTTTTCTATGCAACCGTATCGAACCACAGAGAGAGAATGAAAAGAATTTGTCTTGAAGGCACAGTCTTTTTATATATCAAACTTTGTTTGGTTTGAGTTTGAGAGATGAGTTTTAAAAAAAAAAATTCTAAAAAATTGTTTGGTTTGAGATTTTTCTCAAAAAATTTTCAAAATCACTTTCTCTCTCTTATACATCAATCAATCACTTTTTCTCTCTCCTCTCTCCTTCTCAATCACTTTTTCTCTCACACACATCTACTCAATTACAACAAAATATCAAATCATCCCAAACTCCCACAAAAAAATTTTCTCTCAAAATATACAACCAAATAAACCAAAAAAATTTCTAAAACAACTCTCCCAAATTTTTTTCAAAAACAACTTTCCCAAAAACAAACCAAACAAGCCCTACATGTTTTTTTTTTTTTTTTTTTTTTTTTTTATGTTGATAAATAAAAGTATGCTTATTGTAAGTTGTAACCGGTGCACTGATTTGAGTCTAAATTTAACCACTTTTAGATTATACTAGTGGTTGGGCATGTGTGATGCATGTGACACGTGATTTTTTTTTTTTATCAACTGTTAATATTGTAATTATACATGTCTCTTAAATTGGTATATGATATGTATACAAAGTATAGAGACTTGTATTAGTAAATTGATCTATATCCAAAATACAACCAAGCAAGAAATGAATACATAAATTGGTATATGATATGTATATAATGTATGGAGACTTGTATTGATAAATTGATCTATATCCAAAATACAATCAAGTAAGAAATGAATACATACTCGGCTGAAGAATTTAAATGATAAATGAGAAATTTTATAAACTTAAACATTAATTTATAAACAGATTGTGGATATCTCAATCTTATCTTAAACAATAAATAATAAACAGGTCCTTTAAATATATAATATTACATAAATATTTTTCTATTAACTTTCCACTTCAATTTTTCATAATTCGTATCTGTAATACAATTGAAGGTATGAAATTAGTTGTACAATTACACAATTTTGTTTAATAGTTTATCTCATAATACAAATTCATTAAACCCACTATTACATATTATTTGCATACTATTGGTGTAAGAATGCATCATATCAATATGTAATATATTTTTATATATCAAGAATTGTTGAGTCTCATTTCATGTGCCACGAATATCTTACATGATGAAAAACATAATATTAGTCATTTGTATACAATTGCTACACAGTTGTTGTGAAAAAAATAAATATAAAAATTACAATTATTTTCATGATGTAGGTGTTTTGCAAAGTCAATTTATTATTAAAAATATTTGTTGTGAACACTTATTTGTATGACATGTATGTATATATGTATTGAATATAAATTGATAGGAGAACAATACACAATTCCGCAGTTTTTTCCCAGCAAATATAATTATATTACTAAAGCGATATATGTTACAAAATTAAAGTATTTGATGGTAATATAGTATTACGGATTGACAATGTATGAATGTTGTAACATATATTGTGGGGACATATTTTTTGAGTACCAACACGTGGCTGAGGTGTTACCGAAGTACCAGCCGAGGTGTCACGTGTTCTGATCATGACGCCAAGATAATCTCGGCTAGGCTGAGGTTATCTGCGAAAATATCAGAATCCGGGATAAGCGGATAAGGGACAAGAGTCCTGGAATGAGAGAGGACTTCAGTTTGGATAAAGATAAGACTCTAACAGAGTTTATCCCAATCCTACTGGGAGTCTAAGGTTAGCAGTAATCCTAAATCCATTGAAGCTAGGCTTCTATTGGGACTAGGATTGTGTTGGCTATAAAAGAGAGGCACCCCCATGTGTCTAAGGTATGCTTTTTATGCTCTGAATAGTGAGTTAAGCATTTTTGTTATCTTTGAGAGATAACTGACTTGATCGTCAGAGTGCCCCCGGGTGGACAAACCACCGCTGGAATCTCTTCTTTCTGTTGCAGGTTGTTCGGGCTTAATCTATTCTGCCGGTGTTCTCCAGCTGAGTACTTAGTTGGCAGTGTGGTCAGAAATTGATACACACATATAAATTTGTATTTATATATATTTTTATATATTTATATATATAAATATTGACATATATAAGATATCACAAAAGTAATATGTGAAATTCTTTACAATAATATAATGCATGTAATAATGAGAAGTTAATTATTCATAATTAAATAGTTGGTCATAATGTAGATGTTTAGTGTTACATTTTTGTATGTATGCGCTATTTTTTAATTAAATTATTAAATTCACATAAAAATTAAAAGGAATTTGTGAATAATTTGTGAAAAAATAGATATTAGTGAAGAAAGATTTTTTTAAAAAAAGAAGAGAAGATTCTATGTGTGTTTGGTAACGTTTACATTTTCAGTTTATATTTACAAAAAATTTATAAACTGGTTTTTTTTTATTTTTTATTTATTTTTAGAAAAACATAAACTACAAACGCGTTTGGTAATTGACAAAATGTTTAAAAATTTTAAAAAAAGTGAGAAATGAAAAGTGGTGGCAAGTGGCGGCGGAAGATAGTGGTGGAAAGTGGTGACGGTGGATGGTGGGTAGCTAGTAGTGGTGGGTAGTGGCGGGTAGTGGCGGGTGGGTGGTGGTGGTAGGTGGGTGGGTGACGGTGGCGGGTGGTGGATGGTGGATGGTAGCGAGTGGGTGGTGGTGGTGGCGGGTAGTGGTGGTGGGTGGTAGCGAGTAGGTGGTGGTGGTGGCGGCGGGTGTTGTGGTGGGTGGTGGCGGTGGGTGGTGGGTGGGTGGGTGGCAGTGGTGTGTGAGTGGGTGGTGGTGGCGGGTGAGTAGCGGATGGCGGGTGGTGGTGGGTGGTGGCGGGTGGTGGTGGTGGTGGTGATAGTGGGTGAGTGGGTGGGTGATAGTGGCAGGTGGTAGGTGGTAGCGAGTAGGTGGTGGTGGTATTGGTGGCGGTGGGTGGTGGTGGTAGATGGGTGGCAGTGGGTGATAATGGTGGTAATGGTGGGTGGTGGGTGGTGGTGGGGGTGAGTGTGGCAGTGGTGATGGTGGGTGGTTGGTGGTGGATAGTGGTGGCAGGTGAGTGGTAAGTGGTGGTGGCAAGTAAGTGGCGGGTGGTGGTGGCAGGCTGTGGATAGTAGTGGCGGGTGGTGGGCGGTGGCGGATGGATGGCAGGTGGGTGGTGGGTGGTGGTGGTGGTGGCGAGGGGTGAGTGGTGGTGGCGAGTGGGTAGCAGGTGGGTGGTGGCTGGTGGGTGGTGGCAGGTGGTAGTAGGAGTGGGTGGTAGTGGCGGAAGATGGTGGTGGAAAATGGTGGTGGGTGGTGGCTAGTGTTGGGTAGTAAAAAAAAAAAAAATCAAAACTCAAAACGGAAAC
This sequence comes from Camellia lanceoleosa, assembly GCA_025200525.1. Taxonomy (NCBI): domain Eukaryota; kingdom Viridiplantae; phylum Streptophyta; class Magnoliopsida; order Ericales; family Theaceae; genus Camellia; species Camellia lanceoleosa. Next base: position 138,620,043 of record CM045765.1, on the reverse strand, counting down.
ACATTTTTTGTGTTTTTATTTTTTGGCCAAATTTATAAACTGAGACCACTAATTTATAAATCAAAAATTTTACTAGCACAAGTTTTTATTTGAGCTTTTTAAATTTTTATAAATATAAATAGAAAACTGAAAACGTAAGTGTTACCAAATGACACCATAGTGTTTGGTTTGGTTTTTTTTTTTTTTTTTTTCCAAACTTTTGTTTTGAATTTTTTAGTTTTCATGTCTTTCGTCTTTGATACTATTTTTTTTAATAATTCTTTTATTTTCTTTTTAGATTCACTTAATTTAATAATTTTTATTTTTTAATTTTACTTTTAGATTTGAATTCACTTAATCTAAATACACTTAGAAAATAATTTGTTGTATAATCTTTCTGGGAATTTTTTTAATATTAAATAATAATAATAATAACAAAAAAATATAATAATAAAAATAGTACATGTTTTAATTTATAAAATTTTTTACCAATATTTTATTTTTTAATTCTATTTAGATTATTAGATATTAGATTTTCATGTAAAATTATAATTTAAATATAAAATATGAATAAATTCCAATATCGTTAATCACCAAAACTAAGAAAATATGAAAAATCAAAAATTAAAAAATAGATTTAAAAAATAAAACCAACGAAAATGGTTCTTATTTAGAATTTTGACATCATACATTTGTTATTAAAGTACTATGTAAAATATTACAGTTCATAAAATATAATTTAAACAAAAAGAAAGTGTATGAAGATAACCTGCGAATTTTTAAAATGTATTATAAATCTCTGTTTTAAAAACGCATGCATTTTTTTTTTGTCTAAATTCGAATTCATGTTTACAATTTTAAGATTCAACCAAAATTATTTACATTGATTTGATTTATAATGGACAATTATAAATATTATATATATTAGTACAGAAACAAACATAGGAAATAAGAATAAAGTAATTATTTTTTATTCTTCAATTATTATCAATAAAAAAAATAGAGATGTGACTTCTCTTTTCTTTTCTTTTCTTTTCTTTTTTTTTTAAATAAGGGAGACGACTTGTTTATATTCATATAGGATTCTTGAAAGCAGATATATCATTTTTGAGTATTCAACTCCAAAAATAAAGAGATGGTTTTTTTTTTTTTTATATATAAGAAGGGAAATGGTTTGTTTATATTTATATAAGATTCTTGGAAGCAGATATATTATTTTTGAGTATTCAACTCCAAAAATAAAGTGATAGTTGATTTATATAGGATTCTTCACGATTTTTAAAAAATATAGCAGATTTGAGAGGGTAAAATTGAAATTTAAAAAAAGTAGAAAATATGACAGATTCTTCACACTTTTATAATAGTATATATATATATATATAAATGATTAAATTTGAAAGTCTAATTTCTCAATCTCTTTTTGAATAAATGAAATTTTTTTGCGAAGGTAGTTACTGTACCGTGTTTTCAGGTGAACTTGAAATCCATCTTGAATCCAATTTTTTTTGGGATTGTTTGAGAAACTCTCCGATCAATCACACTACGGAAGTATTGCTTGTTGGTGACGATGTGGTACTTGCTGTAATAACTCTTGAATCAGTTAACGATGTCGATATAATCACATCTGAACCTCACAGCAGCCCCTCACCGTTGATAAATCATTTTCCTCTCTTGCACAAATTTCTTCTCTGTTCACTTACAACTGTGTCATCTCCATCCATCGCAGCCTATCAAGACATCTCACTATCACTTGAGATCTGAACTCCGACTATTGTCGGAGGCAACCAATTGATGCAATTTCCTTCAACAAATTTTGATGCACGTTATGACCACCATATTCTAACTAATCTTATCAAGTATTAACCAAACCCTCACCAACTAATTTGCAACCTATACTTTGGTGCAACCATTCATACTTTCAATTATTTTCTTTTTTCATATTCAGCAAAGGTGTTTTTTTTTTTTTAATTATTTATTTATGTGGTGAAATGGGTGAGGAATTAATGTATAGCAGGGAACGATGCTGCGCTGGTAATGGGTGAGAGAAGAAAGGGCAACAACAAGGAGGGACATCATCGAACATGACGCTTAGGAGAGACAATATCATTATTTTTTTTTTCTTTAATGCAATCTAAACCATTGAATAGATAAAATGATGAAGTGGCATCATCTCATTTACAAGACTGGACATCCCAATTTTTTGATAAACTGCAAATAAGCCACTCTCTTATTATAGTAGATATATGGAAGCAACGATTTGGACATGCCTTTTTATTTAAATATGGTAATGCTTCATGCTTTTCATTTCATTCAAATCTAATTATAAAGAGGGTAATTTGAAATATAAGAAAAGTACCAAAATAGTAGAATTATTAAAATAGTATTATATTATGACGTCAGAAAGTGTAGAAGAAAAGTAAAAAAGTAGTACAATTATTAAAAATAATTATATCATGTTGTTTGAAGGTGTAAAAGAAAAGTAGAAAAGTAGGAGAATTATTAAAAAATAATCATATTACGTTTGAAGGTGTTTGAATTCTGGAAGGTGTTTGGTTGTTCAGTAGATGCAAGTTGCTGTGTGATAAGTTTGAGAGCATATTTTCGTGATATGAAAAAAAGTAGAAAATATACGCATTTTTCAGACTTTTAAAATAGTCATGGATATATATAGAAAATGATAATGTCGTTTTCGTAAACAAAAGTCATCTTTATTGGAGATTTGTTTTAAAGTGAAAAGTTCACAGTTAAAGATGACAATTAGGATTATTGTTTGGATACCAAACACTGTGGGGATATATTTCTGAGTACCAACACGTGGCATGGTGACGCCGACGTGTCAGCCGAGGTGCCACGTGTCGTGGTAAGTTATGCCAAGGTAATCTCGGAGTTGCCGAGGTTATCTCCGAAGATGTCGGAATACCGGGATAAGCGGATAGGGGACAAGAGTTCTAGAATAAAGAGGGAACTCAACCTGGATATGGACAAGAGTCCTAGATTGGGAGAAGACTTCAGTTTGGATAAAGGTAAACTCTCGGAGAGTTTTGTCCTAAACCCATTGGAAGTTCCAGATTAGCAATAATCCTGAGTCCGTTGGAGTTAGGCTTCTATTGGGACTAGGATTGTATTATCTATAAAAGAGAGGCACCCCCATGGGTCTAAGGTAGTGTGATCAGAAAATCACTCACACAATTTGGCGCCGTCTGTGGGAAAGAAAGATGAATAGATGGCCAGTAACGCACAAAACGAAAAGGTTGGGGACGACACTCCCGCTGGGAGTGGCAGGCCTATCGATCTTGACGTCGAAAGAGACAACCACAACGAAGAAGCCCGTGGCCAGGGGCACCGGGGAAAAGACGTCGTCCAAGAGGACGACACTTCGAAGAAAATAGACCAGGGCAGATACTACAATGAAGATAACCTCCAAGTATGGAGGGATAGGTGCCTACGGAGGGATGAGGAAGTAAAAGAATTAGCAGATAAGTTGGCTGACCTGCAGTCGATCGTCAACTTCATGATGCAAAACAATGTCATGCAGTGGCCATACCCGTTGCAGGACACACCAATCCCAGCAGTTAATACTCAGAAGGGAGGAAGGAAAATAATTCCTGAAACACCACAACACTCCAAGAGCAAAAGGCACTCTCACTCGCTCTCTGGAGAGGTCAGGTGAGAGGAGCCAAGGCAAAAGAAGTCCCAGAGGACGTATCAAATAAAGGATCAGGAGCATAGAGAACATCGGCATGTTCAAAGGCAGGTGCTCTGCTTTGACACAACCCACGGAGACAGATCAAAACAGGCCCATCACGAGGCCGAGAGTAGTGTGCCAAAGAGACTGAAGTCCAAAGACAGCCGAGCTCCAGGGAGGAGTAAAGAAGACTTGAGAAACTACCTCAAGAGGAAGGAACAGAACGCTGAAGCCGAAGTAAATTCACCCGTCAAGCCGAGGACACCGTTCTCGGTAGAACTGGACAAGTTTGAAGCACCCAAAAGATTCAGCATGTCGAGGTTTCAAATATACGATGGTAAGTCAGACCCTAAATTTTACGTTGGACTATTTTTGAACTCAATGGCGTTATACAGTGGAAACGAGCCACTACTTTGCAAAGTGTTCCCCTCGTCCTTTGGGGAGATTGCATCAGATTGGTTCCATAAATTACCAAAGGGAAGCGTGAAGACATGGGAAGGCCTGGCCGAGATGTTTGTGGCCAGGTTCGTAACAAACAAACTACAGCCATTAAGGGTGGATGCGCTAATGGCTTTAAAAATCAGCAAGGATGAAGGACTTAGGGCCTATGCAAAAAGGTACTACGAGGTGTTCAATCGAATACCCGAATGCAACCAGGAGGTAGCAGTCATGTCTTTCAAGAACGGCCTGAAAGATGACTGTTCACTACGGAAATCTTTGGCAAAGACATTGCCAAAGAGCATGGAGGAGCTCATGGCAAGAATCGAGAAATATGCGCGAGCCGAGGAAGATACGTCGGCCCACAAGGAAGTCAAACAGGAAACAGGGAACAGCTCGCCGAAGCGAGGCCGAAGTAACAACGGACTCAGCAAAACAGAGATGGAGTTAAGGGCTAAACAGGCAGTAACAACCGTGTTCCGAATTCCAATTCAAAAAGTTCTAGGAAAAATTCGGAGCCAGCCCTATTTCAGAACACCAAAAAGGGAACCATGAGAATTCATGGGAAGAAACATGGACAGACATTGTGCTTATCACAATGAAAACGGACATACAACACAGGGCTGTAGAGCCCTAAAGGCACACTTGGAAGATCTGGTAAGACAAGGCCACCTGAGAGACCTTGTCGATGAAACCAGAACAAGAGAAGAACAGGCAAGACTGCCTCAGGCTCCAGCAGCCCCACCACCTCCGCAACCTCGGGCAGAAGGACCTCGGATAGTTAATGTGATCCACTCAAAGGTTAACGAGAATGAAGTCAGAGGAGAAACCCAAAGGGTAAGGCATCTACAGCATGTCTACCAAGTCGGGGAAAAGAGACATCGGCCTGAAGAGATCCAAGGACCGATAATAACCTTCACCGGCCTAGATCTGATCCCAAAGACCCGCATAATGATGCCTTGGTAGTATCCCTCCAGGTTGGGGAATGTCAAGTAAAACACATCCTAATAGATCAAGGCAGCTCTTGTGACATCATTTACGTTAGATGTTACAGGGAGCTAGGCCTTCACCCAGACGACATGGAGCAATCGAATGGACCGATGGTCGGTTTCAATGGAACGCTGACGTGGTCACTGGGCGCTACAAACTTGGAAGTACAGGCCGGTACTAAAAAGATCAGGACAGAAATCATCGTGATTGACACGCCTTCTCCTTACAACATCATATTGGGAAGGCCATGGTTGCATGCAATGGGGGCAGTTCCCTCAACATTACACCAACTACTATGCTTCCCAACAGAACATGGGATTGAAGAAGTCAGAGGAGATCAATTGCAGGCAAAAAATTGCTCCATGGCAGCAATGAAGACAACCTGAAATGTTCGAGAACCAGAAAAAGCAGAGATTGAAGATGAGGACATGGAGGTCCTAGATGATGTCGGCAAGGAGCCGGCCGAGAAGAGTGAGGGATCACTAAAGAAAATCCTCGTCCAGGAGGGCGACAAAGAGCGCTTTTTTCTTCTTGGCTCAGGTTTAGCCGAAGAAAAAGAGAGAGAACTGGAAGCTTTTTTAAGAACAAACATAGAGGTGTTCGCCTGGACACCTTATGAAATGCCTGGCATTGACCCCGAGATCACATGCCACAGACTGAACGTCGATAGGTCGGCAAAACCTGTAATACAACGAGCTAGAAAACCGACGTTGATGCACGTCGAAGCTGTGGAGGAAGAAGTAGACAGACTTCTGGAAGCCATGGCCATCAGAGAAGTCAATTATCCAACGTGGCTATAAAACACTGTGGTGGTAAAGAAGAAAAACAGTAAATGGAGGGTTTGCGTAGATTTTACAAGCCTAAATAAAGCCTGCCCCAAAGACAGCTTCCCTCTGCCAAGAATTGACCAGCTGGTAGATGCTACATCAGGACATGGAAGGATGAGCTTCCTGGATGCTTATAGGGGGTATCACCAGATAGCTATGTACCCCCCAGACGAAGAAAAGACAGCGTTCATCACCCCAAAGGGCCTGTACTGTTACAGGGTGATGCCTTTTGGGCTGAAGAATGCAGGAGCAACCTACCAAAGGCTGGTAACCAAAATGTTCAAGCACCTGATAAGCCAAACAGTTGAAGTCTACATCGATGACATGGTTGTGAAGACCAAGGAGCCTAAGAGTCATCTTGCCGACCTGAAAAAGGTATTTGAAATACTCAAAACATATCGGCTCCGACTCAACGCATCTAAATGTGCGTTTGGAGTTGGATCAGGTAAGTTCCTAGGTTACCTGGTAACAAGAAGGGGAATAGAAGCCAGCCCAGATCAGATCAAGGCCATCCTAGATCTACAGAGTCCAACATCGGCAAAACAGGTTCAAAAGCTCATTGGAAGGGCCACAGCCCTAAATAGGTTCATAAGCCGAAGTTCAGACAAGTGTAAACCCTTCTTCAACCTGGTAAAAAAGACCGCAGACTTCCTATGGACTGAAGAATGTGAAGCCGCTTTGGCCGACCTAAAGAAGTATCTGACCACGGCCCCAGTTCTCTCCACACCTGAACCTGGGGAGGAGTTGTTTTTGTACTTAGCCGTGTCAGAGCACGCAGTAAGTGCAGTGCTAATCCGAGAAGAACAGGGAGAACAGAAGGCTGTCTATTATGTGAGTAAAACCTTGGCAAATGCTGAAACAAGGTACTTACCACTAGAGAAGTTAATGCTGGCCTTGGTAATGGCCTCAAAGAAGTTGAACCACTATTTCCAGGCACACAAAATTGTAGTGCTAACAGAGCACCCATTAAAGTCCTTATTGCAACAAGGAGATTTAACAGGAAGAATTGCAAGGTGGGCAGTGGCCCTAGGCCAGTACAACCTGGAATTCAAGCCCAGAACGGCTATTAAGGGCTAGGTTTTGGCCAACTTCGTGGCAGAATTCACTCCTAAATGCCTCGAACATTGGGCTCCGTTGAACCAGGATGAACGAGGTCCTAGCAAGCAAGGAGAATCCCATCCAAAAGCAAAGGAGCAAAGAAAGGAAAAGCTTAGACCTTGCAGCATCTACATCGGCGACTTATTTAGCCTGTTTGTCGATGGAAGCTCAAACCGACAAGGAGCGGGGGCATGAGTGCTGCTGATATCCCTAGATGGGGAAATAATAGAACAATCCATCCGTTTGGGGTTCAAGGCCTCAAACAATGAAGCAGAATACAAGTCATTAATTGCAGGACTAAAGCTGGCAACGGCAGCAGAAGTAGATGAGGTAATAGTTTTTTGTGATTCACAGTTAATTGTTAACCAGTCAACAGGAGAATTTGCAGCCAGAGACGAGAGGATGTTGGCATATGCAAAAGAGGTTATCAGATTGGCCGAGTTATTTCAGAACTGCCGACTTCTCCAAGTAAGCCGAGATGATAATAGCCACGTCGACGTATTGGCCAACCTGGCAAGTTTAATGCAAACTGGAAAGACAAGAACAATTATGATCGACTACATGTCGGGCCCGAGCATAGAACCACAGAACGGAAAGCAAGAGGCAATGTGTGTGGACATGGGGCCAAGCTGGATGGATGCAATTGTTGCAGTCCTTAAGGAAGGAAAGCTGCTAGAAGACCGCAAGGAGGCACACAAAGTCAGATTGAAGTCAGCAAGATTCAGCCTAACTGCGAACGGACATCTTTATAGAAGGTCCTTCACTGGACCCCTTTTAAGGTGCGTACACCCTTTACAAGTTGAAGATTTTTTATATGAAATTCATGAAGGGATTTGTGGAAGCCACATTGGGGGCAGATCATTAGCCCATAGGGCCATCACCTAGGGGTATTGGTGGCCCTACATGCAAAAAGATGCAGAAGCATACGTAAAGAAGTACGAACAATGCCAAAGGTTTGCACCTTTAATTCATCAGCTAGCTGCTAACTTGAACCCAGTATCCAGCCCTTGGCCGTTTGCCCAATGGGGCATGGATCTGGTTGGACAACTTCCCCAAGCAACTGGGCAGAGAAAATACTTGCTGGTAGCAACAGATTACTTCACAAAATGGATAGAGGTAGAACCTCTTGCCAAAATCCGAGATGTAGACGTCAAGAATTTCATATGGAAAAACATTATCACCAGATTTGGCATCCCTAGAGCCATCGTTGCCGACAACGGAACGTAGTTTGACAGCAAACTTATCAAGAACTTCTGTGTAAAATTCAAGATTAAGAACTACTTTTCAACACCAAGTTTCCCCCAAAGTAATGGACAAGCAGAAGCATCCAACAAGGTAATTTTGAATGGAATAAAGAAGAGGCTACAGGCAGCAAAAGGAAAGTGGGTAGACGAATTACCCAACATACTTTGGGCATATCGGACTACGCCGAGAAGATCAACAGGGGAATCCCCCTTTGCCATGGCCTATGGCACAGAAGCAGTAATTCCACTGGAAATCGGCATCCCAGGGATCCGAACTCAGGGAGTTGAGAATGGGACTAATGACATACTCTTAGCCCGAGATTTGGATCTTTTAGAAGAGCGAAGAGAGAAGGTTGTAATTCAACTTGCAGTACACCAACAACAGCTTGCCAGAGCTTACAACAAGAAGGTTAACCCAAGAGATTTTCAAGTCGGTGACCTAGTCTTGAGAAAAGTCGTCAGCAACAAGAAAAATCCCAGAGAGGGCAAGCTTGGCCCAAACTGGGAAGGACCTTACAGAATTACTTCGGTGTTAGGCAATGGAGCTTATCGGCTTGAAGACAATGAGAGCAAAGCATTACCAAGACCATGGAACACTTGTAATTTGAAATTTTTCTATCATTGAGATGTTCATTATTTTTGGCCGATGTCATCAATAAAATCTTTTCAGAATTCTTTAGACATATATGATTGATAAAGATACTTAATATTGTTTTTGAAACATATGAATAATGAGAACCCAAGTAGAACTGAGGTTCACATTGGGGGCAGAGAAAGGACAAAGTCTACCACTTGTTGAAATTTGTAGCAATTTACAAGTTGGTCAGACCGATACAAAGTCTACCACTTGTTGAAATTTGTAACAATTTACAAGTTGGTCAGACCGATACAAAGTCTACCACTTGTTGAAATTTGTAGCAATTTACAAGATTGGTCAGACCGATACAAAGTCTACCACTTGTTGAAATTTGTAGCAATTTACAAGTTGGTCAGACCGATACAAAGTTTACCACTTGTTGAAATTTGCAGCAATTTACAAGTTGGTCAAACCGATACACAGCTTACCACTTGTTGAAATTTGTAACAATTTACAAGTTAAAAGTAAGCCGAGATGGTTCCTTAACTTCACTTGTTGAAATTTGTAGCAATTTACAAGTTGAAGTTAATCCGACATATCTGTTTCTCTTCACTTGTTGAAATTTGTAGCAATTTACAAGTTGAAGTAAAACCGATGTTATTACTTACAAACTTATGGCAATCTACTGGTTGGCTAAACCAAAAAAGATGCTTAACACTTGCTGAAATTTGTAGCAAGTTAAAGTTAAGCCGACATATGATCATCTTTTGAAATTTGCAGCAATTTATAGGTTGAGGTAAAAGCTAAGTATATTGTTTAAACGCTTGTTGAAATTTGTAGCAATTTACAGGTAGATCACTGTTTAAACACTTGTTATAACTTGAGAAAAGTTTACTGTATATGTTAATCCTTGTTGAAATTTGTAGCAATTTACAAATAGGACATATTGAGATTACTGTTTAAACACTTGTTGAAACTTTAGAAAAGTTTGCAAAGATAACATTGAATAGTATCTATACTTGTTGAAATTTATGAAAAGATTGCCGGTCAATGTCTTGCCAAAGTAAAATTTGCAGTTATTATACCCGAGGTATGTAACCCCGAGAAGATTGTGCAAAGGAGGAATTATGTAAATCATGCAAAATATTCTAAGTATAAAGCCACATAGAAGCAATAAGGAGAAATTAAAGACTAAAAGTATTCAGAGAAGAACAGTTGCAGTTGTATATAATAAAGGCACTATGGCCTAGCAAAAGATAAATCTTTACAAGTGACAAAGAAAGGCGCATCATTGTTCAGAAAACAAAAGTACAAAAAAGAAGAAAGTACAAAAGACATTTCATGATTCTTTGACTTCAATAGATGGTTGGACTAGGACCTCGGAGGACTCTAGGAGAACCACCTCGGCATCTTTTTCTCCCACAACCTCTGCATCTTTTTCTACAGAAACCTCGGCCTCTCTATCTACCGCAATCTCGGCGTCGATTTCCGTAAGTGTCTTATTAAGACTTCTTTCAGCCAAAAGAAGGTCAGATGATAAATGAACTGGATCAGCTTCCTTGGGCACCATCTCAGTCTCTTCGTCTTGGGTTAAGTCTAGGATCTGCTCAACTTGAGGAGGAGACGTGACCTCAGCAGCATCCTTAGCCTTTCTAACCAAAGACTCTTCATCATCTTTATCTTCATCCACATCTTCGGTTTCGGATTCAGACACAGCTTCTTCCTTAGCCTGACTTGGAGGTGGAGCAGGAGGAAGGGAAGAGGAATAGCTTCAGCCTTGTGCCAGGGTGAGTCAGCAGGAAGATCAAGCTTTTTCACCAGGGACATCCAATCTGGGGAAAATCCCCTATTGCATACCTGCCTGACTTGAAGTTTGTAATCTTCAGTGACATCGGCTACACCCTGGGTGTAAGCCTTTTCATCAGTTTCTCTGATTTCAGCCTCTTTAGTTTTTAAGGCTTGCTGAAGCTCCTTCTCGGCCTGGGCCGCTTTTTCCTCGGCCTCTTTCTTCTGCGCTTCAGCAACATTTTTTATAGCTTCAGCAGCGTCAGCTTTTTCTTCGGCCAGGGTTTGGGCTTTGGTAGCAGCCTCGGCCTGATCTTCCAACTTTTTCATTTTTGATTGAAGGCCTTTATTTATCTTCTGAAGAGCTGCAAACTCCTTCTTTAAGTCGTTTAATTTCTCCCTGGTCTCAAAGGATTGCATGGAGAAAGAGTGTGCATCTTTGGATGACTGAAGAACACAAAGCAAAAAGTTATTACAGAAATTTACAAGTATGGAGAGATGAGAATAAAACAAGTTAACAAGTGAAGACACTTACTTGAACACAACGTTGGAGCATGAACGCGTAATTTTCATACTCACTCATCTCGGCATTCTTTTCAAGATCGCCTGGGAGAATGAGGGTTGTGCTTAGTGCAACGCCAATGTTTATGTCATCGGCGCTGTCACTAGCCAAGACTGGCTTGTTCTCCAGAGTGATTGCAGGTGTCCAAGGGACATTGGGCACTTTGGACTTTGAAGTCGTCCCAGAAGAAGACCTCGGCCTCTTTGATTTCTGGGACTCTGCTGGCTGAGTTTCAGCAGACCTTTTTGCCGAAGTGGAAGCATTCTTCATGTTCTCGGCCAATTGTGAGATAGGCACAGCATCCTCAGCCTCAGCCTCAGTAGCTTTGGTCTTTGGCTGGGCCTTCTTTATTCTTTTTGGTTTTGGTGGGGGCATCATTTGGGCTAGAATGGCATCAACATCAGCTAGTAGGTCGGCCAGGAGATCTTGGGCAACAGTCTTTGGGCGTACCATTTCGGCGGTTTTGACAAGCCTTCGTCGACGTTTTCTTTCTGTTATTGGGACTAAGTATGGGGCTGAAGTGGATGGTTGATTGGTTGGGTCAGATGTGGATCCCTGATCTGTCTGGGATGAAGAAGCAGTTTGAGTTGTGACAGTTAGTGGAGAGAGGCTCTTTTTCTTCTTCCTTGGGGCGTCTGGCAAAGTGGATTTGTAGGAGGGGATGAAATTCAGTAAGAGTGGAGCTTTTCGCTTTTGGATAGGAAGGTCCAAAAGCTTTTTTAAATCTTTCCCAAGGAAATAGGACTGGCGAAAGTCCTTGGGTGGCTTACGAACGTCTGCAAAAAAGAGCACAACATCAGAAACAGATAAAATCTCTTGAAGACTAAAAAAAAAAAAAAAAAAAACAACAACAACAACAGCTAAGTAATTGGCACTGGGCTCTTACCCTTGCTCTCTTTAACTGTTCGGGGAAGAGGGTAGAGATGGACTTCCTCGTCTGGGCCAAACTCCCAATTTCCAGAAGTAATAAGATAATCGTCTCCAGTCCCTTTGTTGGAGTCTGGGAGGTCGGCTACGATTTTAAATTCGATAGACCTCGGCTTAAGGTAATATACATAACCCTTTTCTTTCAGGTTAAGGGTGCACATAGTATAACAGTATTGGATATCGACGAGAGTGATCCTAACATTCTCCTGCCGAGCTAAGGCTATTATACCATTAAGTGTTCTATAGGAGTTGGTGGTGAGTTGCATGGGGTTCAAGGTGTAGTAGTGAAGAACTTCACGGAAAATGGGATTAAGTGGAAGCCGAAGTCCATACTCAAAAAAAGCTACAACAGGGAAAGGCATGGTATAATCTGTAGGCATGATGGAATTATCATCCCTAGCTAGCCTAAGGTGAACATCAGCAGGGATAGAGAATTCTTGCCTAAAAAATTCAAGTTTGGTTAGGGTGTTTACCCTATGTCTCCACATACCCATGATTTCGATATAAAGGTACTTGGCTACAAAAACAGGATGTTCTTAAAGGGTTACTAGTACCTCGGCTTGAACCTAGGTATATACTGGTATAGGATTGTTTCAGTTTTTCCTAAAAATTGAAGGTTCTATAAACAAATCCTAAACCTAAGAACTATGAAGACGAAGATCAAAGGCACGAATCTGGAAAAGATACAAAAAAGCAGAAAACAAAAACGAAGTTTCAGATTCAAGAAACACAAAGGGTTGAAGACCAAGAATAGTGATGAAACAGTACAAGTGTTCATGATATGTGCAAAATCATGAAATAAGAATCATTCGGGAGAATAAATTGAATGCTAGAACAGAAACAATAAAAGCAGGGAATTTCAGGGACAAATCGAAAACTAGAGAAAAAATACCAGTTGCTTACCAGGAAAAGTGACGCCGGAATGAAATTCGCCGAGGACAGACGACAGCAACGAGAGTTTTGCAAGAACGGAAAAATGAGGACAGTTGCAGAGTTTGGAGCTTTAAAGCAATGGCGGATTCAGAGAAGAAAAAGTTTTAGAAAGAGAAAAGCAAGTGAACAGAATGCAAAGGTAAGAAAAGAAAGAGGGAAAAAACAAAGTTTTGTTAAAAAATTTTGAAACGGCGGCAAAACAGGGCATTAAATGCGCCTGGAGTAACGCAGACGTCAGGCGGCGCGGACAGAAGAAAGGCGACTTGCAAGCGCGTCATAAGCACGAGCCAATAGAAAACACGTAAGTAAAACGGTTAAGGGGAGATGCGTGACAGCTCATACATGTAAGAGAGAGTTCCTTTGAATTCTTGTTTTTGAAAGAAGACATGTCGGCCTAAAATAAAAGACCTCGGCTGGGAAGTCCTAAGCTGACGTATGAGAAAGAAGAACAATATAGGTTCCATTACCTCAGAATGCTGAAGTAATAGAACCTAGGGGGCAGATGTGGGGATATATTTCTGAGTACCAACACATGGCATGGTGACGCCGACGTGTCAGCCGAGGTGCCACGTGTCGTGGTAAGTTATGCCGAGGTAATCTCGGAGTTGCCGAGGTTATCTCCGAAGATGTCAGAATACCGGGATAAGCAGATAGGGGACAAAAGTCCTAGAATGAAGAGGGAACTCAACCTGGATATGGACAAGAGTCCTAGATTGGGAGAAGACTTCAGTTTGGATAAAGGTAAAACTCTCGGAGAGTTTTGTCCTAAACCCATTGGAAGTTCCAGATTAGCAATAATCCAGAGTCCGTTGGAGTTAGGCTTCTATTGGGACTAGGATTGTATTGGCTATAAAAGAGAGGCACCCCCATGGGTCTAAGGTATGTTTTTTATACTCAAGCTTGTGAGTTGAATACTTGATTATCTTTGAGAGATATACTGACTTGATCGTCGGAGTGCTCCCGGGTGGAAGAACCACACGAGCCTTTTCTTCTGTCTTGAGTGACAATGAGGTGCCATTTATTCTGCCTGTGTTCTATATCTGAATCACTAAGGAGGGTAGTGTGCTCAGAAAATCACTCACACAATTGTTTGGATACCAAACACTAATCCTAATTGTCATCTTTCATCAATAATTTAATTTAATTTAAAATGTTATTAAATGAGAAATTGGGCTAATATTAATAAGTGTATGTATATCTATGCAAATATTTAATTTAAAATGTTATTAAATAACAAATCAGGTTAAAAATTAAAAATTAAATTAAGGTAATTTTATGATTTAATTTTATGTTCATAAATTAAGGTATTTAGGTTATTTTATGATTTAATTTGTTAAATAAATAAATATATATATATGTATATGTTTAATTTGAAATGTGATTAAATAATGTAATTTTACGATAATGAATTAGGGTGTTATGTTTAATTTATGATTTAATTATATATATATATTTTAAAATGTTATAAATAAGATATTAGATTAAAAATTCAAAATAAAACTTAGATTAAGGTAATTTTATTATTTAATTTTGTGGTTAATAAATTAAGGTGTTTAGGTTAATTTATAATAATTTTATGTTTAATTAAAAAAGTTATTAAATAAAAAAATTGGTTTATAAATAAAAAATAAAATTAGTTTAAGGTAATTTTATGGTAATAAATTAGGGTGTTTAGTTTAATTCATGATTTAATTATTTAAATATGTGATTAAGACAGAAAATTATATATATCACAGAAGAGAGAAATAGATATAGCATGGGAGTATTTAGGTAATTTTATTCTTACTTTTAATAGAGTTAGGCTGTGTTTGGAGCACTTTTCAAACTATAATTCTACCTCTTTATTTGCGTTTGACTTTTGTTTATGGTTTTCCAAAGTTAATTCCACATTCAATTTTGAAAACTCTGTCTTCGGTAGGAAAATTTGGGCTAACTGGTAGTTTGGCTGGTTGACCGAAATAGTACATTTTTTTTTTTTGGCAATTGACACATTAATTTTTATATATTCAAAAAAAATATTTTCCGAATTTTTTAAAATTTTTTATGAGCTTTAATAGAATTTTGAGTTGTGTGTTTGGTTATGAGTTGTAAGTTTTTGTATCAAATATCATATGTTACGTCAAAAATTTCCGATTCAATTCAAAACTCTTTTACTAAACAAATTTTCCATACTCAAATCATAATTTCAAAACTTACAAACTCAAAATACAACTCCTATTCTTAAATCATATTTAGAAAGCTCTACTAAACGCAATCTTAGTTTTTGCACTTTAGTTCAAAGCCATAAGGAGGTTCTCTGCCTATATTTGAATTATAGAGGGGTAAAGCACTCATATGTCAAACCACAAGGGGTAAAGTAAAGTTTGCCTTACAATTTTTATATAAATTCTTTATTTATATATCATTATAATTTCAAAAATATATTGTTGTCACAACATTTTAAATAAATTTTTTGTATCAATTTTTTATTTGTAAATTACTTTGTAAAATAATATAGGATAAATTACACTGACATCCCTTTTTTTTTTGAAATTACACTGACGCCCCTTTATTCTTTAAAATCACACTGGCACCCCCATTAGCTTGCACTGTTTATTTCAATTGTGCAATTACTATAATACCCTTGCTAGTATAATACACTTTCATCCATCTCATCCAGTCACCATTTTCTTTCCAGAAACCCATCTTCACTTTTATTCTCTGAAAAAAATTAAAATCCCACCATTCTTTATATTTTGTTTTCTTTAATTAGTGTTTACTTATATATATATATATATATTTAAAGCAAATCCACAAAGCTGATCTCATTGCACTAAGGTAACAAAACCATGAATAAGAGAGCATTTTTATGGTATTGTTATTTATTTTTGTTGTAATGTTACATATTTTGTGATTAAAATATGTTTGAATAAAAAAATATGTAATATTAGCTCGAAAATGTGTAATATTATCATAAAATGCGTAACTTTATTTTTGAATAAGAAATTATCGTAACTTTACCACGAAAAAATTCAACAGGAGTGCATGTGGTACACATTCTATAAGAAGTGTGTACCGAAAGGTTCTCATATATAATACGTGTATATATATTTGGTGGGAATAAATTGAATAGGTTTTGGTTGGAATTAACTAAGGGTCACCACCCAAAATCTAATCTCATTACCGTCACTGCTTGAACTCCAAATTCACCAATCATTTTGAAGGTGAAGAACTACCCCTTTCCTAGCAAAACGTAACAGAGATGTTGATTTTGTTGAGAGAAATAGAAGAAAAAGAAAAGAGAGATGCACATAAGGGCAAAGTTGGCATTTGAAATATTATTTATGTTGATGTCACGTTTTTCCATCCAACTAATAAACGGTTGACTGTTGGGCTAAATTTTTACACAATTTTCTAAAGCAAGAGAGCGCAGCAAGATTTCAGAGAACAAAGGGGTGCCAGTGATATTTCAGAAGTTTATAGGGGTGTCAGTGTAATTTACCCAATAATATATCATATATGTGTCACCATGGGAGTTGCAGGAGCCAACCAGAAGGAACCTACTAGGGTTTAGAGCTCTTAACTTCTCTCTGTCCAGGGAAAATTGGTGAAGGCTCCATTTCCATTCCCAAACATGGAAAATTATACAATATATAAAAACTACGGTAACTGTGATGCAAACTCCCAAAGCAGAACATGCATGTTTTATCTGTTTGTTTGTCCCTAGCTAGGGTTTTGGGTTGGAGCCTAAGCCTAGGTGAAAAATATCTGAATGAACCTTTCTTTTCTAATTCAATAACATCTTGATTACAAGTATTTATACAAGTGGGTAAGAGTTTGTTATAACAAACTCTTAACTGACCATATCTACCTCTCTATAACTAACTATATCTAACTGTCTAACTGTCTAAGCTAACCAATTCCTCTATTTCTGTTATCATTATTCTGAGGAGGTTTAATCCATAGCTGTAAGCTTGAAGCGAGTGAGTCTTGCTCTTCAATTTCTGTGTTCAAGACAGCTCTTGAACTTACACTCTTATCATTCCCCTGCAAACAGATGGGGCGAGGAAGCACCAGAAGTTTGGTTTTGAGATAGTGAAATCGGGCTGAAGTTAAAGGTTTAGTGAAGATGTCAGCGAGCTGGTCAGAGGTAGGGATGTAAGCAAGAGAAATTTGCTTGGAGGCAACACGCTCACGAATAAAATGACAATCCACCTCTATATGCTTGGAACGGGAGTGGAAAACAGGGTTCGAAGCCAAGGCCATAGCAGAGAGGTTATCACACCAAAGGACAGGAGGGGAAGAAGAAGAAAGACAAAGATCCTTGAGCAGCTGTTGTAACCAGACAAGTTCAGCAGTGGTGGAAGCCATGGACCGATATTCACCTCGAGATGAACGAAAGCGGTGATGCTTTTTAGAACCAAGAGATGAGGTTTGGTCCTAAAAACACACAAAATCCAGAAGTAGACCGACGATCCATGGAATCGCCAGCCCAATTAGCATCGGTAAAGGCATGAAGAATAAAGGGCCCAGGAGTGAAGCGAAGACCATGAGTGAGAGTGCCTTTCACATAGCGAAGAATGCGTTTAACCAGAGCAAAATGAGCAATGGTGGGTGCATACATATGCTGGCAAGCATGATTGACGGCCAATGAAAGGTCTGGGCGAGTGATGGTTAAGTACTGAAGGGCACCAACGAGACTCCTGTAAAGCTGAGGCTGAGAGTAAGGAAGAGCATCTGAAGCAGAGAAGGAAGACTTAATGGCCATAGGGGTGGAACAAGGTTTACATTCCAGCATGCCAGCTTTATGAAGTAAGTCAGTGGCATATTTGGGCTGTGAAAGAAAGTAACCCTCAGAGGTGGAAAGAACAGAAATTCCAAGAAAATAGGAGATGTCACCGAGCTCCTTCATGGAAAAAGCAACATGCATGTGATTGAGCAAAGACTGAATAACAGAAGAATCACTACCAGTAACTAAAATGTCATCCACATAGATAAGTAAGATGGTGAGATGAGCCGAAGTCTGGCGGATGAACAGAGAGGAATCAGACTGACTGTGATGAAACCCTTGAGCAATGAGAAATGATGAGAAAGTCGAATACCAAGCTCGAGGAGCTTGTTTGAGCCCATACAAGGCTTTATGAAGCTTGCAGACATGTGTAGGAGAAGAGGCATTAATGAAACCTGGAGGCTGGGTCATGTAAACTTCTTCATCCAACTTGCCATGGAGAAAAGCATTTGAAATGTCTAACTGCTTGAGAACCCAATTCCGCTGCAACACAAGGCATAATAAGATGCGGATGGTTGGTTGCTTAGCCACAGGACTGAAGGTGTCCTGATAATCAACACCTTCGTGCTGAAGATAGCCCTTGGCAACCAAACGAGCCTTGTATCGAGCGATAGTTCCATCAGAATTTTTCTTAATCCGGAAGACCCATTTGCAACCAATTGCTGTTTTATTAGAAGGTAAAGGAACTAAAGACCAGGTACATTGCTGCTGAAGGGCCTGAAATTCGGCATTCATTGCTGCAGTCCAAAGGGGAGACAATAAAGCCTGATTAGTAGTGAGAGGCTCATTAGTAGAAAGATCAAGAGAAGAAGAGGTAGTAAGGTGACAAGCTTTGGAACGAGTGATCATGGGATGAGTATTGAGAGAAGCAGCAGGTGAAGAAAGAGGAAGATGAATAGCAATGGAATCAATGGGAATAGGAGAAGAAGGGATAGAAGAGGAATTAAGAGGAGAGGCAGGAGTAGGCACAGAAGTAGAAGAATGTGATGGGGGTAAAACAGTGGGAGTGGAGGTAGGAGGAGGAACAGAGAAGGAAGGAACTGAAACTGAGGAAATAGGAGAAGGAGGAATAGAAGGAGCAACAGGTGCTGGAGAAATAGAACCATGAGTGAAGAAAGATTGAAGAGAAGGCAAGCTAGAAGAAGTGGAGGAAAGGACAGTGAATGGAAAATAGGATTCATTAAAAGTGACATGTCTAGAGATATGAATCTTGCCGGAGATAGGATCCAAACATCGGTAACCTTTGATAGTAGAGTAATAGCCTAGAAACACACATGGGGTGGATCTAGGAGCCAATTTATGAGCTACATAAGGCCGAAGCCATGGAAAACACTGACACCCAAAAACTTTAAGGAATGTATAATCAGGTAAAGTGTGAAAAAGCAATTCAAAGGGAGATTTATGACCAAGGGACAAACTAGGCAACCTGTTAATAAGAAAAACTGCAGAGCTATAGCTTCAAACCAAAATTGAAGAGGAACAGAGGACTGATATAACAAAGCAATTGCAGTTTCAGTAATGTGTTGATGCTTGCGCTCAGCCACTCCGTTTTGTTCAGGAGTATAAGAACAGGTAAGATGATGAAGAATGCCATTAGTAACAAGATAATCATGCATTTGTTTATTAACAAACTCAGTGCCATTATCTGTTCGTAAAATTTTAATGAAGTAGAAAACTGAGTTTCAGCATAAGTTTTGAAGTGTAAAAAAGTGGAAAATACTTCACTTTTAACATGAAGAGGATAGATCCATGTAAATTTGGTAAAGTCATCCACAAATAACAAGTAGTATTTGTAACTAGTAGATGATGAATTAAAAGGCCCCCAAACATCACAGTGAACAAGAGAAAATGGTTGGCTAGCAACAGTACTAGACAGTTTAAAAGGTAACCTGTGAACTTTAGCAACATTACATGGAGTACAAACAAAATTCTTGTACTCTTTATTTCGAAACACAGTAGGTAGATGCTTAGCAACATGATGAAATTTCAAAGGAGATGGATGACCAAGTCTCTGATGCCAAACAGGTAGAGAGACTTGGGACTGAGTAATGTGAGCCTGAGGGAAAGAAGAAGATGGAGATGCAGCAAAATGATATAAGCCATTCACAGCAGATCCTTTATGAAGAATTCTCATATGTTTGTCCTGAATAAAATAAGAATCAGCATCAAAAGTAACTAAACAATTATTGTCTTTGGCCAATTGATGAACATATAGTAAATTTGAAGAAATATGTGGTGAATGAAGAAGATGATTAAGACGAAAAGAGTAGTGAGGAGTAGGTAGTAAACCCTTACCAACGTGCTGGATTGGAACAGTTTGACCATTACCTACAGTGATTTGATCTTGACCTTGATATGGTTGATACAGATGAAGGTTTGTGAGATCATTAGTGATGTGGTTTGTAGCGGCAGAATCAATGTACCAAGGAGTAGATGAAGCAGAGGAGGAAGTGGTTGGTGCACTGGTAACAGAATATGCTTGTGGTTGAGACATACCTTGAGATGAAGATTGAGAGGAAGAATTGAAATTGAGAGGTTGAAAGTTAGGATCCATTCTCCACCAGCAGTCAAAAGCACTGTGATTATAACCTCCACAGATCTGACAACCATTGTTGTTGTTGGAAGTATATCTTCCCCTGTTAGGCTTATAAAATCGGCCACCTCTGTTTCGTCCGCCTCTATAACCACGAAATTGACCTCGACCTCTGTAATTAGAAGGATTGGTGAAATGTGATTTTGAATATTGAGGAGAGGACTGTGATTTGGTTGCTGCATAAGCCACTGGAGAGGCAGAAACAACAAGTCTAGCTTTGTTTTCAACATGAATCTCTTCAGAACTCAAGAGTGAACACAGATCATCCATTGTAATGGATTCCACTCGAGCACGTATAGTTGTTTTAAGTGCATCATACTCCTCTGGTAAGCCATTATCGTCAATTGTTGATGAAGCAAGCCGAAGCTGATCTGAGATCTCTTTGATTTGAGTCAGGTACTCAGTCATGGTGCATCCTTTTTTCGTAACTGACTGCAATTTATTCTTTAATTGATGAATATGCGAACGTGAGAGAGATGTGTATCGCTTTTCCAGAGCATACCAAACTTCAAAGCAGTGTTGGTATTGAATCACTGAAGCATAGACAGGTGATGACATGGTAGCAGTGAGAAAACTGAGTAGATGTGCATCCATTGTCTTCCATTGAAGAAATTCTGGATTAGCTATAGATTTTCCAGAAGAATCAAGAACTTCAGAGTTTGGACAAGCTTTCAGTCCAAGAACAAACTCAAGAAGATCAGTTGCTCTTAAAATATTTTGAACTTGATTTTTCCAAATCAGAAAATTTGCAGAATCTAGCTTTACAGTGACGAAGGAATTGAAATTTGTGATGGCATTAAGATTCTGTGGAATGGATGAAGAATTTGCCATTGAAGCAGTTTGATGCTCGTGAGAGCTCATAGCTCTGATACCATGAAAAATATCTGAATGAACCTTTCTTTTCTAATTCAATAACATCTTGATTACAAGTATTTATACAAGTGGGTAAGAGTTTGTTATAACAAACTCTTAACTGACCATATCTACCTCTCTGTAACTAACTATATCTAACTGTCTAACTGTCTAAGCTAACCAATTCCTCTATTTCTGTTATCATTATTCTGAGGAGGTTTAATCTGCTGCTGCAGTTGTAAGCTTGAACTGGAGTGCTGCTCTTCAATTTCTGTGTTCAAGTGAGCTCTTGAACTTACACTCTTATCACTAGGACACAACTCACACAAGATTATTATTGATTCTCCAAATGGATTTGTTTACCATTGCCACCCAAGATTATTTAGTGGTATTGGAACAATGATGTGGTTTAAGAACTTAGCTATTTTAGTTCGCCTTTTAATTATTTTTTGAGATAAAAAAATATTATATTTGAAATGATTTGTAATTTTTTTCTAATTAAATAGATAATTATAAAAAAATTAATTAATACCTAAATTGTCACATAAATTTATCCTAATAACACTAATCATTTTCCCTTGAACTCTCTTTTCTTGTGCTAGTTGTCTACCATTAACAAATCAGTCCCACATCAGACCCTCACAACCCCGACACATTTGTGAAGGAGAAGGAAGAGAGAGAAAAAAAAAAATTATAATGAGTGATCACTAATCAATTGAGAGTCATGGAAGTCAACAAAAGTTGAGGGTCTCGAGCATTTTTGTCATCAAATTAAGGCGAGTTTGATAATTATTTTTTTTCATGTTGTCTTTTTCTTAAATGTTCAATTTTTTCAATTTTTTTAATCTAAAAAATTGGTATGTTTAATAATTTTTTTTTGAGAGCCAACATTTAAAAAAAAAAAAAGAGTAATATGTTTAATAATTGTCAAAAGGAAGTTTTTTTTTTTTTTTTCTTGTTATGAAAAAAAATTGTGTGGGTTTTTTCAAACTTCTTAGTTAAAAAAAAAAAACCCTTATTACTCTTAAAACACATTTGTTTGATGGGACTCACTCATTGAATAGAACTCCATGTTCATAATATAGAATAGTCAATTGCTTGGTTTAGAAATTTTATACTGGATTAATAGTCCATCTGAATTATTAGTCCTAAATTTGTCAGATTATTCTGTCCCATAGAAGGTGTGCGACACAAAATCCAAAATAAATCTTCCCATAATTAGATAGTAAAAATACGTTTTTGAACCTTTACATTTCTTATGCTCTGGTGGACATACTTGGTTTAAGAAGGTTCCACACTTGGCCCTAACATATCGTGTAAAGATTTTGTTAACAAGTATTTTAAATATATTAATTAATTATTTTAAAATAATTATACTGTCACGCCCCAAACCCGTCCCGAGAGGTTTGGTGACAAGACCGGCCAGTAATCTTAGATTACCACAGGCCTTCCCATACAAAACATAAATAATCGGGGCTCGCGGAAGCGAAATAAGAAACTAATAGTCCAAAGAGCTGTGCATAAACATGTACATATATTACATGCAAAAAATGAGCTAATTACCCACATTCATTACATAACATGATCATAAACATTACATAAGTATCTACTACAAATAACAAAAAGACAAAACTCATACGGCCTTCCAGGCCTAGCCCCAGCTCGGAGGCACTCAAAACATCTGGTTAGGCTTTCAAAACGGCGGCTCGGCTAGAACTCCGTCTAGGCTTGACTCCCAGCATGCTCACCTATAATACATAAATACAAACAATGAGCTAAAGCTCAGCAAGTAATATTAACGTAAAGGGGTTAGTGAACGAACTCCAACATTTAATGTAAATCCATAAAACATAACATTCATATACATAATCATAATCATCATGGAACATACATAATGGCATACTCCGTAGAACATAATATGTGTCGACTAACGACTAGAGTAACCGGTCCCGGACACCGATTAAACACATACCGAGATCTCGTAAACTGGTCATGGGCTTGTCCTTCCATGCCATCCCCTATGACTAAAGCGCATGGGCCTGCATGTTCTCACCCCCACGACTGAACTATCTATAGATGCCATACTAGATTCGCAAATCAGGACATTCGTTCACAGAAAACATTACCATTCAATCATATCATATCATAACGTAACATTTTCAGAACATATCTTATATGAACATAACTTTACAGAAATGTTACTTACAGTGGGTTTCCAAAACCGAGGGCACGGTCTTCACTTCTTGACCTGCAAATTATCAACAGTATAATACATTTCTTATCATTCATCATCAATACATCACATAAGTCATGCCATTTCACATTCATTTCATGCTCAATTTAATCCTTCTTTACTTTAATTCATGCTCATGAGATGCTAAAAGATGCCATTAATATGACAGAATCACGTAATTCAACTTTCCAAAATCTTCTGAAAACAAGCCCTTCCGCTCGAGCGCTACTTTGTCCGCTCGAGCGGACTGCACATTTTTCCCAAAACTGCTGAGAGGTTGATTTTACCGCTCGAGCGGGGTTCCCTCCGCTCGAGTGGGCCCTGCGAAATTTTGAAATTCTGGTTCTTCTTCTTCACTTCATCCTTTCCTTTGAAACATTAACTTCCAATTTGAAATCAAAGCTCAAAACTATTGATCAACAACATGATTTAATCATCAAACCTCATCACAAAGCCCATATAGATCATAGCTAAGATCAAACCCATAAACGAAGATGAAAACCATAAACATATACATACAAGCTTCATATCTCTATATCCATGGAGGTTCCACCTCAAATTGACCAAATATAACCATGAATCATCAATTTATGCCATGCAAGCTCAATTTAAACATAAATCCCCTTCAAGCCTCTTATTTAACATGAGATCACACATGATTCAACCTTAATTGAAGGAAATAGGGAGGAATTCTTACCTTGATTGCTAAGTTGAAGAGACTAAGCTTGATTCTTCTTCTTTTCTCTTGGTTTCCTCTCTTCTCCCCCGAATTCTCTCTTCTCTCTCTCTTTTCTAGGTTTTTCTTTCCCCTTTTGTTGAGTCAAATGAGGTAAAAGCCTCATCTTTATCTATATATATCATATAAACCCAATTAAGCCAAAAACATAAGCCAAACGGGACTTAACGAATCAGACGAAATTCAGTCCTCAATTTATTATTCCAAATGGCTCTAAAAATCCCCGGTATCACATAGGTGTGCTCAATTTCGTTTTCTGAAGCCATTACGGTTGTCAATTTAAGTCTCAAAGTCGTAATTCCAACAGATATTTTACTAATTCAAACAGATAATCTTCAATTAAATCATATAAATGCATATTCCATTACTGGTAATTGTGACACACGGTTCCGGGTCATTACATATACATTGTCTATGAAAGTAAAATTTTTGAAAATGTGCAATCCTTTAAAAAATTTATTAATCAATACCATTGAACACTTGTTAATAAACCGCTAATTAATAAGTTGCCATGGAAGAAGAAAAAAAAATGTTAGTAACCATTTTCTTTATCATATTTTGTTTATGACCTCATGTGTTAAAAAATGGGTAAAAATGGTCATTTATAAATATTGATTTTTTTTTTTTTTTGTTAAGAATATGGGACATTTTCACCTATTTTAAAATATTGTTGGCTGATTTCAGAATTATTTTAATTTTTTTATATTTATTTTAAAGCATCTTTCATCTTAATCCCAATATTATAACCAATGAATATTCTCAACATTTGCATTTAAAAAAAAAAAAAAAACATAAGTAGAACAATAAATGTGCACAACAAAACAACAATTAATATGCACAACTCTCGCTTTCAGTCAATGGGGACAATTTGCACTGGGGACATTTTAATGGAAGAGCTTCCTTGTCTCATGCTGCATAGTTAATCCATTCAATGTCTCATGCTGCATAAATTTGTTTGTTGTTTTTTTCCCCTACTTTTATGTACATTGTGTGCTATATTAATGAGGCATTGGTGACATATTTTTCAAGAAGAGTAATGTTAGAAATTTTAAAAATTTTATCAAAATTTTTACTAAATGTCTCACTAGTGTGGGAACACCCATGTGAGACATTTGGTAGAATATTTGATAGAATTTTTAGGATCTCTAACATTTTTATTTTAAGAAAGTTATAATTTTCGAGAAAAGTGTTCATTTACTAGTCCCAATAATAAATGAGCATTTTTCTATTAAATAATATATATATTTTTTTTGCTGAAAAAAAGGAAAATTATTATTAAAAAAAAATCAGAGTTCAACCATGTAATAAAATAAGTCTTGATTTTTTGTTTTATCAATTTAAACTCTAATTTTTTGATTTATTTTCAATCTAAACATCTGTCTATTTTCATTAAGTAAAATCGACGGAAAAATTATATTTTAACCATTAAACTCAATGAAAATAAGTATTTTAGACATTTTATATACACATATATTGAGTTTAATGGCTGAAATACTATTTTTCTTTCTGTTTTTATTTAATGAAAATATGCAAATAGTTTAAATTAAAAGATTAGAATTTATATTGACAAAATTAAAAATTCAAGGTTTATTTTTTAACAATAGTCAAACCCTGAGTTTTATTTAATGGAAACACATGAATGGTTTAAATTAAAAAAATTAGAATTTATATTGATAAAATTAAAAATGCAAGATTTATTTTTTTACAACGGTCAAACCTTGAGTTTTATTTATTTATTTCCCCCATTTTTTTAGGGTTAGAGTTTTTGAAAATTTCTCACTCAGAACTAATTTATATTAGTCGAAGAGATCTCTAAATTATATGAAATAAACTAGTAAGTGACTTGAACAATGCATGGAAATTTATTTTTAAAATAAAAAATTGATTTTGAGTTTTAATATTTTATGTGTGGAAAATTTTAATAATTGAAATCTAAATACAAATAGATTCGTTAATGGTTGATGAATTTTTTTTTCACTCTATGTGATTCTATGTAAAAGGTTCAAAAAAATAATTTATTTCAAAATTATTAAAAAAAAGTTTATTCTCAATTTGAAATCAAATCTTCATTTGTGTTAATAAAATTTATCAAAAATCATAAATTCCACTTGTATCAAAATATTTTTCTGAAAAAAATAAAAATTACAAAAAATTCTATAAATACAAATTATGACTAGATGATAACTCATGGTGTATTATATTATGATATGTGTTACAAAAGAATAATATTAATTTTAATTTAAAGTAAAATTTTAATTTTAATTATTTATTTTAATAATCTTAATCTTATCGTTCTATAAAAGCATTACTTGAATATTTATATATAATAAATTTAGTTAAATTATTTATTTATTTATTTTGATAATTTTAATTTTATTATGCTATAAAAGTGTAATTATCATATAATGATTTTATTTGATATATATTAAATTATAAGATAATAAAATAAATACTCATTTTGAAATTAAAAATAATAGTTAAATTAGAAAGAGAATTAATAATGTAAAACTGAAAGTGATTCTAATTATTTATATTTATATTCATATTTATTTGGAAAATAAAAATATGTAGAAATAGAATTACACAAATTTTTTTTTTTAAAGATTAAATATAAACATGTTGTGATTGGGTTAAGAAGAAAATACATAAATTAATTATGTAGAGTATTAATTTTTTTTCTTTAATATTCTTTTTGAATTATTTATATGTATTGTGTAACGCCCCAATTTTCATGTTCAAATAGTAATATAATAGTCATGGCCCTTTAAAGTAAAATTGATAATAAATTCTCACGCTCGCATTACATAATGTAACTAGTCTTCATGTGATAGTACAATTTAATCCAACAACAATTAATTAAACAACAAATACCCCCAAGGGTTTACACAAAACGGTTATTCAAACCCACACATACAAAGCCTTTGGCTTACGATCAGAGTCACAACAAATGAGCACATTATGTTCTCTGCACACAGTTCCATATTTTTAGCTAGGCGGAATCACCACATTTTTTCCTGCACAAGAATCCCGTAGAGTGAGCATAAAGCCCAGTAGAAATTCTTAACAAAGTATATACATTTTATACAAGTTTCGTGAGATGGAATGCTTATGCCATGCCATGCCTTTTTAAAAGTAAAACACACATTCATCCTTTGAAAACCAACATGCTTAATGATGTTATGTAATTTCAACTGTTCAACATTTATCAAATTTTATTTGAGGGGCGGTAAATACAACTCTGTAAATTTCTAGGTCGGTGTCTACAAGTAGACTATACAAGTACTATCAATTTGTCATTTTTATCGATATTAACTGGAAGGCTCGACACCTCTAATCTGTCATTTTTACCAATATTAATTAGAAGGCTCGACACCTATAATCTACACCACCTTTCAAGACTTACCACTGTATTTACCCCAAAATCATTTCATGAAAACTTTGTTTCTCAACATTCTTTTCTAAATGCAAAGTTTTCAAATTAAATTTCAAAGCTTTTCATTATTAAATGAATTAATATGCCAATGCAATGATTAATAATACAATGCAATATTTCTTCCACTTTCAATACTCCCACACAATATTCTCATTATGATCAAAATTCTCATTTCTCACTTCAATGCAATTTCACAACATAAATAAATACTTTTATTTCAATTCATCCAAGGGATAACAAAATTTTCACATTTCAAACATTTCCAGCAACTTAGACATTTCAAGACTATATTAACATTTTTAAACAACAATTTCCAAAACTTCAACAATTCTCTTATTCCATGGAAAATCATAATTTATATGTAATAAATAAACAATTTTCAAACATCATTTATTTCAGCACACAAAATAAATATAACGATATATTCTAAAGATTTTCAACATCTTTCTTAAAAATCCCTAATTTCTAGGTTTTCTCACCAAAAATCACTCGTTTTCAAATATTTGAGAAGATCTCACCAAAAATATCTTTCTTTCATCAATATAGTTCAAAAACCCTCAATCTCTATTTTTTTTAGAAGGAAAAGAAAGTAGACTCACTTTCAAAATCACTCATTTTCTTAAATCAACAATTAATTTTCAAAACTAATTAAAGGATGATTTCGAAAATCATCTAGATCTTGCAAAAACATATATATAACTCAAAGAAAATCTCTACCTTAAGTGTAGAAGACGGGCAAGCAAGATCGAAACTCCAAAGATGACGAAACCAACTCTTACTTGGATCAACATGAAGCTCTTGAAGCCCTCTACTTTATTCTCAAAGACACTAGGGTCAAGAATACAACGGATCTAGATGAAATCTTAGAGAGAATGTGTATTCTAGAGAGAGAGTATGAAAACTTGCATTTTTAGAGAGTTTTAGAGAGAGAGTGAGCTGCAAAAGTGTTCTGAAATATGTCATTCACGATTTGATATAAACTTGAGCGACCAGACACAACAAGTTGCCTCGCTCGAGCGCAAGAAAGATCGCTCGAGCATAGAATGCAAAGCTTTAGGTTTGTCACCAACGCAGACGTACGCTCGAGCGTAAGAAGTCTCGCTCAAGTGAAGAAACAATTTCACAAGGCTCGCTCGAGCGTAATATGCCTCGCTCGAGCGAATAAGCCAAAATCTGGACAACAACGTTCTAGACCAACTAACAACCAACCTATTCCAAATACGTCCAACATAATCCAAAACTCAAATACAAAGAGTTAAATGAAGGAAACAAGACATAGACAACAATATACAATCACGGAATTCGAGTCCGGAACACAACGAAAGTCGGGAAAAAAACCTAGGTCACTATATATTGTATATATGTATATAAAATTTAAATTAAATATAAATATTTTGTAATAAATAATTTCATGTTAAATAAAAAATTAAATATAAATTAATATTAATAAGTACAGTATGTTTTATTTATTTATTTATTTGTATATCGAGATAGTTTTTTTTTTTCAAATATCATAATAATAATAATATCAACTATATAAAAAAAATCTGACAACGACAAAACTAAAAAAATATATATATGAAAAACAAGTATTTCTCTAATAGAGTTCATTTAAAAATTGGTTATTATAATTGAAATTGAGTTTGTTTAAAACTTTATATGTAAATAAAAAAGACATGTTGATATGGCTTTTTTAGGAGAAAAAAAAAAAAAGCCTTTAAAATGTGCCACATAAGAAATGAAAGAACACTACTTATACATATATATATATATATAAATTAAATATAAACTAATATTAAGACATCAATAAGATAGGCAAAAAATAAAAATATAAAAGAAAATTAATTTGATTTGTGCGAATCACATAATTAAGTACGTTCTATCTTATTTATTTGTATATCGAGATAATTATTTTTCAAATATTATAATAATTAAATTAAAATATCAACTATTTAAAAGAAATTTAGCAATGATAAAACTAAATATATGATAGGGATGCAATAATGGCCCGGCCCAAGTGGGACTCGCGGGCTCCTATTTTTTTAGTGGGTCTAGCCGGGCCGGCCCATGGGCCAAAAAGTGGGGCCCAGGCTCACTCAAAATAGGGCCAGTGGGCCAAGGCTAGGACCGCGAGTCGGGCCTAGGCGGGCCTTTTTTTGGGGGGGGGGGGTGAAAAAATAAATAATAAATACATTATCTATGTAGATTATTTATTAGGGATAAAAAATAAAAGAAAAATTATACTAGAATATTTTAGTTAAGATTAATGAGATATTTTGTTTGGTTATGTTTCGTGGTGATATTTGAATTTAATTATGTATGACTTATGTTTTTTTAATTATGAATTTATAACTAAAAAAAGTATGCAATTATATAATTTTTTTTCTTTCGAAATGAATAATTTTATATATATGAAAATTAAACTTTCAATATTACAATATTAAATTAATTATAAAACATTTATTGAATAAATAATTTTTATTTCAAAATGACATAAAATATTACAAAAATTTATATCATTAAATAAAATAGGTGTAGATTATTAATGATGGTAGAGTAATTACATCATTATAGGTTAAGTACATCCTAACTAGGTTGGTATCTATTGGCCTACCAATTATTTGTATTATACTCTACCTCAATAATGTAATACAAAAACATAACGAAATGAAATAGTAAAAAATAAATTGTTGATCAAGTATCGGAGGAGACAGACATTTCAGTCGCGTTGCCCGATGATATGTCATCCAAATCATTTTGAATTCTCTCATTTTCACTATAATTTGGTATTCTCTTAAGCACATGCATATGATCTCTACATATCATCAATGTCTTAAACATTTGGGGTGAAAGCCTGAAGCGGTAATTACTCAGCATCCATTCACCTGTACTAAAAGCTGTTCTGAAGCAATTGTAGAAATAGGAAAAGTTAGTATATCACGGGTCATCTGTGAAACCATAGGCTACATAATTTTATTTTGTTTCCACTCATTCAAAATGTCAAAATCATCGAAATTATTCACTAACAGGCTTTCCAAATAATGTTATAGTTCGGAACTGTTTATGCTTGTATGTTGAGATATTTTTCTACTTTTTATTACTGAAAGAACACTTAATCTCCCACTTCGAGATGAGACCACTAGTGTAGTGTGTGTAGGTGTATTTACAGATGCAGCTGTCTATATTCTTCAAATAATTTGTTGCATGTTTGCATAATAGGGGCAAACTGTATTTGATCAATGAAAACACGTTATGAAAATTCTTATAAATCAATTTTTTTATACTTAGGATCAATTACTATGGGTAAACCTAAAAGATGAGGCAAATGATTAAAATATTTATCAAATTTGCTTTCATTAAAGTAATAATAGTTATATAATATTCATTACCCATGTATTTTATGAAAATTTTAATTATTTCTGCTAGCATAAATAAAACAAATGGTGAAGTAGGAATATATATATATATATATATAAGAAAATAATTTTATTGGAGTATTAAAAACTTTTAAAAAATCTTTATACAAAATTACTTGGCGACAATTAAGTTTTGTGGGAGTCAGTACTCCTTCTATTGATGTTGTGGCAAAAAATAAATCCATTACTCTTCTTTGTTTATAAGCTCTCTTTAACATATTATACGTTGAATTCCACATACTATCTATATCTAAAATTAATTTTTTAAATGACATACTTTTTTGTTGACAAATTTTTCTATATTCCGAAATTCGATTAACAGAAGACATAATAGTAACAACTGCATTTTTTATTACAAGTACAGAGTCTCGTATACATGTATAACTTCTTTAATAATCAAGTTTAAAATATGGGCACAATAATGAATATGAAATAAATCACCATCAATAAGTAATTGTAAAATTGATTTTAAATGAGTTACAATTTGATTACAATATGCTTCATTATCTAAATTAATTGTAAATATTTTATTTTGTAAAGCTTACTTGTATAATGCATTTCTTATTTCTACACCAAGTGAATGACCAGTGTATAATTTAAATGAAATAACTTTTTTATTTAATTTTCAATTATTATCAATAAAATGTGCAGTGATACATTGATATTCTAAACTATTATTTGACCACAGATCAGATGTTAAACAAACTCTTCCTTTTAATTTTTTAAAGATGTCACATAATTCACTTTTAATATCCTCATTTAAAAAAAAAAAATCATGTTTCTAGTAATATTTCTTGAAAAACTTTGATATTGCGGTGCAAAACTTTCATGAATCATTTCGGTAAAATCGGGACATTCACTGGTAGTAGAAAGTTGTTCTTTTTAAATAATATAATCAATTATAGAATTTTGTGCACGTATAGAATCATATGAAAATGTTTGCGGATTACCAGTTGATGAAACCCCTAATTGCATTTGACTTCTAATATCAGGTTGTTAACTTTGTAAATGTTTGTTAGTATACATTTTTAGATGACTAATACCCCTATAGATGCAACACTAAGTAAATGTGCACAATAGTTACATTTTGCTTTAAATGTAATTATACAATCAGAATTATTTATAGATATATTTTTAAAATGTTCCCAAACACTACCGGCTGTGTCCCTAGATAATGATTTAACAGTTGAAAGAGTAATATTAGAAGAAGAATCAATAAATTCATGTAATATATGTATCAATATCGACATAAACATTAAGAATATTATGATCTATAGTAATGTAAGTAAAATAATATATAAGAACTAACAATTAATTTAACTAATGAGTAACAATAATGAGTAAACAATAATAATTAATATATGTTTAGAAATAATTAAAGAAAAAAATTGAATAAATTTAATTAAACTAATTAATGTTACCGATTGACGAATGTGATATAAAATTAACTTCTGCTGATAAAAGTTTCTTGTTGTACAATTATAATTATCACTTAAGAATAACACTTCAAAATTAATTGAGAGTTGAGAGAGAGTTTCAGAAGAAGAATTGTTTGTGAGATTTATTTTGAAAAATAAAAAATATTTATAGAAGTTTAGAAGATTGAAGTAAATTTATAAATAAAAAAAAAAATAAATGACCACGGTGTGAAACGGTAATATAACTGTTCAATTATTATTATTGGGTAATGCTATAGTGTGGCACTTACACCTTACACATTTTTGTGTTCACTTACACCTTTTTTACCTTGCACTTACACCTTTTGTGTAAGTGGCACATGGTGTGCAATTTATACATTTCATTTATACCTTCCACTTACACTTACACCTTACACTTACAACTTTTGTGTTAGTGGTACATGGTGTGCAACTCACTTACACCTTTTGTGGGTTGCATACCTAAGAAAACTCCTTATTATTATTATCATTATTTTTTAAGTCTATAGAGAGGTGCAGACTTTTTTTTTTTTTTTTTTTTTTAAGTTTTTTTCATTCATTGCAAATGGCAATGATGACATGGGTGATGCATGACAAGGGGCAGGGACCTTTTTTATTTTTATTATTATTTTTTTTATTGTTGTTGCAAAGATTAAGGGATGTTTGGGGTATCCGAAATAAGTGTATTTTTTATCTTTTTAGACTAAAAAATTGAGGTTGAAAATATAGATGTTTGGATTAACTTTTTGAATTTTATGGAAAAATATGTAATAAAAAATTGTAAAAATTGATTTGTAGGGAAAAATTTTAATTGGGAATTGTGCAGCCGTAATTGTTGACTTGTGGTGAATAACATTAACTTTTTAACTTTTTGAGTAATTTTTTGACTTTTTGACTTTTTTGCAAGTTCCCAAACTTGACCTAAGTTTTTATTTTATTTATTTAACTATTTAACCGTTGGAATTTGTTTTTTATTTTTTTTATTTGGTGAGCCGAGCCGGGTCGGACAGCTCGCAGGACTTGAATTTTTTTTGGACCGGTCGGACCGGGCGAGGCTTCAAATAAAAGGCCCAAGCCTAGGCCGAAAGTTTTGGGTTGGACTCGAACCCAGGCCTAATCGGGTCAAAACGGCTGGCCCTATTTGTCCACAGGTCTCGAGCTGTTTTTAGATGAACTATATATGAAAAATAAATATTTTTGAAATGAAATCCGTATAAAATTAATTATTATAATTAAAATTGACTTTTGTGAAGAATTTTATATATAAATGAAAAAAGGCAGGTTGGTGTGATTTTTTTTTTTTTAAAAAAAAAAAACTTAAAATGTGCAACCTAAGCAAGGCAAAAACAATATATATATATATATATGATTTAGGCGAGTGAGATAGTTGACAGATGACAAATTTATAACTAGGAAAATGAGTGGGAGCATTACCACTAATGATGTGGCAGTAGATCTCACCATGAATGATTTGATGTTTTGACTTTGGTGTTGTATTTTTTTATTTTTTTTTTTTATCGAGTGCCATGTCATTAGTAGTCTTTTTAGAGTTCTAAAATTAGTGGTCTCTATCATTGTTGTTATAACTATTATGATATGAATGAGTTGAACAACACATCTAAATTCTCAAATTATTTTTTTTAGATAAATTATAAATGTATTTTCTGAGATTTAATTAAAATACGAATTGTCTTATGTAGTTTTGAAAATTACATTTCACCCACAGAGATTTTTAATTTCATAACAAATTGCCTATTTTATTAATAAATCATCAAGTCAATTAATAGTTTTTTAATGATGTTAAAAATATGTTTCAATTAATAATTTAAGTTATTTTATTATTGCATAAGAGAGCAATTATGAATTTTATCTTTTTAGTTAATTTTGTTAAATAAAAAATTCTAATAAGGGTGTATTTGTAATTTTTTAAACCATAGAGGGCAATCTGTATTTTAATTAAATCTCAGGAATGTATATTTAATTTACTTTTTTTTTTAAATATATAAATTGTCGATCAAAAAAGAAAGGGTAAATTATATTGACTTCTTGTAAGATTTGGATAAAATATAATAAGTTTTATAGTTTTGGCACAATTACATTTAACTCTTTTAAGATTTGAATTCATATAACACTTGTCACTTTTTTAATTAATAATTGGTGGCGATGCCATATTTTTTTCATTGAAATGTATATTTCTATTTATTTATCATTATTATTTAACACTATTTGCATTAATTTGGAGTACTTTAGTCTTAGATGAGAGGTCAATGTAATTATACAAACCAAAATACTACTTTGATTTTTTTTTCATACCTGAGGAGAGGTTAGTGTAATTTACCAAAAAGGAAATTATCGCACCTTAAAGAGAGATTAGTGTATTGTATCAACCATATATTTACTCTATTCTAGTACTTTTATTAGGATGTCGGGATTCAATTCTTAAAGAACACAAAAATTAATTATTTTATTTTATTTTATTCTATTTTTATAGGGATCAAATGTAATTATTTATTTTTTCCATTATGAACATTCTTTTGACGGTTGTTAGGCTTTTAATTATGTATTGTTAGATTAAAATTCTCAATTTTGACGCAATTTGTTTATACAACAAAGCTATATTCATATAATTTTCCCCCCAAAATTCCCGGAATGAGATGGTTAGACGTAATGCATGTAAGAAGAGTTTTCAAAGAATATTAGAACATAGAACAACTTTTCAAATTTTATTTATTTATCACGTCGTTAAAAAATTTTATAGGTATTGAATTATTTTTCCTGTTTACATATATAATTTTTTTCACTCACATGCCCCTCCCACATAATCTGTGTCGTAGGTTGAAACCAATGTGCTGTTTTGGAAATTGGAGTAGTAGTTGGAGTCACGCGAGTCACGGACTCACTATATAGGGTCGGTGGTTGAGGATGTGAGGTGAGGTGAGGTGAGGTGAAGTAGGTGGGGCTGTATTAGGTTTCATGAGATGATTTGCCTCTCCTGGGGTCGTTATGACTTCTCATTTGTTTCAGCTATAAAGAATATATATTTTTATATTTAATTATATTCTTAAAATTAACATATTAATAATTGTATTAGTGATAGTGGATAGTGGTGACGACGGTGATGGCAGCGACAATATTAAGGGGGATGTGGAGGTCATAGTGCTTGTGGTAGGATGATAGTGGTTGTTGGTTGGTGGCATTGGTGATGGGATGGAGATGGTGTGATGGTTGCTATTGGCGGTGGCAGCGGGGTGGTTGTGGTGGTAATGAATGTGATAGTGGTAGATGGGAATTGGATTGCAAGACTCAATTGTTGAATAGAGACGAAAGTCAATCTTAGTGATTTGGGAAGGGTTGTCACTCAATAAATAAAAGTTACTCTAAGAATTGAATAAATTCACCAGTTATAGATTGGATGTTTTAACTATTCAATCATGAATACTAAATAAATAATCAAATTTTAATTGAAGCGAAATTTTTAAGATAAAACAATAGTGATATTGATAACATTTAGTTTGGAAAATGGTTTTTACTTTTTTAAATTAAAATAATTTATGCTTAAATAAATTTATTTTTTATTGATTATAAAAAAATATTTTTATTGATTTTTATACCAATGGCAAAAATAATAAGTGAAGTCCTAAACACTACCCGTGAACTTCTACCCGTGGACTGATGGGACTTCTCAAAACTCATGTACTATGTGACTTGATTGTAAAAATTTTTTACTCTCAAGGTTAATTAAAGGGTTGCTTGAAAAGGATTAAATTAGTATATTTGTTAATTTTTTATGAATAAATGTGAAATATGATTAAGTTTAGAGTAACGTAGTAAGGAGGTGATGTAATTTAAATAAGATGATTGTAATCTAAATAGAATAATGTGTCAAAATGATATGTGTTATTTTAATACATGTCAAACAATCACTAAAACGAGTTAATGAATTCTCAACTCACGACGTGAATGGTTTTGTCATTGACCAGATCAGGAAGAGAATTAATTATAGTACGCGTAAGTTGATTTGGATACTTTTATTATTGAACTAAAAAAAAAAAAATTGATAAAAAGTAATGAAATTGATTTGAAATAAAAATAAAAATAATAGAGACTAACGTAAATTGGGGTTAAATCACAAGAATAGCAAGTGTAATATAATTAAAAAGAACTAATATTTTTTAAAAATCATATTTATCGTTTAATTTTATTAAATAAATGTAACGTAATCCTATAACTATTGATACCTAATTCATTTAAGTTCTCAGAGAAATTATAAGAAAGTGGGAAGTGGAGAATTTATTTACCAAAAGTGAGAATACAACCTTTTGCCGTTATTTTATTGCGCAAAAAAAAAAAAAAAAAAAAGTTACACCCATATTTTTGTAATTATTTTTTTTCATCTTTTACATTGATTTGTAATTTTTTAAATTTTTTATATGGATTATTTTCTTAGGCTATGTTATTTATTTATTCATATAAGATATTACAATGAAATATGGGTGATAAAGATCACATAGAACATATAATCAATACAAAGAAACTTCCAAAGTGAGCGATAAAGTTAGGGGTGCACTTAGTTAGAGGTGCAACTTGGGTAGGCTCAACACGAGTCCATCCCAAATTTTTTGTGACTTAAGCAAAATATTTTTGAATTCGGTGGGTGCTAGTCAAAAATTTAAAAGCCTAAATTAAATTTAGTTGGGCTTAGGAAAGACACTAAACAATCTAAGCAACCTGAAACCCGAAGTATATGTATATATATATATATGTATATAATATATCCATATAAATTTTTAGTCATTGGATGATGTTAAAATAATTTTAATTGTTAGATCATATTTAATATATATTATACCACAACAAAAAACTTTACTTTTTTTTTTCCTCACTCAAAAATTGTAAAGAGACCATAGCAGCATATCGATTTTTCAATTCTTATCTCTCTCACATTATATAAATTATTTGGTTTGATATTATTAATGATTTTACCAAAAAATGTTAGTAGAGTCAAATTTTAACAAATTAATTAACTTAGCCACACCAAAAAATAAAATAAAAAAAACTCAAATTTATGTGCAATTTGGATAGCTTGGACAATTCAGTCGTAAACTCAAGTTGGGCTTAGGTAGACAACCTGATGTTACAATTCAGGCTTGAACAGTTCTCAGCATAACTCGGGCTAGATTTTGACAACCTCTTAACCCGCTTGAACCTGTCCAAGTTGCGACCCTAGTGAATGTCCTAATAAATACACAAAAAATAAGATCCACATGAAGGTATGGAGATTCGAATCACATTGTGTAGGAATTTGGTCAATTAGACTAATTCCATTCGTTTTTCTTAACTTATGCTTGAATTATGAATTTTGATAAAGATTTAGAGAAACAAAAAAAAAAAATGAAAAAATGTGAATAAATTCTTTATTTTTGTAAAATTCTTATCTAAATTAATGATGAAAATATAAAGTTAATGTACCCGAAAAACTATTCCAATCGTGAATTCTGTCTGAAATGGACAAATAAACCCAAACAAAACCCAAAGATTCAATTATTAAAGATAAAATATTATTTTATTTTTCAAATTATTACTTAAAAATCAATTAATTTTATACCTAAATTATTTAATTTTGCATCAATTTTACTCCACCATCAATTGTTGTCTATGATCAAACGAAAATTACTGATGTGGCACCCAAACTTCATTTGAAATTTTATTTTACCCCCAAACTATATCTAAAATATTAATTAGATCCCTGAACAAAATTTGGAGGTCTAATTGATATATTATAGATAGTTTAAGGGATAAAATTAAATTCAAAAGAAATTTCAGTATCGCGTCAACCACTTCCATTTGATTATAATCGGTAGCTATTGGCAGTGGTAAAATTGATCCAAAATCAAATAATTTGTGTGAAATTGATATTATTAAGAGAAGACGGGTTGAATTGATTTTTAAGTGATAATTTGAAAAGTAAAATGATATTTTCTCATTATTAAAATTGTAAATTTTACCATTAATTTTGAAAACATCTACTGAAATGTAATTTCCCCTTATAGAACACTATTATCAAAGAACGATATTTCTACATTGATGATGTCTTTCTTCAATCAATATGATGTTTTTTTCGTTTCTTTGGATTGCAAATTATTGCACTCACAAGACAATGACATCACAACTAATTTTCAATGGATCTAGTTTCACAATGATTTTTACAGTTGTAGTTTTCTTTTGTTTTTTATTTTTTATTTTATTTTATTTTTAGACTTAAATCTCTTGCTTTTCATGTAAAAGAAAATAGGAATTCAACTCTTGCTCGAGGTGAGATTGCTTAGCTATTCCTTTTTCTTTTTCTTTTTCTTTTTTTCTTCATGCTTTTATGAATAGGTTAGATATGTAAATTGCATTTTTTTTAAAAAAAAAAAAAAAAACCTCCTTTCCTTTGCTGCATTTTCCTTCCCTTTTTTTTTTTTAACCCCCTTCTCTCCCTCTTTGTTTTCAAATTTTCAAGTTAAGATTAATTTGTTCGGATTTTGTACATCCATTCAAATTGGTTGATTTGGAGAGAAAACAAAAGAAAGAGGAGTTGTGCCTCTCAAATCACCACATTTTGGATGGCTTAATGTGATAGAAAAAGAAAGAAATAAAAAGAAATTGAGAGAACAAATTTTCTCATAAAACCTTACTTTTGTGAAAGTTTTAAAACTTGGATATATTTGGAATTGGTTTAAAATTTTGCATTAAATTAATTTTTTTAATATTTTATTTTAATGAGAAGTAGTTTCCATTTTCCCCTCTTACTAACATTATAATTTTTTTTCTTATTTATCTTTCCCAAGATGAGGGGATAACAAGAAGAGATTAGCCGCCATTTATTATCTTTTTTTCTCCTCTCCTACTATTTCTTTTGTTTTATCTCCAATTTTGCCAAATAAACTCAAACCTTAAGGATAGTTGAATTTTTTATTTTTTATTATATAAATTTATTACGAGCATAGTTGAACTCTTTGGTCTATTTTTGGAATGAGAAATGTTCTTTTATCGGTTTTGTATCACCACTCAATTGTTGCTTAACCATTAGTTGAGGAAGCCATCGTTTAAAGCCTCCGATCGAGAGAGGCCTGGCATTTGATGAATCATATATTTAAGGGTAAATTACATTGGGCTGGGCTTGCTCCAGTTTGTGATTGAACTAGAGGATATTGTTGGACCTGTGGAGACTCATCATGAGTCCCGTTTTATAATTTGAACTGTTCAATGTGTAGAACTCGTTAAATATTATATGCCTGTAAAAAAATCACGTTGATTGAATATCAATAATTATCTCATCAGATCAAATTTTTGTTAACCGTTTATTTTTTCACTGTCTATTTTTTAATATACAAAACTGATTTGATCACGTAATTATCGATATCTAATCAACGTGATTTTTTATTGGCATATAATGCTCGACGAGTTCCACGTATTGAACGGTTCAGATTATCTAAATGGAACCCGTGGTGTGTCCCATGGGCCCAACAGTACCCTCCAGTCTGATCACGGACCGAAGAGAGGAAGCCAACTCGAATTACATTAACACTACTGAAGTTTCTCCTTAATACAGATTCTTTCCTCACATTTGAAAAATTTTATTTTCTTTCCTGAATTTTGTAATCTCATTACAAATTGTTCCATAAATTACTGATGTCATGCCCTAAAATTTTTTAAATGACCATTTTGCTTTTTTTTCTTACCATTTTTCTTCCCATCATCATGATTACATTCTACAAGTTTTCATCATTAAATTCTATCTTAACATATTTTTATTGAGTGATGATTTACAAATATAAATTTTATATAAAATTTTCAAACACAATGATATAGCTTAATGGTAACTTTTCACTTTAAAATAAAACATCTATAAATATGATTTATATTTACAACATCACTATCACAAGATTTTTATGATATTTTTTTGTATAAATTTTCATTTTTATTTCTACTAGAATTTTTCTTTGTATTATCAAATACCATCATTTACATTTATTACATTATTATTGAATTTTTGTATTTGGTGAATTTAAAAAAAAAATCACAAAATATTATACTTCTTAAGTATATCTAGATTAGGTATATCTAAAAAATAAAAAAATTACTTAGAATATTAAAAAAAATTAAGTAAAAATAAAAAAATAAAAAAAATAAAAAATTTTAATTTTTTGTGTGAGTTAAACTAAAGAAGATGATTGTTATTTATCTTGAAATGATACGAATAAAATATCAATATTATTTTATTATTTTATATGTATAGAGGCTAAAAGGCGAATATATGTCATTTTAATCTGACAGGGGGTAAGTGTAATTTTTCAAACGTGACGAAAATTCTTAAACAAAAATTTTAGAAAGTGTTAGTTTAATTTCCCTATTTTTTAAGGATGGGCTCTATAGTTGGGTGGGGGTAGCTTTGTGGTGGTTTGGTGATGATGATGGTTATGTTGGTTGAATGATGGTGGCAATGGTTATGATAATAGTGGAGGTGAGGGGTTGTGGTACTTACAATAGCGGTGGTGAAGATGTGGTGGTAGTGGTAACGACAACCATAGTGGTAGTGTAGTGGTGATAGTGAAATTATGGTGGTACTTGTGGTGATGATAGAATTAATGGTGCAGGTGGTAGTAATCAAGATGGTGATGGTGATGGTGATGGTGATAGCGGCATCGGTGGGAGTGGGGGTGTTATAGTGGAGGTGATGGTGGTAATAATATAGTTATAATAGTATATATTGATGTTTATGCATTAATATTTTTCGATTCATTCAACATTAAGTATGAATCTTATTACTTAAAATTTTCTTAACTTCTGGTCTATATTTTAAAATTCACTTAATTTTTTAAGTATTAAAAATTGTAGGTTATCAAACAAAATTAATTGATTTTTGCTTACTTAATACCTCCAGTTTTAAATTTTACTTTGATTCATCATTTTTGATTATCTATCTATTGATCTATACTATATACAAAGCGAACATTCTTATGGTGTGTTGAAGTCTTGGTTTCTTATGTAACCATGTATTCATTTTTTTTTTATTTAAATTAAAAAAATAAAAAAAATTTGATGAGAGGAGAGGACGTGAACCTTGTACTTATGTCAAATAAAAAAGACTCTTATCACTTGACTAGCACACAATATACAATAAATACTTTATTTTATTTTTACTTATTTGAATTGTACATGTATCGCATGTGCCAACATCTAGTAAATATATATATATATATATATATATGTGAGCACCTAGATTAGTTTCTTGAAGCTATGTTTGTATTTATGCCAAGTATCCAATTATCTATTAAAAATAATTATAAAAAAAAAAAAACTAGAGAAGAGAATGGATCAAGATTTGAATTCAAGATCACAAATTTAATAAGGAAGATTCTTATCACTTGAGATTATTACAACCAATATATGTTAAATATTTTATTTTACTTTTATTTATTTAACTTGTACACGCATCAGGTGTACTAACCACTAGTATAGATATATATTCAATTGTACTATTATTAAGTGAAGGCTAGAATTGGTATCTAAGCCTTTACATCATGCAACGGGTAACTTTATCTAGCCTAAAATAAAAAACTTATTATTCAAAAGCCTAATCAAGTTTTGAATCCAAAATATTGAATTTTATTAAGAACACTCTTATCACTTAGGTAACATACATATTATGATATTAATTTTTTTACTATTTATTTTTATTTTTACTTATCTAAATTATACACATATCGCATATGTCAGTGCAAGTTATAATTAAGTCCACCAACTTTAAATTGTATTTTCATGTAGCCATTCTATCACTTATTGTTGAAGAATTTGGTGATGCGAGGGCCAAGTGGCCTCATTTACCGGCATTAAAGGGGGAAAAAAAATTTTGTACGAGGAATGACATTTTTTTATCATTTTAACTTTCACTTAAATTCTACTTTGTTCTTTTATATTTTAATTTTCACTTAAATTTTGAATGGTAAGATAATAGGAGGACCGTTTTGAAACACGAGTTGAAATTTGGACCTAATTATTACAATATGAAGATGAGGAACCAAATTGAAATGTAAGTGAAACTTCAAGGTGAAAAATGTATTTTTACACTAGTTTTTATTAATAGCATTGAATTTGAAAAAAAAACGAAAAGAAAATAAAAGACGTTTCTATACATGCTAAATATAAATAGTTGCAAATGTTTGCTAGATACCTAAAAGATAAGAAGGTTACGAGCTGTTTAATACTAATGTTGGCTAACATTTTTTTTTTCCAACTTAAACTCTAAATCTCTAACATTCTCATCATCTCAAGAAACAATTAAATGGACTACTCGACCAACTACCTGTCCAACTCGTCTATCCTTATTACATCATTTTTATAATTTTATAGTGGTGTTTTATAAATGCTACTACATGTCAAAATTCCTATAATTCTAGTTACACATCATGAGTTAATTTCATATTAACAAGTTATTATTGTCCTGATTTGATCTAAAGTAGTATTTTTATGTAGGTTTGCATTTTCTTAACAACAACATTGGATACAGAAGATGGTCAATTTTTTTTGTTTGGCAAAATAAAATTTTATTTAAAATAAAGGAAGGTTACAAAAACAAAACTGGGGGATAATGCATCAAAGCTTGAAAGATGAATCCCAGCAAAGTTGGCACCCAAAAGCAAGTAAAATCATATGCAGGCCCAACAAGAATAATGATAGATGGCCATTTTGACAATTGTCGCGTGTGCGATTGTAGTTGAAAGAGCACAATCCCAAACTATCATTCTCACTTTGCAACCAAAGATAAATATATATGAACGAATTACATAATAATCAACAAGGTACCTCTCAAGCCTGGTATATAAAGAGTGCAACACATGTCCATCTGTTGGGTATACTTTTTTATTGGAGTGTGGGACCCAATTGATTTTGAAAAAAGAGTTTAATTTGGTTTAGTATTAATTATAATATATTTTTAATATATTATATTTAATTTGTGGAGACCCAATCCAATTTGAAAACAACCAAGATTTGATTAAAAACCCTAGGTTCACAATATAATTTTTGGTGTATTGTTTTTCCCAAGAAAAATAGGGAGTACGGCAGCACCATATATTTCTTCTTTGTGAGATAGTGCTTTGGGTCTATTGATTTTTTGGAAGTAGCAGCACTTGTTTGATCAATTGATTGGTGGGATTTATCTTGTGGAACAACAGCTAATTGAGCTATTT
This sequence comes from Camellia lanceoleosa, assembly GCA_025200525.1. Lineage (NCBI taxonomy): Eukaryota > Viridiplantae > Streptophyta > Magnoliopsida > Ericales > Theaceae > Camellia > Camellia lanceoleosa. Next base: position 138,576,297 of record CM045765.1, on the reverse strand, counting down.
GATTTATGGGACAGAGTGCTTTGATTTCGGCTTCATAGGTAGATGCTTTGGTGGTGTTGATTTGGGTTGTTATTTTGGGTCTTCTACAACTCTGATTTTGAAGATTTTGATTCATCTATTTGGTGAGGTCTTTTCTCTTGTTTATTTGTGATTATTTGGAATTCACCTAAGGGTGGTTTTGTGAGACCATTAGTGTCTCGTTTGTAATCATTTGGAACTTATTTAGTTGATAGTGGAATTGGATTTCGATCCCGTGGACGTACCTCACATTGAGGGAACCACGTAAAAATTCTTGTGTTGCTTTTGATTTAATTTTTCCGCATTAGTTTTTATTCCCATTGATTGATTTACTTGTGGGGAATCATCGATTGTCCCTAACAACTGGTATCAGAGCTTACGGTTTATTGGGGTTTATTTATTTGTGTAAATCAATGGAGGGGAATATGGGTCGTATGTCTAGTTTCAATGGAAGCAATTGGGTAACTTGGAAAACTAAAATAGAGGACCTATTATTTTGTAAAGATTTATATAGACCCATTGAGGGTGATAGTAACAAATCAAAAGATGGTTCTTTTTCAAAGAAAGATATTGAGTGTTATTATTGCCATGAGAAAGGGCACATGAAGCGGGAAGTCAAAAGCTCAAGAACAAGGAGAAAAGGCGTGACAAAAGTGTGGATAAGAAGCAAGAAGACACAACGGCAGTTACTACCGATGATGTCATGGTCGTTTGTGAAGATGATTGTATCAATTTTGTGGGCCAAGAGAGCAGTTGGGTAATTGATTCCGGTGTTTCTTTTCATGTGACTTCTCGAGTTGATTTCTTCACTACCTATACTGCAGGAGATTATGGTTCTGTTCGAATAGGTAATGAAGGTCTGTCCAAGATTATCGGTATGGGTGATGTTTTCTTGGAAACAAATTTGGGTTGCAAGTTGTTGCTTAAAGATGTGAGGCATGTTCCCGACATTCACCTCAATTTGATCTCTACTGGGAAGCTAGATGATGAAGGCTTCAACAACAAATTTGGTGATGGGATATGGAAGCTCACAAAGGGTTCTTTGGTGGTGGTTAAGTGCAAGAAGACTCATACACTTTATTCGATGCAAGAAAAAATTTGTAAAGGTGTTGTCAATGTACTTGAAGATGATATTTCTACCGAATTGTGGCACAAACGGCTTGGCCATATGAGTGAAAGGGGCTACAAGTTTTGTTCAAAAAAGAGCTTCTACCCGGTTTGAAAGGTACACATCTTAAAACTTGTGTTCATTGTTTGGCGGGTAAACAACATAGAGTTTCTTTTCAGAAAAATGTTGCTTCTAGAAAAGAAAATGTTTTGGAGTTGATTCATTCGGACGTTTGTGGTCCTTTAAAAGTTAGAACACATAGTGGTGCACTTTATTTTGTTACTTTCATTGATGATTATTCAAGGAAAGTTTGGGCTTTTCTACTAAAAACTAAAGATCAAGTTCTAGAAGTATTTAAGCATTTTCAGGCCATCGTTGAAAGAGAAACATGACAGAAATTGAAGTGCATCCGAACAGACAATGGTGGTGAATACATTGGGCCATTTGATGAGTATTGTCATGACCAAGGTATTCGCACCAAAAAACGATTAAGAAGACTCCTCAACAAAATGGCGTTGCCGAGAGGATGAACCGCACCATTGTGGAAAGAACAAAGTGTTTGCTTTCACAAGCTAAATTGCCAAGATCTTTTTGGGGTGAGGCAATGAGTACAGCGGTTGACTTGATTAATTTATCTCCTTGCTATCCTTTGAATGGTGATGTTCCTGAAAGAGTTTGGACTGGCAAAGATGTGTCTTATGAGCACTTGAGAGTGTTTGGCTGCCGAGCTTTTGTTCACATTCCAAAGGATGAGAGGTCCAAGTTTGATAGTAAGTCAAGACAATGTATTTTTCTTAGCTATAGGCGTGATGAATTCGGGTATAGATTATGGGATCCGGTCGACAAGAAAGTCATTCGAAGCTGTGATGTTGTGTTTCTTGAAGACCAAACAATTGAAGACTTTGGTAAAGGTGATCAACCGGAGCCAAAAACTAGTGATCTCATTGACAAGGATCCATCTCCTTCATCTTCAGTTGATGATGAAAATGGGGGAGATGTGCAGCCACATATTGAAGATGTGGAGGATGATGCTAATCCTAATGAAGTTGAGCCAGAAATTGAGGAAGAGCATCCAACTCAAGAACCGCCACCATAACTTGAGTTGAGGAAATCTACAAGGGACCGACAACCTTCAAGAAAGTATCCTCCCAATGAATTTGTGTTGATTTCTGATCAAGGGGAGCCTGAGAGCTACCAAGAAGCAATTGAGCATACAAAGAAAGATGATTGGAAAAAGGCCATGGAAGAGGAGATGAATTCCTTACTTGAAAATCACACTTATGATTTAGTGAAGTTGCCTAAAGGGAGGAAAATTCTGAAAAATAAGTGGGTTTTCAAATTGAAGAATGATAGGAAGAATCTGAGGTACAAAGCACGTCTTGTTGTGAAAGGCTTTGGGCAAAAGAAAGGTATTGACTTTGATGAGATTTTCTCGCCGGTTGTGAAGATGTCTTCTATTCGGGTTGTACTTGGCATGGCTGCAAGTATGAATCTTGAAGTTGAACAACTTGATGTGAAGACCGCATTTCTTCATGGTGATCTTGAAGAAGAAATTTATATGGAGCAACCGGAAGGTTTTGTAGAGAAAGGGAAAGAGAAATTTGTTTGTAAATTGAAGAAAAGTTTGTATGGCCTCAAGCAAGCTCCACTGCAATGGTACAAAAAATTTGACTCTTTCATGATGAATAATGATTTTTCTAAAACCACTTCGGACCATTGTGTGTTTGTGAAAAATTTTCCGGATGGCAAATTTATTATTCTTTTGCTTTATGTTGATGACATGTTAATTGTGGGTCAAGATTCTACCATGATTAACAAGTTGAAGGTAGAGTTGAGTAAATCTTTTGCATTGAAAGATTTGGGATCGGCAAAGCAAATACTTAGTATGAAAATTGTTCGTGATCGCAAAGAGGGACTGATTTGGTTGTCTCAAGAAAGCTACATTGAGGAAGTTCTTGAGAGGTTCAACATGAATAAAGCAAAGTCGGTTGGTTGTCCACTTGCAGGTCACTTCAAGCTTAGTTCGAATCAATGTCTTACAAGTGAGAAAGGCAAAGAAGAGATGTTGAAAGTTCCTTATGCTTCAGCAGTTGGTTCTTTGATGTATGCCATGGTTTGTACAAGGCCGGATATTGCTCACGCCGTTGGTGTGGTGAGTCGTTTTCTCTCTAATCCGGGTAAAGAACATTGGGCAGCGGTAAAATGGATTATAAGGTATCTTCGAGGGACTTCGAAGGTGTGTTTGTGTTTTGGAGATGGTAAGCCGATACTTGATGGGTTCACAGATTCTGACATGGCTAGTGATGTTGATTCTAGGAAATCTACTTCGGGGTATTTGATGACTTTTGCAGGGGGAGTTGTGGCATGGCAATCTAAATTACAAAAATGTGTTGCTCTCTCAACTACCGAAGCTGAATTTATTGCCATTACGGAAGCTTGTAAAGAAGAGTTATGGTTGAAGAAATTTTTGCAAGAGTTAGGTTTGAAGCAAGAAAAGTATGTGTTTTATTGTGATAGTCAAAGTGCTATTCACTTAAGTAAAAATTCTACTTTTCATTCGAGATCGAAACACATTGATGTGAGATACCATTGGATTCTTGATATGTTAGATTCGAAATTGTTACAACTCGAAAAAGGTTCACACAGATGATAATATTTCAGATATGTTGACAAAGACTTTGTCGAGGGACAAACATTTAAAGTGTTAAATTTTGGCGGGTATGGTTGATGTCTCCACCTAAGTCAGTAGGGGGAGAATTGTTGGGTATACCTCCTTATTGGAGTGTGGGACCCAATTGATTTTGGAAAAAGAGTTTAATTTGATTTAGTATTAATTATAATATATTTTTAATATATTATATTTAATTTGTGGAGACCCAATCCAATTTGGAAACAACTAAGATTTGATTAAAAACCCTAGGTTCACAATATAATTTTTGGTGTATTGTTTTTCCCAAGAAAAAGAGGGCGTACGACTTCTCCATATATTTCTTCTTTGTGAGATAGTGCTTTGGGTCTATTGATTTTTTGGAAGTAGCAGCACATGTTTGATCAATTGATTGGTGGGATTTACCTTGTGGAATATGACTAATTGAGCTATTTGATTTATGGGACAGAGTGCTTTGATTTCGGCTTCATAGGTAGATGCTTTGGTGGTGTTGATTTGGGTCGTTATTTTGGGTCTTCTACAACTCTGATTTTGAAGATTTTGGTTCATCTATTTGGTGAGGTCTTTTCTCTTGTTTATTTGTGATTATTTGGAATTCACCTAAGGGTGGTTTTGTGAGATCATTAGTGTCTCGTTTGTAATCGTTTGAAACTTATTTGGTTGATAGTGGAATTGGATTTCGATCCCATGGACGTACCTCATATTGAGGGAACCACGTAAAAATTCTTGTGTTGCTTCTGATTTAATTTTTCCGCATTAGTTTTTATTCCCATTGATTGATTTACTTGTGGGGAATCATCGATTTTTCCTAACACCATCCAGTTCCAACATCAATTAAATAAATTGATATTTGGATTGGTTTAGAAAAGTAGAAGCAAGATGGATAATAATAGCAGCATAGCTAAAAGATGGAGGGTTCTCAGAGGTGAAGACAACTGGAATGGTCTGTTGGACCCTTTAGACATTATTTTTGATTGGCAAAAAGAAAACTTTATTGATTTAGAATCAAGGTGAAACCTTACATCAACCATCAATAAAGGTGCAAGCAAAAAAACAAGACACCTGGAAAATGCTATAAGCATCAAAGAGGAGGCTAAGATCCCAACTAGGTTGGCACAAAACCATAGCCAAATCACATGCAACATATCCAGCCAACTAGTTGATGAGAACTACAACCAATTGAACAACAACCATAAGTCATAACTACACCAAGACAAAAGGCCAAAGCCACAAACAGACCAGCACCTACCAAAACTCTGCAAGACCAATGAACCTCAGCAGCCAATGATACAATTCAACTTTAAGACTATATCATTAAGATAAAAAGGCATACCTTTACTGTTATACTTCACCCAAAGAGCTATGTTGATTTTGATAACATCCAATATACTCAACCAATGGAAACTCTTTCCCTCAAACTTGCATACATTCTTAGCTTTCCAAGCATTCCAGATTACTACAGCAGGAGCAGCCTTCCAAACCAATTTACCGACCCCTTTGAATTTAACTCCGTCCAACCAAATCACAAGATTGTTGATAGACCCAGGTAATGCCCCTTGAACTCCGATCCAAGCCAAAATCTCAGCCCATATTCTCTACACTCCTTTGCAATGAATTACCACATGATCCCCAGATTCGACTTCAGACCTACAAAAAGTGCACAAGGTGCAAGTGTTCTGATCCAATACACCCATATCTTTTGGTAAAGGAGTAGTTTTGAGCTTACCTTTCCAAGCCAACCATCTGATAAATTTCATCTTAGGAGGGGCAATGTTCTTCCATAACGAATCAGGTGACTTAACCCAGTGTTAAGATTAAGCCACTCATATACCTGTTTAACAGAGAACAAACCTGATGGAGTAGCAGTCCACCTAAGGCAATCAACTTTAGAATTAATAAGCACAAGAGCAGACTCCAACAGATGAAGAAGATGGGCAACCTCTTCCAACTCCCAAGAGAACAAACATCTTCTAAAATTCAACTTCCACTCCCCTAACACAGCCCTCTTACTATAAATGTCCTGCACTGATTCACCATTCTCTTATGATAGCAAGAATAGCCTTGGAAACACCTCTTGCAAACAGATATTCCTCAACCACCTATCTTTCCAAAACAGAGACCTTCTTTCATTTCCAATCATGATACTCAAACTTGATTGAAAGAAATTACACGACAGTGGATTGCTTGAAGCCACTGAAAGGATGCCATTCCAAATTCTAGAAGCCCTGAGATTTGACTCAGATACTGGTGACCAAATGCTACGATTATGATAATACTTACTGCATAAAACCTCTTTCCAAAGGGCCCTTTGGACATTGATCTTCGAGGGTACATTATTCACAATAAAGAAATGGCTCAAGCTACTTATGACACCTTCATCTCTAGCAATGAGTCTAAATAAGCTGGAAGTAGCCAATATGCGAAGAGGACCTCTTTGCTATGGTGGGTTTGGAGCACGGGAATCCTTTCAAACAATGTGTGACTAAATATTTGTACTTGACATCATCAACCAAAGTCCCTGGTCCATTGATCTCGAAAACTTTAGAGGATGGTATCTAAGAATCAAATTGGATGGGATATGTTGCGGTGGCCACAGATGAAGGGAAAGCTAACTTGCAGAGGAGAGACATTGTGATTGCGTGGAGAGGAACGATCCAACCCTTGGAATGGGCTAATAACTTGCAATTTCTTTTAGTCTCAGCTTCAAAGATACTTGGAGAGCAACATGACCCAAAGGTGCGTGGGGGATGGTATCTACAACTTAAACGATCCAAGATCACCATTCACCACGACTAGTGTTAGAGACTAGGTAACTTCAAAAAAAACCATGCTTTTATGTAGAGAAATTATATTCATAGTCTAGACAAAGAATAATGCTATGTGTACCAATTAGTGTGCATGTAGTACCACTGCTAAACAAATTATGAAACGTGTGAGGCTTATTAATAAATTCTCTTTTACTGATAAAAAAAAAAAAAAAAAGCTTATACTTAAGAAAAAGAAAAAGACAATGATTTCTTTGGGGAGCAATACCAAAAACAATAATATTTTTTATTTCTCATATTATATTTTAGGTTCTTGGTGAGGTTAGAAGACTTGTAGAATAATACAAGGATGAAGAAATTAGCATAACAGTAGTTGGCCATAGTTTGGGCGGAGCGATGGCAATGCTAAACGCAGTTGACATAGTTGCCAACGAATTGAACAATCCTAGAAACCAACAAAACAAGGCATGTCCTGTGACTGCCTTTGTGTTTGGCAGCTCTAGAATTGGAGATTCAAGCTTCAAAGAGGTCTTCTCTGGTTTAAAAAATGTTCGAGTCCTACGTGTCCGCAATACCCTAGATCTTGTTCCTGTTAGGATTAAACACACTGTAGACACCCCATTTTTGACCGTCCATAAGACTTGGACGCGACTGATGGTTTACATGGTGAAGAAAGATGTGCAGGGGAAAAGTGCAATTTCTTCGACAAAGAGAGAGTCAAACCTCAACTTCATATCCTTTTTGGACCAAAACAATCTTGATCAAAAGATTTTAGATCTTAAAACCCTCTCTTTCGAAACATTTTTGAAATAAAGTTTTTACGATGTTCAGAGGCTCGTATTTTGTCAAATGTTGCGCTTTTCGGTAAACCGAGCAAGGACAAAGTGGAAATGAATGAAAGAGAGATGAAATCTTCGAAAAATCTTTCAAAACACCTCACTTAGGGGTTCGGAGTAGAAGAAAAGAAGAGAAGAGGGAAGAAATCCAGTCGGGGGAGAAAATGGGCATGAACTGTTAAGAGAGAGTCGAGTAGCCCTCGCCGAATCGGGCCTATTCATTTGGATACTTGGAATCAAGCTATGAGGCCACCACCGTTGGAAATCTTACTCCCGGGGTTTCATTTTGCACTCAAGAATCTCCTAAATCCAATTCCGGATAGGGGAGATATCGTTGATTGAAGTAGGGTATCACTCCGGTTGGGATCGAATCTGCGCGGCTTCACAGAAACGGCCATAACTTTTTCCACAGGAGGAATTTTGATGCAAGGTTTACTCCATTGGAAAGATAACTTCCGGGGCTTCAATTTGGACACTTGAACGGCCATATTTGGACTTCCCAAACACCCACCGGCCACTTTTCTTTCCAGAAGCCCATGTTTTTTGTCCTGAAAGTAGCTGGCCGGCCAGAAAAGCCAGGAAAAGTAGCTGGCCGCCCAGAAAACCCAGAAAAAGTAGCCGGCCGGCCACCTAAGCCCAAGAAAACTGGCTGGCCATGTTCCTCACACCTGGTTCCTTCCAAAAATGCCCTCCTTTCCCTCCTAGATTGTGTATCCGGGTTTGCCAACTTTTGGGGGGAAACTTGGCTTGTTTCCCCCCCTTTTTTCCCCCTCTTTTTTCACCTCTTTTTGCCTATAAAAACCAGCATCTCAGGTCTGGTTTGGGGTTCAAAAAAATTGGTCTTGAAGCCTTGCATACATACCTCCATTCATCTCCTATTTCCAAGCTCCAAACATCCAAGTTCCTACACCCTTTCTTCACCATCACCTAGCACCACACCACCACCTCCATTCCAGCCATTTGGAGCAGCTTTCCAGAGCTTGAGAGGCAACATTTCTTGGTCCAAGAAGCAACCAAAGATTGGTCTTCAAGGGTGAGTGCCATTTCCCTCTTTTGTAGCTCATTTTTGTACCATTTCTTAGGCTTTTTGGCTTGCTGTTTTGAGCTCCGGCCATAACTGAAAATGTCATTTTTTTGAGTTCATTTTTATATTTCATTAAGGGTCTTACCTTGTTTGGGACCCCCATTTTACACTTGCTTCAATATCCCTTTGTATGCCATTATTTTGCATAGTATTTTTGGCCTATGTGTAATCTGTTTTGGAGCATGATATAAACTGTAACTGAGCTTATTTTGAGTCCTTCTTCAATCACCACTATTTGGGACCTCCATGTATCACTTGTCATTGTACCTGTCTTTGGTCCCCATTTTTGCATGATTTATTAGCTTATTGAGATTCTATTTTTGGACCTTGGTCCAAACTAAAAATAGCCCTATTTTGACCCCCTCTCAATGTTTCATTCAGGGTATATGGCTGTTTGAGACACCCTTTGTATACTTCATGTTATAGCCCTTTTGGTGGCCTCATTTTGCATGATATTTTGAGCCCATTTTTACACTGTTTTGAGCTCGTCCATCAACTGTAAAAAGCCTTATTTTGGGCCCCTCTTCAACATTGTTGAAGGGCCCTCACTTGTTTGAGACTTCCATGCACCACTTGCTTCTTTGCCCCTTTGTTGGCCTATTTCTTGCATAGCATTTGAGCATACTTGTATCTGTTTTTGGAGTTTATCATAAACTGTAATACATCATATTTTTGGCCCCTCTTCAATATTGTAGAAGGCCCTTTTTTTTTTTGGGGCCAGAATTTGTGACTTGCTTCATTACCTCCCTTGTAGAGCCAATTTTGTATGCTAATTTAGCCCTACCTGGGCCCACTGTTTGGCCTCACTCTAAACTGTAAAAATTCTTGTCTCGGGGCTGCCTTGCTTCTGTATTTTCATTTCATATTCAAATTATGTATGCATTGATAGTTATAGGCCATTTCATGCGCCAAAACCCGTGTTTCGGGACTCGTTTCATGCATCGGGTTTCATTTTACCGGGTTTCGGGGCTGTTTTGCATCTCATTTTACCTCTGATTTTTTGCATGATAGTATTCCATTCCCATGTCTTGCCATGTCTTGTTAGAGTGGCATTTCCGTGCCTTAGGGTCAGTCCTCGGTTTGCGTGCACGTGTGCACGTATCTCGAGTTGTCTCATTTTCATCATTATGGCCTCCTATGTGAGTGTGGCCGAGGTCCACTCATGTTAGTGTAAGTCTATATTGCATTGTGTATGCCATTTCATTCCATAGCATTGTGTATGCTAGGTTGTATGTTAGTGCATTGTGTATGCCATATTATCTCGTGCATCGTGTATGCCATTCCATAGCATTGTGCATGTCAGGTTGTATCTTAGTTGCATTTCATGCATATCATGCATATTGCATCGTGTTCGGGATAGGAGTTAGCCCGGGCACGGGAAACGAGATACGTTCCGTACTCCGAGTGACGGAACGTGTCTCAATTCCCCAGTCACTAACACTCCGGATTATCCATGATGGAGTTAGGTTTTGTTGTATTTTCACATGCATTTATTTCATATTGAGTTGTGCAAATTCGACTCCTCGGCCATCATGCATCGATATGCGTGATTGGTGGCACGAGGATTGAGACATGCATACATCTGTGAAAATACATAGCCATGCCCATTTCTTGCTCTTTGTTGTAGCAAAATGAAGAATCAGCAACTTTTCAGAGCTTGGCACGCATTTCAAGAACAGGTGCAAACAGAGGCTAATTTGGGCATCGTCATGGATTTCTGCACAAAGGCAACCCGAACATGCATCATTCATCACCCGGAGCGGAATCAAGGTAGTCCCTGGCTTGCATGCCAGTTTTACAGCTTTCTTAGTTAATTTGTTAATTAATTAGGAATTTGTACATTATTTGGACTGTATTATTTGGACTGTACTATTCTTTTATTCGAGACTGTATATTTATTCGGACCCTCTGCGCGAGGGCATAATTGTAATAAGTGTGGGTGAGTGTGATGTATGTCTTCCAACCCCACGTCTTTCTTCCCTTTTATTTACCTGCTTATGATGGTTAGATTAGGGCATGTTTCAATTAGCATACAGTATGATAACATGTTTGCATTCATTCATTTGTCTTGCATGCACCGGGCTCGGCACATCATACCAATTGCATTTGTATTTCAATTCAAAGTTGAATACATGTTAGCTGTAGCATTCCATATGCCATGTTTAGAATAGCCGAGTCTTCTATAGTTGCATTTTTGCATGTGTTGCATTAGGCATTTCTGTATATTTAGGATCATGCATGGATTTCTAATCGGTTTCTGTTTTGGCTTAGAGTACTCAGTGAGTTTTATGCTTTAGCATCCTTGCATGCGTGTGAGTGACTGCCATGATAGCATGCTTACCATGAGGCTAAGTGCTTATGTGATATAAACTGCTTGAATGCCTGTGGGTGGAGGTTAGGTTATTTGGATTGGAACAATTCATCAAATGTTTGTTTTAAGCCCACTAGACAGTGGCGAAATCATGTTTTCTAAGCCCACCCGAGGGTGGAAAAATTCGCGTCTTAGCCTACCTGCGGGTAGCACCATCAAACCATTTTCAAACAAACAAACATGAAATGTTTTGTTCCAATTCAGGCAACTCAGTCTATACTTGTATGCTGTGCGCATCACATAGTAACTTAGGCTAATAACCGGAGTAAGAACATACAATGTTTTCAAAAATAAATATCATGGTTAGTAGAGGCCGGTCTTTGACCGGGCGAGCGGGGGTGCTCACGAAGTGACCTTCCCCAATCGTACCCAAGTTCCCGAGCCGAGGCAACTTTGGTGATGATGGACACGTGGCTTTTGGCACTGAGTCAGGGTTTCCTAAATTTTCCAAAAATAAAATATTTAGGTGGCGACTCTCTATTTGGCAAAGCAGTCCATGTTTGGCACTTCTTTTCAAAAAATCTATTTTCAAAATCGATTTGCCGGATTTGGACTCTTTGGTTCAAGATTAAGAACCGTGACATTTGAGTCCTTGAACTGTGGTGACCCAATTATGAACGGAACGGGACTTAACCCTCCCGGGGCGTTCGGGGACGTCTACAGTTTCTGGCGACTCCGCTGGGAATTTAGAGAACGTGACTCAAACTTGTGATATCTTGTTTTGACTACACTTGTGTGTTTCTTTGCATTGCATTTGCATTGGTGCGCCTAGGACACCGTGTTTGCCATCTGCTATTCCTGAACAGTTTGCCGGAGGCTTGTCTTGTCAAGGCATGACCATAAGGCTGACCGGTTGTGGGCTCTGCCAGTATGGGAACACAAACCCCGGTTTTACCGGGGCACCCTTTTTGACCATTCGATCTAGTGCATATTCAGATCCATAGTGACCATTCCAAACTAGGACAGGTTGCTTACCTGTTTATAGGTTGTTTGAAACCGCTGCGTGCGTAGTGAAACCCTAGCTCCTGACAAAATAGGATAGGGAAACCCTACCCCAACATAGGGGTGTTTGGCTCTCACTTATCTGTTATGTGCTTTTAGAGTGTGTCTCTACAGGAATGCATGTATCAGTTTCAAGTTTGGGCATCGGGCCTGCGGGCACCAGTATCGGTATTTTAGGAATCAGTTATTTCTTGGTATCGATTCAGGTTTTGAGGCGAAATTTGGGGCGAAATTAGAGAGGGCACAATCATCTGCTAGGCTCAGATTCTGTTTTGGTAAACATCATTTGCCGAGATCTCGCATGTTTTCTCTTTTGCTAGGTAGTCTTGGAACCATAGCTTCGGAAGGCTCCGATATCCCCCGGGTACCTTGGACTAGTGCTGATAGACTTTGTTAGGTTAGAAATTCAATTCAAGGGCAACCAGTGTTCTTTCGCTAAGGCAAGGCAAAGGAGGGCCAGACAGGGTTCATTTGTTCATCTGATCCGACAGTCACCAGTCACATCATCAGCAGACCCGTGATGGCACAGGGTTCGGAAGAGTTTGTGGCCATAATAGCAGCGCTGAATCAGGGAACTGCAATGCAGGATAAGACTAGTGCTGAAATGCAATGCCCATCTGGGGCATCTGCTCCGTATCCAGCTTCAGGACCCCAGCCGAACTTTAACCCACTTCTGCCAGCTAAAGATTTGCAGGGTCTAAATCCCCAAGAAAGGGTGACTCAAGCTCGAGTTTCCACACCCCTGGTGCAACCTACTGAGAGGCTTCGTTCCTCTGATGTCAATGAATTTAGTTCGACTGCAGTGAAAATTGCAAACCTTGAGAAGCAATTCAAAAGGGCACAGGGCCTTAGCCCTATTTATGACATCGAGGATGGGTCCATCGAGGTTGCCATAAGACTCCCAGTCGAGAGTACCAATGCTGGCGGTAGCACTGTTTCCAAACCTACTAAAGTCAACACAGTTGCCATAGCTGACCCTTTTGCCAAGGCCACCTACAAATAGCCAAATGAGCTCAGGTAGATTTTTCACCCTCCATATGAGCCTAACCAACAGATTCAAAGTCCCGAGGAAAGAGGGCATCTCAAACCCTTAATCCTCAACCTTTGCCAAATCCACTCCCTACCAAACATAACCCAACCAAATCATGTATATCATCAACAAATAGCCATGGCACCGATGGTTGCTACCGCCTTCGTCATGAGATCTAGAATCTCATTGACAACCGGACAATAGTTCCACCTCAAAACCCCAAGGACCAAGTACCTCATCCACATCTCAACCTCAGCCATACACTACCACCCACCTACAACCCCAGTATATACCCCCCGACCCATATACCCAAGCCCGAGATGTTTATCCCAGAAAGCATGGCCTTAAGCACGATAGATGCACTTGAACCCCAATCATCTCAAACCCGTGAACCCACTACTTCTGAGCCGGGGAGCATGATTGAAGATCTTCAGAGAACAGTGGCAGATTTAACCTTTGAAGTTTTGGCTCCATCATCAACTACATCGCCTACCAGGGAGTTCATGTCAAAACGCTCCCTAATCGTAGGACGGGCTGCATTGGAAGAAGGCGAATCTCTTAGCAAAGTGGAGGCAGGTGGTAAGAACAAGGTAGGAGCGGGCATGGATCCCCATGAACATTTTCTGTTTGCTGTTGAGGCTTTGAAAGTCGAAGGACTGAACAAAGAGCAAGTCCTCGCAGTTGTTGCAAAAGCTGTGGATGACACTTTCGCCACTCAAGTTGGGGGCAGTTTGAATCAAGAGGCAAGCCGGGAAAAGGGCCGTTGTACTAGAAATGATCCTGTTAGCTCTAACCCTCCGCTCGGAAGAGATCAGCAAACTAGGCCAACACCTGCCAATCCCTTCGCTGGTGCGCCCAGTAAAAATTCACAAGCCTTGAAGTACCAACCCCGAGGTTGGAGGGTCTTCCATGCCCTCTATATGCCTTTGTCCAAAGCTTTTCAAATCCTTGTGGGACAAGGCCATCTCGAACCCCTTGAGCCTCGACCTCTCCCGAACCCTCTTCCGGCTACACATGATGCTACCCAGTACTGCGTGTACCATCAACAAACTAGCCATACTACCGACGACTACTTCCGTCTTCGCCATGAAGTACAGGATCTGTTTGACAACGGGGTTGTCCTCCCGCCAAGCCCTACAAAGTCTATCGGCACTGGATCGGTGAACTTGGGGGAATAATGTGATTATGTGATCGGGGGATGAACCACCTGCGGGCGGCGCTCGATTAACTCCAGATATGGTGGATAGCATGCACTGTTTTGAGCACATTTGCGAATGTTGTTAATTTGTACTTTCTGACTTGGGTATTGGGTCAGTCTCGTTGTGTTGTACAGAGTCAGTCTTTTCTTATTGAGTCAGTTGGGCCTGTCTTGTTATACCGAGTCAGTCCCGTTTTGTTAGAGTCAGGTGATTCCGGGGGTGTTACCTCGGACATCATTGTTTTGTTTTCTTTTTGTCTTTTTGCTTTCTTTTGAGTCTGTTTCTACCAGGGAGCCAGTTATGCCAACAGATTTTGAATGAAACAGCAGTGATTTTTATGCTCTCGCATTTGCTTCTGCCGTGTGCTAGTTGTGCCGTGATTTGAATGAAATGGTAGTGCATTCCACCTGCTCTCTTATGCCTTGAAGTCATTGTAATGACCTGAGTTTTTCAAAACTTTTTGAACATCGCGGTGAAAACGAAGAGGAAGGAATGCCTCGGGATTTGTAAAACCTTGATCAAATTGAGAGAAAGAGAGGCGTGCTAAGCCCTTAATGAATGAAATAATGCTTGTTAGTGTGAGTACTGAGAAGGACCCTAGCTTTGATCCAGATTGGTCCTACACTATCTTCAGCGCGAGCGATTTGTCGCTTTCTTAAAAACTTTCAAAAAATGTTTTGTGCGGTCCTGCAAAGACATGTGTGGAATCGTTCTTGAGATTGTGCAGCTTAGGATCGCTCTCGGCCTCGAGACTCAACCCCTTTGCTTCCAAACCTTGAACTTGAATTCAGAATGTTCAACGGTCAACTACAATGTAAGGCCTGTGTGGCCAGATTTGAAGCAGCCCTCGAACAAGAGACACCAAAGTCAGATCAAGAAGGTCAGACCTCATCAGAAGAAGCTTGCAAAGCTAGATCAGAAGCACCCCTCGAACTAGGGGCAAAAGATGTCCGATGTGCTCGAAGAGTCGAAGATGAGTCCTCTTGCAAATCAACAGCCACTCTCCTGGATACGGATGGCTTCAAAACCTTACAACCATTTGGCATGGACCAAGCTACACTTTTACCCTTTGAGAGGCTCGCTGGGCCGAAAACCCGGAAGGGCGACCTAGGCAAAAGTTAGAGCAAGAAAAATATATATGAAAAGCAAAAAAGAAGAAAAGAGAAGAAAAAAGAAGAATGAAAAAAAAGAAATAAAGAAAAAAAAGAAAAATGCAAAAAAAAAGAAGAGAAAAGAAAAGAAAAGAAAAGATGAAAAAAGAAGAAAAGAAAGAAATGAAAAAGAAAAGAAAAACAAAGCTCGCAAGGTTGAAAACCTGCAACAGGCGCCTTGGCAAAAGTTAGAGCATAAAAAGGAGAGGTTAAATACCCGAGTGTACCTTAACCCCGAACTACGTAAGGCTTGATTCCCATCTTTGGGATACGTAGGCAACTTCATTCTGAAGTCCAGCCATAAACAATTCAAATTTGATTGTGTCCATGCGATGGTTCTAATTATCTTTGTCTTCTCTGTATCTGAGGATTTGGTTGCGTTCGCTACTCTGAGGGCTGACTACAATGCGCTGCAGTACCATTCAAATAAGGGGTAGCTTTCCATTGCCATTCAATGCGCCGCGATGTCGTTCAAATAAGGGGCAACTTTCCGTTGCCATGCAGCTCTCTTCAAGCACGGGGCAGTTTTCCTTTGGATCCGAGGTTGCGCATCTCAGGAGTAGGTTTCATACTTGTTGAGCAATGGCCGTTTGCAAAATAGTTTTTGAGAATTTTTACTGAGGTTGACTATTTTCTCGAAAATCATTCTATCTTTTCCAAAACTGGACCCTTTTCATGGACCCAAAAAAAAAGGAAAATTTTCAGTGCTCATAGCCTAACTTGCATGATTTTAAATCAAAAATCGAACAAGCATGTTAATCTAACTCTCATTTTGGTCAAAACTGTTTTAGTAGAAAGCAAAGACAAAAATGGTCAAAATGATGAACTAAGGGCACAGTTGAGTCAGGTGTTCTGTCTTTTCCCCTTTGACAAAATACTTGCCGGAAAGGGCACTCTACTTACCAAAAAAAAGGGCACAACTGAAGCTAACAACGAAGTGCTGAAGGCTCTCTCACCCACAAAGCAGCGAGGTGTCAAGCCAAGTGCGAAGCACGAACTGGAATGAGGCAAGATATTCCACTCCATCATCTGGCAGATCTTATTACGTCCAAACTCCCCAGCAAAGCATCATCAACCGATGTTAGCTGCAGATTTGTTACACACCCAGTTGTAGCGCAACCCCTCTGTGGGAGGAATTCACTAGCTGTGAGCGGAAGAAAGAAGAATCTAGCTGAGTGCTAGGGGCGAGAGCCTTCAACTTGCTGTTTATCCATCAACCACCCAAGGAAGGGATTGGAAAATGAGATATTGAAGAACAGAGAGATGTGCGATGAGAGAAAAAGTGAGAAAAGGGCTTTTTCAGAAAAACAGAGCTTGAGGGTTGAGTGATGTGAGAACCACAAATGAGAAATGGTGGGAAACACTACCCGGTGAAACAGGCTCCCTGTGCACGTTTGAGTGTCGTGTCTTTTTGTTTTATCTCGATTTTTGTTTTGAGTCGTTTCGAGTGTTACTCGATATGTCTAGGTCGTGTGCCTTTTATTTCCTTGTTGAGTCGTTTTACTGTCTTCAGTCGTAGGCTCAATACCTGATCGAAAACTCATCTCTTAATTTCAAAAATAAAATCGTTTTGTGCTCAAAAGTCTTGCGTCGTTTGTTCTCCACATTTGTGCAAAACAGAATTTGTTCTTTCATAAAACCGCGGGGTTCAACCCAGGTCACATGAGAACAGTAAAACCAAGACCTATCTGAAGCTATGAAAGTTCCAGGCTGCAAAGCAAAAGAAAAGAGGGAAAATGTTGGGCATCTGAGATTGTTTCAACTTCTACAAGTTCTGTCATTGTATCCTGTATGTTCAAAATGAACTATGTGCCCAAATGAGCTGTGTGCCCGAAGAATGCGCTGTTTGCCCGAGACCTGCTGTGTGCCCAAAATGAGCTGCGTGCCCGAAGTGCGCTGTGTGCCCAAAAGAGCTGTGTGCCCAGATTGAACAGAATTTTGTGTTGCGAGTTGCGCGCCTAACGAACAAAGTGTTGTGTTGTGAGCTGTGTGCCAAATGAATGGAATGCTATGTCGTAAGCTGTGTGCCAAGTCTTGCATTGTTATGCACATCTATCTAGCATTGTTATGCTCATTCGTTGCATTGTTATGCACATCTGTCTAGCATTGTTATGCTCATTACTTGCATTGTTATGCACACTTCACCTATATTGTTATGCACCTTTTCACTTGCAATTATCGTCTTTTCTTCTCTTGCATGCGGCGCGTTAGGAAATCTTCGGTTTTGAACATTTGGACGAGTTCCAGTCTTCGTTCACCTTTCTTCTCTTGCGTGTGATACGCTGAGAAATTTACCTTTCCTCTCTCGCATGTGATATGCTACCCGGTTAAAACCTTCCCTCTCTCCGTATGAAATACGTTGAGATACGCTTGTTGGTTACACCATTGTTTCCCCAGTTAAAACCTTCCCTCTCTCTATATGAAATACGTTGAGATACGCCTGTTGGTTACACCTTTGTTTACCCAGTTAAAACCTTCCCTCTCTCCGTATGAAATACGTTGAGATACGCTTGTTGGTTAAACCATTGTTTCCCCGGTTAAAACCTTCCCTCTCTCTGTATGAAATACGTTGAGATACGCCTGTTGGTTACACCTTTGTTTACCCGGTTAAAACCTTCCCTCTCTCCGTATGAAATACGTTGAGATACGCCTGTTGGTTACACCATTGTTTCCCCGGTTAAAACCTTTCCTCTCTCCGTATGACATACGTTGAGATATGCTTGTTGGTTACACCATTGTTTCCCCGGTTAAAACCTTCCCTCTCTTCGTATGAAATACGTTGAGATACGCCTGTTGGTTACACCTTTGTTTCCCCGGTTAAAACCTTCCATCTCTCCGTATGAAATACGTTGAGATATGCCTGTTGGTTACACCATTGTTATCCTCCATTGTTAAAACCTTCTCCGGTTACGTTGTAGACGCGTTGGAAGGGTTGTTTTTGCTCACCTCCTCTCACGATTTCAGCGTGATTGGAGCCTCCCCTTTCTCACATGATTTCAGCATGTTTGGAGTTTATCTTAGGATTGCGTGGAACGCGCTCCTGGTTGATTTTCTTTGTTCTTCCTCCACTCACGAGTCCAGCGTGGTTAGCGTATGTCGCCTTTTTGCATCTATTATACTCTCGGTTGCATCGCATCTATTATCTATTGCATCACATCTATCACATCCATTGCATCATATCTGTTTTATTGTCCGGTCTAAGGAGACCTTAAATCCTGCATTATCATTTGCGCTGTTTTGCGCATCGTACTTGCATTTTACTTGCATTTCGTCGCACCGTCTTGTGCACTTTCCGGTCTAGGAGACCTTAAATCCTCTAAAGGTGCAATTCTTTTGGTGTTTGTCGTGCCCGAATGACTTCCGGTGGTCTAGTATAGCCACCTGCCTGTGTTTGCGGTGAGTTCCTAGGAGACCAACTGAGACGATGAAAACTAGAGTTCGAATGGCTCATGCCTATAACACAAAGGTTCGGGATTTCCAAGACTAAAGTCTGGTTTAAATACCCAGGGGTATATCCTCGGCTTGAAATCTGTATGGCAGCCCCATAGATTGAGATAGCATGTGTATGCGCCTCAATTCTGGATACTAAATCAACCTAGTCTGTCACCCTGTTGGAGAATAGGGAAAGCTGCGACCATAGTCAGGGAGAAAAGTAGTACCTGTGGTTCAACCAAGAAGAAGCGGAAGATTCTCACATCAGCATAAGGTAGGACATTGCCGAGGTAAGTCATTGCCAATTGCCCCTGTAAGGTACCTCCCTTTTCCTAGCTATCACATTGCATTTTAGCCACTACATTACAGTGCATTGCATGAATCCTCAATTTTCAAACCGGCTTCGCGTAGCGTGTAAGTCCAATCTTCAAACCGGCTTCGCATAGCGTATAAGTCCAATTATCAAACTGGCTTCGCGTAGCGTATAAGTCCAATCTTTAAACCGGCTTCGCGTAGCGTATAAGTCCAATCTTCAAACCGGCTTCGCGTAGCGTATAAGTCCAATTTTCAAACCGGCTTCGCGTAGCGTATAAGTCCAATCATCAAACCGGCTTTACGTAACGTATAAGTCCAATTTTCAAACCGGCTTCGCGTAGCGTATAAGTCCGACTTTCAAACCGGCTTCGCGTAGCGTGTAAGTCCAATTATCAAAATCTTCCTGCATATCATTTTGCATCCCGCCTCGAACTACTGTTGGTTTGATTCCTTGCAAAGGATACGAGGCGACTGCGGCACAACCATTTATTTATCTATATTTTTGTTTGTTTGTCGATGTCTTAGGCCTTGTCCAAAATGGGTCGTCTCATGGCTTTGACATTTACTCCGTCACTTCTTGACTTCGAGTTACACAAAGAGGGCAATCAGAGACACCCATTTTTGACCGTCCATAAGACTTGGACGCGACTGATGGTTTACATGGTGAAGAAAGATGTGCAGGGGAAAAGTGCAATTTCTTTGACAAAGAGAGAGTCAAACCTCAACTTCATACCCTTTTTGGACCAAAACAATCTTGATCAAAAGATTTTAGATCTTAAAACCCTCTCTTTCGAAACATTTTTGAAATAAAGTTTTTACGATGTTCCGAGGCTCGTATTTGGTCAAATGTTGCGTTTTTCGGTAAACCGAGCAAGGACAAAGTGGAAATGAATGAAAGAGAGATGAAATCTTCAAAAAATCTTTCAAAACACCCCACTTAGGGGTTCGGAGTCAAAGAAAAGAAGAGAAGAGGGAAGAAATCCAGTCGGGGGAGAAAATGGGCATGAACCGTTAAGAGAGAGTCGAGTAGCCCTCGCCGAATCGGGCCTATTCGTTTGGATACTTGGAATCAAGCTATGAGGCCACCACCGTTGGAAAGCTTACTCCCGGGGCTTCATTTTTCACTCAAGAATCTCCTAAATCCAATTCCGGATAGGGGAGATATCTCGTATTGAAGTAGGGTATCACTCTAGTTGGGACTGAATCTGCGCGGCTTCACAGAAACGGGCATAACTTTTTCCACAGGAGGAATTTTGATGCAAGGTTTACTCCATTGGAAAGATAACTTCCGGGGCTTCAATTTGGACACTTGAACGGCCACATTTGGAATTCCAAAACATCCACCGGCCACTTTTATTTCCGGAAGCCCATGTTTTTTGTCCTGAAAGTAGCTGGCCGGCCAGAAAAGCCAGGAAAAGTAGCTGGCTGCCCAGAAAACCCAGAAAAAGTAGTCGGCCGGCCACCTAAGCCCAAGAAAACTGGCTGGCCATGTTCCTCACACCTGGTTCCTTCCAAAAATGCCCTCATTTCCCTCCTAGATTGTGTATCCAGGTTTGCCAACTTTTGGGGGTAAACTTGGCTTGTTTTCCCCCCCTTTTTTCCCCCTCTTTTTTCACCTCTTTTTGCCTATAAAAACCAGCATCTCAGGTCTGGTTTGGGGTTGAAAAAAATTGGTTTTGAAGCCTTGCATACATACCTCCATTCATCTCCCATTTCCAAGCTCCAAACATCCAAGTTCCTACACCCTTTCTTCACCATCACCTAGCACCACACCACCACCTCCATTCCAGCCATTTGGAGCAGCTTTCCAGAGCTTGAGAGGCAACATTTCTTGGTCCAAGAAGCAACCAAAGATTGGTCTTCAAGAGTGAGTGCCATTTCCCTCTTTTCTAGCTCATTTTTGTACCATTTCTTAGGCCTTTTGGCTTGCTGTTTTGAGCTCCAGCCATAACTGAAAATGTCATTTTTTTGAGCTCCTTTTTCAATTTCATTAAGGGTCTTACCCTATTTGGGACCCCCATTTTACACTTGCTTCAATATCTCTTTGTATGCCATTATTTTGCATAGTATTTTTGGCCTATGTGTAATCTGTTTTGGAGCATGATATAAACTGTAACTGAGCTTATTTTGAGCCCTTATTCAACATTGAAGAAGGGCTCACCACTATTTGGGACCTCCATGTATCACTTGTCATTGTACCTGTCTTTGGTCCCCATTTTTGCATGATTTATTAGCTTATTGATCTTCTATTTTTGGACCTTGATCCGAACTAAAAATAGCCCTATTTTGACCCCCTCTTCATGTTTCATTAAGGATCTATGGCTGTTTGAGACACCATTTGTATACTTCATGTTATAGCCCTTTTGGTGGCCTCATTTTGCATGATATTTTGAGCCTATTTTTACACTGTTTTGAGCTCGGCCATCAACTGTAAAAAGCCTTATTTTGGGCCCCTCTTCAACATTTTTGAAGGGCCCTCACTTATTTGAGACCTCCATGCACCACTTGCTTCTTTGCCCCTTTGTTGGCTTATTTCTTGCATAGCATTTTGAGCATACTTGTATCTGTTTTTGGAGTTTGTCATGAACTATAATACATCATATTTTTGGCCCCTCTTCAATATTGTGGAAGGCCCCTTTTCTGTTTGGGGCCAGAATTTGTGACTTGCTTCATTACCTCCCTTGCAGAGCCAATTTTGTATGCTAATTTAGCCCTACCTGGGCCCACAATTTGGCCTCACTCTAAACTGTAAAAATTCTTGTCTCAGGGCTGCCTTGCTTCTGTATTTTCATTTCATATTCAAATTATGTATGCATTGTATAGTTATAGGCCATTTCATGCGCCAAAACCCGTGTTTCGGGACTCGTTTCATGCATCGGGTTTCATTTTACCGGGTTTCGGGGCTGTTTTGCATCTCATTTTACCTCTGATTTTTTGCATGATAGTATGCCATTCCCATGTCTTGTTAGAGTGGCATTTCCGTGCCTTAGGGTCGGTCCTCGGTTTGCGTGCACGTGTGCACGTATCCTGAGTTGTCTCATTTTCATCATTATGGCCTCCTATGTGAGTGTGGCCGAGGTCCACTCATGTTAGTGTAAGTCTATATTGCATTGTGTATGCCATTTCATTCCATAGAATTGTGTATGCTAGGTTGTATGTTAGTGCATTGTGTATGCCATATTATCTCGTGCATCGTGTATGCCATTCCATAGCATTGTGCATGTTAGGTTGTATCTTAGTTGCATTTCATGCATATCATGCATATTGCATCGTGTTTGGGATAGGAGTTAGCCCGGGCACGGGAAACGAGGTACGCCTGACTCGAAAGTGACAGAACGTGTCTCAATTCCCCAGTCACTAACACTCCGGATTATCCATGATGGAGTTAGGTTTTGTTGTATTTTCACATGCATTTATTTCATATTGAGTTGTGCAAATTCGACTCCTCGGCCATCATGCATCGATATGCGGGATTGGTGGCACGAGGATCGAGACATGCATACATCTGTGAAAATACATTGCCATGCCCCTTTCCTGCTCTCTGTTGCAGCAAAATGAAGAATCAGCAACTTTTCGGAGCTTGGCACGCATTTCAAGAACAGGTGCAAACAGAGGCTAATTGGGGCATCGTCATGGATTTCCGCACAAAGGTAACCCGAACATGCATCATTCATCACCCGGAGCGGAATCAAGGCAGTCCTTGGCTTGCATGCCAGTTTTACAGCTTTCTTAGTTAATTTGTTAATTAATTAGGAATTTGTACATTATTTGGACTGTACTATTCTTTTATTCGGGACTGTATATTTATTCGGACCCTCTGCGTGAGGGCATAATTGTAATAAGTGTGGGTGAGTGTGATGTATGTCTTCCAACCCCACGTCTTTCTTCCTTTTTATTTACCTGTTTATGATGGTTAGATTTGGGCATGTTTCGATAAGCATACAGTATGATAACATGTTTGCATTCATTCATCTGTCTTGCATGCACCGGGCTCGGCGCATCATACTAACTGCATTTGTATTTCAATTCCAAGTTGAATACATGTTAGCTGTAGCATTTCATATGCCATGTTTAGAATAGCCGAGTCTTCTATAGTTGCATTTTTGCATGTGTTGCATTAGGCATTTCTGTATATTTGGGATCATGCATGGATTTCTAATCGGTTTTTGTTTTGGCTTGGAGTACTCAGTGAGTTTTATGCTTTAGCATTCTTGCATGCGTGTGAGTGACTGCCATGATAGCATGCTTACCATGAGGCTAAGTGCTTATGTGATATAAACTGCTTGAATGCTTGTGGGTGGAGGTTGGGTTATTTGGATTGGAACAATTCATCAAATGTTTGTTTTAAGCCCACTAGACAGTGGCGAAATCATGTTTTCTAAGCCCACCCGAGGGTGGCAAAATCCGCGTCTTAGCCTACCTGCGGGTAGCACCATCAAACCATTTTCAAACAAACAAACATGAAATGTTTTGTTCCAATTCAGGCGACTCAGTCTATACTTGTATGCTGTGCGCATCACATAGTAACCTAGGCTAATAACCGGAATAAGAATATACAATGTTTTCAAAAATAGATATCATGGTTAGTAGAGGCCGGTCTTTGACCGGGCAAGCGGGGGTGTTCATGAAGTGACCTTCCCCAATCGTACCCAAGTTCCCGAGCCGAGGCAACTTTGGTGATGACGGACACGTAGCCTTTGGCACCGAGTCAGGGTTTCCTAAATTTCACAAAAATAAAATATTTAGGTGGCGACTCTGTATCTGGCAAAGCAGTCCATGTTTGGTACTTCTTTTCAAAAAATCTGTTTTCAAAATCGATTTGCCGAATTTGGACTCTTTGGTTCAAGATTAAGAACCGTGACATTTGAGTCCTTGAACTGTAGTGACCCCAATATGAACGGAACAGGACTTAACTCTCTCATGCTCGGGGACGTCTACACACACCCACAAATTTGGTCTACAAACAATCACATATAACTAAGACACAAATATTTACGTGGTTCGGCCCAATGCCTACGTCCACAGGGAGAAAGAGAGAAAGCTTCAGAAAGAGAGAAAGCTTCACCGTGATCAAAACAAATACAAAAACAGAGGAGGAGGAGTCTCACTCTCTCAATTCACAGATACACTTCTACAACTCTCTCTTTTCATCACTGATGTTCAACTCAACTTACAAATTTCTTCCCATTTATACACAAACGGGAGAGCTGCTTGCCAACAACCAACTACCAAAAAATAAATAGAGAGCCATTGACACAACCACCCTAGGTTTGAAAATCTTTAGCAAATCTCTAGCCTAGATCTGCAGCCTCCATTCTTGACTACTAAAAAACAGCGTCACATGATGTGGATTCAACAGTTCCAAACTGTCTATTGATAGGATACTCAAAAGTGGGTGAAGAATCGGAGATTAATACTACCAAGCCGGAGTACTTGAAGAGTCCTGGAAATCTGCAAAGTTTTCATAACTTGGAAGCTTACCTGTATGGTGTTGCAGGTACACAAAGATCAAAAGGAGGATTCGAGTTGGAAATTAAACACGATATTGCACTTGTTAACAAACAATCAGATGCTTTAAATGATGACAATTTTATACCAACTTCATGGTGGTGTGAGAATAATAAAGGTATGGTTCAACAACCAGATGGCTCCTGGAAGTTGATAGACCATGAGTCGAATGACAATTTTTGAATATATTGAATTGTTCAAAAACAATCATTGAATCCTGTAAGAGGAGCTAATTTGAGCCCACTAAATTAATTAGGCCCAATAGTCTAAGGTTGATGGGCCCGAATTTATCGCAAGTCCAAGATTGGTGGGCTCGGATTTATCGCCGTCAAATGGGTTGAATCACTCTAAGCCTCGAAAGGGTTCGGATCCATGAACTTAGAGACTTACTCGGGCCCGGACTCGAAAGGGTATTGAGCAAGCCTAGAGATCCGAGGCACTTGGACTCGAAAGGATTCGAATCTACGAATCTAGAGATCTGAAGCACTTGGCTTCGAATAGATTCAAATGCAATCTAGAAGTCGCTCCGTTAATGAGTCCCAGAACACTTGCGGGCTCGGAGCTTGCCGGGATCTACGTACCAGAACCATGGGCGTAATGGAGTCCGAACAAAGGACCCGATCCCGAGGACGGTGAGTGGAGATAAATTCACTCTTCGGTTAAACTAGCCTATACCCGGGTCGAGGTGGCACGACTCTGGGGGGTCCATGAGACTCGGCAATATTTTGCGGCAGGACGTCCTCTGGGACTACCCCTGACCCTTTGGGATGATTGGGGATCATTGGTTAGGTGTGGCTAAGAAGAAAGGTTCACCGAGGGGTTGATCTCCTCTTCGGGGTTTTCCTCATCCTCGAAGAGGTCACCTCATCGGACAAGGTAGTTAGAGAGAATATTCCCCATGTGCCTTGCACATGGGCTCTATCCTACATCATGAGATGTCTATAAATAGCACCCACCCATTGCTTTACAAGGGATGGATTTTGGAGATTTAACTCTTGGGAAAGAACTAATTTCCTTTCTCCATTATCAACTTTGAGAGTGAAAGTGGGAGATCCATGGGAGAGCCTTGCCATTATTTTCTCTCTAGCCACTTTGCCTTCTTCTTCACCCAATCTCTTATCTCTATCATCTCCTTTACTCTTGTGTTCTTAAGTTGAGATTATTGAAGAATCTAAGCCTCTCATCATCTTCTAGAGAATTCGAAGTTGTTCTTCAAGGATCTTCGAAGATCTTCGAATTTTCCAACGACGTTCTTGAACCCTCTCATACATTTGGCAACTCTGCTGGGGAGGCGGATCGGTTAATGGTCTCAACAAGATCTGGAATCTACATAACTCTGGTGAAGATGGCGAGAGAAGAAAAAGTTCATCAACAAGGCTCTTCTAATGGTGGTGATGAAAGGACTGAAGTTCAAGACTCACCTCTCATCCTAGAAGCCATTCAAGGACTCTAACACACTCAACAAGAGATTCTCACGACCCTTCAAAATCTCACCCACACCATGTTGGTGATGGGTTCGAATTTCACACCACCAGCAACAAATGGAGGTCAAATCGGCGCCAACAAGCATCAATAACTTCATGGTAATGTTGGGAATAGTCAAAACCATCAAGATCCACTCCAAATTCTCCCTGAAGTTGTACAAAATGGCGTGCAAAATCAGGTGCTAGGAGTAACAAGTCATGACCAACCTGTGGCCCATGGAGCGCAAAATCACACACCTGGAGGATCAAGCCATGGTCCAGCGGTGGTTGGAGGAGTTTCCAGTGTGATGAATGGTGTTCCAAATAGCCAGGAAGTTCAAAGAAAGCCTACAAAAATTTCTCTACAAAATGGTGCTCTATCCATGCATAATTTTGTTCCACCAATTGTAAATTGTACTCATATACCGAGTGGGTCTCCTTTGGCTCCGATGCCGAGTTTGTAAGCCCAACCCGATATAGCCGTGGCGCACAATGGACTTTATGGGACCCAATGCAACGTTCTATCACCAAATGGCGTGTCCATAGGTGCCGATGGCCAATATCATCATGTGTCTTCACCGATGGTGAATTCTCAACACCCAAATGGCCAAGTTGCTCCAAGCTCAGTCTTTGGGTCTACAAGTCAGGTTCCGGGAATACCACCATCAAGTTCTCTCCCTCAACAATTTCTCACTCTCGCCGATGTGCAAGCCATGTTCGATTTCAAACGGAGCAAGAGGACTTTACCCTCTTTGCTCGATCTGGATGTCAAGCCACCATACCCTATTGAGATGTTAAGTTATCCATACCCGGAAGGGTACACGGTGCCAAAGTTCATCAAATTCAATGGCAAGCAAGGAAATGCTTGAGAACATATTGTTCGGTTCATCGAGACTTTAGGGATTCATGGTTCAAATCATGTCCTCGGACTGAGAGAATTCTCCAAGTCCCTCACCGACCAAGCATATAGTTGGTACGTTAACTTGACCCCAAACTCTGTTCGGAGTTGAGAGGAGATGGTCAACAAATTCCACACCAAATTCTTTCAAGCGGCTGAGAAGGTAACCGCACTTACCCTATGTAAGGAAAAGCAGCGGGAAGGTGAAGATATTCTCGAATATGTGAAGTGGTTTCAAGACAAAGCCGTAGACTGTCACGAGGCTGTGGAGGAAAGCTACTTGGTCCAAATCTGTGTTGAAGGGGCATTGAACGGATACAAGATGCTTCTAGTTAATCACAAGCTACCCACCTTCTCGGCACTAATTGAAGCATGTCGGAATATCAACATACCCCAATCTCAGGAGATTGGGTATGAAACTAGTTATAAAACCAACTTCAAGTCATCCCGAGGACCTTCTGTCACTGCGGTTTCCGCGTCTTCTATCCGAAAGTCGCAGGGGGAGGAATTCAGAGGTCAGAAGAGGAAATACTGCAAAGATGACACTCATTTTCCGTGTAGTGTTGAGGAGGTGAAGGCCTTAGTTAAAGAATGGGTGGCAGATGGGGAACTGAAGTTGCCTCGTATCGAAGAGCTTTTGCCGAAGAAGGACCGTGAGGGCCCTAATTATTGTGTTTTCCACCGATCACTAGGGCATCCTACAGAAAAGTGCCGGACACTTAAAAAGATCTTTAGAAAGAAAGTCGAAGCACATGAGATAGAGTTCAGAGAACAGGAGCCCCAGGATATCTTAGAAGACATGGCTATGATGGTGCATGATGGCCACAACCCGAGTAGCTGGTGAAAGCTTTCCAAATGATCTTGCAACTCTAGGGGCAAATTTCAACATTCCGTAGAAGAAGTCTATCTATGACATTTAGAATTTGTATTTACTGCATTGTCTAAGAATTTTTTTTGATCTTTCTTTCTTATGTTATGAAGAAAGTTATTTCCTCTATATTATGTATCTCCATTAGAAGTTATTTTCTCTACATTGTATATCTTCGTTGTGTTATGTTGCTTGAAACAGTTTTCAATTTTTATTGCCCCTTGAAGAAGAAAGAGAAATAGTAAACTCGGTTACCAACCTGAAGGGACTTTTCTTGACGCAGTAGAAGTATACTCCCACTCGGACTTCCGAAGAGTAGCCCTTACTTCTATCAGTGCAAGCTTCGAGGGATTTTTCTTGCCCAAGAAAAGAGTGTGCTTCCACCCGGACTTCTGACGGATAGCCCTTGCTTCCATTTGGATTTCCAAGGAATGGATCTCACTTTCATCAGTGTGAGCTTCAAGGATTTCTCTTGTTAAAGTAGAGTGTGTGCTCCACCTCAGACTTTCGAAGATCAAATCTCGTTTCCATCAGTGCGAGCTGCGAGGATCTCTCTCGTTGAAGTAGAGTGTGTGCTTGCACTTAGACTTTCGAAGATCAGACCTTGTTTCCATCAGTACGAGCTCCGAAGATCTTTCTTTTCAAAGTAGTGTGGATTTCATCTCGAACTCCCGAGGGATAGCCTTTGCTTCCATTAGCTGCCGAAGTAGAAGTGCGCATTCAGTTAGACTTCCGAGAGACAGCCTTGTTTCCACTCGGACTTCTGAGGGAGAGCCTTGCTTCTACTCGGACTTCTGAGAGACAATCTTTACTTCTGTTCGTGCAAGCTCGGTAGACTCGGTTGCCTTCCAGATAGGGGTGTTCACGGGTCGGTCCGGGTCGGGTTTAGTCTCAATCCGTCAATCGACCGAACATAGTCGGGTTTGCAATTAATGAAATTGCTTTCGAACCATATGACTTTCGAAATCGACCGAGCATCTATTCGGTTTGTCGGATCGGTTGCGGCCGAGTTAAGCGGGTTTGACAGGTAAAATGTTGGGCCTATTTTAATATAAATCAATTGTTAAAAAAAAAGTTGAAAACCCTAAATCAAAACATAAACAAATAAAATAAAAAAATTTAAAATCCTAAATAAAATATGAAAACATGAAATATGTACAAATCCGAAATCAACCATCATCCATTCAAAAGATTTTAAACTAATGAATCAAAATATGAAACTACTAACAAACAAAAAGGTTAAAAAAATAGGATCAAAATAAAAATTCTAAAAAGAATACCTCAAATATCTGGAAGATTAAAACCCCCTTCTAGAATTGAAGATCGACCTTGTTGCATTTATGCTTCAAACTGACTAGCAAATTGAAGAAAGAAATCAAGGGGAAACCAACGGGATGCCGATAGAGAGATGATTGAGGAGGGAGAGAGAGAGAGAGGGAGAGGCAGGCAAAGAGTTTTGTAAACTGCTTTGCTGTTTGTTTTTCGAAAATATAAGAGTGTGTAAGTACCAAGACCCAAGTGTTGGAAATATGAGAGAGTAGATATATATATATATATATATATATTAATAATGTTATATGTATTAATTTATATATTAATTAGTTTATTAATAGATGATGTGGTATAATTTTAAAGGTTTTAAATATTTATAATTTGTATAATGGGTGAGGTTAATAATAATATCATAATATATATTGGTATACTAATTAATACACCAATTAATACATATAGTACCATTATAGTTTTTTAAGTTTTGTGAGTACCAACTATTTAGAAATAAGAGAGAGAGAGAGAGAGAGAGAGAGAGAGAGTGCACTCGAGAAGTCCTATCATCACGTGATATAAGCAGATTCAAAGATTGCAATCTCAAATGTTTGAAATTATGCATAGTTGATGTGGAAGGCTCAAGCAAACAAATATGTAAGGTATTATCGGTCGATTAGGTTCGACGGATAATAATATATTAAATCACGAATCGCACTCAATAATTTTTTTAAATTAGAACCACTGCCGACCCAGAAGCATTTCAAAACCGTCCGTGGTGATGCGGGTCGAGTCGGGCCAGTCGGTTCCATCGGGTACACGGTTTGTATGAACAGCCCTACTTCCAGAGGATCTTTCTTTTCAAAGTAAAGTGGAATCTTACTCGAACTCCCGAGGGATAGCCTTTGCTTCCATTAGCTGCCGAAGTAGAAGTGCACAGCCACTCGGACTTCCGAGGGACAACCTTGTTTTTGCTCGGACTTTTGAGGGAGAGCCTTGTTTCCGCTCGAACTTCTGAGGGACAGCCTTGTTTCTGCTCAGACTTTTGAGGGACAACCTTGTTTCCGCTTGAACTTCTAAGGGATAGCCTTGCTTCTGCTCGGATTTCTAAGAGACAATCTTTACTTCAATTGGTGCAAGCTTGGTAGACTCGGTTGCCGTCCAGAGGGACAGTTTTGCTCTCGTTCAGACTTTCGAAGGATAGCCCTTGCTCTCATTAGTGAAGATTCTGAAGGCCTCGGGGTTGTGGATTTTGCACAAAAATTTATTTGCCTAAAATAGTAAGACCGACAAATGAGACAAGCAATATCATCAATTTCAAATCATGATTTAGGTATTATCAGAATGGGGCAACATTAACAAATAATAAAGATCTATTTAAGCTACAACAATTCTACTCCTCCAAGCAAGTTCATGAAAATGCGACAATCAAGGTGTTGTCTCCCCGGCCCGGTTCCTCTCAAGCCAACATAAAGTAACAATGTTCAAACAAAATTTTGGCATCAATTATTTATTTCTTCAATTGTACACTGGATCAACAACAAACAATGATATACGGCTCTATTTCTTTTACAATGACATTTTTATTCTCCCAAGCAAATGTTCACGAAATTCAAGAATTGAGAGTTCATTTGCCGAGTCTACAGTATTCAACAAATTCATCCCCTCGGATATCAAATTCAAAGGTTATAATATGCAAACAACACTTTATCATTCCCAAATCAACAAAACAGTGCTGTGAGTATTTCCAATAGCAACAATGAATTAGTGGAGATAGGCAAGATTGCAAAATTCCAAATATGTATTTCGCAAATCAATGCTCAAAGCATAAAAATATATATGTGTATATATATATAATATGGTACAAGAAGAAGAAGAAGAGGGTTTTTGGCAGAAAACAGTTTACAGATCTGAATCAGTGTAGAAGAAATAAAAAATGGTAAAGCAAGCACTACGGAAGCAAGAAATAGACCGAAGCAAACACCAAAATGACCCAAGACAGTCAGAACAGGTCGGTGGTAGCATGTATCGCTCGTACAAACAATGGGTGAGAAAGGAACTAGGCAAACCGACGCCGCGTTGAGTTGGGAACGTGGTCGGCATTGATTAATCACAGTTGGAACCAGTGTGTGTGCGAGAAAAATCGAAATCTGTGTGGTCCAAGTTCTGAAAAGTATCACTAGGACTGCGCTAAGCAAGACCACACACGACGCGTTGAGTGGGCGACGTGTGTGGGTGGTGCTGGACAGCCGAAGCTGGAGGCAAAGTTGCAGCCCAGGCAGGTTGGAAGCAACGTGAGCATGGATATTTCGAGAGCCAAAATCACTCAGAGGAATTTCAGGCGGCTGGACCGACCAGCGACGCGTTGAGAGGGCGTCGTGGTCGGCGCCAACAGTGACTCTCACGAAGGCCGGCGGCGGTGGCTTGTGTCGTCTTCGATGATTGTAACAATGGGCAGTGAACAAACATCGGTGGTCTCTGGTATTGCAGAAGCAGAGTTTCGTTGAGAAAGATGGTAGGCTGGGTCTTGTTTCGGTTTGCTTGTAGATAGTGGGCTGAAAATGAGTCTGGCAGAATTCGTATTCGAAGAAGTTTTCAGGAATTTCAAAGAGAGAAAAGCACACCCAGAAAGAGAGAGAGCCGAAATGGCTGTGTCAAAAAGAAGGGGCTATTGATTAGGGTGGTGCTCTTTTTATTTAAATAGAAAAAAAAAGAGCTGTGATTGGGGGCTCGAAAACGGGACCCCCGAATGCCCCTAAATTTTTATTTTTTTATTTTATTTATTTTTATTTTTTTCATTAGATAAAGAAAAGAAGGAGGGGGAGGGGAGGGAGAGGAATGACTGGAGGGGGCCTAAAAAATGGAGGAGGAGGGGGCGGAGGCGACGCGATCGGCGGAGGCGACGAGCGGGGCAGAGCCGACGAGGGGCGGAGGCGACAATCAGAGTAGCGACGACGACGATCAGAGCAGAGCAGCGAGGCGGCGATCGGCGATCGGCGACGACCTCTCCCTCTTCCTCTTCCTCTCTTTCTCTCCCTCTCCCTTTCTCTCTCTTTCTCTTCTTCTTCCTCACTGCGTATCAGACTGAGAGAGAATAAGAAAAAATAAAAATAAAAAATTAAAAGGCTGAAACGATATCGTTTCAGCCATTCGGGACATTCGGGGGAGAATTTTTCGGAGACAAAATCTTTTTTCAAAAAAAAAATGATGTTATACCTGGAATTTTCTTTCATATCCTGAATATATATATATATATATATAAATAAGAGCCTGCCGTTCTTTTCAAAACAAAAAAACAAAAGTGTATGAGCTTTACTTTTTTTATAATATAAAGTGGAAAGTGGGCCTGGTGTATTCTAAAAGAAAAACGTGTAACTTATCTTGTCAAGAATAAAGAAATAGTTTTTTTTTTAGTTCTTATTTTTTTGACTCGGAGAAAAAAAGTTTTACGTTTTTTAATACTTAGAGAAATGAAAATTTAATTATCAATATTCTGAGTTGTTGTAAAAAAAAAAAAAACGTAAAAAAAAAAAAGTTATTTATTTATTTATTTTTGTATTACTTGTCAATCTTATTCATAAGTTGTGGTGAGTCATCAGTTTTATTCAAAAGCCACGTTAAGACAAAATATTTTCGAGAGAATGAAGTGCATCATGGCCGTAGAAATGGTAATATGCATGTCCGAGAAAATTATAATTTCTCATACACGCAAGGGGCAAATGTAAGAGGAGCTAATTTGAGTCCACTAAATTAATTAGGCCCAATAGTCCAAGGTTGATGGGCCCGAATTTATCGCAAGTACAAGATTGGTGGGCCCGGATTTATTGCCATCAAACGGGCCGAATCGCTCTAAGCCTCGAAAGGGTTCAGATCCACGAACTTAGAGACTTACTCGGGCCCGGACTCGAAAGGGTATTGAGCAAGCCTAGAGATCCGAGGCACTCGGACTCGAAAGGATTCGGATCTACGAATCTGGAGATCTAAAACACTTGGCTTCGAATGGATTTAAATGCAATCTAGAAGTCGTTCCGTTAATGAGTTCCAGAACACTTGCGGGCTCGGAGCTTTCAGGGATCTACGTACCAGAACCATGGGCGTAGTGGAGTCCGAACAAAGGACCCAATCCCGAGGACGGCGAGTGGAGATAAATTCACTCTTCGGTTAAACTAACCTATACCCGGGTCGAGGTGGCACGACTCCGGGAGGTCTATGAGACTCGGCAATATTTTGCGGCAGGACGTCCTTTGGGACTACCCTTGACCCTTTGGGATGATTGGGGATTATTGGTTAGGTGTGGTTAAGAAAAAGGGTTCGCCGAGGGGTTGATCTCCTCTTCGGGGTTTTCCTCATCCTCAAAGAGGTCACCTCCTCGGACAAGGTGGTTAGAGAGAATATTTTCCATGTGCCTTATACATAGGCTCCATTCTACATCATGAGGTGCCTATAAATAGCACCCATCCATAGTTTTACAAGGGATGGATTTTGGAGATTTAACTCTTGAAAAAGAACTAATTTCCTTTCTCCATTATCAACCTTAAGATTGAAAGTGGGAGATCCATGGGAGAGCCTTACCATTATTCTCTCTCTAGCCACTTTGCCTTCTTCTTCACCCAATCCCTTATCTCCATCATCTCCTTTACTCTTGTGTTTTTAAGTTGAGACTATTGAAGAATCTAAGCCTCTTATCATCTTATAGAGAATTTGAAGTTGTTCTTCAAAAATCTTCAAATTTTCCAACGACGTTCTTGAACCATCTCATACAAACCCTAAACTATATATCTAATTATTAAATAAATAGAATAAGTTGTTATGTGACGAAGTCTATTGTTGGAAATGGTTGATCATTGGCAATGGATTATGATTTTTCATCACTAAATTCTTCTTTTCTTCTAAAAAATTATTTGGTCAGCAATATATACCTTAATGAGTTCACAAAATTATTTGCATACAATTAATGTGACATTTTCTGTCTAATTTTGAACAAAATTAGCTTTAAGAGTAAATTGAGAAAAACTTGAAATATGAAAGGCCAAGTAAAAAAAAAAAAAAAAACTTTAAGGGCCAAAATGAGAAAATAGTTAGCATATGATAGGGTGTTTGTCTAGTTGGGATGAAGGATAGTTGGGATGAAGGGAAACTCTGTGATACTTTTTGCTCTTTGCCTTCGTTTTATTGATGTTATCCATATTTTAGGTATGTTTGATGCTATCAATAAAACTGTAAAGACAAAATAATAATAATGTATCATATGATAATAAAGTTTTAAAGACAAAGTAATAATAATGCATATGAACAAAATATAATAAAAAAATCTCAACTACAACACTACAATATATTCAAATTTTAAAGACAAAAATTTAGAGATAAAATTACTTTTTAAGAATAAAATATTTTATTTGTCAAAAGTATCATTATTGAATTTTTAGCAAAAAAATTAAAAATTTAGTGATGAATTATTATTCTTTCGTGTTGTTGGATTAGATGTGTTTCATTGGTAATTATTCAATAGTAATTGGATGTTTTACGGGTAATTATATGTTGAATTATGTGTAAAAAAACCATAATACTTAGTTCATTAAGTGCATGAAAGTGCTAGGTACGTTGATAGCCCAAAAGGTACAACAACCAACCACTCATGAAAACCCTCTCGAGTTTTGAATAGAGTCTTCCATACATAAATTTTTTACAAATGAGATCCAACCAATTGCCCATTAAACTAGACGCTAAGTTATGATTTAATTCTCCCATTTAATTATAAGACCTCTTCACATCCATATTTCAATTTCTTTCATTTATGTTCTGGAATACATATCAAACATAAAAATAAACAAAATAAGAATAATTTAACAATCAGTTTAAGGAGAATATGATGGATTTTTTCATTCTTTGCCCTCATCTTAGGAATGATTATAGGTATGCCAAAATTAATAATGTAGTTTTCATTGGAAAAAAGACTGAGGAATTGTTTGGCTGTACTGTCATTTATTTTTTCATTTTTTGTGTTGTGGCATACAAAAAAATATTACAAGCTTAAACCACCCATTGTTTAGATTATCAATTTACTTTGGTGCGAACAAATTTAAAAAATTCAAAAATAATTTTTTGGTGTTTCCTAAAAGTGTGCTATTTTCACAAAATTTTCTCAAAAACATTTTTAAAACACGTTTTTTGTGTGTTCCAAAAAATAAAAACAAAAAATAGAAACCAAACAGGTAAGATTCTTTAACTATGGTCAGGTCTATTGGATTAATGAAACATACTACCTACCAACTTTTTTTTTTGGACAAGCCAGACTTATTGCAAAAAATAAAAAATAAAAAAAGAAGCACCAAAGGGCGATAATAAGCAAAGCTCGAAGGAAAGCTTGACAACAACATCGAATCCAAAACCTAAGCTACTACACAAAATTCCACATACACTCATATCTAGGTTGATAAAACATAATTTAATTAATGAAACATTTACTTATGAGTACATAAACAACTCCAATTAAATTATAGAGATTAAGTTTTGATCAGTTTCTCAGCCATATTAAATATGAAGAAATCATCTTTTTGATGATTTCGCCCATGGTCCATCAATTTCTAAGAGCTTAAGAACTCATCTTCTTGATTATCTGGCTCATGGTCCATCAATTTCCAAGAACCGTCCGCTTGTTGAACCATGCCTTTGTTCTTCTCAACTCACCAAGAAGCTGGTACTTGATCCTTGTGTACCTGCAACACCGTGTAGGTAAGCCTCCAAGTTATGCCAACTTTGGAAATTTCCAGGACTCTTCAAGTACTCTGACTTGGTAGTGTTAATGGCCAATTTGTCACCCACGTTTTTGTAGCCTATCAATGGAACCTTTGGAACAATATCAAGGGCATTACGAACACGTAGAACTCGAAGATCTTTCAGCCCTGATAAGATTTTTTGTGAAGCTTGAATTTCCAACTCTAGGGCTTGCAAACACAAAGGCGGTGACGGGATAGGCCTTGTTTTGTTGGTTTATAGACATGTTCAATCCATTAGCTACTATGTCAACTGCATGTAGGGTTGCAATTGCTGCACCCAAACTGTGGCCAACTGTAGTTTTGCTGATTTCTTCATCCATGTATTCTTCTACAAGTTTTTGACCTTTTCAAGAACCTAAAATATAATATGATGAAAATACAATGTTAGTTTGACATTTTTCTCAAAAATTAAAGAAATTCTTGTCCACTATCTCTATCAAACAATAATGTTAGGGAGCCAGAAATTACCATAAAAAATAATGAGAATATAAAACGTGTTCACATTAATGCTCTAGAGCTCAGAAAAGTTACCCAAAGGTGTCGAGAAAATAAAATGTGTGCACCACATTCATTCAGAGTGTGCCCATATCACACTAAGTTTTAATCTATATGTGTTTTTCATTTTTGGCAATCTTTTAAGTGTATTTTAGGCTCTGCAGCTATTTCATTCTGAAGAGATTTTTTTTTTTTGGGAAAATAAAACTTTATTGATGAAATCCAATGCACACCAATAAAGAGAAGGCTAGTTGTGGGGAAGTGGTTCTGGAAATACTCTTCAGATCCTGCGAGACGCTCTTGATCCTCAGCTAGTTACCTGCAAAGACAAACACTCCGATCGGGGGTGCCGGGATTAGCACTCCGACGGGCAAGTCAGTTCTTATCCTCAAGAAAGCTTGTTTACTAAGTTTAGTGAAGTAATTCTTACCTACCTTTCCAAGAACGCTGCTTCTTTATTTATATCTATTCTTTCTGAGGCCTCGGGGCCTGGGCTTACTTTTCAATCATTACCCGTTCTTCTATTCGGCATCGAAGATCCTTTCTTAGTCGGCTTACGTATTGTATTCGGCTCATCCTAGTCTTGCAGGATGTAGCCGGTTAATGTCTGCAGGATGCAGCCGGTTAATGTCAATCTACTAAAATATTCCCCTTCCGATTTAGCCATTTATTCGGCTCCCACAATTGCCCCCCGAAGTCCCTATTGACGGTAGTTAATCGGCGTGTTTGGTCTAGAATTCGAAAAGCTTAGCATAGATCAGGCGGCTTCGTGTTCCCCAAGACGTCAGAGGATGTCAGAAGGCGCACACCTTTTCGTTTATTATTACACTTTCCCGCGCCATGCATGTGTCTCTCGCATTTATTGCAATTTGAAACTTCAGTCCTTTTGGGTGCACATTTCGTCGATCATCTGATACGTTTGGACCGCCAGCGCGCATCTCTCCTCTCACTCACATTTTTTGCAACTTTCGTCCGTCTGCCTTTGCCTCATCTGCTCTTTGTAAGTCTTTTTCTCTTTTCTTTGTAATCCTATTCTCTGTTTATTGTTTTTACTTTCGGCGAATCCTTGGGTTCCCGTTGGAATGGCTAAACACTTGAATGACCTCCTTTCTGAGAGTCGCATTTTCGGATTCCGGCGACATTTTTCCATTCCCGATGATGCCCATTTGTCTCTCGTAACGGACAACACTCTAGATATGGAGAGAGAGGATCAGAATACGATCGTATTCCCCCTCCTGTCCATTGCGGAGGACGGAGTTTGTTTCCCCTTACATCCGTTGTTTAGGGCCGTTCTTCGCTATTGGAGTCTGATTCCTTCTCAACCCAATGTAAATTTCTTTCTAATCATTATGGGGGTTATAGAGTTGAATCGACACCTTAGGATCAATCTCGGAATTCCGACCATTCGGCACTGCTATGCTTTAGCCAAATCCTCTGGTCGGCTGAGGCGGTACTTCCTCAGGGCCAAGGATACTGACCATCATTTGGTGACTATGGTTGCCAGTTCTGTTAAGAGGATTGATGATGTAATGGTCAATGTCCGAGGTAATTGGGAGTTCGCTGAAGGTGAAGATTGCCTAGACCCCATTCCCAGACATAAGGGTGATCCAGGTTACCACGTAGTATCTTATGTTTGTCGATCTGTCTTTGAATCGCCTCTCTTTCCTTAAGCTCTCCTTATCTTTTGCAGGTAACAAATTGAAGAAGATTTTGACTTGATTGGCAGCGGTCCTTAGGGACATTAAGACTGCACTCGACTACTTCGGTCGCCCAAACGTGCAAAAACAAGGGAGAGCCATCCACATTTTACTCCGGTACAAACCCATTTATACCCCATTCTCGGCTGCGGACAACATCTCAATTCCATTTGGCGATCAGCACCTCTCAGCTCTTATCTTCCCCAGCTACAAGAACCTTAGGCAGATTGGTCTCGAAGCTTCTGATTTGGGGCAAGACGCAGAGCCGATGATAGAGGTAGTTGCCGACCTGGCCAGAGAATTCACTGAGGAGAGCGAAGAGGTTGACGAGGCCGTGCGTTCGGCGTTCGAGGCTGTCAGACTCAACCAGCTTTCCTCACCATCTGCTTCAGTCGGCGAGTTTTCTTCGGGGATATTTTTGCGAACTTAGGAGATCTACGGCGATTTCTTGGAGGTATGGCAAAGGAAAGCCTTACATAAATGGCGTGGCGAAATGCCGAGCGGATGGTTGCCGAAAAAAGGCGAGGCCGAATTTGATCGGGTTGACTAAGGCCTCTGTACCCATTATTGAAGGAACGACTCGAGTTATCTTGGTCGAAGCGGAAGCGGTTGAGCAATGGCGGCGAAGAACGGTGATTCGGAGGACGACCAAAAAACGTGGCGAGGAGGAGGCTAGTTGAAATTAGTCCCATTGACAAACGGCCTCGCCTCGAAGAATCGGACGTGGTTGCTCCTTTTGTTATTCAAAGATCGAGAATCGCCGATTCCTTCCAATGCTTTGGCCATGGAGGATCCGGCCATTGCATTGAGCCTGGTGACTTCAATTTCCTAGCCGGCTGACAATGCAACCTTTTGCGCCGTGCCGGATATTATGGCCGTAGCTCTGTTTTGCGATCGGCACTTTTGGTAGGTTATTTCAAATTAAATCTATTTTTATAGAGGTATCTAACGATCGCTTGTTGTTTGCAGACCGTCGGCAGGATCGTCGACTTAGGCCGCCACCTGCATGGTGCTCTTGGCAGAATTGACCGTTTGCAAGCAGAAGTGGACGGTTAGAAGAGTAGGGCCAAGTTTGGGAAGATGGGGGCCGCAATGGAGAGGTCACTAGCCGAAGCGAAGAAGGAGGGCTCGCCTTGCCGAGCAACCGTTCGGCGCCGAGGCCGAGCGAGTCGAGTGAAGAATCGCTCAAGCTCTCAAAACGAACTTGCGAGGCGAAGAGTCGATTGGAGGAGCTCAGGTGGCCCAGGAGAAAGCCGAATCTGAGGCTTTTGAGGCGGGAAAAAGACCCGCCTTCACGGAATCCGTTGATGAAGTTCCCAAATTTGAGAATCGGGGATTCAAACACGGGTGGCTCAAAGCCCTTGCTGCCGCTGGGATTACATTGGATTTGCCAATTCCTTACGAGCAAGTGGATGTTGAGCCCCTTGAATCCGACACCGAGGAGTGATCTAGGAGGCATTTCCTAATTCATTTAGTTTTTGATTTTTGTTTGGTAGAGTTTTGTTGGTTGAGGTGGTTTTCATGTATAAATTGGTTACTATCTTGTGCGCAATTTATTAATGAAAATTTCATATAATTTCATTACTACTCGTACACAATTTGTGTGGTTATGTTAATGAAACATTTTGATTCGTCTTTAGAGATTGAATATCCTGTGGCAATATTGATTCGTCTTTAGAGATTGAATATCCTGTGGCAATATTAATTCGTCTTTCTCATGCCGACTGGATTCGAAATTTTGATTTGTCTTTAGAGATTGAATATCCTGTGGCAATATTGATTCGTCTTTCTCATGCCGATTTGGATTCAAATTATGAATCGATTTGTGAGTAATTTGGGGTACTGAGCGAATATATTGATGAATCTACCCTTGCCCTGAGGTTCTGCAGAGGTTAGAATCGATTAAGTGAGTTTGGGTACTGTGCGAATATATTGATGAATCTGCCCCTGCCCCAGGCGATTCCTACAGAGGTTAGAATCGATTCGGGAGCCGGCTGGGGTACTTGAGCCGAATAGATTGATGAATTTGCCCTTGCCCCAGGCGGTTCCTACAGAGGTTTGAAGAATCAATTTGTGAGCCGGCTGGGGAACCTGAGCCAAATATATTGATGAATCTGCCCTTGCTCCAGGCGGTTCGCGATATTTGAATAGATGGTAAAATCTTGCCTATAGTCGACTCGGTACGTCAGGCGGTCGGGATCTCAATTAATGAGATTGCCTTGATCGTGCTGCCTCTGTGAAGGATAAATGAACAAGGGTACATTCTTTATGAGCTTGGTAGACAACTGACTCGAGCTCTTGGAGGAAAGGCGATTAGCGAATAATGAACCGACTCTTCTTTACTGATGGGAAGCGAAGACCCTAGGTGAGGCGGAGATATGAATCGAGGTGGTGAACCCTCGCGTCTGAAGTAGGAGTTCCATGGGTCGAGAGGCGTCGATCTCCCGACGTCATGATGAATCGCCCGAGCAAGACAAGCGATCATGGGTAAATCTCCACGATCCGAGTCGAGGAGGTCGGCGAATCCATGCCCATTAAGCTTTGCGGTATTTGTGATGAATAGACCCATGACGGAGGCGGACTCGATCGTTCGAGACCCGGGCGTAGCGATCGACTTTGCTGAAAAAATATTTCCTCGAGGTTCACAATCAATCTTTGGGTCGACAGGACTACGTGGTGTTTAGCGAGGGCATTCATGGCGGTGAAGGGGCTTTACTTTCTGAAGTCGGCATCATTGCTTGTTGCCCGTCAAGAGATGGAGAAGAAGGAAGAACGCATTCGAAGTTTGGAGGCTCGCGTGGAGGCGGCCGAGCGGGAACTAAGGAAGATCAAGGCGGCTTAGGCACAATCCACCGCGTACGTGAACCCAATTGTGGAAGAAAGGGTTACTAGTCGGCTTATCAGCTCCGCACTTGCCGATCGAGAGATGGCAAGTATGTTCGCAATAGAGAGCGCGAAGGGGAGGGCCTATGAGAAAGGTTTCCATGAGGGCCGAAAAGTGGAAATCGAGAAAACCAGGGAAAAATTGGCCGAAGAAGTGTGCCAATGTGAAAACCGTGGGTTTAGGCACGGTTGGATCAAGGCATCTCAAGCGCGAAGCTCTTGGCGTCGGGGAATTGATTTGGCATCACCACTTCTGAGAGTAAAGATTTTCCATTTTTTGCTTTTGAAGTTGAGAAGAGTGAGGATGAGGGTGACACCGTATGAGTTTAATAGTTGTAAGATTGGAATGCAGGGTGCGTTTGAAACTATGTAACTTATTGTTTTATTGAATAAAGAACGTTTCATTATGAATGTTTCGTTGTCATTCATATTCGGCATATGTGTATTTCGTGTTGCTTAAATGTTTGAATGTCTAAATATTGTTCGACCCAGGTAGCTGTTAACTGTCCGGTGATACGCAAGCTTATCGGCAGGATCTGCACATAGGCAGGATCAACACATTCACGACGACCGTTAAGGTTTTATTGAGGCTATTTCAACGGCCATTTATCTTTGACTTGGGTCAGCGCATTGATGCTTGGCCAGTTGGATTAGTGAAATTTGGTCGAGTGTGATCGGCATGTGAAAACTTGGCCGACCGGTTTAATAAATCTATTTCGCTTTGGCCCAGCCAGTGCGCGTTTCAGCTAGCCGTCGGGATGGTGGTCGTGGCAAATGTCAATCGACGCTCGTCTTATTCAGCCAATGCGTTTTTTGGCGTTAATAAAATTTTCTTGGGATTGGGACCTCGAGATCGTGGTCGTTCTTTGAGAATAAAGGTAGTAACCGCACCAATAATCCCACTTGACTCATCATTCTTTGTGTGGGATGGTGATTTTGCTTACAGAGGCTTAAACTTCGGTCAAGTTTGGTGTTGAGATGGTTTGTAGCAGAAAACCTACTCGTGAGGAAGTTAGGTCATCCAAAGAGCTTGAGATCTGTGAGTCTCCAAGTCGTTGAAGCAGATCACCCCGAAAGGAGAGTCAATAACTGTCAAGTTCATTCTTCTTTGTCCTGGATCTTTGCCTTGACATTGTTAGTGATGTCAGGGGAAGTTTGGCGCTATGTAAGTCATGGGCTTAAGCATAACCGGTTCAAGGTATTGCACGCCGTGGAGGGGTTTAGGGCGACGGTCGTCGATCCGACGATGCTGCTTTACCGGCGCGTCTTGTTCCTTTTTTACTTTTGATATTGTAATGCTCGAATGCGGGTTGTGTTTATGTAACAACTGTTTAATCAAATAAATGGTTTTATTTTAAATCTATTTGCGTGTTATTCTGAATTTTTCTTGTGTACTAAAGCACATTACTTCGAATGTATGATCTGTTCTAGTGTATTACATAGGATCAATTATCAATATCTTTTGTTCGTGCCAATGTTTGCTCTGGATTTGGAGACGTAATTAGCACTTAGCACTATAGACCGATTAGTATGGCCGAACAGATTAATGCAATAATCCGCTGAAGCACTAAAGCGGGCTCCGTATTTGGAGGCTTGAACCCAAGGCCCATTCAACCTTAAGGAGATTAATCGGCTCGAATCCGAAGTCTTAATCGGCCCTAAGGCGTCATACGCCAAAAGGGGGCTCCGAATCCGGAGACTTGATTTGGCCAATCGTGATATCCATGATGGGCGCTCCGAATCCGGAGACTTGATCGGCCCTAAGGCGTCATGCGCCAAAAGGGGGCTCTGAATTCGGAGACTTGATTTGGCCAATCGTGATATCTACGAAGGGCGTTCCGAATCCGGAGACTTGATCGGCCCTAAGGCGTCATGCGCCAAAGGGGGCTCCGAATCCGGAGACTTGATTTGGCCAATCATGATATCCACGAAGGGCGCTCTGAATTCGGGGACTTGATCTGGCCAATCGTGATATCCACGAAGGACGCTCCGAATCCAGAGACTTAATCGGCCCTAAGGCGTCAAGCGCCAAAGGGGGCTCCGAATCCGGAGACTTGATTTGGTCGATCGTGATATCCACGAAGGGTGCTCCGAATCTGGAGACTTGATTTGGCCAATCGTGATATCCACGAAGGGCGCTCCGAATCCGGAGACTTAATCGGCCCTAAGGCGTCATGCGCCAAAGGGGGCTCCGAATCCGGAGACTTGATTTGGCCGATTGTGATATCCACGAAGGGCGTTCTGAATCCGGAGACTTGATTTGGCCAATCGTGATATCCACGAAGGGCACTCCGAATCCGAAGACTTAATCAGCCCTAAGGCGTCATGCTCCAAAGGGGGCTCCGAATCCGGAGACTTGATTTAGCCGATCGTGATATCCACGAAGGGCGCTCCGAATCCGGAGACTTGATTTGGCTAATCGTGATATCCACGAAGGGCGCTCCGAATTCGGAGACTTGATTTGGCTAATCGTGATATCCACGAAGGGCGCTCCGAATCCGGAGACTTAATTGGCCCTAAGGCGTCATGCGCCAAAGGGAGCTCCGAATCCGGAGACTTGATTTGGCTGATCGTGATATCTACGAAGGCGCTCGAATCCGGAGACTTAATTTGTGTCGTGATATCCACGAAGGCACTCTGAATCGAGACTTAATCGGCCCTAAGGCGTCATCGTAAAGGGGCTCGAATCCGGAGACTTGATTTGGCCGATCGTGATATCCACGAAGGGCGCTCCGAATTCGGAGACTTGATTTGGCCAATCATGATATCCACGAAGGGCGCTCCGAATCCGGAGACTTAATCGGCCCTAAGGCGTCATGTGCCAAAGGAGGCTCCGAATCCGGAGACTTGATTTGGTCGATTGTGATATCCACGAAGGGCACTCCGAATCCGGAGACTTAATTTGGCCAATCGTGATATCCACGAAGGGCGCTCCGAATCCGGAGACTTAATCGGCCCTAAGGCGTCATGCGCCAAAGGGGGCTCCGAATCCGGAGACTTGATTTGGCCGATCGTGATATCCACGAAGGGCGCTCCGAATCCGGAGACTTAATCGGCCCTAAGGCATCATGCGCCAAAGGGGGCTCCGAATCCGGAGACTTGATTTGGCCGATCGTGATATCCACGAAGGGCGCTTCGAATCGGAAGACTTAATCGGCCCTAAGGCGTCATGCGCCAAAGGGGGCTCCGAATTTGGAGACTTGATTTGGCCAATCCTGGCGAGTGCCCCACTGGGAATTGACATATGATTTTGAGCGATGAGGAAAAATAGTTCGTATTGCAGAGGCGAAATATATTTACAGGTATCAGAGCCCACAGATCGAGTGAGTGATAGGGTTTTCATCAGAACTCTGCTTGTGCCGATTGGGGGGAACCACATATTTATTCAATGCCGTGGGTTGTTGGGAAACGCAGGATCTGATGGTAGGTGCTTGGGATGGCCTTCATGATATGTAGCCAGGTT
This sequence comes from Camellia lanceoleosa, assembly GCA_025200525.1. Lineage (NCBI taxonomy): Eukaryota > Viridiplantae > Streptophyta > Magnoliopsida > Ericales > Theaceae > Camellia > Camellia lanceoleosa. The sequence continues at coordinate 138,532,004 of CM045765.1, read as the reverse complement.
CTTCCCATGATGGCATTATACGGCGAGGGGAGCTTCACGACCAGGAATTCCGCTTCAACCGTTCTAGAACCCCCTCGAACAGGTAATGTGACCTTGCCCAATGGATATTCGGGATTCGTATTAAAGCCGAACAGTGGGTGAGGCGCTGGAGATAGATCCAACTCGTCGAGGCCGAGCTTGATGAAAGTTTGGTAGTACATGACCTCTGAACTACTCCCTGGGTCTATGAGAATTCGTTCAATGATGAACCGGTTTATGCGTAATCCAATGACCAACGGATCAATGTGGGAAGCCGTTGCGTCATTGAGGTGGGAGTCGTTGAAGGCAATTGTCGGAGCTTCTTCGGACCGGTCAGTCGAAATACGGCACCCCTGTAGAGTTGGATGCGATTGAATTGTGTGCACGGCTGGGGGTGTAGGCAGGCTGTAAATTACATGGATCACGCCAAGTGGGGGAGAGTCTTGCCTCAATGCTAATGCCTTGGTTAGCTTTCCCTGTTTCACATACTGCTGCAGTCGGCCGTCTTGCACCAGTTCATCCAGGTGATCTTTTAATGCGTAGCAACTCTCTATTTCGTGGCCGTGATCTTTGTGATATTCGCACCTCCGGTCCCTTAAATGCGTGTGTCGGGTGGCCCCACCATCTTTGTGACCATCTGAAGAATAGAAGGTGTTGGATTTTGGTCATTACATGATGATTGGCTCTAACAGTTCCATGTACTTTTTTGTCGGCGCCTCGGCGTCTCTTGTCGACTTGCAATTGTTCATTAAATCGGGTGGGAGCATTGTTCACTCGATCGGCGAGAGTCCCACCTTTTGTCTCGTTTAGCACGTTGTCGCGGCTCAAGGTTCAGAGGTGGCATGGAACGTATCGGTTGAGCAATTTCAGGAGGTGCCGGTTTGGTGGACACTTGTCTGGCTTTAATCCTCAAGGCATCGTCTTCCACTTTGCAATACTCTTCGACTTTCTTCATCAATGCCCAGACTGTTTTGGGGGGTCTTCTGGTCAGGGAGTTGCGAAGAGCACTGTCAAGATGTAGTCCCATTTTGAAGGCGGTGACGGCCATGGAGTCGTTGCAAGCGTCGTCAACGAGATTGAAGCACTCCCAATATCGCGCCGAATATGCTCTCAGCGCTTCTCCTGGTTGGATTTGCATAGCCCAGATAGAGTCGGCCTATTTCGGCTGTACCTCGTTGGTGAGGAACCTGGCCCTGAAGGATTTTTGTAATTGATGGAAACTTCTGATCGAAGCCGGCTCTAGCTTGTAATACCATCTGACAACTAATGGCCCCAAGCTGCTGGGGAATATTCGGCACATGAGGGCTTCATTGTCTGCATGCAACGTCATGGCCTGCTTGTAGTGACGTATATGATTAGTGGGGTCTGATTTTCCGTTGTAGAGAGTAAATGATGGAGCTTTGAACTTCTTGGGCAGGGCCGCTCTCGGAATTCGTCGGATAAAAGGATCGTGCCGGTCCTCTTCATCTGAACTGCTTCTTCTGCGCTTGTTCCTTTTGTGTGGACTTTTTTCAGAGGAGCTGGAAGTGTCTGAGCGTCCCTTGTTATGCTCCGTGGATAATGAGTTGGAGTCGCTATCTGTTTCCCTTGGTCGGGCTCGAGGTCGTTGTCTACCTACCCTCAGGGGTCGTTTGGGGTCTTGGTGCACAACTTCTTTGGATTTTACTACTTCCAGGGCCAAATCTTGACGGAGGCGTTCATTTTCTACGATCATATTTTCCAGCCTTTGTTCATTCTGTTTAGCTTGTTCTATGATGGCTTGCATCGTCTCCTGCGCTGAAGTCGTTGGCGAGTCAAAATTCAAGGCGCGTCTCGCAGCGATGGTTTCCTTCCTGAGCATATTTTTCGGAGTGATGTCGTTTCTCTGTGTAGTCTCGTCGGTGGCTATCGGAGGATCTTGTGTCACGCCTTCCATGGATGTACTTGAGTATTCCCACAGACAACGCCAATTGTGGGGAAGTGGTTCTGGAAATACTCTTCAGATCCTGGGAGACGCTCTTGATCCTCAGCTAGTTACCTGCAAAGACAAACACTCCAGTCGGGGGTGCCGGGGTTAGCACTCCGACGGGCAAGTCAGTTCTTATCCTCAAGAAAGCTTGTTTATTAAGTTTAGTGAAGCAATTCTTACCTACCTTTCCAAGAACGCTGCTTCTTTATTTACATCTGTTCCTTCTGAGGCCTCGGGGCCTGGGCCTACTTTTCAATCATTACCCGTTCTTCTATTCGACCTCGAAGATCCTTTCTTAGTCGGCTTACGTATTGTATTTGGCTCATCCTAGTCTTGCAAGATGCAGTCGGTTAATGTCTGCAGGATGTAGCCGGTTAATGTCAATCTACTAAAATATTCCCCTTTCGATTTAGCCATTTATTCGGCTCCCACACTAGTGTAAAAGCATTACTTCATAAATAAATGATTTATCAAATTTATCTGGTCTCTAGCACTAGTATTAGTGAATGGTGATCTTGGATCATTTGAAGTGTAAATTGAGTAAAATCCTTGATGCACCTTAGGATCATCATCTTCTTCTCCAAGTAGCTTTGAAGGTGGGACTAAAAGAATTTGCAAGTCATTAACCCATTCCAAGGGCTGGATTGTTCCTCTCCAGGCAATGACAATGTCTCTTCTCCCCAGTTTAGCCTTCCTTTTATTTTTTGAAATTGCGACACATCCCATCCAGTTTGATCTTTGCGCCATGCCTCTCTTGATAAAGACTTCAAGATGAATGCATTAGGGACTTGGGTTGATGATGTTGCATACAAATAGTTAGTCACATGATACATCAATGGATTTAGACCCAACTTAGCAAAGAGGTTCTTCTTTGCATACCGAGTACTTCCTGCATATTTTGACAACTTATTAAAGATGAAGTTGTCGTAAGTTGCTTGAGCCATTTCTCTATAGTTAATGATGTATTGGCAGAGTTCAATATCTAGAGGGTCCAATAGGCCCTTCTAGTTATCTTCACCACTTAGAAGTCTCCATCTTTTAGTGATGTTGCTATTGTTGTCCATCTTGTTTGTATTTTTTTTCTCTAAACCAATTTGTATATTAGTTTGTTTATATGAATGTTATACCGAATGGGCTTGTGCTATATGCTTTATATAGTGAACTTGAGAGATACCATTTTTTTTTTATCAGCCAAAAAACCTTTATTGAAATAAAGAACTCATTATATCAAGAAAGGAAAGGAAAGGAAAGGAAAAAAGATAGGTGCAAAAAGCATCATCGCGAGACATACCAATCCTAACTAGGTTGGCACTGATAAGTTCGCCCAATCCCTTGCTAGCACACCATCAAAAGTTGGCGAGAAACCAGCCAAAGCAAAGAAAAAAAAACAACAAATGACAACAAAAACCCCACCAAAACAGCACAGTAACAACCTACCATACTACCCACTGTTTGCAAGACCAAGACACAAACAAACAATAAATAAATGAAAACAACACCAAAACCTTCAGAACAACATAGCAACAAAACAATTATGCAGTAGCAAAATTCAGCAGCAACTACCATCAGCCCAAAACCAAGAAGAGCAACAACCATTAGCAGCAACAACAGCAGCCCTATCACACCTTATTTGAGATATCTCCTAATCCAAGGATTCAAAAAGACATCCAGCATCCAATTCCGGAACAGAGTCTGACCATTAGCAAACAATTCAGCAACAGAGCCAAAATAGCAGAAAAAACACTAGAAATTCACCCTTCACCTCAAACAGAGTCTGATCATTAGCCATCCTCAGCTTCACACCAATAATAGCTAGAGACCAAGCTGAATCTCTTGAATGTTGCAAATAATCTGCTGCATTGAGTAACAGCAATCCTTGGAATAAGATTTGGCCCACAATGCAATCCTTATCTTGATTAATTCACACAGCTCCTTCAAGTGCATTTGACTTTCGCAAAATACCTTCTCATTTCTGAATTTTCATAAAGACCGCAATACCGCAAATGGTATAATTCGCCAAATCATATTCAAATAATTTCTGTACTTAAAGACCCTCCATGAATTAAGGATTCCTTCCATTGTTTGTGGGATTACCCAAGTCAGTCCCCATCACTACATCAGATTACACCAAACACTCCAAGCAAACGGGCACCAGATGAGAAGATGAAATACATATTCAAGTTCACCATTATAGAACACACACATAGCAGATGCATCTGACCCTAACACTCCAATCCTCTGTAAAAAACCAGCTATTTTTAGCCTCAACTTCCAAGCTAGCCAACCAAGAAATTGGACCTTAAGGGGAGAAAAATTATTCCAAATCAACTTTGTTACCAGTAGTGAAGATGAAGGCACAACCAAAGAATACAAAGATAAGATAGAGAACTCACTAGATGAAGATGCCAACCACCCAAGACCATCCTCCCCATCAGAGAGGCCAACCAAATTATGATCTAAAAAGGTACTCAATCTGCTAAGTTCATCAGCCTTCCATCCTAATAACCTTTTTCTAAACCTGAAATTCCACCTAGTTGAGACTTCATTCCTCTGTACCACCAATCTCCAAGACACCTCCTTTTCTGTTGATAGACTAAACAACCTAGGAAATTCATTCTTAACACAGCATGCCCCTATCCCGTAATTAGTCCAAAAATAAATTCTACTCCCGTTACCCACCACCACCCGATTATTTTCCAGAAAAACACTTAAAAGCTGAGGATTAGATTGACCTATGCTAATGATTCCATCCCAGATTTTTGAATAGGTACTAGTGAAAGTAGTAATAGGCAGCCAATTCCTACTCACTGATCCATACCTACTACACAATATTCTTTTCTACAAGGTGTTTGATTCAACCCATAACCTCCACCACCATTTACCTAACAAGCAATCATTAACCACCTTGATTCTTTTAATACCCAACCCCCCATTCTCTTTACTTTTGGTTGCTTCCAACCAGCTGACTAGGTGGACCTTTCTCTTCAATTCAGACCCTCTCCAGAGAAAATTTGCTTGAATCCTTTCTATTAACTTAGCCATAGATACAGGAAGCTTAAAGATAGATAAGTAATAGATAGGAAGACTAGATAATACAGATTTAATAAGCGTCAATCTCCCACCAAAAGATAACAATCACCTTCTCCAATAAGCTAATCAGACTATGCACTTTTTGATGACTGGTTTCCATGTTTTCTTCAACCTGGGACTAGCCCCCAAAGGCAGACCAAGATACATTAGTGGAAGCTTTTGACTTGCACAATTAAGTCTGGAAGCAAACTCTTTCACCTTAACATCAGACACTCAAATTCCACAAATGGTGCTCTTATAAAAATTAATCTTCAACCTTGAAAACAGTTCAAAACACCTCAAAATTCATTTAATTACCATGACCTCCTCCATATTAACTTCACAGAAAATTATTGTATCGTCTGCAAATTGGAGATGTGTGACCACTACTTCAACTTTACCCACCACAACTCCCCTAACCAGCCCCAGTGATCTAGCTCTTTCCATTAACATGTTCAGACCTTCAGCTACCAAATTGAAAAGGAATGGAGACAACGAATCACCTTGCTTGAGGCCTTTTTTAGGAATGAACTCAGCCGTAGGGGAGCCATGCACTGACACAGACACCCTGGCTGATGCTAAACACTCCTTGATCCAACCTCTCCACCTTGCCTCGAACTCAAAACTTTTCCATCATAGATAACAAACACTCCCAATTGACAGAATCATATGCCTTCTGAAAATGAAGCTTGAGTATTAACCCTTTTCTCCGACTTCCCTTCCACCAATCAACAATTTCATTCGCAATGAGGACACCATGCAGAATATTTCTACCTCCCAAAAAGGCTGACTATACCTCTCCAACCACCCTGGGCATCACCTTCTTGATTCTATGTGACAAAACCTTAGCTACAATCTTATACAAAAACCCAATAAGACTAATAGGTCTAAATTTTGATAAACTAGTTGGGCACTCAATTTTTGGGATCAAAGTGATAAAAGAATTATTCACACCAGCCACCAATTTCCCATTTTCATAAAATTCTTTGAAAAATTAAAGGACATCAAACTTCAAAATTTCCCAACACTTCTGAAAGCAAATCAGGTTGAACCCATCAGGATTAGGAGGCTTATTTCCATCACAACTCTTAATAGTTGCCCACACCTCATCTTTAGAAAAAGCTGCTTCCAGATTTCCAGCTACTTGGTCGTGGCCAATAGATTTAAATTGACCCTTCAACTTTGACCTATTCCTCCGATTTTCAGTGAACAGACCTTTAAAATGCTTAAACACCTCCTGTTTCACTATAGTGGGATCCTGTTATACCATGTTATACTGTGCTTGGTTGCATTGACTGTTTGGTATGTTAGTCTCAGTGCATGACTGTTTGGTAAATACATTCTTATCAAAATGACCATGTCTTGAATCCAATAAGGCAGCTAGGATAATTCAACCCATTCAAAAATTGGACACTAATATTTTGGTCAAAAATGAGGCGATAACTTGTTTGGCTCGGTCAAAATGAGTTTCTGATGTCTTTGAATTACATAAGTGATTTTTTTTTTTTTTTGATGATTAAGGCCATATTGTAACACCACATTTTAGCATTCGTTTAAGATATGGGTTGACTTTTTGAATTTTTAGCTTGTTGGCTATTTTAGCTTGAAGCTAAAAAGACTCGTTTGGAATGGGTTTTTTGGTTTTTTTGACTTTTGTAAGAGAAAAAAATAAAATTATTATGATTTGGATGTGATATTTTGTTTTATTAACTTCTTAGCCCATTTTATCTTTTCGTGGTTACTTTAGCCCAAATATGGTATCCCAAACACAGTGTATTTTAAAAATCACTATAAAAAAGTCCGCTATTTTTTTTTTTTTTATAATTTTTTCTTTTTTACATTTCTTTTTGTGAAAAATTAAAAAGAAACTGATAAAACTAATTCCCAAAACAATTCTATGTTGTGGTGGCTTGGAATATGTTTATGCCTGTTTAAATTTTTATGGAATAAGCATAACACATTTCATGCAAGCATATCTATTTTCTCTCTTAGCGCTCTATAGAAAGGTATGTGCCTCACATGTGTATAAAAATCGAGTTCATTATCTTTTTGTTTAGCGATAAAAAAATTGGATCAATTTTCTTTTGTAATATTTTATTTATCTAAATAAAATGTTTATTTATTTTTTGGGCTCATCAAAAAAATGTTTATATATAACAATTACATTAAAGATAATATGTGCTTGGGCTACCCTTTTAAAATTACTGTATGTGATCACATTTTTTTTATGAGTTTTTTATTCAATTTCTAACCATGTGAATGTTCGCGATTGATTCCTTATTTAAAAATAATTTGCTTCTAAAACATGGGGGGAGGGAAATATATCTTGGCACCAGACTAAATTTAAGAAAAAAAAAAAAAAACTTAATATTTAACATTCCTTTGAGAATATCTTTTGTCTACAGCAAAAAGTACCCAAAGAATTTATCTTGACTCAGCAAAGAAAAAGTTCTATTGGGACAGAAAAGTCTATGCGTTGAACTTTTCACACAGCAGAGAAGGAAAATCCAAAATATGGAAAGTACGAAGATGCATAGTAGTATGGAATGAATATATTTCGTGGAACGTTCTAGTAAACATTATTCAACATAGTTATTTAGTGCTATTTTGGCAATATGGTTATAAGTTGCGTTTGGCCGCAAACGTGAACGCCAGACAGCAACGTATTTAGCTAAAATTGATTTGGGAGTGTGGTTATAAGCAATTAAGTGAAATGACGGTACTAACCTCAATGTTGTCTAGGGTTATACATTGAAATATGGCTTCCATAGATATTCATCGCGACGCCGCTTGCCTCACTGCTCCTCTTGGTGCTGCTGCGATGTTGTTGTGACTTCGCCTCGCCAAACTGATGTCTCAATCGTCGGCTCTCTCTAATGCCTCCGACCACACTCTTCCACGTTGGTGTCGTCAGTGTCTGCGCAGATTCAAGTACGCCGCCATTTTTAGCCGTGAGGCAATTTGGCATACGAACAAACAAACCCAGATTTCTTGCTTTTCTGTGGAATTTCAACCAAATATGGCTATTTGTTGTCCATGAAATTGTGCATGTGTTGTTGAATCTTGCTTGTTTCGCTTTGAGTAGTCCACCGTTTCCGTGTTTCATGTTTGGGGATTTTATTAGTCCACACCATCGGATGGGTCTCTGTATTGTATCAGTTGGTTTCCTATGTTCGTATTCCCTACAGAATTTAGAAGAACAGTGAAGGGAAAGCTTCTTTGTTTTGTTGTGTTATTGTTTTGCATATGGCTCTGTTAGGATGTAAAAGAAAAACAAATATATTTGTGCGTTAATAACTTATATTTTTATCCCCAACAGGATTCTTTTATGTTAATTGTTGCGTAGCTTTGTTCATGTTTTCCTATTCCTATAGGCTTTCTAAAAATTGCAAGCCTCCGATACAATGAGGGCTCATCAAAGTTTCGGCCCCATCAAAAAATAAAAAAAAATAAATAAAAAAAAATTAACCACAACTAATTTGTTGACGGAATTGAATTGTTTGAATGGGAGGACATCTAAAATTAACCACAATACCACGTCGTTCAAGTTAACTCCTTACAAGCTGTTTTGGTTTAACTACATGTTCTTATATCATTTATTTTTCCGGTCATTTTACATTCATACGTATCTATGTACTCCAAGTTTTTGCTTGCTACTTGTTATTTAAATTGTAATTGTGAAACAGTGCTTGTGAGATGGCATCCACCCGTACTTCACCCCGCACTCGGTCAAGAACTCGTGGTAAGGGTGTCACACCAACCCAACAAGAACTAGTACACAAATGCACCTGGGACAGCGACAACACAAAGCTTTTTTTGCAATTGGTCATAGCAGAGATGGGGGACGGTAACCGCTAGTTGTGCTCCTTGTCAATGAGTGGTTACAAGAAACTTGCGAATAAGTTCCTGGACAGAGCCGGCCTGCTACATTTTGCCAAACAAATGAAAAATAAATATGACAACTTGAAGAAAGATTGGATTGTTTGGAAGAAGCTGCATGATAGTAGCCAAGGCTTCACAGGGATTGGGTATGACCACACCTCTGGATTGTTCACAGCCCCAGACCACTGGTGGGCAAAAATGTAAGATGTATGTACTTCTGAATTTGTAGTAGAACAATATATTTGTGTTGCATATATGTTAATCACCTTTGTGTTTTGATTACTTGTTATACATTTATTGGCTTAGATGAACCACCGATGTGCAAAGTTCAAGACAAAGCCACTGGAGCACTTGGATCTTATGGAAAGGGTGTTTGCGGGCGCGGCTACAACTGGAAAACATGTGTGGACGCCAACTGAAATCCACGATGCTGATGGAACTAGTGACAGTGCTGCAACCCTTAACAGCGGTATGGGGCCTCTCAATGGTGGCACACCACCACGTGATGTGCCAGATTGTGTCGGCGATAACGTGGTGGACTGTTCACTATTTGACAATGCTCCTCCCTATTCCACTGTAGACGGCTCAGCTAATACCAAATGTTGCAAGCGGGTAGCCCCTGGTACTGTGGCAAGCAGCATGGACAACCTTGTCGAGGCCGTTAGTAAACAAAATAGAAAACTGAAAATAACGTAGTACGTGGTTACAGGGAAGGGCGAAAACACTGTCGGGGACTGTCTTGCGAGGTTGATGACGGTGCCTGGGTTATAGGGGGCGGTTCGCTATTCTCATTTGCTTGCTTGCTTATGGATTTACCCGATAAGCACAACCTAATTATGGGCCTCCCCCTAGATTACGTTGTCAATTGGCTGAAAGAGTAGCGTGTAATCGCCCACCAACCTGCTATGGTGGAGCGTAGTCATGGCGTTGGTTTATTTAGACAGGACGGTGTCATCGATATGGACTAGGAACCGAGATAACACGGATGTGTGCATCTACAACGGTGTTTTTTTTTTTTTTTTTTTTTTTGGTTTTGTTTTTTCTGTTTAGTAGTGGTTTGGTTGCACCTTTTTAAATTTTAGAATATTTGGTTAATTGGACTGTTAATGTGATGTATAACTGTTGGCAAAAAACTGTTATGGTTGGGTTTGTATTCTGTTTTTTGTATTTTCTTTTTTAGTAGTGGTTTGGTTTCAACTTTTTAATTTTTGAATCGTTGGTTAATTGTATTAATGTTTGAATTGTTGTCGGCAAAAACAATTTCACCTGGTTAATTGTTTTAATTTTCCATTATTTTTTTTCCCCTTCCATAGGTCTTGATGGATTGTTTTTTTGTGTACCAAGTCATTTACATATGATTGTTGGTTTAACGTTGATGTCAGTAGCCCAGAGTATGGGTTTGACAATTTTTGTAATTGCACTTGATTGCCCAAGTTGCATGTGACAATGTACAAATTTGGATGTGTATGGATGGAATCATGTCCAGTGTGTGTTGGACTGTGGTGGGACATGTACACCTATAAGTACATTAATCACATGCACACAGTAGTTAGCAAAAAAATTAATATGAAGGCTCTGGTCTATATATTGTATCACAGAAGGAGGCAACAAACGTAACTTCTTTCGCCATTACCTTACAGGGTGCTCTGTTACGAAGTGCAAGTGTTGGTCACATATTTGGCGTCGATGAAGATGAATTAACATCTAGCAATAACATCATCCCTGGGACATGTGAGTTTAGTGGCACACGTAAATTTTACTATTTGAATTGTATATATTTTGTTCACTTTGCTAAAGCGTCCCACTTTTGTTTTTAATAGAAAATTTGTTTGTTTGTTTGTTGTTTGTGTGCAATCTCCATGGATCCGCATGAGGGTACTTTCACAAGTGTCGTAAGAAATGGGGAAATTAATGCCTGGATTTGAGAGACAATTGAGGAGATTGAAACGACGACGTTGATGATATGGGTCGAACTTGCACGCGTTGCCGCAGACTACGCGTATGTAGACAGTATTCTGTTTCATACATCAGCATTGACTGGTAGATTATGGATGGAGGAGATGCTTACAGGTCGGCAAGAAGCATTTCAGCGAAATTTTAGGATGCTGAGGGACATGTGGGTGGATGGGCAAGAAATACAAACGAAGTATTTAATACAGTCCTGTTGGCTTTTTGGCTTTCGAAGGGAATTTTTGTAAATACGAGCGTGCCAGCAAGGATCAATCAGTCCTTACAGAAATTATAATTGCCAACCAATTATTAGACGATTGTGTTTTAGTTATTTCAGCCTCAATGAAGAGGACTTTTACTGGTGGCTTGACTTAGGAGAAATTAAGCAAAATAACAGTTAAATGACGAACAATTGAAGTATTTCATTAAGATGAAAAACTTACAATGATCCAAACTCAGCCTCGTAGAGGTTTACAGCAACAATCTACTTGAAACTACTCCTATGAACGAAGTGCAGTGCAGGAATTTAAAGTGCAGGAATGTAAAGAACAGGAATTTAAAGTGCAGGAATGTAAAGAACAGGTATTTAAAGTACAGGAAATGTAAAGACTGGAAATGTAAAATTGGAAAAGAAAATATGAAGTAAATGACTGGTTTGTTGGATCTGAGTCCGGGGGTTTTTTCTGGGGGCTTCCCTGCTATTTATACTCCTCAAGGATGACAGTCGAACTGCACTTCAAACCTTCGAACTGCTCCTCCATGATTGCTTGATCATGCTGCCTTAGAAGTAGTTCCACCACGCCATTACTTGTAGTTGGGCTTTCCTCCTATATTTGAATTTGAATGTGAGTAACCGTTGAAGCCACGTCATCTTGCACCTCTTTATTGATCCAGTGCTACTCAGATCACGTGAGAGCCAATACTAACTGCCACGTATACGATCAGGATCGAAGACTTAAATGGTCTTCTTATATTACCCTTATTCTGCCACGTGTCGAATTGTGATTGGCTTTTACAAAATATGTAGCCAACATTACCCCCCGCACTAATATGCCCAATACTTGGTGATATTAGTGGATCAAAGCTTTTCTCGCGCTTTTGGAACGTGCATGGAGTCTATATTCTGGAAACACAACCGTCATCCATTGATGATTACTCGTATTAATTTCGTTTCTGACCTTCCGAACATCTCCACCACTTTAGTAATCGAACGGACTAATATCTCTTTCATGACTGAACCAAACTTCTTTTCTATTGATCAAGTACATGAAGAGTCATCTGATGATGTTGTTTTCTCTCGAAAGAACTTCCATGCATTCATTAGCCACTTTTACCCGCCTTTCCATATTCAAGTCATGGATGCCTTTGCAAATTACCAACTTTTGGATTACAAACATATTGTCCTTAATCCTTCAATTCAGAAAGTTGCAAATATGGACATGGGAAATTCTTCTTCTGATTCACCTTTGGATTGTGAACAAACTGCCCTTAGTCCTTTGATTCAGAAGGTTGCAAATATGGACATAGGAGGCCCATCTCTACAATCCTCTGCATGGGATAAGGCTGTGGCTTCAAATTCCTCCAGGGCTTCAGGCTGGTCAAGCTGGTTAGAACCTGAGGTCTGGGAATTAAGGGAGCGAATTAACCATCACTTTGTCGAATTCACCGACCCGTTGGACTTTCCTTCTTATGCGCGAAGCTCGATGGTTTATCCTTACATGCCTATCGACCGTCGATGCAGTTTAGAGGACAATCTGCTTGTGGTATGGTACACATCATCCATGCCTACAAAAATGGTACGATCTGTTCCTCGTCCAGAAGAGGCACATGGGTATAACCCTTCATTTTTAGCCAAGAAGGCGAAGCTTCATCCTTCTGACTAGCTTGATTGTGTCAATGCTGCTCAATTTCCTCATTTTTTCGAAATGGAGGCCCTTATACCTCCTTCTTCGAAAAAACTTTCCTGGATAGAGAAGTTGAGGCTTACCCTTTCTGCAGAGAAAGTTTTCCCTCCTTACGAGCCTCCATCTTCTCCTACTCTAGCTCAGCAAAAGCAAGCCCAACTCCTGCTTGCAGCCTTTTCTCACTTACCCTTCAATGTTCTTGAGGAAGATGTTCCTCTTAAGAACTTTCGATGGGCTTGTAATATTCTGACTCAAGGCCACATTCTCAACCCCATTGCTCAAGCAGAACTTCAAACGTTTTTGGACCAACTTCCATCACTTCTCCATTGGCACTGCACTTCTTTGGCCACCACTCAATCCTTGGATCAACTTTCATCGCTCCGAGTTCATTCTCAATATGAAGCAGAGAACCTCGTTGAAGAATACAACGACTTTCAAAATAAGGATTCTGCATACTGGGATGATTTGGAAATGGATGAGTTAGAACAAGGGCTAAGAGAAACGGCGTTCGAAATAAAGGCTGAGGAGCTTTTTTATGAAGTGAGAACACACCAACTCATGCAGCCAATGTTAGAAGAAATAGAGGATAGAATGAAGAAAGAATAGAAATTCATTGATCATAGTTGGACTAAATTTCATGATCTTGTTATTTATTCCATTCCCTATTTTTATGAGCTTGAGTTTGTACCCAAATAGGGTTATTCGATGTAATCACTTTTGCTTAAATATAATTAAGACTTTTCCTCTGTTTGGCATTGTCTCTGTTTGCCTTTAAAAGCACATTCAAGACTTTGAACTGAATAATCTCATCCTTCGAACCTGGACTCAATTGTCTTAACTGAAACACTGTAAAAAACCAATTATGAACTTTTCCAATTTATGGAATAAAGTTAACAGTTTTTGGCTGATTTTCAATCAGAATCAGTGTTTCGAATCTAGAAATCTTATACTTAAAGCTTGTTTCAACCATAATCAACATCTGGCCGTGGTTAGTATGATCAATTTAGTTTCAAATTGACCATCTTTTGTTTTGAATAACAGTTCATGCTGCTTTAGTTCCACATACAACTTTTTTGTGAACCAACCATTGGTTTTGATATTTCGAACACCAAATCTTACCCTTAAAGAGTCTCAAGTTTTTGCCTCGAAGGACATTACCTTCGTTAAGAAACCTAAAACAGGTCTTTTAACCTTTCGGAGTAAAACAAACACTTGAGTATTCTTATATCTTTTTTTTTTAGTATGAAATGTGCTTTGAAGCTAGCTTCTCCGTTTCGAAGCCGTAGTTTTTGGTTTTTGGCGCCAAAATTTGGCTTCGAAGCCAAATTTTTACTTCGAAGCTAACCTTAGTATCTAGGCTGTGTTTTTTTCCTCCAAAAGTATCAATATTGAAGGAAACTCTTCGTATTCGTACTTCTAGTACTTAACGACTTACGCAATAGATTTTTCAGACACAAAAGCTTTTAAACACCCATTTGTTTCCTGCTCTAAAATCACTTGCTCTTTTAACACACAAACCCTACCAATCTTCTATTAACCTTCTCTTCCTTGCTACTTGCTATCAATGGATCCTTCTGTAGACACCCCATTTTTGACCGCCCTTAAGACTTGGGCGTTATTGATGGTTTACTTGATGATAAAAGGTGTGCAGGGCAAAGGTTCAATTTCTTCAGCAATGAGAGAGACAAATCTCAACTTCACATCCCATTTGGACCAAAGCTATTTTGAATGGTTTTTAGACCTTAAAATCCTTTCTTTCAAAACATTTTTGAAATAAAATTTCTGCGATGTTCCGAGGCTCGCATTTTGTCAAACGTTGCGCTTTTCGGTAAACTGAGCAAGGACAAAGTGGAAATGAATGAAAGAGAGATGAAATCTTTGAAAAATATTTCAAAACACCTTGCTCAGGGGTTTGAAGTTGAAGAAAGGAGGGGAAGAGAGAAGAAACCAAGTTGGAGAAGAAGATAGGCAAGAATCGCTAAAAGAGGGACGGGCAGTCCTCGCTAAATCAAGCTTATCTATCTATAAACTTGGACTTAAGCTATGAGGCCATCACCATTGGAAAGAAGACTTCTGGGGCTTCATTTTTCACTCAAGAATCTCCTAAAGCCGAGTCCAGATGGGGGAGATATGATTGGTTGAAGTTGGGTATCATCCCGGTTGGACCGAAATTGAGCTGCCTTCACCAAAACAAGCACAACTTTTTGCAGAGTTGGAATTTTGATGCAAGGCTAGTGCCATTGGAAATTTTACTTCCGGGGCTTCAATTTTGACACAAGAATGACCTGAAAAGGAGTTCATATGAAGAAGTTATGCCCATTTGAAGTTGGACCTGCAGAGTAGATTTTTCCTGCCGACCGACCAGAACAGATGGCCGACCGACCAAATAGATGGCCGACCGACCAATTTTGCTGGACGACGACCTTCCGGAGTATTCTACAGATTGAATGCATGCCAGCTGTGCCAGCTGGAGTGCACAGACCCTGCTCCCCATGCACGTGTGTGATTGTTTTGCACCTTTGACCCCTTCTTTTGCACCCTTTGCTCAAAGCTTCTTGAGGAAGCTTTGACCCCTTGTCTTGGCTTCCTCAAGAAGCTTGCACCTTTGGGGTAGCTTCCATTGGAAGCTTGGTTCTTTTGACCCTTTTTGCATTAGCTTCTCTAAGAAGCTTGGAGCTTTCCCTTGGTCTATATAAGGCAACAAACCCTCTCCTTGTTTTTGGTTAAGCAAAATTAGACCTAAAGCATATATATTCTGATATATACACTTTCTCTCTCTATATCTCCCTCTCTCTCTTCATTGTGTGTGTGTTTAAGGGCCAAAAGGTTGATTTCTTCTTAGTTTTGCACTAAGACACACACTACTACACCATACTTCGACTTAGAGAGGCATTGAGGGTTTGTTCTTGAGGTTTTGGACTGATTTTGATCAGAGAAAGGGGGCTACACTTGCTGTTCATCAAGGATTCTTCAAGGGTAACACTTTTACTTTAAATTCCCTAATCTTGCACTAACTTTTGACTTGTCTTGCATACTGATTTAAGCTTTGTGCATAACTGAAAAAAGTCTTGTATTTTCATGCTTAAGATCTTTCATTAAGGTCATTTTGGTGTTGGGGGTCGACCTCTCCCCCTTAGGCCTTGTTTGGCCCCTTTTGTCCCCTCTTTGATTGAGCTTTGAACCTTTTGTGTATTGGCCTTCTCACCACTGAAATCCAGTGGATTTTCAGTGGTGAGGAAGAGGTTTTGAGGTCTTGCATAGGGGAGGGACACCCCTCTCCCCTTGTGTCTCTTTTGCTTGTGTTTAAGGCTTATAAAGGTAGCATTCACACCTAGTTGTCTTTGGCTCCATTTCAGAGGTTTTTGGGTGTTTTTTGGTTATATTATACCTCTGTCCCATGTTGGTTTGTTGACCCTTTGCATGCATAATACACTTGCTTTGTATTCCTCTATTTTGCCTAGAAATGCAGCTTGCCATTAGACCATCATGCTTCCATTCTTTTGCCTAGCTTTGTGAAGTTTTTGGTCATATTTTGCCATGCTTGAGGTCTGTTTGGTGTTGATTTGGTCATACCTTTCATGCTTTGTATAGTCTCTTTGCATTCTAGCATGTTGGCATCGGGTGTGTGAGTCATTGGCGTGCATTACCTTGGCTATTTCAGTGATTTGGACTCACTTATTATGTCATTTTAGTCCATATTTTGTGCTTACATGCTTGCATTTGTTATCCTTTCAATGCTTTGAAGAGATGTGGTCTTATGCTCCATGTTTGAGTCCTTGTGCATGCCTATGTGTTTGAGTCCTTGGGCTGCCATTAATGTAGGTTTTAGGGTGTATTTTGATGCATTAAAACTCTATTTTTGGTTGGAAAGTCCATGCCATGTTTGGTGGGGGGAGGTGTAGAGTGATGCCCTTTTGGTGACCTTGAATGCCTTTGTTTTGATGCCCATTTCGTAGCATGTTTTTGGCCCTATCCCATGCATGTTCCAGCCTTGTTTTGGAGTCCTCTAGGACTGTTTTAGGTCATTTTGGTCCATTGGGGTTTGATTAACGTGGCCATGGTTTGACCCCTCTTGGTTGGCTTCAAGTTTGGATCTTTGTTGCATGCCTTGCTTGCATGACATGGTTGATTTGGCATCTTCCTCTATGCATTTTCAGAGCTTAATATGTTAGCCTAGCATCCATGTTTGTCATCTTGTGAGTGCCCTTGAGAGCTGCCTTTCATGCCTTAGTCTTAGGCTCATTAGTTTGCATGCTTATTTTGCATGATTGGCATCATCATTTTAGTGCACTTTGGCCACTGTTTTGGGGAGGTGGCTGAGGTTCCTCCATCCTAGTGTAAGTCCGTACATTTGTATCTTGTAGTATACCCATTACATTGCATGTTTGTTGCATCCTTGTAGTCAATGCATTGTTTCATGTTTACCACTTTGCCTAGTTGCCTCACTAGGTTGTATTGTAGCATTGCATGCTTGGCACATTGCACACTTGCATAGTAGCTTACATTGCATTTGGCATGTTTTGTAACTTAGTCTTTTGTACACTTGAGCCATGTTTGTATACATGCATTACATTGTTTGGTTTGGGGTGTCAAACCAAGCACGAAGATTGAGTAGTGTTCGTACTCAATGTGACGTAATACGTCTCAATCCTCGGTCGCCGATGTCCTTGATCTCAATATGATAGGGTATTGGCACTCATTTGTTTGTTGCATGCATTTACATCAAGTTGCAAACTTGGCCTCTTTGGCCATCATGCATCGAAATGCACAATTGATGGCCCGAGGGTCGAGGGCCACACTCCCTTGAGTCCATTACATGATTGGGAGAGTGGCCATGCATACATTGCTTTGAAATTCCATGCCATACATCGCTTGCTTCTCGATGTCACAATCGCAGGGTTCTGCAGGAAGTAATGGCTGACCGGCCACATACAGTGCCGACCGGCCACCAAAGTCCAGCCGGTGACACCATCTTTGGCCGATAACCTCATCCCCATGGCCAGTGGCCTTTTGCCTTGGCCGATGGCACTCCACTGCACTCAAAATGAAGTTCAAAGCAGTTCTAGAGACTTTCATAAATTTCAGAGGGGTAAGGCAGTGTAAACAGAGGCAACAGTGCTATGGCAAAGAAGTTTTGGAGACGAGTCAAGCATGCATCATTCACGCATTCTGAGGCGGGGCTGTGGCCACCTTCTTTCCGCATTTAATTTGTTAATTAATTAGAAGTTCTGTAATAATTAATTTAGTATTATTTATTCGGACTGTAATATTTATTCGGACCCCCCCGAGTGAGGGCAATTGTGTAATAAGTGTGCGTGAGTGTGTGTATGTCTCCCAACCCCACGTCTTTCTTCCCTTTTATTTACTAGCTTTCGATGGTTAGTCTAGGGCATGCTTCAATTAGCATACAGTATGATAGCATGTTTGTATCCATTCATTCGTTTTGCATGCACTAGGCTTGGCGCATCATTCTAACTACATTTGTATTTCAATTCCAAATTGAATACGTGTTAGTTGTAGCATTTCACATGTCATTGTAGATTAGTCAAGCCTATCTTAGTTGCATTTTGCATGTGTTGCATTAGCCATCTTAACATGAACTAGGATCATGCATATGATTACTAACTAGTTTCTGTTTTGGCTCGGAGTGCTCGGTAAGTTCTCATGCTTTAGCATCCTTGCATGCGTGTGAGTGTTGCCATGACAGCATGCTTACCATGATGCTATTTGCTTATGTGATATAATTGCTTGAATGCCTGTGGATGGAGGTTGAATTACCTGAATTGGAATAATGCATTAAAACTGCAAGTTTTAAAGCCCACTGGATAGTGGCAAAACCATCTTTTCTAAAGCCCACTCGAGGGTGGAAAAACCTGCATTTTAGCCTACTTGCGAGTAACAAACCATTTTCAAAACAAACTTGAAATGTTTTGTTCCAATTTAGGTGATTTGGTCTATACTTGTTTGCTACGCGCATAACATAGTAATTCTAGGCTAATAACCGGAATAGGAGCATATAATGTTTTCAAAACAAGATATTACGGTTAGTAGAGGCCGATCTTTGATCAGGCGAGAGGGGGTGCTCATAGCTGACCTTCCCCAATTGTACCCAAGTTCCCGAGCCGAGGCAACTTTGGTGATGACGGACACGTGGCCTTTGGCACCGAGTCAGGGTTTCCTAAATTCCCCCAAAATAAAATATTTAGATGGCGACTCTGTATCTGGCAAAGCAGTCCATGTTTGGCACTTCTTTACAAAAAATCTGTTTTCAAAAACGATTTGCCGGATTTGGACTCTTTGGTTCAGATTAAGAACCGTGATAATTTGAGTCCTGAACTGTAGTAGACCCACAGACGAACAAAATGGAATTTCCCTTCCGGGACGTTCAGGAATGTCTACACCTTTCTCGCTGAAAGTGCTTGATGGCGATCGTATCAGCCCTACCATGGCTGTGAAGAAATGCATTGATGAAGAAATCGCCAAGCTAACAACTGGTGGGTCAAGCGCCATAGATGGACGTCTCTTTGTTCCTCGCCACAGCAACCAACAAGAGTACGTCCTAGGTCCCATCTTTCGGGAGGCCCCTGACCAACTCCCAGCTTTATACCCTCGTTTGGAGGATCACTTTCTTCTCTACGAAGGAGGGCTTGACTGGAGCAATTGGAGAATGACCCAGCCTCATCGCTACTGGCCGACATTGAGAACCGAGTGGGAGGAATGGTATGACAGGGTGGTGCCTACGAGAGAAGATGACCTACAGGAGCTCTGCATCCTCGACGCTTTTCATCTTTCCAGGTTTATCATTCTTGAGGACCCATTTTTAATTCCTGCTGCTCTATGTTTTTGGAATATGCCTTTTAATTTCTTCCAATTTCGGTGCGGCATGATGGCCCCCACCGTTCTTGATATTTTCCATATGTTAGGGCTTTCACCCCATGGCTCTCCCTTTACTCCCACCTACCCGGACCTCCCTGTCAAATTTTCCCTTCCAGCCTTAAACTCTTCTTACAGTGACTTCGTAAAGGCTGAAAATAAAAGGGAAGGTCCTGTGAGAGACAGAGAACTATTTTTCTTCATTTTACACTGGCTGTACAAATTTCTCTTTTGCACCTTAGCTCAGAGGATTATGCCTGAGTTCGCTCCACTTGCGAAGGCACTTGTCTTGAAAAAACACAAAGCTCTTGCCCCTTATCTTTTAGGTCATGTTTACAAAGCTTGTTCCCAATTTTGTGAAAAACCTCTTGATGTTAACCAAGGAGGTCCCCTTTGGGTGCTCCAGCTCTAACTCTTTGCCTATTTCAATGATTTGCATAAAAAATGCCTAAAATTCCTTGTTCAGGATCCTAGCACCTATGGGGAAAAGTATGTGTAGACACCCCATTTTTGACCGACCTTAAGACTCAGACGTCACCGGTTGAGCGCTCGGTGATGTTGCATACTGTGCTCGTTCCGAAGTCTCAGAGTCGTGGCGCCTACCGCCGACTTCCAACCCTCTTCTCTACCTTGTCTCGGTTTGCGAACCAGGTTCCATTTTCTCTGTTTTCTTTCCCGAGGGAAGGGAGTGGTCTCAGAGACTATCTCCGGTGGCCGTGAGCTACTTTTCGTGGGTCAGAGGCCATTTTGCCATTTTCGGCCCGGTTCGGTTTGAGCCGTCGGTGTGTGCCTCGGCTTTCGGGACCGCCCAACCATCTCCGACTTCTCCGGTTTTTATGAGACCTGCTTTAATGTTCAGGAACACTGGGCCTCGATGCCCACTTCAGCCGAACACCACTGCGGTGCGGCGACCCATTTCGGGACCTCGGCTGCGTGATTTGGGCCGAGCATTCATTTCGCATCCGCTTTCTCCGGTTTTGGCGGAGACCTCGCTTTTAACATTTCGAGGAACCACTGGGCCCCGATGCCCACTTCGTGGTCAGATGCCACTTTCGGTGCTCAGTAGGTTTCGGGACCTCGGCTGCGTGATTTGGGCCCCGAGCATTCATTTCGCATCCGCTTTCTCCGGTTTTGGCGGAGACCCTGTTTAACATTTCGAGGAACCACTGGGCCCCGATGCCCACTTCGTGGCCGTATGCCACTTTCGTGCTCAACGGTTTCGGGACTAACCGCCGGTTTTGGTCGAGCATTCATTTTGCGCTTTTCTCGATTTTGGCAGGACCTCTTTTGTCATTCCAAAGGACACTGGGTCGCAGATACCCACTTATTGCTGAATACCACTTCCGCACTCGCAGCTCATTTTGGGATCCCGAATTGCTCGGTTTTGGCTCCGGCGTTCATTTCTCATTAGTTTTGTTCAAACTTGGCAGTACCTCTGTTTCAACATCGGGAAGATCACTGGGGGAGAAGCCGGCAATTATCCCAGATAGCAGTTTGCTCCTCCGAGCCCGTTTTCTCACTTAGGCCAATGTTGAACACCTTGGGGGTATTTTCTTCCAACCAAAGCTGCATATCTGTGATGAGGGCATCTAGAAAGACCCTAAGGGTTGGTGGTCGGCCAGAGATTCAGGGTTTCATTTTTGGGCCTCTCATTCAAGCTCTATGTTGTGGCTCCTGCTTCAGTGTTGCCAATTTCCAGCCTTGGAACCTTGTTGCACACATCTAGGAGGACACTTTGGTATGGTGGTCGGCCAGCAATTATTGGTTTCATTTTTGGGCCTCTCCTTCAAGCTCTATGTTGTGACTCATGGTTCAGTGTTGCCAAATTCACCACTGGGCCTTATTCTACACACTTGGAAGGACACCTTGGCATGGTGGTCGGCCAGCAAATATTGACTTCATTTTTTGGGGGTGGCCGGCCGGCCATGGTAGGTGGGTGGCCGACCAGGTAGGGGGGGCGGCCGGCCGCCTCCCACGAATTACTGGCCGACTTCGCTTTCTCAAATTGTCCGTCCAGGATATCTTCCAGCATATCCCGGGGCATCCGGGGGATATTTCGGGAGGGAAAGATTGGGTGCTTTCCCTCCCCTTTTACACCCCATTTTTTTGTCTATTTGAAGGGCCCTCCCTCTCCTTCTTCAAGGTTGGAAAAAATTGTCTCAAGAGATCATCTTCAAATTCCTCCATTTTCATAGCTCAAAACCTCAAAAAGCTTCTAAGTCCCTAGGCCTTCTCTTCATCAACACCTAGCCTCACCTTTCCTACTACCATTCCAGTAGCTAGGAAGTGAATTTCAGAGGTTGAGAAGCTACAAATCAAAGCCAAGAATCAAAGAAAGACAAGTCTTCAAGGGTAAGTCTTCAAAACCAACTTTTAGGGCTTTTTCTTGATTCATTTCTATACTCTATTTGGTTGAGAATTGGGGCTCCGACACCTACTGGTTTTGTGCTCATATTGAGCCCCTCTACAACTTTGTAGAAGGGCTCAACTTCATTTGATGCTCCTATGATATACTTGTTTCAATACCTAGCTTTTATGCCATTATCTTGCATGCTAGTTTAGGCCTATTTCCTTTTTTGTTTTCAGGGGTCCGACCCTGCTGGTTTTAATGCTCATTTTGAGCCCCTCTACAACATTGTAGAAGGGATCAACTTCATTTGGCCATTGTATCCACCACTTCCTTCAAATTCCATCAAGTGTGCCCATTTTTGTATGCAACTTTTGACCTATTTCTATTTGTTTTTGGGACTTCGACCCATACTGACTTTGGTCTTATTTTGACCCCCTTTACAAATTTCGTGAAGAAAATTTTGTCATTTGGTGCTTGCTTTGCATGACTCTTGTTATAGCCTCTTTTGAGCTCCATTTTTGCATGGAATTGTTAGCATGATTTTATTCTGATTTTGAGGATGTCATCTTCTGAAATTGTGCTTATTTTTAGCTCATCTTCAATGTTGTAGAAGAAAGTTTGTCCATTTGGGGTTTTCATATGTCACTTGTCTCAATACTCCTCTTTTGGCCACTAACTTTGCATGCTATTGTTGATCTATCTATGCTTGCATTTTGGCCATGTTTGTTACTGAAAAATGCCATATTTGGGACTGCCTTGCTACTGTTCTTGCTGCCATGATCATATTTTGCATGTATGGCATGGCTATAGGCCATTTCGGGGCTTAATTTCACACTTTCGGGATGAATGCATGCTTCGAGTGTCATTTCGAGTTGTTTCGGGGCTGTTTTCCCCTTTATTTAGGTGCTGAAATTCCATTGCCATACTTGCATATCATTTCCCATGCCATTTGTATCATTTTTGCATTGCCTCGGTTTGCGTGCCAATGGGCACGCATTTCGAGGCACCTCATTCTTATCATTCCGGCAGCCTATGTGAGTGTGGTTGAGGCCCTCTCATGTCGGCGTAAGCCCAATTTGCATTTTCATGCTTCTACATCATTGCCTCGATTTGCGTGTCCGCGGGCACGCGTTTCGAGGCAGCTTTGTTTTTTATCCGACGGCCTCCTATGCGAGTGAGCTGAGGCTCTCTCATATTGGTGTAAGCCCATCGTTGCATTCCGTATGCCATCTCGTCTCATTTCATCGTCGCCTCGATTTGCGCGCCTGCGGGCACGCGTTTCGAGGCACTTCGGTTTTATCCGATTTTCATTCTTTCATCATCGCCTCGATTTGCGGCGCTACCAGGCACGCGTTTGAGGCACTTTGCTTTTATCCGATTTTCATTTCATCATCGCCTCGGTTTGCGCTACCAGGCACGCTGCCGAGGCACTTCAGTTTTATCCGATTTTCTTATTTCATCATCGCCTCGATTTGCGCGCCTGTGGGTGCGCGTTTCGAGGCACCTCGATTGTATCCGGTTTCCATTTTGGCTTCGCCTCGGTTTGCGTGCCCGTGTGCACGCATTTCGAGGCACTCTATTTTATCCGCTTGGCATTGCGTATGCCTCCGTCTCGGTTTGCGTGCCCGTGTGCACGCACTTCCAGGCACTCTGTTTTATCCGCTTGGCATTGCGTATGCCTCTGTCTCGGTTTGCGTGCCCGTGTGCACGCATTTCGAGACATTCTGTTTTATCCGATTGGCATTGCGTATGCCTCCGTCTCGGTTTGCGTGCCCGTGTGCACGCATTTCGAGGCACTCTGTTTTATTCGGTTTGCATTTCATCATTGTCTCGGTTTGCGTGCCAGTGGGCACGCATTTCGAGGCACCTCATCCTTACCATTCCGGCATCCTATGTGAGTGTGGCGGAGGCCCCCTTCATGTTGGTATAAGTCCATCATTACATTTCGCATGTCATTCCGCATCGCCTCGGTTTGCGTGCCCGTGGACACGCATTTCGAGGCATCTCATTTTCATAGCATTGAGCATGCTATGTTGTATGTTAGTTGCATTTCATGCATATCATGTGTATTGCACGGGAAATGAGGCGCGTTCTGTACTCCGAGTAACGGAACGGGTCTCAATTCCCAAGTCACCGACACTCCGGATTACCCATGATGGAGTTAGGTTTTGTTGTAGCATTCATATGCATTCATCCCATATTGAGTTGTGCAATTCGATTCCTCGGCCATCATGCATCGATGTGCGTGATTGGTGGCACGAGGATCGAGGCATGCATATATTTGTGAAATACATTGCTATGCCCTTTTCCTGCTCTCTGTTGCAGCAAAATCAACAATCAACAACTTTCCGGAGTTCGGCACGCATTTCGAGAAACAGTGCAAACAGAGGCTAATCAGGCATTCCATGGATTTCGCGCAAGCGATCAAAGATACATCATCTATCAGAAGCGAGGCAGTCCCTGGCTTGCACACCAGTTTTAATTCTTTTGTAATTAACTTGTTAATTAATTAGAATTTGTATATTTATTTCCGGACTGTATATTCTTTTATTCGGACTGTATATTTATTCGGACCCTCTGCGCGAGGGCATAAATGTAATAAGGGTGTGTGAGTGTGATGTATGTCTCCCAACCCCCATTTCTTTCTCCCTTTTATTTACCCGCTTTGAATGGTTAGATATAGGGCATATTTCAATTAGCATACAGTATGACAGCATGTTTGCATCATTCATCTGTATTGCGTGCATCGGGCTCGGCACATCATGCAAACTGCATTGTATTTCAATTCTAAAGTTGAATACATGCTAGCTGTTGCATTCCATATACCATGTTTAGAATAGCCGAGCCTGCTATAGTTGCATTTTTGCATGTGTTGCATTAGGCATTCTGTATATTTTAGGATCATGCATGATTTCTAATCAGCTTTTGTTTTGGCTTGGAGTACTAGGTAAGTTTTATGCTTTAGCATCCTTGCATGTGTGTGAGTGACTGCCATGAAAGCATGCTTACCATGAGGCTAAATGCTTATGTGATATAAGCGCCTTTGAATGCTGTGGGAGGAGGTTGAGTTATCTGAATTGGAGCAATTCATCAATTGTTTGTTAAGCCCACTAGACTGTGGCAAAATCTACATTTTAAGCCTACCTGCGGGTAGCAAACCATTTTCAAACAAACAAACATGAAATGTTTTGTTCCAATTCAGACGGCCCAGTCTATACTTGTTTGCTGCGAGCATCACATAGTAATCCTAGGCTAATAATCGGAATAAGAGCATACAATGTTTTCAAAATCAGATATCATGGTTAGTAGAGGCCGGACTTTGGCCGGGCGAGAGGGTGCTCACGATGTGACCTTCCTAATCGTACCCAAGTTCCCGAGCCAACTTTGGTGATGGCGGACACGTGGCCTTCGACTTAAGTCGGGGTTTCCTAAATTTCCCATTTTAAAATATTTAGGTGGCGACTCATATCCGCAAAGCGATCCATGTTTGGCACTTCTTTTCAAAAAATCTGTTTTCCTTCAAAACGATTTGCCGGATTTGGACTCTTTGGTTCGAGATTTGGAACCGCAACAAAAATCGAGTCCGAACTGTAGCGAGGTCCCCCCCCGCGGGCGTTGTTACAGTATGCTAGGATTGTTCTTTACCTTGCTTCTTTTGCTTATTACTTTGCCTTCTTTTATCAACTCCCTATTTCTCCTCCTGCTTCCCTTTTTTGTCCTTTTGATGCCAATAAAGGACCTGCTTGGCTGCAAACTTTTATGGCTGATAAAGAGTGCTCCACCTCACCACACAAAGACATGTGGGCTTCAATTTTGCTACCTAGGGAGCTATTCATTGGCACTTTAAATCCTCGAGATTACAAACGCATATCTGAGGTGTACTGCCCTTCTCAATTTGCCAGACAATTTGAGCTCACTCAAGGGATACCTGTTCCACTTTGTAGTCTCTCGAATGTCCACCTTACGGCTAGAGACTTGAGAATATCTAAATCAAAGCTAGAGGCGGCAATATTCAAACTGCTGAAGAAATTGAATGAATTTCAATTTATCCCTTTTCTCCCATCTAGCTTAGTTTTGAAAAGATTCCAGAACTAGTGGATAGCCAATATGGAAGTACGCCTATCTGCATACCCTCATGACTTGCTAATAGGGTTAGGAGTGCCTTCGAAGGCTAAGTCAGCGACAGGTGAGAACATTCCTCCCTTTTCTACAGCTACCACAACTTCCCTTGCAGCCTCACCTTCTTCAGCTAGAGTTACTGTAGACACCCCATTTTTGACCATCCTCAAGACTTGGACGTCACTGCTTGAACACTCGGTGATTATCCATGTTTGTGTTTGTTTGGGGTTCCCGGAGTTCTCGGCTACGCGCCTTGCCTTAGGATCCCCGAATTAGACTGTTTTGTGTCTGGTTTTGCACCAAACACTTGTGTTTTGCCTTAGAGGGGCAGGGAATACCTTATGAGGCATTCCCACACACCACCGGCAGTGACTAGAGGCCACCGGCTGGTTTTTGTTGCTACCGGCAATAAATTTTGCCGGTCGGCACTCTTTGTTGCCGGTCGGCACTCCATTTTGTCAAAATGACAATTTTGAGCGACGACCCTTTGTTCATCTACTTTTGTAGATATTTCTTGCCAAGCTGTGATAGGTGGCACCCACACATTCCCTCCATACCTGCGTGTATGGAGGATTTCTTGGATGGCTTGTTTTGTAAGCTTTACAAGAGGGAATTGCCTATATAGGAGAGAGGCTTCTCTTGGCATTAGGGTTAGACACTTGTTAGATATTTTAGACAGCTTTGGAAAAGCTTGAGTTCTAGGGTTAGGGTTAGATATATTTTCTATCTCTATAAGTGTGTGTTTTGTGCCATTTTTGCTCACACACACACACTAACACACCATCTCTTGGGCTTGAGACCCTTGGAGGCTTGTTTGAGTGTTTTGGAGGTGGATTCAAACCAAGAAGGGCTGTTGGAGCATCATTTGTGAAGGTGGTCTTCAAGGGTAAGAAACTTCCCTTTTATTTCCCATTTTTGCATCCTATTTCTACCTATCTTAGAGCTGTTTTTGTGTTTAGTGTATAACATAAAAAAGTTTTGTTTTTAGGCCCTGTTGATTGTTTGTTAAGAGTGTTTTGTGCTTTGGGGAAGTTTGACCCCTCTTAGGCCTTGTAAGGCCCTTGTTTTGTGCCATTTTGTGCAAGTTTCGAGACTTTGGTGTTTGGGCCTCTTCACCACTGAAATCTTGAGGGATTTCAGTGGTGGAGATGGTGCCTTGAAGTCTCCAAAGGGGGGGGGGGGCACCCCCTCTCCTTGTTGTCCTTGAAATGGACCATTTTTGGTCTCTTGAGGGAGCCTATGTTTGAGTGTGTATTTGATCATGCCTTGGCTGCATTTTATGTTCATATTGCTCTAATATAACATTGTTGTATGTTGGTTTTGGTACACCATGCATGCTTAGTATACCTACCATGTAATGCCTTGTAATTGCCTTAATATGGCTTAGGTTGTTAACCTTTGTTCTATCATGTTTTAGGCTTAGCCTTGTGAAGGTTTTATGCTTATTTTGCCATATCTTAGGTCTGTCCATAGGTGTTTGGGTTGATCTTGGCATGCTTAGTATAGCTCCTTTGTATTGTGGCTTGTATGCTTCAAATATGTGAATGTGTAGCATGTGTTGCTTGCATCATTTTGATGGGTTGGAACCACCCTACATGCTATTTCAGTCCTTAAGACATGCTTGTATGCTTGTCTTGGTTGCCTCTTTGTTGCCTCTTGAGCATGTGTTATATGCTTCTTGAAAGAGCACTAATGCATGCCTTCATATTTGAGCCACTTAGATGCTATCTAAGTGGTCCTTTGGCCTTGTTTTAACATGCTAAAAATCTGTTTTTAGTTGTTTAGTGCATACCATGTTTGTTATACTGAGCGTGCTTCAAAGCTTCATTGCCTTGCTTCAAGTATTTGGGCCATTTGCATGCTAATGTTTGCTTCATTTGAGTTGGTTTGGCACCACATTCTAGCATGATTTTTAGAGCTTATATTGCATGCTAATTGTCCATGATATCCCCTTTCAAGTGTGCTTGAAAGTTGCTAGTTTAACGCTTAAGCTTTAGACCACAATATGTGCACATGTGCATGTGTGTTTAGCCTTCATTTTTGGGCATTTTGGCCACTGTTTTAGGCCTATTTAGAGCTGCCTAAATCATGTTTAAGTCCACCTTTTCATTAGTTTGCATTGCCTTATGTTTGCTTGTATGCTTGCATAAGTGCCTTGCCATGCCATGTTGCATCCTTAGCTTTCATGCCTAGGTTGCATTGCATCTTGCATGCATGCCTTGTTCCTTGATTTGGTGATAGGAATTGGGCCTTG
This sequence comes from Camellia lanceoleosa, assembly GCA_025200525.1. NCBI lineage: Eukaryota > Viridiplantae > Streptophyta > Magnoliopsida > Ericales > Theaceae > Camellia > Camellia lanceoleosa. Next base: position 138,503,637 of record CM045765.1, on the reverse strand, counting down.
TTTTGTTTGATTGATTTGCATTTCATTTGACATGAAAGTGCACACTTGATTCTTTAAGCCATCATGCATGGAAATGCGTGATTGGTGTCTCGAGAATCGAGGCACATACCCCTTTGAGTCGCAAACATGATAGGGGGCATGATTGGTGCATACACTGTTTGAATTGTATTGCCATGCAAGTTTTGCCCTCTGCTGCTGTGAGTTGTAGGTCCTGCAGGCATTCTTTGCCGACCGGCAACATTTTGTGCCGGCCGGCAGAAAGTCATCAGCCGATGGGTTCACTTTGTGCCGATGGCCACATCCTAGTGCCGGTGGTCATTCTACTTAGCCGGTGGTACTCCCCAGTGTCCTAAGAGGCATTCCTGAGGCTTTGGCAGTTGAGGAGAAAAGCGAGGGAAAAGCAGGACTATGCATGACGGTGCGATTGAGCAAATCCGAGCATCTTGTTGCATCGATCCGCTTCGAGGGCTTCTTGTTTTAATTAGATTAATTAATTTGTTAATTTAATTGATCTGTAATATTTAATTAGCTTGCGTAGTTAATTGATTTGTATATTCTTTTGGTCCCTCCGAGCGAGGGCAAATCTGTAATAAGCGTGTGTGAGTGGTGTGCATGTTTTCTAACCCCCACTTCTTTCTTCCCTTTTATTTACCTGCTTATGATGGTAGATTAGGGCACGTTTATTTTAGCATACCTTATGCAATGCATGCGTACATCCATACATTTGTCTTACATGCACCGGGCTCGGTACATCATACAAACCGCATTGTATCTTCAAATCTAACTTGAATACGTGCATCGAATGATTGCATTTCACATGCCATTTTAGGGTTAGCCGAGCCTATCCTAATCACATTCTGTATGCGATGCATTAGTCACTCTAAACTAGGGCATGCATGTTTGCTAACTAGTTTATTGTTTTGGCACGGAGTACGATGTAAGTATTTATGCTTTAGCATATTGCATGCGTGTGAATGTTAGCATGACGACATAATTACCATGTGGCTAAATGCTTATATGAGATAAACTGTTTGAATGCCTGTGGGTGGAGGTTGGATTGCTTGAGTTGGAAAAACTCATTGAAATCCGTGTTTTAGCCTACTTGCGAGTAGCAAATTCCGAAGCGCTTTCAAAACGAACGGATATGCAATGCTTGTTTCCAAATTAGGCAATCTAGTCTATACTTGTTTGCTGTGCGCATAACATAATAATTCTAGGCTAATAACCGGAACGAGAACACATAATGTTTTTAAAATCGGATATCACGGTTAGTAGAGGCCGGTCTTCGGACCGGGCGAAAGGGGGTGCTCATAGCTGACCTTCCCCGATCGTACCCAAGCTCCCGAGCCAAGACAACTTTGGTGATGACGGACACATGGCCTTCGGCACCGAGTCAGGATTTCCTAAATTTCCCATTTTAAAAATATTTAGGTGGCAACTCTGTATCTGGCAAAGCAGTCCATGTTTGACACTTCTTTTCAAAATCTGTTTTTTTCTCAAAACGATTTGCCAGAGTTGGACTCTTTGGTTCAGATTACGAACCGCAACAACACAAAAAAAGAGAGTCCGAACTGTAGCACCGAGGTCGCTCGCGGGCGCTGTTACAGTTACCAGAGCTACTTCGAAGAAAGGTAAGCATTTCTAAGTTCCTCTTTCCTTCAACTCTTTTGTTTGCCTCCTCTATATTCACATATTTTGGTGCAGGGTCTCCACAAGAAAAGTCTCCTAAAAGAGCTGAAACTCTAGCTACTCTCAAGGCCAAACAATAACAGAAAAAGAAAAGAAAACTGGTACTCACTCCTGAAGAATCTGAATCTGAAAATGAAGAGAGAGAGAGAGAGATTGAGCAAGAGCAAGAAACACCATTACAAAGAAAAAAGAGAACAAGGGTGGCTGCACCCTCTTCTGATTTGGTCGAAGATCCTAATTTCGAGACAGTTGACAAAGCAATGGAACAGGAGCTTACTTCTGAAGAACTTGATCCCCAAATTGAAGAGAGAGAGGTTGAGAAGGAGCCAGTAGTATCATTGCCAAGAAGGAAGAGAAAGAAAGTGACTGTTCCTGCTACTGACTTGATTGAAGATCCTATCCATGAAGCTGCTGCCAAGGTAGTAGAACAGGAACATTCCAAAGCAATGATCGTCTTTGAGAGGGCTGAGAAGAGACGGCAGCAACAATTTCTAAGAGATGAAGCTGCTGCTGCTGATGCACTACAAAGGGAAACTGCAGGAAGGCAACAAACTGCCAAGCATTACTCCCTTCGTAGCTCTCCTATTATTGCCAACATCTCTGAAACAAGTAATTTCTTTTATGCTTCTACTGTTTTGCCTTATCAGATTTCAACACTAGAGCTTGACCTTACGTTTCTTCCTTTTGGCAGTAACAACTACTGAGGCTATACTTCCAATGAGGACTCCCTCAATTTAAGTTGAAGTTGATCAGATGCAGAATATGAAAGCCATTCAGATAATACTTCCACTTCCTAGGCCCACATTTCATGTACCCCCTTTGAGTCCTAGCATTCCTTTAACTCTTTCTTTTGGTTTGACTCCATATCTTCCTCACTTGACCCTTGACACTTCTCTTTCGAGCCTTGCTTCTCCTTCTTCTTCCAAGGAAATCCCAACTGCTACTCCATCTACAATGGCAGTTGATTCCCCTATTGAGGGTGCTGGTAGCTCTTCAACCCGTGGTTTATCACCTTTACCTAGCTCCAGCCCTTCTTCACTTGATTCATTGGTGGCTAGGACCATGGAGACTGCTAAAGATGCTCCATCCACTTCTCCTATCCCTATGCAGTCCTCTGTGCCTTCCACCACAACTCTCTCTACGCCTCTCATGTCTATGGATGAGGTTGATGTCTTCGAAGCCAGACTAGCTAGTCTCTTCGACATACCCTCTACCTCTCCAACATTCAATGTTGAAGCTGAGCCATTAGTTTTGGCTGACTCCTTGCTAGAAAATTTTGAGAGTTCTTCTTCCTCCAGCAGCAAGCCTTCTGCACCTTCGATAGACCTGGATACATGCCTGGAACTGTTGATTTCTTTTTCGAGGATCCCCTTCGAGGCTCTGTAAAGGCCAATAATTAGAAATGGGTTTCTCCAGTGCTGCAAAATTGCTGAGCAGTCAGGCATGAATGTTTCAAGTCATCTATCTCAGGCAGCAGCTACTGTCGATTTTTACATTAGCATTTGTCAGGCTGCCAAGGTTGAGGATGAGAAATTGGCTGGCGACCAGAGTTTTGTTTCCCACGTACATACAGAAGTGTCAAAGCTTAAAGAACAACACTCCTCTACCTCCCACTTTCGAGTCTAGTTGCTGGAGAGGAAAGGTCAACTTGAAGAGGAGCTGTCTGCAGTGAATCAGACCTTAGTCCGAACTGACACTAAACTGCAAATTACCAACCAAGGACTGGTTGATTGAAAGGAAGAGATGGTTGCAGCTATTCGACTGTTTTCAGCATTTACTAATAGGAAATCTGTTGTACAAAAACAATTTAGACACTGTAATGATTTTTGGGCCAATTTGTGGCAAAATGTACTTAATTCTTTATGAAAAAGCAAATTTTTGTCTATTATTTAAGCAGTCTTATGTTATTGTACTTGGTGTTTATTTTATTCCTTGTGTTTCCCAAATGGTTAGAAAATAAGGCTTCAAATATCTACCATTAATCTTTTTGGGATGTATATACCCATTCAAATTTCTCAAATAGTACGCTCCAAAAGGCAGAACTCTATAAATCTAATATGGTCCTTCCTAGTTAGGTGACTATTTGCCAAACTTATGCCTTTTAATTCCTATTGGGAGTATTGTTTTCCATACCAAATCACCTTCATCAAAGCCAATGTGTTTGACTTTCTTATTATAATTCTTGGCCGCTTTTTTCTTTTGCAAGAGAATGCTGTTTAATGCCAGAATTCTGGCTTCATCTATGCTTTCTAATTCCAAGCACATACTCTGATGGTATTGCTCAGGATTCAACTAGTCTTGGCATCTTACCCTCAAAGATTTAACATTAATCTCCACAGGTAACACTGCATCATGCCCATATACTAAGGCATAAGGAGTGACACTTGTACTTGACCTTGGGGAAGTTCTGTAAGCCCACAAAACATCCAACAACAGGTTATGCCAATCCCTAGGATTATCTTCCACAACCTTTTGTATTCCATTTTTCAAGAACTTATTGGATGATTCAGCTTGACCATTGGCTTGTGCATAATAGGGTGTGGAATTAACAAGGCTAATTCTAAATTCTGCCACAAAGGACTTCACCATCTTCCCATCGAACACAGTCCCATTATCCACAGTTATAGTTTGTGGGATGCCAAATCTATGGATCAAATCTTTAATGAACCCAATGACCTCTATGCGGTCTCTGACTTTGTATGGCTTGGCTTCGACCCATTTAGTAAAGTAATCAGTGGCCACTAGAATGAAACAATGATGCTTCGAAGAAGGTGGGTGTATTTTGCCCATCATATCCATAGCCCACCCTCTGAATGGCCAGGGCTTCACTACTGCATGTAGGTCAGTTATGGGCACATGCCTTATTGTGCCATACTTTTGGCATGCCTGGCAACCCTTTGCATACTCTATGTAGTCTTTAAGGATAGCTGGCCAGTAGTAGGAATGCCTTCGAAGCAACCATCTCATCTTCACACTAGGCTGATGAGCACCACAGATGCCTTCATGAACCTCAGCCATAGCTGTTAATGCTTCTTTTGGGCCTAAATATTCCAGCAATAAGCCATCTCCCCCCCCCTTTTGTGGAGAGCATTACCATATATCATATATTGCATAGACTGCAATTTAATTTTCCTGCTGGCTTTCGAAGATGGACCCGACCAAATCTTTACATTATTGGATGCCTCCAATCTTGTTCTTGTAAGTCATTATGATTGACTTCCAAGACCACATTCTTTTTATTCAAAGGTGGTATCAATTTCTGATATGTTGTTTGGCTTATGTCCCTTTGGGCATTACCCCTTCTCTTAAAGTTCGAAGCTTTCTGAGCCACATCATTAGCACTATTATTCAAGAATCTTGGAACATGAGTTACATTTGCTATTTGAAATTGAGAAAGCAGATGTAATGCAACAACATAGTATGGTAAAATGCTTATGCTTTGACACTTGAAAATCCCTTTCATTTGGTTAACCACCAATTGAGAATCTCCGAAAATGTCAACTGCATGAACTTGTAATCCAATAAGAATTTCTAGTCCCACTATTAAGGCTTCATATTTAGCCTGGTTATTGGAACAAGTAGCTTCATCCACTCTGAAACCATGTGTGGTTTCTACCCCTTGTGGTGATTTAATCACAATACCAGTTCCAGTTAAGCCATTGGCTTTCGACCCATCGAACGATATCTGCCATTATCTCTTGGCTCTCTGTTTGAGATGGATGGTCTGCCAGAAAATTGACTAAAACTTGCCCTTTTATTGCCCTTTGAAGAACATATTCTAGATGAAATTCTGATAAGGCTAGTATCCACTTGCCAATTCTCCCCCTCAACATAGGTCTAGATAACATATACTTAACCAAATGTGTGGTTGCAATTACCAAGACAGTTGTAGGTAAAAGATAGTATCTTAATTTCATTGCAGCAAAATACAAAGCAAGACACTGCTTTTCAACAGCTGAATACTTACACTCACAAGAATTTAAAAACCTACTAAGGTAATAAACAGCTTGCTCCTTGCCTTCTTCATTATCTTGAGCCAAGAAAGCTCCCAATGAATCTTCTGCTGCAGCTATGTACAACTTCAAGGGCTTATCACCCTTTGGTGGCATCAGCACTGGAGGGTTGGCCAAGTAGGCTTTGATACATTCGAAAGCAATTTGATGCTCTGCTATCCACACAAATTCCTCTTCATCTTTCAGCCTTAACAAGGAAGAAAATACTTTAGTTTTCCCTATAGTGTTAGAAATGAACATTCGAAGAAAGTTAACTTGTCCAAGGAACCTTTGTAATTCTTTCTTACTTGATGGAGGTCTGGCTTCAATGATGGCTTTGGCTTTGTTTTGGTCAATCTGTATTCCTTTCTTGTGTACCATATAGCCCAAGAAATTTCCAGATGATACGCCAAAAGCACACTTAAGAGGATTGAGCTTCAATTTGAACTTTCTCATTCTTTCAAAGGCTACTTCTAAGTGAAACAGATGCTCCTCCATGGATTGGGATTTAACTATAATGTCATCAATATAACACTCTAAATACCCTCCAATGAGGTTATGAAAGATAGTGTTCATAGGCCTCTGATATGTAGCCTCAGCATTCTTCAGGCCAAATGGCATTTTAACCCATTCGAAAGTGCCAATATTTCCAAGACATCTGAATGCTGCCTTGTGGACATCCTCCTCTGCAATGCAGATTTAGTTATAACCAGAGTGTCCATCCATCATTGATAAGACTTGATGCCCTGCTGAACTGTCTACCAACAGATCCACTATGGGCATAGGGTACTCATTTTTTGGAGTTGCTAGATTTAAGTTTCTAAAATCAATGCATATCCTCATTTTACCATTCTTCTTGACTACAGGCACAATATTAGATAGCCATTCAACATACCTGGCTGTCCTAATAAAGCCTGCCTTGAGTAGTCTAAGAATCTCTTCCTTGACTTTCTGAATTACTTCTGGACTCATTCTTCTTGGTTTTTGCTTGTATGGCTTGAAATTAGGCTTCATAAGGAGCCTATGTTCCACTAATGACCTATCCAATCCTGGTAGTTCATTATAAGACCATGCAAAGCAATCTTTATATTTCTTTGGAACAACCAATAACTGGTCCCTGCCCAGATCATTCAAACAATCACTTATATAGGTGGGCTTTTGCATAGAACTTTCCCCTAAATTTACTTCTTCTAAGGGGTCTTGTGTCTGAGAACTTATTGAAGCTTTTTCTTTGGTTTCTTCTACCTTCGAAGCAACCTTTTCGCTTTGTTTTGCTCCTAGGTTCTTTAGCTCAACATCTTTGCCCTTCTCCTCATAGACAAAATCTGTCCATAATGCATCCTCTTCTTGTATCTCCTAGACTTTTGTTTCAATGTCCAATGCACAGTATTTGGCAAGGGTCAAAATTTTGACCTGTTGCTGCTCCTGTTTGCAGCCAATTATCATGGATTTTCTCTCTTGCTCCTGTACTTGCTGGACTATTGATTTTACATCCAATGTTGAAAACTTAATTAGAGCCAAAGACTTGGCTTCTTGTTCTTCATCTCTTTTTCTATAACCAGGCATCATTGTCATCCTTAATGACAATTTCTTTATCAGCACTTTCTTGGACTAAGTGCTTCAGGTGTGTCACTTCCTCATCAGCCATCACTTTGGCTGAGCCATCAGCTTTCCTCAGTATACTGAGTGGTGTCGCTCCCTCAATATACAACTTGGCCTCTGCAAAGTCTGCAAAGGCTATGAAGGGTTGAGGATCTACATCAATTTCCTCTGTCTCTCCATTGCCTAAGGCCATCATAATTTTCTGATGCAAAGAGGAAGGCACACATTTGTTAGTGTGGATCCAATCTCTTCCAAGTAAAGCATTGTATTTAGCATTACTGTTGATTATGAAGAATGTTGTCATGCAGTCCCTGGTTCCCACACTCAAGTTAATGGGTAGAATCCCCTGAGCCATCTGTTTGTCTCCAACAAAGCCAGCGATGGTTGTGCTGGTTGGGATCAACCTGGGTTCTTTTTCCCTAGTTTCTTCAAAGAAGATTTCGATAGTAAGTTCACTGCTGCCCCATTGTCTATTAGGACTCGGTTCAGTTGTATCCCATCGAAGAAAGCCTTGATGTACAAAGGCTTGACATGTTGTGTCAAAGAATTCGAGGGATACTCAAAAGGATACGAGAGGTTAATGCTCACCTCTTCTTCACTCTCATATTCAGTTTCCATTGGGGTAGCCATTCCAGAATCATCTTGTACCATACTTACTTGTGAGTCTTCATTAGAAACAGGAATAGGATCCATGTCTTGGTCATCTTGGTCCTCATCTCCAGCTTGGAACTCATGAGGCAGTATGTGTACCATATTGACTGATACTGGAGGAAATGAGCCAAATTGGATGGCTGGCTGTACCTGCTTCCTCCCTTGGCCACTTTGTTCAGTTACTTCAGCAGCATCCTCCACGCTACACTCTGATACTTCGTTGTTAACTGATTCTTTCGAAGGATCTTTCTCAACTGGTTTTTTAACCAAAAATGTTTGCTTAGCCATGAAGGCTTCGAGCATTTCTTCTTTCACCATTTCTTTCTTTTGGCTTATGCCAATTTCTTCTTCTGTCTCGCTATCACTCTCCATCAGAGCTTTCTCCAATCCTGCTAAGCTAGACTTTTCTTTGGCTTTTAGTTCAGAATGAACCTTGGCCAACTGTTCTCTGTTGCAACCTACTTTGCTTTTAGAGTTGGCTTTGGAGTATGGTCTGACTTTGGAGTCTTCTTTCATTCTGTCTGGACCAATGAAGAGCTCTCTCCATTTTCTTTCATATCGTTCAAGTCTTGAGTGTACTGTACTTGAATTTTTCTCTTTTTTGATCTCGAAATGACTGGGACCATATCTGGTTCCTTTGTCTTTGGGTGTTTAAGCAATACCCAATTGTTCGGAGCCACCAAAGGAGGCTTGACCATCTTGCCTTGGTTTCCAACATCTCTTTGGGTAGGCACTCCCCTAGGTTTGTTTTGCATTACAAACTAGTCTGGAACTCTAGGTACCCACGAACTTACTGACTTAGATGTTGAACCGTTTTTTTCTACTTTCGAAGCCATCTTTGAAGCTGGCTGTGAAGGTAAGTGCTTGGCCTTGACCTCATGTTTTGAGCCTGATTCAAACCTTCGATGAAGGTAGCCATTTTCTGTCCTGCGTGAGGCTGGTCTAGGGGGCCAATCTCTGGCTTTGATCCTATGAACTGAGACTTTCTCCAGTCTTCTTTCAGAATGACTGTTCTCCATTTTGTAATAATTAGGTGGCCTGGATTCATATAAGGGACTCTTGCCTTTAGCATGCATTCTGTCCATTGCAGGCTCAACCACTAGCGGTCGCTGCCTATCATTAGCCGGATACGGCCTTTTGTTGTAAGCATTGGTTGATTTAGGACGTCTCTGTACATCCCTGTAATATTGCTTCCCATCAACTGGAAGCCCTTTCAACCACTTATAACTCAGTTTGCACCTGGGACACATCCTTTGTATTACTGCTGCCTCTAAGGAATCATTATCCAGTGATTCTTCATCAGAGTGTTCCCTCCGGTGTGAGAAACCCTATCCAATAGCTGGTGGGTTTCTAGTGTCCTTCTTAATGGTTGTCTGGTTAGCAACATGTATCTGCACATTAACTTCTTCCAATTCTGTCAAGGACAAGTTTTGGAAGTTTGACGTAATGACATTGGCTGCCGCCTCTCCAACTTTTGGAAATGGATTACTGTCGATACCCATGGCCTTTTTTGTTTTGGCTGGGAACTTCAAACTTCCTTTTTGAATTTGTTCTTGGATCCTGTCTCAAAAAACAATGCAGTTTTTAGTCGAGTGAGACCAAGAGTTATGCCATTTACAATATACTTTTCCCTTAAGTTCATCTGAAGATGGCAATTTTACTCCTTTAGGTAACTTAAGGAAGTTGGCCGTGAGTAAATGGTCAAAGATGTCATCTACCTTTGTTAAATCGAAAGAATACTTTCTGTGAAAGTCTTTCTTTTTAAACTGCTGGTTAATTGTTGTATCCTTATGAATTAATGCCTCACAGATCACAGGTTCTTTGCCCATAATCTCTGCTGCATCGATCTCATAATTAGGATCTCTATAATATGTCTTGTACGATGCATTATTTCGATCTTGTTCCTCCTCTAGTAATGCTTCGTACCTAGACACCTTATAGGTTAGTTCCACCAAATCTCTGAATTCAGTTGAGTCAAACTTCTTTCGAAGCCTGAACACTAGGCCATTTTGAGCCAATCTTACAAATTCTGGCTCTGGCAGGATGACTCTACATTTATTTTGAGCCCTTTTAAATCTGGCAATAAACTAAGTAGCCTTTTCCTCAGGCCTTTGACTCAATCTTGCCAAGTCTGCCATAGATACCTCTGGCTCCGATTGGAAGAATTGGGTATCAAATGCCTCTTCCATTTGTTGCCAATTTTGAATGGAGCTAGGTGTAAGGTTGATGTACTATGCAAATGCTCCCCCAGTTAGAGAATTTGGGAATAATCTTAATTTCATATAGTCATGATTAGTAAATTCACCGCATTGAGCAGGAAACCTAGCAATATGCTTTATTGTTGATTAGTTTCCACTCCCATAAAAAAAGGGTAAAATCTAGTATCCTGAACCCCCTTGGGTATTCATGTACCCTATCTACCCATTCTGGGTATGGTTTTCTATATACAGGAGTCTGGACCCCCCGAGCCATCGGTCCACACATCTCTCTAACAATATCAGCAATTTGGTCCCTAGGGACCATATTTTGTGCCTGCTGAACCACTACTGGAGGAACAAACACAGGATTTGGTGGACAAATTTGTGCTTGCGGTCCTCTTGGTCCATAAGGTGGTACATTTGGGACTAGTTGTCCCTGTGGTGTAGGTTGCTGTTGGGGGTGTGGGTAACCCCTTTGAGCCTGTCCTGCGAAAGGACCTGCGAAAGGTGTTGGAACAAGTGTTGTGTCCCTTCCATTTGCAGGCCAACCTTCTAACCCCCTGGGTATAAATTCGAATAAGGGATTATTATACCCCCTAGTGCCAGGTATGGCTTCGAACATGAGATTTGTAACCATTCTTACGCCAGTTTCTTGTACTTGACCAAATCCACCAACTTGTGTGGCTTCATTTTTGAGTACTGAGGCATTTTAGCCTGCTATAGGCCTCGAAATGGATTCATACCAAGACTGAGGTGATGGTCTTTCATAGTTCTGATTACTAGTTTGACCATTAGAATGTCCATTAACTTGCACATGCTGTTTGTCTCTAGCCAATCTTTGCTGAGGGACATTTAAAACTTCCTCTGTGTGTCTTGTGTTTGTTGGTTGGTGGTTATTCATTCGATCCAAAAAGGATGTTGCCCACATTTCCATTGTGTTCATTAATTGTTGTCCCATAGCATCTACTAGGCCATCCCATGGATTTGTTAGTTGAGTAGATGGAACAGTGGATGGTCTAATTCCTTGGTTTCGTCCAATATTATGAACATATGGTTCTTGTCCCGAAGTACTGGTCTGTTCGACCATAGGTTCTGATAACATGGGAGTTTCCATAGGATGTGTTACTACATTATCCTCTGGATTAGGTATTTCTACCTTTCCTTCTACGCCTTCTTCCAAGCGTTCATTTTCTCCTTGTCTTCTTCGTCTAGCCATTTTAACAAGTCCCACTGGGCGTGCCAAAAATATATGTTGGCTTTTTGGCTTTCGAAGGGTATTTTTGTAAATGCGAGCATGCCAGCAAGGATCAATCAGTCCTCACAGAAATTATAATTGCCAACCAATTATCGGACGATTGTGTTTTAGTTCTTTCAGCCTCAATGAAGAGGACTTTTACTGGTGGCTTGACTTAGGAGAAATTAAGCAAAATAACAGTTAAATGACGAACAATTGAAGTATTTCATTAAGATGAAAACTTACAATGATCCAAACTCAGCCTCGTAGAGGTTTACAGCAACAATCTACTTGAAACTACTCCTATGAACGAAGTGCAGTGCAGGAATTTAAAGTGCAGGAATGTAAAGAACAGGTATTTAAAGTGCAGGAAATGTAAAGACTGGAAATGTAAAACTGGAAAAGAAAATATGAAGTGAATGACTGGTTTGTTGGATCTGAGTCTGGGGGTTTTTTCTGAGGGCTTCCCTACTATTTATACTCCTCAAGGATGACAATCGAACTGCACTTCAAACCGTCGAACTGCTCCTCCATGATTGCTTGATCATGCTGCCTTAGAAGTGGTTCCACCACGCCATTACTTGCAGTTGGGCTTCCCTCCTATATTTGAATTTGAATGTGAGTAACCGTTGAAGCCACGTCACATTGCACCTCTTTATTGATCCCTGAATTTGCTTGATCACGTGAGAACCAATACTAACTGCCACGTATACGATCAGGATCGAAGACTTAAATGGTCTTCCTATATTACCTTTATTCTGTCACGTGTCGAATTGTGATTGGCTTTTACAAAATATGTAGCCAACAGGTCCACTCATCGTTACGGAGTGCAATAAAATGAACGTTTGGGGTATGGGAAGCACGATGGGGTTTTCTACATAACATGCCTCGATATGATTTTGGGAAAGTGCAGGTCCTATTGGTGGGGACTTCAATGGCATTACATAATTTTATACGCCGCAACTCAAACCAAGATGAAGTGTTTAACAGGGTGGCCAACATAGAAAATTTTATTTTCAACTACATGCCCAATCCAGCGGGTGTGGGTAATGGCGACGATCGTGGCCCGGAGGGCAATGATGACATAGAAATGAATGAATTTAGAAAATCCATTAGGAACGTGTTGGTGTGCAATCGGCATGAGCTCGGGCTGTAATCGCGTATGGAGTATGAAATGTAGGGGAAATGATATTATTGTGTAGCAGTATTGTAGTACAATAACATTATCTTCTGCCGAATACAATCAAAACTATTTAACATTGTTCGAGCTAAACGATAGGTTTTGCTGAATAATGACATAAAATTTCCTAAGCATCGAATACAGTGGAAAATTTTGTTCACAAAAAGCAGATCAGATCTACATATTTACAAATAAAAATTGAATTTCGAAAAAAAAAATAATGTTGTAGTTATAAATTTGTAAATTAAAAAAATTTACAAATCTTTTCCGTTTAAAAAAAAGAAAAAAGAAAAGAATTCTTCTGTTTGAGGCTTAGGAAAATTAATTTCACTTACCTATTAGTAACAAAAATTGGTACAGGATCGTTGGTGGAAATGTATGCATTGGTTGAGGGTAGTTTGGTAATTTTACATATAACCATGATGATGTGACAACTTACATAAATATTATCCAAAAAAGCAAAAAAATAGCTTTTTACCAATTTCCCAAGTCATTTATGAAAAAGCCAAAAAGCTTAGTTAAAAGCCAAAACGCAACCTTTTACCACCTTCTCGAAACACCCCTGTTAGACTTATTTATTTTAATAATTTATTTAATTATGTTTTCATTTATTTAGAAGAGAAAAATAGAATCAAAATTTATTTTGATGATTTATTTAATTATGTTTTAATTTATTTGGAAGAGAAAAATAGAATCAAAATTTATTTTACTATTTCTTACTAAACTTTTATCCCAAATAATGTTAGAATGTATTTAATATCCTAAATGTTGTTAGAATGTATTTAATATTTGCTTAAATCAGGAGTTCATTTCAAACTAAAAACAGAGGTCCAAACAGCCCAAAATAAAGGTTCAAACAGTCTAGCAACAGGAGTTCAAAAAGTTCAAATTAGTAATGATTTTTCTCCCACAAGTTCAAATTTGTAATGATCTTGTCTCCCACAAGTTTAAATTAGTAATGATGGAGTGGAAGATATTTAAATGAATACAACGGATATAAACGACTATAAGTTTTATTATATATACCAAAGCCTCTGATGTGAACAAGATACAACAACTACAAACAAGTTACAGAAACCAGAACATATTTTTTGATCTAAAATCACTCTCATCTATTCTCTGAAAAATTTTATGAGAAGTGTTCTTCAATTTTTGTTTACATCCTCTATGAGAAATTATATATCAAGTCGTATAGCTTTAAGCCTATCTTTCTTGTGTGAGGATTACAGAAAAATCAAAGTCTCATTTTTATATCTATCTTTGAGAGATAATTCTTGTAACTTTCTGTGAAAGCAAAAACACATTCTTTTCAATCCTATAAGAGTGTAGTGCTCTTAGTATTTTTGGACTTAGAAAGTTTGTGTATAATTCGTGGAGGATTGCTCCATCTGTGAAGAGGTTGCTAGCACCCTGTGAAGCTAGAGAATAGTGGAAAATCTCAAGTGAAGCTTGATGAGTGGACGTAAGTCGAGTTGAAGCCGAATCACTATAAATTTCTTTGCCTCTCTCTCCCTTATCTCTTTATTTTATTTAAATTGCCATAGCTATATTTCATATTTTTATTGTGCTAAAATCATTAATTGACATAGTTGTTAGAACACTTGTTTTAATTATTTTTATTTCATTAAATATATTTATCTATTGTGCTAGTCATAATTTTTATTAGGGTATTATTACTTTTATTTGTAAAAACCTAATTCACCCTCCCTCTTAGGTTGTCTTTTGGGTAACAATAGGTATCAGAGCTTAGGCTATTGTTTTAGATTTAACCATTTGGGAGTTTCGATTCATGGCAACCTTAACTGAAGAACAAGCTACAAATAGGCCACCATTATTTGATGGAAACAACTATAGTCATTGGAAGGATACCCAATATCTACAAGCCACTGATTATGTCATGTGGATTATTATCACCAAAGGTCCAAAAATTTCTACCAAATTAGCAGACAATATTAGTGTACCTAAAACAAAAGATGAATGTGATGAGAGGGATAACAAATTATTGCAAGCCAATGCTAAAGCTAAACTCACCCTTGTTTGTGGATTAGACTTTAAAGAGTACAATAGAATTTCAAATTGTGATTCGGCAAAAGAAATTTGGGACAAACTTGAGGTAACATATGTAGGTACAAACTAAGTGAAGGAATCTCGTATTGATATGCTTGTTCATAGTTATGAATTGTTTAAAAGAACTCTGATGAATCTATTTCAAGTATGTTTACTAGATTTACTGAAATTGTAAACTCTTTGAAATCTCTTGGCAAAACTTATACTAATAGTGAGTCAGTGAGAAATTTTTTTACGTGTTTACCAAAGAATTGGGAAGCAAAAGTCACCGCCATTATAGAAGTCAAAAATCTCTCCACATTTGGATTGGAAGAGCTTATAGGTTCTCTTATGACTCATGAGATCACATGAGGATGTTGAAAACAAAAAGAAAAGTAGAATTGCATTCAAAGCCTTATCAAATGAAGAAGAACATGAAAACTCCAGTGAGGATAAAAGCTATGCCATGTTTAGTAGAAACCTCAAAAAGCACTTCAAGAAAAACAATTATGGAGGAAGAAGACATTTCAAGAAAGAGTACAACAAAGATAACAACAAAGAACCTATTATTTGCTATGAGTGTAAAAATTCTGGACATATGAAGATAGATTGTCCAAAATTGAAAAATCATGTAAAAGACTACAAAAGGAACAAGAAGGCCATGGTAGCAGCATGAGGAGAAAGTAAAGATGAAAACTCAAGTGATGAAGTTGAAAATGAAGTAGCCAACTTGTGTCTCATGATTCTTGAAGATAAAGACTCTACTCAAGATGAAGACTCTACTCAAGATGAGGTAACTACTCTTTATGAAAAATTTGAAAGTGCATTCCATGAACTACAAGATGAATTTAGAAAAGTTTGTGCAAAAAATAATGTGCTAAAAAAATCTGTTGCACCTTTATCCAGTAATGTAGAAGAATTAAAAAAAGAAAACATTGTTTTGAAAAATGATTTTGATACCATCTCTAATGAGAAAACTATTTTGAAAAACAATATTGATGATTTAACAAAATCACTTAAAATTTTTGTAAAAGGTAGAAATAATCTCAACATGCTTCTTGGAAATCAAAGACGTGTTTTGGATAAAGCGGGCATTGGATATGACCCTATTAAGAAACAAAAGAATCTTAATACAATTTTTGAAAATGCACCTCTCATGACACACCCTCATATTACTTGTTATTATTGTAGAAAGAAATGCCATTATATATCTTATTGTCCATTCAAAAAGAATATGAACATGGGAATTAAAAAGATTTGGATTATTAAGGGATCTAACAAAACTAACCAAGAAGGACCCAAGAAACTATGGGTACAAAAACACTTGATTGTCATCTTGTAGGTTTGCTTTAAGTCCAAAGCTAAATAAGGGAAGTGGTACTTTGATAGTGGATGTTCCAGGCACATGATCGGAGATAAATCATTCTTTACTAGACAACCATCGAAAGATGGAGAATTTATTACTTTTAGAGACAACAAGAAAGGAAAAATCATCGGTATTGGTAGCATCAGTATTTCTCCTAACCCTTCTATTGAAAATGTTTTACTTGTTGATGGACTTAAGCATAACCTACTTAGTATTAGTCAATTATGTGATAAAGGTAATCGAGTTATTTTTGATAAATCACATTGGACAATTGAAAGCACAAATGATCATAAAGCTTTATTCGTTGGTAATTGTCATGATAATGTTTATGTTTTTCACCTCAATGATCTCTATGCTAGTAATGTTAAATGTTTATATGTTAATAATGAAAATAGTTGGTTATGGCATAGAAGACTTGGTCATGCTCATATGGATTTAATTGCTAAACTTTTGAGAAAGGATTTGGTCATTGGACTTCCAAAAATTAAATTTGAAAAAGATCATCTTTGTAGTGATTGTCAACAAGGAAACAAACTAAAACATCATTTAAATCAAAATCTCATATTTCCACTACTAGACCTTTACAACTATTGCATATGGATTTATTTGGTCCCTCAAGGACATCTAGTCTAGGTGGTAAACATTATTGTCTTGTTATAGTTGATGATTATTCAAGATTTACATGGGTTATGTTTTTAGCACACAAAGATGAAACGTTTTCTTTTTTCACAAAACTCTTTCGTAGAATTCAAAATAAAAAAGGCATTCTTATTACTAATATTCGAACCGACCATGGTAGAGAACTTGAAAATGAGAAATTTGAATTGTTTTGTGATGAGCATAGTATTTGTCATAATTTTTCAGCACCTAGAATCCCTCAACAAAATGGTTTAGTAGAAAAGAAGAATAGAACTTTAGAAGAGATGAGTAGAATAATGCTTTGCGAAAATAATCTTCCTAAATATTTTTGCGCCGAAGCTGTTCACACCGCATGATATATTTTAAATCGTGCATTGATTAGACCTATTCTAAAAAAGACTCCTTATGAACTTTGGCATGATAGAAAGCCCAACATTAGTCACTTGCATGTTTTTGGTTGTAAATGTTTTGTGCATAATAATGGTAAGGATAACTTAGGTAAATTTGATTCAAAATCTGATGAAGCAATTTTTCATGGCTATTCCTTAACTAGCAAAGCTTATTGCGTTTTTAATAAAAGAACTCTTGTTGTGGAAGAATCTATACATGTGGCATTTGATGAAACTAACATCTCTGCTCAAAAGCAAATTGTTAGTGATGATATAAATTTGGAACTAAATATGGAAGATTCAAGTATCTACAAAGAAGAGAACCAACCATGTAAGTTGAACAAAGAGATTGAACAACCTATTCTCCCGCCTTAAGAAGAAGGAGAAAACAATGATGATTTGCCAAGAGAATGGAAGTTTGTTCATAATCACCCTAAGGATTTAATCCTAGGTGACCCTACAAAAGGTATTGAAACTCGTTCTTCACTTAGAAACATTTGTAGTAACTTGAATTTTCTCTCATAGATTGAGCCTAAAAACTTTCAAGAAGCCGAATTCGATGAACATTAGATGATAGTTATGCATGAAGAGCTTAACCAATTTGAGAGAAACAAAGTATGGGAACTTGTGCCAAAACCTAAAGATCATACCATTATCGGTACCAAATGAATCTTTTGAAACAAGCTTGATGAATCCAGCACAATTATAAGAAACAAGGCGAACTTGTTGCACAAGGATACAATCAAGAAGAAGGCATTGATTTTGATGAAACCTTTGCTCTGGTTGCTAGATTAGAAGCCATTCGCATGTTACTTGCATTTGCATATTTTAGAGATTTCAAACTTTATTAAATGGATATAAAAAGTGCCTTTCTAAATGGTTTTATAAATGAGGAAGTTTATATTAAACAACCCCCAGGTTTTGAAGATCATGTTTTTCCAAATCATGTTTTTAAACTATCAAAAGCTTTATATGGTTTAAAATAAGCACCTCATACATAGTATGAACGATTAAGTAAATTTTTGATTGAAAATAATTTTTCTAGATGAACGATTGACACAACACTTTTTGTTAAAACTAAAAATGATGATTTACTTATTGTGCAAATATATGTGGATGACATTATATTTGGTGCTACTAATGAAACCTTGTGTAAGGAATTTGCTAAGTGTATGTAAGGTGAGTTTGAGATGAGCATGATGGGGGAGTTAAATTATTTCATTGGGCTTCAAATCAAATAATGTAAGGAACGAATTTTTATCAATCAAGCTAAGTATACAAAAGAACTACTCAAAAAGTTTGGTATATATGACTCAAAAATAACTGGAACACCTATGAGCACATCTATTAAGCTAGACAAGGATGAAAAAGATAAGTCCATTGATCAAACAAAATATCGAGGCATGATCGGCTCACATCTTAGTGCTGTTAAACGAATTTTTAGATATCTTGTTGGCACTCAAAATTTGGGACTATTTTATCCTAGAGGTGTTGCATTTAATTTAATTAGTTACTCAGATACTGACTTTGCCGGATGCAAACTTGATAGAAAAAGCATCAGTGGCACTTGTCACTTTCTTGGTAACTCATCAGTAGCTTGGTTTAGCAAAAAGCAAAATTCTGTTACTTTATCAACAGCCGAAGCTAAATATATAGCTTCTAGAAGTTGTTGTGCCCAAATACTTTGGATGAAACAATAATTGGAGGACTTTGATTTGCATTATGATCATATCCCTATTAAATGTGATAATACTAGTGCCATCAATTTAAGCAAAAATCCGGTTCAACACTCATGAACAAAACATATTGAAATTCGATATCATTTTTTAAGGGATATTGTACTTGAATTTATAAACACCGACAAGCAATTGGTAGATATTTTCACAAAACCCCTAAGCGAGGATCGCTTCAATTTTATTCGTGGCAAACTTGGAATGTCGATTTCTATTTAAAAAGTTCTGTTGTGATTGTGAAACTTGAATTTTTGTTAAAATGATATATATGTATTACTACATTGATATGGAAACATTTATATCAATTGAATGCTCTTCAGTTCTTCATACATTTATTCTCCTTAACAATTTGCTATTTACAGTTGTGTAATTTTTTTTTTTAGTTCTGCATCTTGAGATAAAATTAACTTTGCATACGTTGATTTTCTTTAAAATTCGCATGGTATTTTTTTCCATTACCCTTCCAGCAACACTAATGTCCCATTAAGTATAATTTCTATTGGTATTATTTTATTAATTAATTTTTATTTTTTTTGTAATTTTGCTAACAGGCTTCATTTCCATTGTTATTTTTTCTTTTCATATTATTATTATTATTATTATGCTTAATTTTTATTTATTATTTTTTGCACTTTAATTTCATCTTCCAGTGCTTACATTAAAAAAAAAAAAAAAACACAAATCAAAATATACATATTTACATAAAAAAAAAAATTTCCTTCATTTTTCCGGCCATTGGCTGACCTCACTTACTTGCCTCTTTCGCCGATCTCTTCTTCTTTTTATCACCATGGGTGACCCTTGAAGGCCCTGCCCCCATGTTTTCGCCGAGAGCGATGACCCCTCATTGACTATCAAAGGCCATGTACGACGTTGCTCCAAATCGGGTCATGGAGGTGGTCTTCTGTTGAAGCTCTTTATTTTCTGCCTTCAGTGTGCAAATCTCTGCTCGCGCATCCTTGTACATGCGTTGGAGCAAAGAGAGTTGGGCGTTAACCTGGTGGAGCTCACTCGTTCTGTTCTACAGTCGATGAGCCAATTTGTGACTGCAGTCACCGTCTCCATACAGGACGTTAATGTGAAATGATTGGCTTCAATATCTGATTGCACTGTCATTATTTGCTCAATCGACATCATAAGAAGGTTGGGAATTGTAGGAGTCGGGGCACTCGACCCCGTAGCGTTTGAGGGATCATTTAGGTCCGGAAAAAGAGTGAGGGAACGGGACGCGACCATGTGGTAGCCAAGAGAGATGTACTCGAAAGGAGGGTAGTTTTTGGCAAGTCTCTCTCTAGAAGACGAAGAAAGGGATGGAAGCGAATGAGGAAGAAGAAGGAGAAGAGAGTGATTAAGATGAAGAAGACGGAAGAGAAGGAGACAAGAATGAGAGAGAGCCGAGGCAGTTGATTGACCTGTCTCGCTTTTGTCAGTCGGTTGAAGCAAAAGCGAGGCCGCGTGTCCAACGCGATTTTTGACGGAAAAGAGAGCGGTGCACGAATCGTATATATATGTTTTGATTATCTATTTTTGATGCCATTTATCATTATCATTTTCCTCCCCTTCCTCCTCCAGATTCTGAGCCATGATTTCCTTTTGATAATATCATAGGGAGAGAAAATTAATGATGTTATATATGATGTATTATATTTTGATATTATATATTACGTATTATATTCTGATGTTATGTATTATGGTATTTTTTTTAAAACTAATATGATGTTATATATTGTGGTATCATGGTAGTATTTTATTTTATTTTTTAAACAGATATAGACCAACTAATATTTATAATTTTTTTCTTTTATAGTTGGTTAATCTCAAGTCTCATATCATGTCTTTGATTAAAGCTTATTTATTACACATGTACTAACCTATGTATTTAGAAATGAATTCAGGGAGCACGATTTGAGGGAGAGCTTTTCTTACTCCCAAATCAAATCAAAACATCATTGTGTGCCATCATAAAAAAGGAGGAGATTGTTAGACTTATTTATTTTAATGCTTTATTTAATTATGTTTTAATTTATCGGGAAGAGAAAAATATAATCAATATTTATTTTGATGATTTATTTAATTATGTTTTAATTTATTTGGAAGAGAAAAATAGAATCAAAATTTATTTTACTATATCTTACTAAACTTTTATCCTAAATAATGTTAGAATGTATTTAATATCCTAAATGTTGTTAGAATGTATTTAATATTTGCTTAAATTAGGAGTTCATTTCAAACCAAAAACAGAGATTCAAACAGCCCAAAATAGAGGTTCAAACAGCCCAGCAGCAGGAGTTCAAAAAATTCAAATTAGTAATGATCTTGTCTCGCACAAGTTCAAATTTGTAATGATCTTGTCTCTCACAAGTTTAAATTAGTGTAGACACTCCATTTTTGACCGACCTTAAGACTCAGACGTCACCGATTGAGCGCTTGGTGATGTTGCATTTTGTGCTCGCTCAGAAGTCTCAGAGTCGCGGCCGTGCGCCCTGCCTCCAGACTTCCGAACTCTCTTCTGTGCCTTGTCTCGGTTTGCGAACCAGACTCGGTTTTCTCTGTTTTCTTTCCTAAGGGAAGGGAGAGGTCCCGTAGACCATCTCTCAGTGGCCGTGGGCAACATTTCGTGCCCGTAGGCCATTTTGTCCATTTCGGAGCCCGGTTCCCGGTTTTCGGAGCCGTCAGGCCGTGTGCCTCGGTTCGGGA
The DNA here is from genome assembly GCA_025200525.1 of Camellia lanceoleosa. Classification (NCBI taxonomy): domain Eukaryota; kingdom Viridiplantae; phylum Streptophyta; class Magnoliopsida; order Ericales; family Theaceae; genus Camellia; species Camellia lanceoleosa. The sequence continues at coordinate 138,482,221 of CM045765.1, read as the reverse complement.
CCACCCAACCATCTCCGATTCCTCCGATTTTTGGCATACATCTCATTTACTCCCTTTCGAGGGACACTGGGGTCTTAGATACCCACTTCGTGGCCAAACACCACTTTCGGTGCTTAACGGCCGGTTTTCGGGACCCCGAACTGCGTGTTTGGGCCCCCGAGCATTCGTTTTGCATCGGTTTTTGTTCATTTTTGGCAAGTACCTCTGTTTTATCACCAGGAAGATCACTGGAGGGTGGGAGCCCAGCAATTGTCTCAGCAACTAGTTATGCTCCTCCGGCGCCCGTTTTTCTCACTTCCGGGCTAATGTTGAACACCCTGGGGTCATTTTCTTCGAGCCAAAACCACATATTTGTGTTGTACACACATGGGAGGATCCTACAAACACATGGCCGGCCAGTAATTCTCATTGACCCTTTTGAACCCCTTCTAAAAGTGGCATGTTGTCTCTCTTGTTTCAGAGTTGCCAATTTCCAACCACAGGGCCTTGTAGAGGACACATGGGAGGACACCAATATGTGAAGCTCGGCCATTAATTCGATTGGACCATTTTGCCCCTTGGCCGGCCGGCCATAGGGGGTGGCCGGCCGGCCACCTGCAGCAAAAGTGACAGGCCGGCCATGCTTCTTGGGATCTATGCTATACAGCCATACAGCTGTTTTTCCCAAAAAATATCTGATCCGGGGAAAGCCTTTGGGAGGGAAACTTGGTGTCATTTTTCCCTCCACCTTTCCTCCCCTTTCCTTGCATATATAACCATCCTCTAACTCATGTTAGAGGGTTACACAAATTTCCCTAAGGCTTTGGCATCCATCTCTCTCCATTTCTCTCTCATTTTCTCTCAAAATCCCTAAGTTCCAACCACATTTCTTCATCACTACCAAGCACCACCACTACTACTCCATTCCAGCAGCAAGGAGAGGGTTGCTAGAGGCTTAGAGGCAACAAATTTGGTCCAAGAAGCAACCAAAGTCTTGAGCTTCAAGGGTAAGTCCACTTCACCCTCTTTTGAGCTCATTTTTGCCTCATTTCCTTAGCCTATTTGCTCATTGTTTTGGGCTCCGACCCTAACTTAAAGTGGTCCTATTTTGAGCACATTTTCATATTTTTTGAAGGGCTCAACCCTGTTTGAGATCCCTAACTTGCACTTGCTTCAATATCATCTTATATGTCACAATATTGCATGCTATTTCTAGCCTATGAGTGATCTGTTTTCGAGCATAATGTAAACTGTAAGTGGGCCTATTTTGATCCCATCTTCAACATTGAAGAAGGGCTCAACCCTTTTTGGGTCCTCTATCTTGCACTTACTTCATAATCTCTCCTATTTACCGTAAATTTGCATGATTTGTTTGGCCTACATGTAATCTGTTTTGGAGCATTTCATGAACTGTGAGTAGGTTTATTTTGTGTCCCTCTAAAACATTGTAGAAGGGATCAACCTTGTTGGGGGTCTCCATGTTATACTTGTCATTATACCCCTCTTTGACCCCCATTTTTGCATGCTTTTTAAAGCTTATTTAGCTTCTGTTTTCGGCCATAATCAGAACTTGAAAGAGTCATATTTTAACCTTTTTGACATATTTCATTAAGGGTCTTTTCAGGTTTGATGAATGTTTGGGGTACCTCATGTTATAGCCTTATGTATCCTAGTTCTTGCATGACATTTTTAGCATATTTTAATACTGATTTGGGGGATGTCATCTGCTGTAAATGTGTGTATTTTTAGTCCCTATTCAGTGTTGTAGAAGGGTATTTTTCCATTTGGGCATCGCATGTATCACTTGCTTCAATACCCCTCTTGCGGAGCCATTTTTGCATTCTTGCTTAATCCTATGTGTGCTTGCTGTTTAGCCCTTTTTATGACTGAAAAATGCTTTTCTTGGGGCTACCTTGCTACTGTATTTACATTCCATGTCTATATTGTGCATGTTTGGTATAGCTATAGGCCATTTCGGGTGCCTAAATTCATGTTTTGGGGCCATTTCATGCATCGGGTGTACTTTCGCCTCATTTCGGGGCTGTTTTCCCCCACATTTCAGTGCCAAAATTCATTTGCATGTTTGCATATCATTTCCATGCCATTTCATGCCTTAGGGCCATTGCCTCGGTTTGCGCGCCCGTGTGCACGCATTTCGAAGTACTTCATTTTCATCCATCGGCCTCCTGTGTGAGTGTGGTTGAGGCTCTCTCATGTTGGTGTAAGCCCATATTGCATCACATATCTCATTTTAGTCCTGTTGCATTCCGTATGCCATTTTTTCGGTTTGCGTGCCCGTGGGCACGCATTTCGAGACATCTCCTTTTAGTCTCATTGTAAATCATATTTCTGGCCGTTTCATGCCTTTGTCACTGCCTCGATTTGCGTGCCCGTGTGCACGCATTTCGAGGCACTTCTTTTTTTATCCGATGGCCTCCTGTGTGAGTGTGGTTGAGGCTCTCTCATGTTGGTGTAAGTCCATTACTGCATTGCGTATGTCATTTCATCCGTAGCATTGTGTATGCTTGGTTTTGTGTTACCTCGTTTAGCGTGTATGCCATTCCATGACATTGTGTATGTTAGGATTGCATATTAGCTACATTTCATGCATATCATGCATATTGCATCATGTTCGGGATAGGAGTTAGCCCAGGCACGGGAAACGAGGCACGTTTCGTACTCTGAGTGACGGAACGGGTCTCAATTCCCAAGTCACCGACACTCCGGATTACCCATGATGGCGTTAGGTTTTGTTGTAGCATTCATCTGCATTCATCCTATATTGAGTTGTGCAATACGACTTCTCGGCCATCATGCATCGAGATGCGTGATTGGTGGCACGAGGATCGAGGCATACATAAATTTGTAAAATACATTGCTATGCCCCTTTCCTGCTCTCTGTTGCAGCAAAATGAAGAATCAGCAACTTTTCGGAGTCTTGCACGCATTTCGAGAAACATTGCAAACAGAGGCTAATTGGGGCATCCTAGTAGATTTCCGCGCAAAGCAACTCAACATGCATCATTTCATTATCTGGAGCGGAGTCAAGGCAGTCCCTGGCTTGCATGCCAGTTTACAATTTTTCTTCCTTAATTTGTTAATTAATTAGGAATTTGTATATTTATTTCGGACTGTATTATTCTTTTATTTCGGACTGTATTATTTATTCGGACCCTCTGTGCGAGGGAAAAATTGTAATAAGTGTGGGTAAGTGTGATGTATGTCTTCCAACCCCCACTTCTTTCTCCATTTTATTTACCCGCTTATGATGGTTAGATATAGGACATATTTCAATTAGCATACAGTATGACAGCATGTTTGCATCATTCATCTGTTTTGCACGCACTGGGCTCGGCTCATCATACAAACTGCATTTGTATTTCAATTCCAAATTGAATACGTATTAGCTGTAGCATTTCACATGCCATGTTTAGAATAGCCGAGCCTGCTATAGTTTGCATCTTTGCATGTGTTGCATTAGACATTTCAGTATGCTTAGGTCCATGCATGGATTTCTAACAAGCTTCTGTTTTGGCTTGGAGTACTCGGTGAGTTTTATGCTTTAGCATCCTTGCATGCGTGTGAGTGACTGCCATGAAAAGCATGCTTACCATGAGGCTATATGCTTATGTGATATAACTGCCTTGAATGCTTGTGGGTGGAGGTTGAGTTACTTAGATTGGGACAATTCATCAAATGTTTGTTTTAAGCCCACTAGATAGTGGCAAAATCATGTTTTCTAAGCCCACCCGAGGGTGGCAAATCCACGTCTTAGCCTACTTACGGGTAGCACCATCAAACCATTTTCAAACAAACAAACATGAAGTGTTTCGTTCCAATTCAGGCGGCTCAGTCTATACTTGTATGCTGTGCGCATCACATAGTAACCTAGGCTAATAACCGGAATAAGAACGCACAATGTTTTCAAAAACAGATATCATGGTTAGTAGAGGCCGGTCTTTGACCGGGCGGCGTGCTCACAGTGACCTTCCCCAATCGTCCCCAAGTTCCCGAGCCGAGGTAACTTTGGTGATGACGGACACGTGGCCTTTTGGCATCGAGTCAGGGTTTCCTAAATTTTCCATAAAATAAAAATATTTAGGTGGCGACTCTGTATCTGGCAAAGCAGTCCATGTTTGGCACTTCTTTAAAAAAAAAAATCTGTTTTTCTCAAAACGATTTGCCGGATTTGGACTCTTTGGTTCAAGATTAAGAACCGTGACATTTGAGTCCTTCGAACTGTAGTGACCTAATATCGAACCAGAACGGAGGGGACTCGCACTCCCTTTCCCCCAGGATGCGTTCGGGGATGTCTACAATTAGTAATGATGGAGTGAAAGATATTCAAATGAATACAACGACTATAAACGGTTATAAATTTCATTATATATACCAAAGTTTCCGATGTGAACAAGATACAGCAACTACAAACAAGTTAATGACACCAGAAAATATTTTTTGATCTAAAATCACTCTCATTTATTCTCTGAAATTTTTTCAGAGAAGTGTTCTTAAATTTTTATTTACATCCTCTCTCTGAAATTATATGTTAAGTTGTATAGCTTTAAGCCCATTTTCTTGTGTGAGGATTACAGAAAAATCAAAGTCTTATTTTTATATATATCTTTGAGAGATAATTCTTGTAACTTTCTGTGAAAGCAAAAATACATTCTTTTCAATCCTATAAGAGTGTTGTACTCTTAGTGTTTTTGGACTTAGAAAGTTTGTGTACAATTTGTGGATGATTGCTCCATCTGTGAAGAGGTTGCTAGCACCCTGTGAAGCTAGAGAATAGTGGAAAATCTCAAGTGAGACTTGAGAAATGGACGTAGGCCGAGTTGAAACCGAATCACTATAAATTTGTTTGCCTCTCTCTCCCTTATGTCTTTATTTTATTTAAATTGCCATAGCTATATTTCATATTTTTATTGTGCAAAAATCATTAATTGACATAGTTGTTAGAACACTTATTTTAATTATTTTTATTTCATTAAATATATTTGTCTACTGTGCTAGTCATAATTTTTATTAGGGTATTATTACTTTTATTTGTAAAAACTTAATTTACACCCCCTCTTAAGTTATCTATTGGGTAACAACCCCTTATTTATTTATTATTTTTATGTTTTCTTCGTTTCAAAATAATAGTTCTTTTTGAGAAATATAATTTTTTTAATAGTATAATTATTGCACTTTAAAAAATTTAATTTTTCAAAATTATTCTTTGATAGTACATTTTTTGGAAAATAACAATTGTCATAATTATACTTTTTGTGTTATTAATGAATTTAAAAGAAGGACAAAATAGGAAATTCATATTATTTTAGTCATTGATTTTTGAAAATGGACTGATATTTTGAGACAATAAAAAATAGAAAAAAGGATTAATATTTTGAGACGGAGGGAGTATATGATTCTATAATAAAATTTAATGAATCTATCTATCTATCTATCTATCTATCTATCTATATATTATATAAGTAAAAATAAATTTTTAGTGGGAGAATTTTTTTTAAGGTTCATGATATTAAGATTTTATAAGATAAATCATATACAATATTTTCATAGTAGTTAAGATCCTTCAATAATTCTACACAGAAAATTCAACTTATAGAATTTTACCTAACTCATAGAAATTTTGTCCCTATTCAGAGAAATTTCAAATTCACAGAGAAATTTTTTTGATTTCACAAAGAAAGTTCAAAATTTTTCTATGATCATACTACAGAAATTAGTCGGGGTCAAAATTTTCTCTGAGTCGGGTGAAATTTCTCAAAGTCAAACTTTCTCTGTGAAATTGTTGAGGGACCTTACCTAATAAAAAGAAAAATAAAATCTTGGACCTGTCCTACCACACAAAGTTAGAGAGGGATATTTTACTAATTTTTCCTTTTTAGTGAGGAGTCTTTGAGAGTTTCAATATTTCATATTAATTTTCTTAATTTGAAAGAATTAAATTTTTTTTCATTGACTAGCTTCCATTTACTATATAAAAATAAAGAGTCATGATAGAGACTCTCTCCAATCACTGACCCAAAACCCCCACACACACATGGCGGTGGTGATTGAAGCAATGAAAAAAAAGAAAAAAAAATGTAACCAATGAGAGAGAGAGGGCTCAAAGGGGTGAGGAAAAGGGGCATGAAACATTTTTGAAAAATAAAATTCTAATTAATTTATGATTTATTTGATAATCCCACATTGGAAAAAAAAGAAGAAAAAAGTGAATTGTTTCACTTATATAAAGTGAATCTTATACTTCCATTAATATTGCGATGTTGTGCATATTTTAGTTTAAGATAGTTTAAATTTCAAAATAAATTTGAAATTTTTAATTAATTAATTTTTCTATAAGTTGGTCTTTCGACCTAATAGATTAGGCTGAATCATTTTTTGTTTGACTGGCTCGTTAATTTAACCACGATTTTCACGATTTTATTAAAATATATTGGTTAAATTTGTTTAATTCGAAAACAATTATTGAACCCTAAACTATATATCTAATTATTAAATAATTAGAATAGGTTGTTATGTGATGTCTATCGTTGGAAATTGTTGATCATTGGCAATGGATTATGATTTTTTCACTAAATTCTTCATTTCTTCTACAAAATTATTTTATCAGCAATATATACCTTAATGAGTTCACAAAATTATTTGCATGCCATTAATGTGACATTTTCTGTATAGTTTTGAAAAAAAATTACTTTAGGAGTAAACTAAGAAAAACTTAAAATACGAAAGGCCAAGAAAAAAAAAAATTTATAGGCAAAAATGAGAAAAATAGTCAAATATAAAGAGGGAAAACTGTAATTTATCCTAATAATAATAATGCATATGAACAAAATATAACAAAAAAAATCTCAACTACAACACTACAACAAATTAAAATTTTAAAGACAAAAATTTAAGGATAAAAGCAATTTTTAAGAATAAAATATTTTATTTGTCAAAAATATCATTATTGAATTTTTAGCAAAAAAATTAAAATTTAGTGGTGAATTATTATTCCTTCGTGCTGTTGGATTAGATGTGCTTCATTGGTAATTATTCAATAGTAATTGGAAGTTTTACAGGTCATGTTGAATTATGCGTAAAAAGACCATAATACTTGGTGCATTACGAGCATGAAAAGTGTACGTTGATAGCGCAAAAGTGATAAGGATTCTTGTGCAGCAGCAAGCTTCAGCAGCAGCTTCTGATATGGCTACTGCAACATTCAAGAACAGAGCTTCCACTGCTGTTCCATATAGTCAGTTAGGAATTGGTTAGCTAATTGTTAGGAGTTTGTTAGAAGTTAGTTACACTGTTAGTGGTTAGTTATCTGCTTAGATCAGCAGTAGCTTACCTTCTATAAATACAGCTTGTATGTACTATCAATATGAATAATAAGAAATGCATTTTCCTCATGGTATCAGAGCAATAAAGCTCTCACGAGCATTCTTGGGTTCTTGATTTCCTTTTCTCTGTTCTTCCCAGAATCTTCAAATTTTCTCAATCATTCTTCAAAGTTCTTCACTCTTCTTCAATGGCAACTCCTACCTCCAATGCTCTTCCTTCAAATCTTAGTCTTCTCATTTCAAATCTCAGTTCTTTCATAACTGTAAAACTGGATTCTTCAAATTTCATCATTTGGAGAAGTTAATTTCTCAATATACTGCGTGCTACAGATTTGTTAGGGTTTGTTGATGGTTCTCATTTATCTCCACCATCAACAATTACAAATGCAGATGGAACCAAAGCAGTTAATCCAGAATTTCTGCAGTGGAAACAAATTGATGCACATCTATTGAGTTGTCTAACAGCTACACTCACACCTGTAATTTTCTCTTCTGTTTTACATCTTCAACATAGTGCAGAGGTTTGGCAAGTTCTGTCAAAACGATTTACTACATTGTCTCGCAGTCACATTCATCAACTGAAAAATCAATTGACTAATCTGACCAAGACTTCTCAGTCAATTGAGGAGTATCTGAGTCAGATTAAAGAGTTAGCTGATCAACTTGCTCTTGCCTCTTCTCCTGTAGATACAGAAGATCTTGTTCTTATTACACTGAATGGTTTACCTGAAGAATTTGATGCTTTTAAAACCACAATCCGAGCTAGATCCGAAGCCATCTCTATGGAAGAACTTTCATCTCTTCTATGCTCAGAATCGATTCACATACATTCCAAGATCAAGAAATTTAATACTCATGAACCTTCAGTTGCATATACTGCTTCTCGTGGTTCTTCTCATGATTTTTCTTCTCAAAGCCGATCTTATTTCAAAGGTCACAGAGGTGGTTCTCGACATGGCTCCCGAGGACATTTTTCATCTAGAGGCAGAGGTCGACACTCATCCAGCAGTCACCATCACAATTTAATTTGTCAAATATGTGGCAAACCTAATCACTCAGCTCTGGAGTGTTGGCATCGATTGAATGAAAATTATTCTGTTCAACATCAGTCACAGCACAATCAGTCGCAGCAATTTCCAAATCAGTCCCAACAATTTCCAAATCTGTCAAGGCCATCTTCAGCACAATCTTCCTCTGGTTTTTCAAACACCAGAGCTTTTGTGGCATCTGCTTCCTCTCCACCTCAGTATGATTCCTCTCCTTGGTATCTTGATTCTGCTGCGTCTGATCATATGACTCATGATTTGTCTCAGTTGAGTCTTCATCAACCATACCAAGGCACTGATCACATCACTGTTGGTAATGGTAATTCTATCCCTATTCTTAATACTGGTAAGTGTCTTTTACCTACTCCACATCATACTTTTAAACTCAACAAAGTCTTGCACACTCCTATTGCTTCCAATCTTGTGTCTGTGCACAAACTTACTAAAGATAATCATTGTACAATCACTTTTGATGATTCTTCCTTCATTGTTCAGGACAAGCACACCAAGGACATCCTACACAAGGGCCTTAATTCACATGGTTTATATCACTTTCATACATCTAAGTCCAAGCCCTTTTCTGCTGCTATTCCACCTTCTTCGTTTCAGTCTCATAATGCATTCTGCAGTTCAACTACTAATAAAGTGTCTGCCACTGTTTGGCACAAGAGATTGGGGCATCCATCATCTCTCAAGTTTAATAAGCTCAAACACTTTCTTTCTTCCACTTGTAATAAAACCAAGGATGATGATTTTACTTGTGTTCATTGTTGTGTAGCAAAGAGTCATAGATTACCTTTCAAATTGTCTAACTCTACTGTTCAAAAACCATTTTCTCTCATTCACAGTGATGTATGGGGACCTTTTTCCCTTTCTGTTTCCGGTTACAAATACTATGTACTCTTTGTTGATGAATATAGCAAATTTACTTGGCTTTATCCGTTGTGTTACAAAAGTGAAGTATTTGATAAATTTGTCGAATTCACAGCATATGTTGGTACTCAATTTTCCACTCACTTGCAAATTTTTTAAATGCGGATAGAGTCTGAGTTTGTTAATTCTTCTATGACTAAATTTTTCAATTCTCATGGTATTCTTCATCAAATTTCTTGTCCCTATACACCTCCTCAGAATGGAGTCTCTGAGAGAAAACATAGACACATCACCGAGACTGCCATTGCACTTCTTCACCATTCTTCTATTCCTATTAAATATTGGTTTGATGCCATTTCTGCAGCCACTTATCTGATTAATCGCATGCCTAAGTCTAAGGCTCCTCATTCTTCTCCTTATGAATTATTATTTCACAAAGCACCTGATTACTCTTTTATGCGTGTGTTTGGATGTCAATGTTTTCCTTGGCTTAAGCCACACACTTCTCATAAACTTCAACCTAAATCTACCTTGTGTGTTTTTCTTGGTTATCATCCTTCTTACAAAGGATATAGGTGTCTTGATCCTTCCTCTGGTAAGGTTTATCTGTCTCGTCATGTCATCTTCCATGAAAATATTTTTCCTTTTGCTAGTATTTCTCCTCCTACTTCTCAGACCTTGTCTATGCTTCAATCCTTTTTCTGGTCTCCTTCTCCTTCTCCAACTATGGATAATACCTCTGTTTCTGTTAGTTCACTGCCACCAGCTTCCATATCTCCTTCTTCTTCTTCATCTTTATCTTCTTCAGCAGCTCCAGTGCCCGTGCCGTCTACTGTGCCTCTGCAGTCCACTGCCATATCTCCTTCCTCTTCTTCATCTTTACCTTCTTCAGTAGCTCCAGTGCCCGTGCAGTCCACTGTGCCTCTGCAGTCCACTGCCTTTCCTAACTCTGTCCAGTCTGCACCTCTGCAGTCCTCTGCATTCCCTCAATCTGTTCAGTCTGCACTACCTCCTCAGTATGTTTCTTCTTCTCTGCCATCCGGTCCTCCATCAGGTCCTCTCTCTTCTTTTACTCCCACTTCTACTCCTATTTCTTCTATTTTTATTGATTTACCTCTACCTCCTCCTTCTACTAATTCTCATTCTATGATTACTCACTCTAAAGCACATCCTCAAGTCTTCATGGCTTCTTCTTCCTCCTTTTCTGACATTGAGCCATCTACCTATCAGCAAGCTCTCACCTCCCCTGTTTGGCACACTGCCATGTTAGATGAATACAATGCTCTTCTTGCTCAAGGTACTTGGTCTTTGGTTGCTTTACCTCCTTCTAAGTCTGCTATCGGCTGCAAATGGGTATTCCGTATTAAGCGCAATTCTGATGGTTCTATTGCTCGTTATAAAGCTCGTTTGGTTGCAAAAGGGTTTCTCCAACAAGAGGGGATTGATTATACTGAAACTTTTAGCCCCGTTGCCAAACAACCTACAATTCGCATTTTATTGTGTGTGGCTCTGCATTATCACTGGCCTCTTAAACAACTGGACATTAGTAATGCCTTTCTCCATGGTACCTTGGAAGAGGAAGTTTACATGACCCAACCTCCCGGCTTCACTAGTCCATCTCATCCCACTCATGTTTGTCTTTTAAAGAAGGCTCTCTATGGTTTAAAGCAGGCTCCTCGCGCCTGGTATTCTACTTTCTCCAGTTTTTTACTATCGCAAGGTTTTATTAATAGTCAGTGTGACAATTCCTTATTCATTCAAAGGTCCTCTTCCACTGTTACTCTTCTTCTTGTATATGTTGATGACATTTTGGTTACTGGAGATAGCTCTTCTTATATTCAATCGCTTCTTGCTCAAATGCATACTGCTTTTGCCATGAAGGAGCTTGGGGATATTTCTTATTTCTTGGGTATATCTATACAAGCTTATGGTGATTCCTATTTCTTATCTCAACACAAATATGCTTCTGATATCCTCATTAAAGCTGGTATGACTACTTGCAAGCCCTGCAATTCTCCCATGTCAGTTAAATCTTCTCTTGGTCCCAATTCTGCTCTTCCATTTAATCAACCAGAGCTTTATCGCAGTGTTGTTGGTGCACTTCAGTACCTTACGATCACCCGGCCTAACTTATCTTTCTCTATTAACCAAGCTTTTCAACACATGCATGCTCCCACTAATGCTCATTTTGCTGCTGTCAAGCGACTATTAAGATTTGTCAAAGGGACTTTAGCTCATGGACTCACTTTCAGTCCTAGTTCTTTTGAACTTCAAGCCTTCTCCGACTCGAATTGGGCTGGTGATGCTCTCGATCGTGGCAGTTCTTCAGGATACTGTGTGTATCTTGGGTCCAACCTTATTTCTTGGTCTGCTAAAAAGCAACCAACTGTCTCAAGATCCTCAACCGAAGCTGAATATCGCTCTCTCGCTCACACCACAGCTGCGCTTACTTGGTTAACCATGTTACTTCGTGAACTTCAACTTCACTCTCCTATTCCTCCTATCCTTTGGTGTGACAACCTGTCTGCTATTGCCTTGGCTTCCAATCCCGTGTTTCACACTCGGTCTAAACACATTGAAGTGGATTGTCACTTCATTCGTGAAAAGATTGCTACCAAACAACTGCTTCTCAAATATATTCCTTCTCTTGAGGAGATTGCTGATATCTTCACAAAGCCTCTCTCCGTTTCCCGATTTCACTACCTTCAAGCCAAGCTTCTGGTCTCTCCTTCTCCCATCAGCTTGCCCGAGGGTGATAAGGATTCTAGTGCAGCAGCAAGCTTCAGCAGCAGCTTCTGATATGGCTACTGCAACATTCAAGAACAGAGCTTCCACTGCTGTTCCATATAGTCAGTTAGGAATTGGTTAGCTAATTGTTAGGAGTTTGTTAGAAGTTAGTTACACTGTTAGTGGTTAGTTATCTGCTTAGATCAACATTAGCTTACCTTCTATAAATACAGCTTGTATGTACTATCAATATGAATAATAAGAAATGCATTTTCCTCAAAAAGATACAACCAACCACTCATGAAGACCCTCTCGAGTTTTGAACAGAGTCTTCCATGCATAAGTTTCTTACAAATGAGATCCAACCAATTGCCAATTGAACTAGATGCTAAGTTAAGATTTAATGCTAAGTTAAAAATTCAACAATAATTCTGGGAAGTGTGGTATTGCTGTGGATGTGTCAGGGGATTGATTCTTTTTTTCGGTTAGTTTTCTTGTTTTTGCGGTTGGATTCTCTCCAACTTTTGATGGTGTGCTAGCAAATGATAGGGTGGACTTATCGGTGCCAACGTAGTTGGGATTGGTTTGTTTCGTTTTGATACTCTTTGCACTCATCGCTCTCTTTATTGATGTAATACTCTTTTGGTTCATCAATAAATTTTGTCTTTAGCTGATAAAAAAAAAAATTTAATGCTCCCATTTAATTATAAGACCTTTTCACATCCACATTTCAATTTCTTTCATTTATCATCATTTGTCCATCAAACTTCTGGAATACATATCAAACAAACATAAAAATAAACGAAATAAGAATAATTTAACAACAACAATGCTAGTTATCATGAAAAACTATGATCCCTAACTTTTCTCATTTAACTAACAGTTTAAGGAGAATGTGATGGATTTATTCATTCTTAGCTCTCTTTAGATCTTAGGAATGATTATAGATATGTCAAAATTAATAATGTCGTTTTCATTGGAAAAAAACTGAGGAATTGTTTGGCTGTACTGTCAAAATTTTTATTTATTTATTTATTTTCATTTTTGTGTTGTGACATACAAGAAAATATTACAAGGTTAAACTGCCCATTGTTTTTATTATCATTTTATTCTCAGTGCGAACAAACACTATAAAAAACTAAGGTTTTAGGAATCAAAATTTAGGGACAAAATAATTTTGTTGGTACCAAATATTTTGTTGCAAAAAGTGTCATCATTATACTTTTAGCAACGAAAATTGGACATTAGTGATGAATTATTATTCTTTTAGGACTAAATTTTTTGTCTCAAAAAATAAACCATTTTGAGACTAAATTATTTTGTCCTTAAAAGTCTATTTATTAGTGATATTTTCAAAATTTTGTCGCTAAAAGCCTTATTTGTTATTTTTCGGGACGACCTTCTAATGACTATCCTCATAACAACGATGAAAATTGGTTCCCCAATGTATTTTGCAACAAAATTTTCACTTTTAGAGACCAAAACATTTGGTGTCTATAACCCGTATATGTTGTAGTGAAATGTCAAAAACTCAAAAATAATTTTTTGGTATTTTGTAAAGTGTGCTCTTTTCACAAAATTTTCTCAAAAATATTTTTAAAATACGTTTTTTTGTGAGTTACAAAAAACAAAAACAAAAAATAGAAACCAAACAGACAATATTCTTTAACTATGATCAGGTCTATTGGATTAATGAAACATACTACCTACCAACTGTTTTTTCGGATAAGCAAGACTTATTACAAAAAATAAAAAAATAAAATGAAGCCCTAAAGGTCGATGAGCAAAGCTCGAAGGAAAGCTTGACAACAACATCAAATCCAAAACCTAAACTACTACACAAAATTCCACATACACTCATAGCTAGGTTGATAAAACATAATTTAATTAATGAAACATTTACTTATGAGTACATAAACAACTCCAATTAGATTATAGAGATTAAGTTTTGATCAGTTTCTCAGCCACATTAAATATCAAGAAATCATCATTTTGATTATTTCGCTCATGGTCCATCAATTTCCAAGAGCTTAAGAACTCATCTTCTTGATTATCTGGCTCATGGTCCATCAATTTCCAAGAACCGTCCGCCTGTTGAACCATGCCTTTGTTCTTTTCAACTCGCCATGAAGCTGGTACTAAATATTCATCCTTCAATGCATTCAATGATTTGTTAACGAGCGCAATATCGCGTTTAACTTCCAATTTGAATCCTCCTTTTGATCCTTGTGTACCTGCAACACCGTGTAGGTAAGCCTCCAAGTTATGCCAACTTTGGAAATTTCCAGGACTCTTCAAGTACTCTGACTTGGTAGTGTTAATGGCCAATTTATCACCCACGTTTTTGTAGCCTATCAATGGAACCTTTGGAACAATATCAAGGGCATTACGAACACGTAGAACTCGAAGATCTTTCAGCCTTGAGAAGAATTTTTGATGCTTGAATTTCCGACTCTTGGGCTTGCAAACACAAAGGCAGTGACAAGATAGGCCTTGTTTTGTTGGTTTCTAGATATGTTCAATCCGTTAGCTACTATGTCAACTGCATTTAGGGTTGCAATTGCTGCACCCAAACTGTGGCCAACTATAGTTATGCTGATTTCTTCATCCTTGTATTCTTCTACAAGTCTTTTGACCTCTTCAAGAACCTAAAATATAATATGATGAAAATACAATGTCAGTTTTGACATTTTTCTCAAAAATTAAACAATAATGTTAGGGAGCCAGAAATTACCATAAAAATGATGAGAATATAAAACGTGTCCACATTAATGCTGCAGAGCTCAAAAAAGTTACCTAAAAGTGTTGAGAAAATAAAATGTGCACACCACATTCATTCAAAGTGTGCCCATATCACACTAAGTTTGAATATATACATGTTTTTCATTTTTGGCAATCTTTTGAGTGTCTATCTTAGGCTCTGCAGCTTTTTCATTCTTAAGAGATTTTTTTTTGGGAAAACAAAACTTTATTGATGAAATCCAATGTACACCAATAAAGAGAAGGCCAGTGTAAAATATTACTTCATACATCAACGATTTATCAAAGTTACCTGGTCTCTAGCACTAGTATTAGTGAATGCTGATCTTGGATCATTTGAAGTGTAAATTGAGTAAAATCCTTGATGCACCTTAGGGTCATCATCTTCCTCTCCAAGTATCTTTGAAGGTGGGACTAAAGGAATTTGCAAGTCATTAGCCCATTCCAAGGGCTGGATTGTTCCTCTCCAGGCAATAACAATGTCTCTTCTCCCCAGCTTAGCCTTCCCTTCATCTGTTGAAATCGTAGCGTATCCCATCCAGTTCGATTCTTTGCTCCATGCCTCTCTTGATAAAGACTTCAAGATGAATGCACCAGGGACTTGGGTTGATGATGTTGCGTACAAATATTTAGTCACGCGATACTTCAATGGATTTAGACCCAACTTAGCAAAGAGGTTCTTCTTTGCGTATCGAGTACTTCCTGCATATTTTGACAACTTATCAGAGATGAAGTTGTCGTAAGTTGCTTGAGCCATTTCTCCATAGTTAATGATGTACTGGCGGAGATCAATATCTAGAGGGTCCAATAGGCCCTTCCAGTTATCTTCACCACTTAGAACCCTCCATCTTTTAGCAATGTTGCTATTGTTGTCCATCTTGTCTGTATTTTTTTTTCTCTCTAAACCAATTTGTATGTCAGTTTGTTTATATGAATGTTATACTGAATGGGCTTGCGCTGCATGCTTTATATAGTGAGCTTGAGAGATACCATGTTATACTGTGCTTGGTTGCATTGACCGTTTGGTCTGTTTAGTCTCAACGCATGACTGTTTGGTAAATACATTCTTGTCAAAATGACCATGTCTTGAATCCAATAAGGCTGCTAGGATAATTCAACCCATTCAAAAATTGGACATTAATATTTTGGTAAAAAATGAGGCGATAACTTGTTTGGTTCGGTCAAAATGAGTTTCTGATGTCTTTGAATTACATAAGTGAATTTTTATTTATTTATTTATTTTTTTTGTGATGATTAAGGCCGTATTGCAACACCACATTTTAGCATTCGTTTGAAATGTGCGTTAATTTTTTGACTTTTTGGCTTGTTGACTATTTTAGCTTGGGGTTAAAAAGACTCGTTTGGAATGAGCTTTTTGACTTTTTTGATTTTTATGAGACAAAAAATAAAATTATTGACTTTACTTGGTTCCTCTTTTTCAAAAACACTTTTCAAAAAATTTTATTTTCTTATTTTCCGTAATTTTTTGTTTTTACTGAATTTTTTTTAATATTTTAAGCAAATTTTTTTTTTACCTTTCAGATATACCTAACATAAATATACCTAAAAAATAAAAAAAATGTGGAAAAAACCTTTTAAAAATTCACTAATTACTAAAATACAAAAAAATACGAGAATTCAGTACATTTTTTTTTTTGTATTTTTGTGTATTTATTAATTTTTTAAAATATTTTTTCACAAATTTTTTACTTTTTAGATACATTTAAGTAAGGTGCATTTAAAAAATTAAAAAAAAATGTTTAAAATTTTAAAAATATTCACTAAAACAAAAAAAAAAAAACACGAAAATAAAAAAACTCAATTTTCAAAAAACTTAATCCAAAAAACTCGATCCAAACACACTGATTATGATTTGGATGTGACATTTTGTCTTATTGACTTTTTAGCTCATTTTATCTTTTCGTGGCTATTTTAACCAAATGTGGTATCCCAAACATAGCTTAGTCCAAAAATCACTATAAAAAAGTCAACTATTTTTTTTTATAATTTTCTTTTATTTTCTTTTCGTGAAATTTTTTTTAAAAAAAAACTGATAAAACTAATTCCCAAAATCCTATGTCGAGGTGGCTTGGAATATGTTTATGCTTGTTTAAATTTTTTTGGAATAAGCATAACACATTTCATGGAAGCATATCTATTCTCTCGTAGCACTATATAACATTTGGTGATTAAAATTGGTGACAAAAAAAATTTTAATCACCAAAAGTTATGGAATTAGTGACCAATAATTTTTTTAGTTGGCAAAAGTAAAATACTTAGCTACTAATTTTTTTTAGTCGCACTACAGGAAAAATGGTCTGCAGCAACTTTTTTTTGTGGCGTTTAGGGAAACGCCACTACAAATTAACGAAACACAACGTTCTCGAAAAACGTTGTGTCTGATCTCAGTGAAACGGCGCCGTATTGGGTCAATGTATTGACCGTCAAAACCTCCGTCTCTTTGTACTCAGTCTTTCTTTCTCAGTCTCTACCACAACTCAGTTTCCCTCTCTTCCAAAACCCTCGATTTGAAGCTCTCACTCTCTCTCGCTCAGTTTCAAACACACACTTTCTCACTCGCTCGCTCAATTTCTCATTCTCAACCCTTGATTTGCTCGATTGCAGATCCAAAACCCTCGATGGTTTGCGCTTCATCGATCTCTGTCGCACGCAATCGAACTCTCTAGCTATTCTTCATCGATCTCTCGCCGCCGAGGGCTTTGCTCTAGCTGTTCTTCATCGAACTCGAACTCGATCTGTTCTTTATCAAATCGATATGTTTTGTTCTTCATCAAATCGATCTGTTCTTCATCAAATCGCAGATCCAAAATCCAAAATCCAAAATCCAAAATCGATATGTTCTAGCTGATCTCTCTTGCTCTTATATCAGGTACATTTTTCATTCTCTACTTTCTCATTGTCAAATCTGCTGATCTATTCTACTTTCTCTGTAATTTTTTCGTTTTTTAGTTTAAAAAATTTGGATTCTATTTACTTAAAATGTTTGTAATTTCCGAAGTCTTAGTGGATTCTATTTACTTAAAATGTTTGTTTGTTTGTAATTTTAATTTGGATGTAGAAGACAATAGGTCACTTGATCAAATTCCTATTGCTTGCAAAGATGCAGTAGCAATTTTGTTTATGTTTGATCTTACTAGCCGGTGTACTCTAAATAGGTATGTTAAATATTTCATCATTAAATCAATACTCCTTTTAATAGTGATACATACATAGTTTTAAGTTTAAAGAACCACTAATTTGATATAATTTTGTGTTTTCTGGATTATTATAGTGTTATTAGATGGTACAATCAAGCAAGAAAGTGGAATCAAGTACTAAATCTATCTTCTAAATTTGCATCAATTGGAATGTGTGGTTTAGATTATTCTATGCATTTTTACGTAATATTTTTTCTTCTATAGCAGAGTGAATTGATAAATATAATGGCAACGAACAACATTATGAAAGTGGGTAGAACTTCATTTTGTTGATGGGGTCTTTACTAGTGAAGTGCCAAACATTTAAGATTATTAATGATCCAATCATATATTCCTCAAAAGAAAATAAAAAATAAAAAAATACAATAGAAAAAGTACTTGTTTAATGCAATTGTAGGGGAGAAAAAGATTTATGTCAATAATTTGATCATTAATAAGTGTGTTATGGATGATATTGACAGCAATCTCTATTTTTGTACCATACAAATGCTCCCCCAGTTAGAGAATTTGGGAATAATCTTAATTTCATATAGTCATGATTAGTAAATTCACCGCATTGAGCAGCAAACCTAGCAATATGCTTTATTGTTGATTAGTTTCCACTCCCATAAAAAAGGGTAAAATCTAGTATCCTGAACCCCCTTGGGTATTCATGTACCCTATCTACCCATTCTGGGTATGGTTTTCTGTATACAGGAGTCTGGACCCCCCGAGCCATCGGTCCACACATCACCCTAACAATATCAGCAATTTGGTCCCTAGGGACCATATTTTGTGCCTGTTGAACCACTACTGGAGGGACAAACACAGGATTTGGTGGACAAACTTGTGCTTGAGGTTCTCTTGGTCCATAAGGTGGTACATTTGGGACTGGTTGTCCCTGTGGTGTAGGTTGCTGTTGGGGGTGTGGGTAACCCCTTTGAGCCTGTCCTGCGAAAGGACCTGCGAAAGGTGTTAAACAGTGTTGTGTCCTTCCATTTGCAGCCAACCTTCCAACCCCCTGGGTATAAATTCGAATAAGGGATTATTATACCCCCTAGTGCCAGGTATGGCTTCGAACATGGGATTTGTAACCATTCTTATGCCAGTTTCTTGTACTTGACCAGATCCACCAACTTATGTGGCTTCATTATTGAGTACTGAGGCATTTTGGCCTGCTATAGGCCTCGAAATGGATTCATACCAAGACTGAGGTGATGGTCTTTCATAGTTCTGATTACTAGTTTGACCATTAGAATGTCCATTAACTTGCACATGCTGTTTGTCTCTGTAGACGTCCCCGAACGCATCTCGAGGAAATGGAGTGCGAGTCCTCCTAGGAAGATAGTCTATCGGCAGTCCGCATAGTGGTGGAGGAGGTAGCGAGAGGTCTGAGAATCGTACCCCACACCGACGCAAAAACGCCCCCCAGGAACCATGCCTCGCCTGCCCTTCGAGCAGGAACCTATACTGGGAATTACCCGATCCTCCGGGATACTGATGCCGGAGACCATCACCAAAGACCGCCCAGGGCTGCCAAGTAATCTGCGGATAACCAGCGCATAAATCAATCAGAAATCAGGAATATACAGGGCAGATCAAAGATGAAAATGAAAGGAACTGAGAGTCCTGAAATACCTCTGTCGTCCGCACAGTATCAAAATACTGTCGCAGGTAAAAGAGAGTCTCTCGAGGTCTTGATCGGTGCTCGCCCTCGAATACTAATGAAAACGGAGTCATAAGGAGTCCTGCCACCTCTATCTCCAGGGCTAATGTGGGAAAATATACGTACACCCATAGCTGAGAAAAGTAGTGTGGAATGTGAATACAAAGTGCTAAAGGCAGAATACAGAGTGCAAAGTGCACCGTGTGTGCAATGAACAAGTAATAAGGAGCAGAAATGTAAATCAGGAGGACAGAACGTACCTCCCAGGCTCTCCAATAGCCGCCAAGTAAGTCTCCCCGTCCGCGAGAGGCTGCACTCATGTAACAATAGAGGGTAGCCAGGCCAGCGCCACCCCAGTCATACCGACTGACCTGTGATAGGTCCACCAGAGCGCTCAAAAGATACAACCCAACAGTGTTCCCCCTATCGGCAAACAGAGTGGTGCCAAAGAGGAACATAAGGAAACCTCGGGTGTACTGCTCAATCTCCTCAGGAGACTCAGGCTCCATCTCCGGCCTTCGAAAACGGGAAGAGAACCAGGTGTACCGGACTCTCCCGGAAGCTCTGTCTACAGGTGGACGGGCCCCCAACAGATGTATCCATGCGGCCTCCCACTCTCCCATATCCTCGTCATAAGGTATGGGCCAACCGCCTATGTCTAGGCCGGTGAGTACGGCGAAGTGTAGCGGGGTCATGGTCATATCCCCGGTGGCAGAAAAGTAGAAGGAATTGGTGGTGTCCCACCATCTCTCCACCAAAGCAGCTAACAATGTCCTGCTGGCAGGACAACGTGATAATCCCACGCAGAATACTCCAACCCTACTAGATCAACCAGATCCCGGACAGCCTCTGGAAGCTCAGTTTATCAGTCTCTCGCGGCGGTAGAGCCATATCCTCGTACAGTACGAGAGCCAACCTGCATTCAGAACGAATGCATATGTCAGAATGAAATGAAGTAGCTGTGAGCAAATGAAACGAAATTAGTGGGCTGCGTGTTCACTTCAAATCTGGGCTGCGTGTTCAGTAAATTTCGTATTTGGGCTGCGTGTTCAAATTCTAATCAGTGGGCTGTGTGTTCACTTCAAATTTGAAATTGCGTGTTCATAAATTTCGTATTTGAAATTGCGTGTTCAAATTCTAATCGATTAACGTGTGTTCACTTCAAATCTGCGTGTTTAGTAAATCTGTGTTTCGGGCTGCGTGTTCAAAATCCTACTCAGTGGGCTGTGTGTTCACTTCAAATCTGGGCTGCGTGTTCAGTAAATCTGTGTTTTGGGCTGCGTGTTCAAAATCCTACTCAGTGGGCTGTGTGTTCACTTCAAATTTGGGCTACGTGTTTAGTAAATCTGTGTTTTAGGCTGCGTGTTCAAAATCCTACTCAGTGGGCTGTGTGTTCACTTCAAATCTGGGCTGCGTGTTCAGTAAATCTGTGTTTTGGGCTGTGTGTTCAATCCTCAATCAGTGTGGGCTGTGTGTTCACCATCAACTTCCTGACCGTGTTGAAAATCGAGTTTAGGGTGTGTTCTACTCTCAATCGATTAGGGTGTGTTCACTTCAAATCTGGGTGCGTGTTGAAAATCATGTTTTTGGTATGTGTTCAATCCTCAATCAGTGTGGGCTGTGTGTTGACCATCAACTCGGATTGCGTGTTCAGAAAATCAGAGTTTAGGGCTGTGTGTTCTACTCTCAATCGATTAAATGTGTTCACTTCAAATCTGGTGCGTGTTGAAAATCATGTTTTGCATGCGTGTTCAAATCCTAATCAATGGGTGCGTGTTCACTTCAAATCTGGGTGCGTGTTGATAAATTTCGATTTTTTGCGTGTTCAAATTTGAAAAATTTGGTTTGTGTGTTCACCATCGACTTGGACTGCGTGTTCAGTAAATCTGTGTGTGGGCTGTGTGTTCACCATCAACCTGGGCTGCGTGTTCAGAAAATCAGTGTTTTGGGACTGTGCGTTCTACTCTCAATCAGTGTGGGTTGTGCGTTCACCATCAACTTGGACTGTGTGTTCAGAAAATCAGAGTTAGGGACTGTGTGTTCTACTCTCAATCAGTGTGGGACTGTGTGTTCTACTCTCCATCCACTTGAACTGTGCGTTCAGAAAATTAGAGTTTGGAACTGTGTGTTCTACTCTTAGTCAGTGTGTGCCGTGTGTTCACCTTCAAATTCGGGCTGTGTGTTCGACAAATCAGTGTTTGAGCCGTATGTTCAATTCTTAACTAATGTATACCGTGCGTTCACAATCAATCAGTCAATGAGCCTAGTGTTCAGCAATTCAAGTATTTAAACTACATGTTCAGGATGCAGGCAAAGTACTATGTCATAAGCTAAAACTGTGTGTTCAAGCATGGCAAAGCTACAAAATGCACGAAAAATGCAGAAAATAAAGTAAAATACCTCTCGTGCATCATGAGAAAGGTGCTGCTCCGGCTCTCGTAAAAGTAAATCCCCGGTTGCCCGGTCATTGAACCCAGTGAAACGACGAAAAATGGCCCGTGGAAGCATATGTCTTAGGTGGGGGCGTATCTCACAGGAATAAAAGGGACTCTCGAGGCGGTGTCATGATATCAAAATCATCCCCGGCACCTGGAGGACCTCCACCGTGAGGGTAATCACCCGCCATTTCAAAAAATCTACAAAAGGAGCAAAAATGAGCAAAAATGAGCCAAAATTGGAAAAAAGTCAACAAAAGTCAACTCTAGGAAATGGAAAAGTCAACAAAAGTCAACTCAGAAAATCTTCCAAATATTGAGACAAACTTACCTCAAGTGGTGAAAATGAGAAAAGAAGCCCCGAAATCAAAATTTAATCGGTTCAATGTGCTTAAAAGCGAAAGATTTCACGAAAACAACTTCGTGGAAGGTAAAAAGCGTATAAAGTGTAGATCTGAAGGAAAAAATGGTTTGGGGGAGCAAGGGAAGGAGTTTTCACAGCTGTGGGAGTGATTTGAATGAATGGATGAGGATATATATAGAAAATGAGGCAAAAGACAAAATTGCCCCTGATTTTGGATTAGTGGCGGCCGCCACCTTTTCTGTGGCCGACCATTTGCTTTTTGTTCCTGGCGGTGGCCTCCCCTAGGGCAACCACCTAGCCGGTGGTGTTCCCCACACCCCCCTCTAGCTCTCTGCAAATTTTGAGGAAGATCGGAGTTCCCGGGACCTGAAAAAGTTCAAGAAAAGTGCACTTTCTAGCACGAAATTGCTCCGCCGGAACTTCAGCTGCAATTTCTGACATGTGTCTCATCAGTACTCATCAAAATCAAGGTGTATCCTTTTTGAACATGTTGTAACCTCTCCGGGAGGTGAATCAGAGGCCGCGATCGAGTCGCCTTCGCCGAAATGCGCGTTTTCTTACTCGTTATTTCGCAACAAACGGGCACCCTGATTTATGCTCGTTTTGCATTGTTATGCATATAACTTGCATTCTCATGAACATTTTGAATTGACATGCACGTTTTCTTGGTGTACCATACCTCTGTGCTTGAGCATGCGTTGTCACGCACGTTCCTTTCTTACATTGCGATGCATTCACTTGCCGACACTGCGTGTGTCAAACTTCCGAAACCACAGGAATCACATTGAATATATGTTGTTAGTATATTGTTCTTGTTGAATTTCTCCCTTTTGCAGGCACGATATTGTATGTACGGTTCATTTGAGGCTGGTGCGACCAGACGAATCGCGCAGATATCGTATCTTCTCCGTGTGAGACGCGACGAGAATTGAATGATTCTCCGCATTCCTAACTGCATGAAATGTAGTTGTTGCTTTGCACTCTTGCTTAAAACTGTTGCATCTATTTGCGAATACTTGCCTCATTCTGACTTCTTTGCATGATCATTTGGCTCTGTGCATGTCGCTTTGCATTTTGCCCCTCCGTCATGGGCGCTCAGGCACATATCTCTGTTCATCTTGTATGATTGTCTAAGTTTTCGGCCTTGTCAAAAATGGGTCGTCTCTAGGCTTTGACATTCACTCCCCTCACCTCTTGACTTCCGAGTTACAAAGAGGGCAAAGAGAAACCCCATTTTTGACCGACCTTAAGACTTAGACGTCACCGATTGGCGCTTCGGTGATGTTGCATTTGTGCTCGTTCGAAGTCTCAGAGTCGCGCCGCCTCCTCCGGACTTAGAACTCTCTTCATGCCTTGTCGCGGTTTGCGAACCAGACTTCGGTTTTCTCTGTTTTTCTTTCCGAGGAGAGGAGAGGTCCGTAGACCATCTCTCGATGGCCGTGGGATACATTTTGCCCGTAGGCCATTTTGCCCTTTTCGAAGCCCGGTTCCCGGTTTTCGGGGCCGTCAGGCCGTGTGCCTCGGTTCGAGACCACCCAACCATCTCCAATTCCTCCGGTTTTGGGCATGCATCTCATTTCCTCCCTTCGAGGACACTGGGGTCTTAGATACCCACTTCGTGGCCAAACACCACTTTTCGATGCTTAACGGCCGATTTTGAGACCGGCTGCGTGTTTGGGCCCCGAGCATTCGTTTTGCATCGGTTTTTGTTCATTTTGGCGGTACCTCTGTTTTATCACCAGAAGATCCTTTGGAGGTGGGAGGCCAGCAATTGTCTCAAAGAACGATTATGCTCCTCCAGCGCCCGTGCGTTTTCTCACTTCCGGGCTAATGTTGAACACCCTAGGGCCATTTTCTTCGAGCCAAAACCACATATTTGTGTTTTACACACATGGGAGGATCCTAAAAACACATGGTCGGCCAGTAATTCTCATTGACCCTTTTGAACCCCTTCTAAAAGTGGCATGTTGTCTCTTTTGTTTCAGAGTTGCCAATTTCCAACCACAGGGCCTTGTAGAGGACACATGGGAGGACACCAATATGTGAAGCTCGGCCATTAATTCGATTGGACCATTTTGCCCCTTGGCCGGCCGGCCATGCTCCTTGGGATCTGTGCTATCTGACCATCTGATTGTTTTTAAAAAAATATCGATCAGGAAAGCCTTTGGGAGGGAAACTTGGTGTCATTTTTCCCTCCACCTTTCCTCCCCTTTCCTTGCATATATAACCATCCTCCAACTCATGTTAGAGGGTTACACAAATTTCCCTAAGGCTTTGGCATCCATCTCTCTCCATTTCTCTCTCATTTTCTCTCAAAATCCCTAAGTTCCAACCACATTTCTTCATCACTACCAAGCACCACCACTACTACTCCATTCCAGCAGAAAGGAGAGGGTTGCTAGAGGCTTAGAGGCAGCAAATTTGGTCCAAGAAGCAACCAAAGTCTTGAGCTTCAAGGGTAAGTCCACTTCACCCTCTTTTGAGCTCATTTTTGCCTCATTTCCTTAGCCTATTTTCTCACTGTTTCTGGCTCCGACCCTAACTGAAAGTGCTCCTCTTTTGAGCTCATTTTCATCTTTGTTGAAGGGCTCAACCTTGTTTGAGATCCCTAACTTGCACTTGCTTCAATATCATCTTATATGTCACAATATTGCATGCTATTTCTAGCCTATTAGTGATCTGTTTTCGAGCATAATGTAAACTGTAAGTGGGCCTATTTTGAGCCCCTCTTCAACATTGAAGAAGGGATCAACCCTGTTTGGGTCCTCTATCTTGCACTTACTTCATAATCTCTCCTATTTACCGTAAATTTGCATGATTTGTTTGGCCTACATGTAGTCTGTTTTGGAGCATGTCATGAACTGTGAGTAGGCTTATTTTGTGTCCCTCTACAACATTGTAGAAGGGATAAACCTTTTTGGGGGTCTCCATGTTATACTTGTCATTATACCCCTCTTTGACCCCCATTTTTGCATGCTTTTTTAAGCTTATTTAGCTTCTGTTTTCGGCCATCATCAGAACTGGAAAGAGTCATATTTTGACTTCTTGAAATATTTCATTAAGGGTCTTTTCTGGTTTGATGAATGTTTGGGGTACCTCATGTTATAGCCTTATGTATCCTAGTTCTTGCATGACATTTTTAGCATATTTTCATACTAATTTGTGGGATGTCATCTACTGTAAATGTGCGTATTTTTAGTCCCTCTTCAGTTTTGTAGAAGGGTATTTTTCCATTTGGGCATCGCATGTATCACTTGCTTCAATACCCCTCTTGCGGAGCCATTTTTGCATTCTTGCTTAATCCTATGTGTGCTTGCTGTTTAGCCCTTTTCATGACTAAAAAATGCTTGTCTTGGGGCTGCCTTGCTACTGTATTTTCATTCCATGTCTATATTGTGCATGTTTGGTATAGCTATAGGCCATTTCGGGTGCCTAAATTCATATTTTGGGGCCATTTCATGCATCGGGTGTACTTTCGCCTCATTTCGGGGCTGTTTTCCCCCACATTTCAGTGCCAAAATTCATTTGCATGTTTGCATATCATTTCCATGCCATTTCATGCCTTAGGGCCATCGCCTCGGTTTGCGCGCCCGTGTGCACGCATTTCGAGGCACTTCATTTTCATCCATCGGCCTCCTGTGTGAGTGTGGTTGAGGCTCTCTCATGTTGGTGTAAGCCCATATTGCATCGCATATCTCATTTTAGTCCTGTTGCATTCCGTATGCCATTTTCTCGGTTTGCGTGCCCACGGGCACGCATTTCGAGACATCTCATTTTAGTCTCATTGTATATCATATTTCAGGTTGTTTCATGCCTTTATGTCATTGCCTCAGTTTGCGTGCCCGTGTGCACGCATTTCGAGGCACTTCTTTTTTTATCCGATGGCCTCCTGTGTGAGTGTGGTTGAGGCTCTCTCATGTTGGTGTAAGCCCATTACTGCATTGCGTATGTCATTTCATCCGTAGCATTGTGTATGCTTGGTTGTGTGTTACCTCGTTTAGCGTGTATGCCATTCCATGACATTGTGTATGTTAGGATTGCATATTAGCTACATTTCATGCATATCATGCATATTGTATCATGTTCGGGATAGGAGTTAGCCCGGGCACGGAAAACGAGGCACGTTTCGTACTCCAAGTGACGGAACGGGTCTCAATTCCCAAGTCACCGACACTCCGGATTACCCATGATGGAGTTAGGTTTTGTTGTAGCATTCATCTGCATTCATCCTATATTGAGTTGTGCAATACGACTCCTCGGCCATCATGCATCGAGATGCGTGATTGGTGGCACGAGGATCGAGGCATGCATAAATTTGTAAAATACATTGCTATGCCCCTTTCCTGCTCTCTGTTGCAGCAAAATGAAGAATCAGCAACTTTTCGGAGTCTTGCACGCATTTCGAGGAACATTGCAAACAGAGGCTAATTGGGGCATCCTAGTGGATTTCCGCGCAAAGCAACTCAACATGCATCATTTCATTATCTGGAGCGGAGTCAAGGCAGTCCCTGGCTTGCATGCCAGTTTACAATTTTTCTTCCTTAATTTGTTAATTAATTAGGAATTTGTATATTTATTTCGGACTGTATTATTCTTTTATTTCGGACTGTATTATTTATTCGGACCCTCTGTGCGAGGGCAAAATTGTAATAAGTGTGGGTAAGTGTGATGTATGTCTTCCAACCCCCACTTCTTTCTCCCTTTTATTTACCCGCTTATGATGGTTAGATATAGGACATATTTCAATTAGCATACAATATGACAGCATGTTTGCATCATTCATCTGTTTTGCACGCACTGGGCTCGGCTCATCATACAAACTGCATTTGTATTTCAATTCCAAATTGAATACGTGTTAGCTGTAGCATTTCACATGCCATGTTTAGAATAGCCGAGCCTGCTATAGTTTGCATCTTTGCATGTGTTGCATTAGACATTTCAGTATGCTTAGGTCCATGCATGGATTTCTAACAAGCTTCTGTTTTGGCTTGGAGTACTCGGTGAGTTTTATGCTTTAGCATCCTTGCATGCGTGTGAGTGACTGCCATGAAAAGCATGCTTACCATGGGGCTATATGCTTATGTGATATAACTGCCTTGAATGCCTGTGGGTAGAGGTTGAGTTACTTAGATTGGGACAATTCATCAAATGTTTGTTTTAAGCCCACTAGATAGTGGCAAAATCATGTTTTCTAAGCCCACCCGAGGGTGGCAAATCCACGTCTTAGCCTACCTACGGGTAGCACCATCAAACCATTTTCAAACAAACAAACATGAAGTGTTTCATTCCAATTCAGGCGGCTCAATCTATACTTGTATGCTGTGCGCATCACATAGTAACCTAGGCTAATAACCGGAATAAGAACGCACAATGTTTTCAAAAACAGATATCATGGTTAGTAGAGGCCGGTCTTTGACCGGGCGAGCGGGGGTGCTCACGAAGTGACCTTCCCCAATCGTACCCAAGTTCCCGAGCCGAGGTAACTTTGGTGATGACGGACACGTGGCCTTTTGGCATCGAGTCAGGGTTTCCTAAATTTTCCATAAAATAAAAATATTTAGGTGGCGACTCTGTATCTGGCAAAGCAGTCCATGTTTGGTACTTCTTTAAAAAAAAAATCTGTTTTTCTCAAAACGATTTACCGGATTTGGACTCTTTGGTTCAAGATTAAGAACCGTGACATTTGAGTCCTTCGAACTGTAGTGACCTAATATCGAACCAGAACGGAGGGGACTCGCACTCCCTTTCCCCCGGGATGCGTTCGGGGATGTCTATAATTAGTAATGATGGAGTGAAAGATAATCAAATGAATACAACGGCTATAAACGGATATAAATTTCATTATATATACCAAAGTTTCCGATGTGAACAAGATACAGCAACTACAAACAAGTTAATGAAACCAGAAAATATTTTTTGATCTAAAATCACTCTCATTTATTCTCTGAAATTTTTTTAGAGAAGTGTTCTTAAATTTTTATTTACATCCTCTCTCTGAAATTATACGTTAAGTTGTATAGCTTTAAGCCCATTTTCTTGTGTGAGGATTACAGAAAAATCAAAGTCTTATTTTTATATATATCTTTGAGAGATAATTCTTGTAACTTTCTGTGAAAGCAAAAATACATTATTTTCAATCCTATAAGAGTGTTGTACTCTTAGTGTTTTTGGACTTAGAAAGTTTGTGTACAATTTGTGGATGATTGCTCCATCTGTGAAGAGGTTGCTAGCACCCTGTGAAGGTAGAGAATAGTGAAAAATCTCAAGTGAGACTTGAGAAATGGACGTAGGCCGAGTTGAAACCGAATCACTATAAATTTGTTTGCCTCTCTCTCCCTTATGTCTTTATTTTATTTAAATTGCCATAGCTATATTTCATATTTTTATTGTGCAAAAATCATTAATTGACATAGTTGTTAGAACACTTATTTTAATTATTTTTATTTCATTAAATATATTTGTCTACTGTGCTAGTCATAATTTTTATTAGGGTATTATTACTTTTATTTGTAAAAACTTAATTTACACCCCCTCTTAAGTTATCTATTGGGTAACAACCCCTTATTTATTTATTATTTTTATGTTTTCTTCGTTTCAAAATAATAGTTCTTTTTGAGAAATATAATTTTTTTAATAGTATAATTATTGCACTTTAAAAAATTTAATTTTTCAAAATTATTCTTTGATAGTACATTTTTTGGAAAATAACAATTGTCATAATTATACTTTTTGTGTTATTAATGAATTTAAAAGAAGGACAAAATAGGAAATTCATATTATTTTAGTCATTGATTTTTGAAAATGGACTGATATTTTGAGACAATAAAAAATAGAAAAAAGGATTAATATTTTGAGACGGAGGGAGTATATGATTCTATAATAAAATTTAATGAATCTATCTATCTATCTATCTATATATTATATAAGTAAAAATAAATTTTTAGTGGGAGAATTTTTTTTAAGGTTCATGATATTAAGATTTTATAAGATAAATCATATACAATATTTTCATAGTAGTTAAGATCCTTCAATAATTCTACACAGAAAATTCAACTTATAGAATTTTACCTGACTCATAGAAATTTTGTCCCTATTCAGAGAAATTTCAAATTCACAGAGAAATTTTTTTGATTTTACAAAGAAAGTTCAAAATTTTTCTATGATCATACTACAGAAATTAGTCGGTGTCAAAATTTTCTCTGAGTCGGGTGAAATTTCTCAAAGTCAAACTTTCTCTGTGAAATTGTTGAGGGACCTTACCTAATAAAAAGAAAAATAAAATCTTGGACCTCTCCTACCACACAAAGTTAGAGAGGGATATTTTACTAATTTTTCCTTTTTAGTGAGGAGTCTTGCGAGAGTTTCAATATTTCATATTAATTTTCTTAATTTGAAAGAATTAAATTTTTTTTCATTGACTAGCTTCCATTTACTATATAAAAATAAAGAGTCATGATAGAGACTCTCTCCAATCACCAGCCCCAAAACCCCCACACACACATGGCGGGTGGTGATTGAAGCAACAGAAAAAAAAAGAAAAAAAAATGTAACCAATGAGAGAGAGAGAGGGGCTCAAAGGGGGTGAGGGAAAAGGGGGCATGAAACATTTTTGAAAAATAAAATTCTAATTAGTTTATGATTTATTTGATAATCCCACATTGGAAAAAGAAGAAAAAAAAGTGAATTGTTTCACTTATATAAAGTGAATCTTATACTTCCATTAATATTGCAGTGTTGTGCATATTTTAGTTTAAGACAGTTTAAATTTCAAAATAAATTTGAAATTTGAAATTTATTAATTTTTCTATAAGTTGGTCTTTCGACCTAATAGATTAGGCTGAATCATTTTTTGTTTGACTGGCTCGTTAATTTAACCACGATTTTCACGATTTTATTAAAATATATTGGTTAAATTTGTTTAATTCGAAAACAATTATTGAACCCTAAACTATATATCTAATTATTAAATAATTAGAATAGGTTGTTATGTGATGTCTATCGTTGGAAATAGTTGATCATTGGCAATGGATTATGATTTTTCGTCACTAAATTCTTCTTTTCTTCTACAAAATTATTTTATCAGCAATATATACCTTAATGAGTTCACAAAATTATTTGCATGCCATTAATGTGACATTTTCTGTATAGTTTTGAAAAAAAATTACTTTAGGAGTAAACTAAGAAAAACTTAAAATACGAAAGGCCAAGAAAAAAAAAATTTATAGGCAAAAATGAGAAAAATAGTCAAATATAAAGAGGGAAAACTGTAATTTATCCTAATAATAATAATGCATATGAACAAAATATAACAAAAAAAATCTCAACTACAACACTACAACAAATTAAAATTTTAAAGACAAAAATTTAAGGATAAAAGCAATTTTTAAGAATAAAATATTTTATTTGTCAAAAATATCATTATTGAATTTTTAGCAAAAAAATTAAAATTTAGTGATGAATTATTATTCTTTCGTGCTGTTGGATTAGATGTGCTTCATTGGTAATTATTCAATAGTAATTGGAAGTTTTACAGGTTATGTTGAATTATGCGTAAAAAGACCATAATACTTGGTGCATTACGAGCATGAAAAGTGTACGTTGATAGCGCAAAAGGTACAACCAACCACTCATGAAGACCCTCTCGAGTTTTGAACAGAGTCTTCCATGCATAAGTTTCTTACAAATGAGATCCAACCAATTGCCAATTGAACTAGATGCTAAGTTAAGATTTAATGCTAAGTAAAAAATTCAACAATAATTCTGGGAAGTGTGGTATAGCTGTGGATGTGTCAGGGGATTGATTCTTTTTTTCGGTTAGTTTTCTTGTTTTTGCGGTTGGATTCTCTCCAACTTTTGATGGTGTGTTAGCAAATGATAGGGTGGACTTATCGGTGCCAACGTAGTTGGGATTGGTTTGTTTCGTTTTGATACTCTTTGCACTCATCGCTCTCTTTATTGATGTAATACTCTTTTGGTTCATCAATAAATTTTGTCTTTAGCTGATAAAAAAAAAAATTTAATGCTCCCATTTAATTATAAGACCTTTTCACATCCACATTTCAATTTCTTTCATTTATCATCATTTGTCCATCAAACTTTTGGAATACATATCAAACAAACATAAAAATAAACGAAATAAGAATAATTTAACAACAACAATGCTAGTTATCATGAAAAACTATGATTCCTAACTTTTCTCATTTAACTAACAGTTTAAGGAGAATGTGATGGATTTATTCATTCTTAGCTCTCTTTAGATCTTAGGAATGATTATAGATATGTCAAAATTAATAATGTTGTTTTCATTGGAAAAAAAACTGAGGAATTGTTTGGCTGTACTGTCAAAATTTTTATTTATTTATTTATTTTCATTTTTTGTGTTGTGACATACAAGAAAATATTACAAGGTTAAACTGCCCATTGTTTTTATTATCATTTTATTCTGGTGCGAACAAACACTATAAAAAACTAAGGTTTTAGGAATCAAAATTTAGGGACAAAATAATTTTGTTGGTACCAAATATTTTGTTGCAAAAAGTGTCATCATTATACTTTTAGCAACGAAAATTGGACATTAGTGATGAATTATTATTCTTTTAGGACTAAATTTTTTGTCTCAAAAAATAAACCATTTTGAGACTAAATTATTTTGTCCTTAAAAGTCTATTTATTAGTGATATTTTCAAAATTTTGTCGCTAAAAGCCTTATTTGTTATTTTTCGGGACGACCTTCTAATGACTATCCTCATAACAACGATGAAAATTGGTTCCCCAATGTATTTTGCAACAAAATTTTCACTTTTAGAGACCAAAACATTTGGTGTCTATAACCCGTATATGTTGTAGTGAAATGTCAAAAACTCAAAAATAATTTTTTGGTATTTTGTAAAGTGTGCTCTTTTCACAAAATTTTCTCAAAAATATTTTTAAAATACGTTTTTTTGTGAGTTACAAAAAACAAAAACAAAAAATAGAAACCAAACAGACAATATTCTTTAACTATGATCAGGTCTATTGGATTAATGAAACATACTACCTACCAACTGTTTTTTCGGATAAGCAAGACTTATTACAAAAAATAAAAAAATAAAATGAAGCCCTAAAGGTCGATGAGCAAAGCTCGAAGGAAAGCTTGACAACAACATCAAATCCAAAACCTAAACTACTACACAAAATTCCACATACACTCATAGCTAGGTTGATAAAACATAATTTAATTAATGAAACATTTACTTATGAGTACATAAACAACTCCAATTAGATTATAGAGATTAAGTTTTGATCAGTTTCTCAGCCACATTAAATATCAAGAAATCATCATTTTGATTATTTCGCTCATGGTCCATCAATTTCCAAGAGCTTAAGAACTCATCTTCTTGATTATCTGGCTCATGGTCCATCAATTTCCAAGAACCGTCCGCCTGTTGAACCATGCCTTTGTTCTTTTCAACTCGCCATGAAGCTGGTACTAAATATTCATCCTTCAATGCATTCAATGATTTGTTAACGAGCGCAATATCGCGTTTAACTTCCAATTTGAATCCTCCTTTTGATCCTTGTGTACCTGCAACACCGTGTAGGTAAGCCTCCAAGTTATGCCAACTTTGGAAATTTCCAGGACTCTTCAAGTACTCTGACTTGGTAGTGTTAATGGCCAATTTATCACCCACGTTTTTGTAGCCTATCAATGGAACCTTTGGAACAATATCAAGGGCATTACGAACACGTAGAACTCGAAGATCTTTCAGCCTTGAGAAGAATTTTTTGAAGCTTGAATTTCCGACTCTTGGGCTTGCAAACACAAAGGCAGTGACAAGATAGGCCTTGTTTTGTTGGTTTCTAGATATGTTCAATCCGTTAGCTACTATGTCAACTGCATTTAGGGTTGCAATTGCTGCACCCAAACTGTGGCCAACTATAGTTATGCTGATTTCTTCATCCTTGTATTCTTCTACAAGTCTTTTGACCTCTTCAAGAACCTAAAATATAATATGATGAAAATACAATGTCAGTTTTGACATTTTTCTCAAAAATTAAACAATAATGTTAGGGAGCCAGAAATTACCATAAAAAATGATGAGAATATAAAACGTGTCCACATTAATGCTGCAGAGCTCAAAAAAGTTACCTAAAAGTGTTGAGAAAATAAAATGTGCACACCACATTCATTCAAAGTGTGCCCATATCACACTAAGTTTGAATATATACATGTTTTTCATTTTTGGCAATCTTTTGAGTGTCTATCTTAGGCTCTGCAGCTTTTTCATTCTTAAGAGATTTTTTTTTTTGGGAAAACAAAACTTTATTGATGAAATCCAATGTACACCAATAAAGAGAAGGCCAGTGTAAAATATTACTTCATACATCAACGATTTATCAAAGTTACCTGGTCTCTAGCACTAGTATTAGTGAATGCTGATCTTGGATCATTTGAAGTGTAAATTGAGTAAAATCCTTGATGCACCTTAGGGTCATCATCTTCCTCTCCAAGTATCTTTGAAGGTGGGACTAAAGGAATTTGCAAGTCATTAGCCCATTCCAAGGGCTGGATTGTTCCTCTCCAGGCAATAACAATGTCTCTTCTCCCCAGCTTAGCCTTCCCTTCATCTGTTGAAATCGCAACGTATCCCATCCAGTTCGATTCTTTGCTCCATGCCTCTCTTGATAAAGACTTCAAGATGAATGCACCAGGGACTTGGGTTGATGATGTTGCGTACAAATATTTAGTCACGCGATACTTCAATGGATTTAGACCCAACTTAGCAAAGAGGTTCTTCTTTGCATATCGAGTACTTCCTGCATATTTTGACAACTTATCAGAGATGAAGTTGTCGTAAGTTGCTTGAGCCATTTCTCCATAGTTAATGATGTACTGGCGGAGATCAATATCTAGAGGGTCCAATAGGCCCTTCCAGTTATCTTCACCACTTAGAGCCCTCCATCTTTTAGCAATGTTGCTATTGTTGTCCATCTTGTCTGTATTTTTTTTTCTCTCTAAACCAATTTGTATGTCAGTTTGTTTATATGAATGTTATACTGAATGGGCTTGTGCTGCATGCTTTATATAGTGAGCTTGAGAGATACCATGTTATACTGTGCTTGGTTGCATTGACCGTTTGGTCTGTTTAGTCTCAACGCATGACTGTTTGGTAAATACATTCTTGTCAAAATGACCATGTCTTGAATCCAATAAGGCTGCTAGGATAATTCAACCCATTCAAAAATTGGACATTAATATTTTGGTCAAAAATGAGGCGATAACTTGTTTGGTTCGGTCAAAATGAGTTTCTGATGTCTTTGAATTACATAAGTGAATTTTTATTTATTTATTTTTTTTTTTTGTGATGATTAAGGCCGTATTGCAACACCACATTTTAGCATTCGTTTGAAATGTGCGTTAATTTTTTGACTTCTTGGCTTGTTGACTATTTTAACTTGGGGTTAAAAAGACTCGTTTGAAATCAGTTGTTTGACTTTTTTGATTTTTATGAGACAAAAAATAAAATTATTGACTTTGCTTGGTTCCTCTTTTTCAAAAACACTTTTGAGAAAATTTTATTTTCTTATTTTCCGTATTTTTTGGTTTTTACTGAATTTTTTTTAATATTTTAAGCAAATTTTTTTTTACCTTTTAGATATACCTAACATAAATATACCTAAAAAATAAAAAAAAATTGTGGAAAAAACCTTTTAAAAATTCACTAAATACCAAAATACAAAAAAATACGAGAATTCAGTACACTTTTTTTTTTTGTGTATTTATTAATTTTTTAAAATATTTTTTCACAAATTTTTTACTTTTTAGATACATTTAAGTAAGGTGCATTTAAAAAAGTAAAAAAAAAATGTTTAAAATTTTAAAAATATTCACTAAAACAAAAAAAAAAAAACACGAAAATAAAAAAACTCAATTTTCAAAAACTGAATCCAAAAAACTCAAACCAAACACACTGATTATGATTTGGATGTGATATTTTGTCTTATTGACTTTTTAGCTCATTTTATCTTTTCGTGGCTATTTTAACCCAAATGTGGTATCCCAAACATAGCTTAGTCCAAAAATCACTATGAAAAAGTCAACTATTTTTTTTTATAATTTTCTTTTATTTTCTTTTCGTGAAATTTTTTTTAAAAAAAACTGATAAAACTAATTCCCAAAATCCTATGTCGAGGTGGCTTGGAATATGTTTATGCTTGTTTAAATTTTTATGGAATAAGCATAACACATTTCATGGAAGCATATCTATTCTCTCGTAGCACTATATAACATTTGGTGATTAAAATTGGTGACAAAAAAAATTTTAATCACCAAAAGTTATGGAATTAGTGACCAATAATTTTTTTAGTTGGCAAAAGTAAAATACTTAGCTACTAATTTTTTTTAGTCGCACTACAGGAAAAATGGTCTACAGCAACGTTTTTTTTGTGGCGTTTAGGGAAACGCCACAACAAATTAACGAAACACAACGTTCTCGAAAAACGTTGTGTCTGATCTCAGTGAAACGGCGCCGTATTGGGTCAATGTATTGACCGTCAAAACCTCCGTCTCTTTGTACTCAGTCTTTCTTTCTCAGTC
Organism: Camellia lanceoleosa; assembly: GCA_025200525.1. NCBI lineage: Eukaryota > Viridiplantae > Streptophyta > Magnoliopsida > Ericales > Theaceae > Camellia > Camellia lanceoleosa. Next base: position 138,446,258 of record CM045765.1, on the reverse strand, counting down.
TCTACCACAACTCAGTTTCCCTCTCTTCCAAAACCCTCGATTTGAAGCTCTCACTCTCTCTCGCTCAGTTTCAAACACACACTCTCTCACTCGCTCGCTCAATTTCTCATTCTCAACCCTTGATTTGCTCGATTGAAGATCCAAAACCCTCGATGGTTTGCGCTTCATCGATCTCTGTCGCACGCAATCGAACTCTCTAGCTATTCTTCATCGATCTCTGTCGCTCGAGGGCTTTGCTCTAGCTGTTCTTCATCGAACTCGAACTCGATCTGTTCTTTATCAAATCGATATGTTTTGTTCTTCATCAAATCGATCTGTTCTTCATCAAATCGCAGATCCAAAATCCAAAATCCAAAATCCAAAATCGATATGTTCTAGCTGATCTCTCTTGCTCTTATATCAGGTACATTTTTCATTCTCTACTTTCTCATTGTCAAATCTGCTGATCTATTCTACTTTCTCTGTAATTTTTTCGTTTTTTAGTTTAAAAAATTTGGATTCTATTTACTTAAAATGTTTGTAATTTCCGAAGTCTTAGTGGATTCTATTTACTTAAAATGTTTGTTTGTTTGTAATTTTAATTTGGATGTAGGAGACAATAGGTCACTTGATCAAATTCCTATTGCTTGCAAAGATGCAGTAGCAATTTTGTTTATGTTTGATCTTACTGGCCGGTGTACTCTAAATAGGTATGTTAATTATTTCATCATTAAATCAATACTCCTTTTAATAGTGATACATACATAGTTTTAAGTTTAAAGAACCACTAATTTGATATAATTTTGTGTTTTCTGGATTATTATAGTGTTATTAGATGGTACAATCAAGCAAGAAAGTGGAATCAAGTACTAAATCTATCTTCTAAATTTGCATCAATTGGAATGTGTGGTTTAGATTATTCTATGCATTTTTCTGTAATATTTTTTTCTTCTATAGCAGTAGTGAATGGATAAATATAATGGCAACGAACAACATTATGAAAGTGGGTAGAACTTCATTTTGTTGATGGGGTCTTTACTAGTGAAGTGCCAAACATTTAAGATTATTAATGATCCAATCATATATTCCTCAAAAGAAAATAAAAAATAAAAAAATACAATAGAAAAAGTACTTGTTTAATGCAATTGTAGGGGAGAAAAAGATTTATGTCAATAATTTGATCATTAATAAGTGTGTTATGGATGATATTGACAGCAATCTCTATTTTTGTACCATACAAATGCTCCCCCAGTTAGAGAATTTGGGAATAATCTTAATTTCATATAGTCATGATTTGTAAATTCACCGCATTGAGCAGCAAACCTAGCAATATGCTTTATTGTTGATTAGTTTCCACTCCCATAAAAAAGGGTAAAATCTAGTATCCTGAACCCCCTTGGGTATTCATGTACCCTATCTACCCATTCTGGGTATGGTTTTCTGTATACAGGAGTCTGGACCCCCCGAGCCATCGGTCCACACATCACCCTAACAATATCAGCAATTTGGTCCCTAGGGACCATATTTTGTGCCTGTTGAACCACTACTGGAGGGACAAACACAGGATTTGGTGGACAAACTTGTGCTTGAGGTTCTCTTGGTCCATAAGGTGGTACATTTGGGACTGGTTGTCCCTGTGGTGTAGGTTGCTGTTGGGGGTGTGGGTAACCCCTTTGAGCCTGTCCTGCGAAAGGACCTGCGAAAGGTGTTGAAACAGGTGTTGTGTCCCTTCCATTTGCAGGCCAACCTTCCAACCCCCTGGGTATAAATTCGAATAAGGGATTATTATACCCCCTAGTGCCAGGTATGGCTTCGAACATGGGATTTGTAACCATTCTTATGCCAGTTTCTTGTACTTGACCAGATCCACCAACTTATGTGGCTTCATTATTGAGTACTGAGGCATTTTGGCCTGCTATAGGCCTCGAAATGGATTCATACCAAGACTGAGGTGATGGTCTTTCATAGTTCTGATTACTAGTTTGACCATTAGAATGTCCATTAACTTGCACATGCTGTTTGTCTCTGTAGACGTCCCCGAACGCATCTCGAGGAAATGGAGTGCGAGTCCTCCTAGGAAGATAGTCTATCGGCAGTCCGCATAGTGGCTGGAGGTACAGCAGGAGGGTCCTGAGAATCGTACCCCCACACGACCTGTAAACGCTCCCCGGAACCATGCCTTCGCCAAGGCCCTTCGGCGAGGAACCTATCTCGGGAATTACCCGATCCTCCGGATCTTGATGGAGACCATCACCAAAGACCGCCAGTCGCCAAGTAATCTGGATAACGGTAGCATAAATCAATCGAAATCGAATATCTGAGGCGATCAAAGATGAAAATGAAAGGCGAGAGTCTGAAATACCTCCGTCGTCATACGTATCAAAATCTTGTCGCAGTAAAGAGAGTCTCGAGGTCTTGATCGGTGCTCGCCCTCGAATACTAATGAAAACGGAGTCATAAGGAGTCCTGCCACCTCTATCTCCAGGGCTAATGTGGGAAAATATACGTACACCCATAGCTGAGAAAAGTAGTGTGGAATGTGAATACAAAGTGCTAAAGGCAGAATACAGAGTGCAAAGTGCACCGTGTGTGCAATGAACAAGTAATAAGGAGCAGAAATGTAAATCAGGAGGACAGAACGTACCTCCCAGGCTCTCCAATAGCCGCCAAGTAAGTCTCCCCGTCCGCGAGAGGCTGCACTCATGTAACAATAGAGGGTAGCTGTGCAGGCGCCACCCCACCATACCGACTGACCTGTGATAGGTCCACCAAAGCGCTCAAAAGATACAACCCAACAGTGTTCCCCCTATCGGCAAACAGAGTGGTGCCAAAGAGGAACATAAGGAAACCTCGGGTGTACTGCTCAATCTCCTCGGGAGACTCAGGCTCCATCTCCGGCTTTCGAAAACGGAAAGAGAACCAGGTGTACCGGACTCTCCCGGAAGCTCTGTCTACAGGTGGATGGGCCCCCAGCAGATGTATCCATGCGGCCTCCCACTCTCCCATATCCTCGTCATAAGGTATGGGCCAACCGCCTATGTCTAGGTCGGTGAGTACGGCAAAGTCTAGCGGGGTCATGGTCATATCCCCGGTGGCAGAAAAGTGGAAGGAATTGGTGGTGTCCCACCATCTCTCCACCAAAGCAGCTAACAAAGTCCTGCTGGCAGGACAACGTGATAATCCCACGCAGAATGCTCCGAACCCTGCTAGATCAACCAAATCGACGACCTCTGAAGCTTCGGTTTATCGGTCTCTCTGGCGGTAGAGCCATATCCTCGTCTGTCGAGAGCCAACTTTGCATTGAGCGAATGCATATGTCAGAATGAAATGAAGTAGCTGTGTGCAAATGAAACGAAATTAGTGGGCTGCGTGTTCACTTCAAATCTGGGCTGCGTGTTCAGTAAATTTCGTATTTGGGTTGCGTGTTCAAATTCTAATCAGTGGGCTGTGTGTTCACTTCAAATTTGGGCTGCGTGTTCAGTAAATTTCGTATTTGGGCTGCGTGTTCAAATTCTAATCAGTGGGCTGTGTGTTCACTTCAAATCTGGGCTGCGTGTTTAGTAAATCTGTGTTTCGGGCTGCGTGTTCAAAATCCTACTCAGTGGGCTGTGTGTTCACTTCAAATCTGGGCTGCGTGTTCAGTAAATCTGTGTTTTGGGCTGCGTGTTCAAAATCCTACTCAGTGGGCTGTGTGTTCACTTCAAATTTGGGCTACGTGTTTAGTAAATCTGTGTTTTAGGCTGCGTGTTCAAAATCCTACTCAGTGGGCTGTGTGTTCACTTCAAATCTGAAATTTGCGTGTTGAAGAATCTGTGTTTTGGGCGTGTGTTCAATCCTCAATCGATTAATGTGTGTTCACCATCAACTCGGACTGCGTGTTCAGAAAATCAGAGTTTAGGGCTGTGTGTTCTACTCTCAATCAGTGGGCTGTGTGTTCACTTCAAATCTGGGCTGCGTGTTCAGAAAATCTGTGTTTTGGGCTGTGTGTTCAATCCTCAATCAGTGTGGGCTGTGTGTTGACCATCAACTCGGATTGCGTGTTCAGAAAATCAGAGTTTAGGGCTGTGTGTTCTACTCTCAATCAGTGGGCTGTGTGTTCACTTCAAATCTGGGCTGCGTGTTCAGAAAATCTGTGTTTTGGGCTGCGTGTTCAAATCCTAATCAATGGGCTGCGTGTTCACTTCAAATCTGGGCTGCGTGTTCAGTAAATTTCGTATTTGGGCTGCGTGTTCAAATTTCAGAAAAATTTGTGGGCTGTGTGTTCACCATCGACTTGGACTGCGTGTTCAGTAAATCTGTGTGTGGGCTGTGTGTTCACCATCAACCTGGGCTGCGTGTTCAGAAAATCAGTGTTTTGGGACTGTGCGTTCTACTCTCAATCAGTGTGGGTTGTGCGTTCACCATCAACTTGGACTGTGTGTTCAGAAAATCAGAGTTAGGGACTGTGTGTTCTACTCTCAATCAGTGTGGGACTGTGTGTTCTACTCTCCATCCACTTGAACTGTGCGTTCAGAAAATTAGAGTTTGGAACTGTGTGTTCTACTCTTAGTCAGTGTGTGCCGTGTGTTCACCTTCAAATTCGGGCTGTGTGTTCGACAAATCAGTGTTTGAGCCGTATGTTCAATTCTTAACTAATGTATACCGTGCGTTCACAATCAATCAGTCAATGAGCCTAGTGTTCAGCAATTCAAGTATTTAAACTACATGTTCAGGATGCAGGCAAAGTACTATGTCATAAGCTAAAACTGTGTGTTCAAGCATGGCAAAGCTACAAAATGCACGAAAAATGCAGAAAATAAAGTAAAATACCTCTCGTGCATCATGAGAAAGGTGCTGCTCCGGCTCTCGTAAAAGTAAATCCCCGGTTGCCCGGTCATTGAACCCAGTGAAACGACGAAAAATGGCCCGTGGAAGCATATGTACCGGTGGGGCGTATCTCCTGGGAATAAAAGGGCGGACTCTCGGGGGCAGTGTCATGATATCAAAATCATCCCCGGCACCTGGAGGACCTCCACCGTGAGGGTAATCACCCGCCATTTCAAAAAATCTACAAAAGGAGCAAAAATGAGCAAAAATGAGCCAAAATTGGAAAAAGTCAACAAAAGTCAACTCCCGGGAAATGGAAAAGTCAACAAAAGTCAACTCCCGAGAAAATCTTCCAAATATTGAGACAAACTTACCTCAAGTGGTGAAAATGAGAAAAGAAGCCCCGAAATCAAAATTTAATCGGTTCAATGTGCTTAAAACTGAAAGATTTCACGAAAACAACTTGCGTGGAAGGCCGAAAAGCGCGTATAAAGTGTAGATCTGAAGGAAAAAATGGTTTGGGGAGCAAGGGAAGGAGTTTTCACAGCTGTGGGAGTGATTTCGGAATGAATGGATGAGGATATATATAGAAAATGAGGCAAAAGACAAAATTGCCCCTGATTTTGGACAGGTGGCCGGCCGGCCACCTTTTCTGGCTGGCCGGCCATTTGCTTTTTGTTCCCTGGCCGGTGGCCTCCCCTAGGGCAACCACCTAGCCGGTGGTGTTCCCCACACCCCCCTCTAGCTCTCTGCAAATTTTGAGGAAGATCGGAGTTCCCGGGACCTGAAAAAGTTCAAGAAAAGTGCACTTTCTAGCACGAAATTGCTCCGCCGGAACTTCAGCTGCAATTTCTGACATGTGTCTCATCAGTACTCATCAAAATCAAGGTGTATCCTTTTTGAACATGTTGTAACCTCTCCGGGAGGTGAATCAGAGGCCGCGATCGAGTCGCCTTCGCCGAAATGCGCGTTTTCTTACTCGTTATTTCGCAACAAACGGGCACCCTGATTTATGCTCGTTTTGCATTGTTATGCATATAACTTGCATTCTCATGAACATTTTGAATTGACATGCACGTTTTCTTGGTGTACCATACCTCTGTGCTTGAGCATGCGTTGTCACGCACATTCCTTTCTTACATTGCGATGCATTCACTTGCCGACACTGCGTGTGTCAAACTTCCGAAACCACAGGAATCACATTGAATATATGTTGTTAGTATATTGTTCTTGTTGAATTTCTCCCTTTTGCAGGCACGATATTGTATGTACGGTTCATTTGAGGCTGGTGCGACCAGACGAATCGCGCAGGTATCGTATCTTCTCTGTGTGAGACGCGACGAGAATTGAATGATTCTCCGCATTCCTAACTGCATGAAATGTAGTTGTTGCTTTGCATTCTTGCTTAAAACTGTTGCATCTATTTGCGAATACTTGCCTCATTACTGACTTCTTTGCATTTGCATGATCATTTGGCTCTGCATGTCGCTTTGCATTTTGCCCCTCCTGCTCAAGGCGCTTTGTGGGCACATATCTCTTCATCTTGTATGATTGTCTAAGTCTTGGCCTTGTCAAAAATGGGTCGTCTCTAGGCTTTGACATTCACTCCGTCACTTCTTGACTTCCGAGTTACTCAAAAGAGGGCAATCAGAGAAACCCCATTTTGACCGACCTTAAGACTTAGACGTCACCGATTGAGCGCTTCGGTGATGTTGCATTTGTGCTCGCCGAAGTCTCGAGTCGCGTCGCCTCCCTCCGGACTTCCGAACTCTCTTCTGTGCCTTGTCGCGGTTTGCGAACCAGACTCGGTTTTCTCTGTTTTCTTTCCTGAGGAGAGGGAGAGGTCCCGTAGACCATCTCTCAGTGGCCGTGGGATACATTTCGTGCCCGTAGGCCATTTTGCCCATTTCGGAGCCGGTTCGGTTTGAACCCGTCGGGCGTGTGCCTCGGTTCGAGACCACCCAACCATCTCCAATTCCTCCGGTTTTGGCATGCATCTCATTTACTCCCTTTCGAGGACACTGGGGTCTTAGATACCCACTTCGTGGCCAAACACCACTTTGCTGCTTAACGGCCGATTTTGAGACCGGCTGCGTGTTTGGGCCCCGAGCATTCGTTTTGCATCGGTTTTGTTCATTTTGGCGGTACCTCTGTTTTATCACCGGGAAGATCCTTTGGAGGGTGGGAGGCCAGCAATTGTCTCGACAACGTTATGCTCCTCCAGCGCCCCCCGGCGCCCGTTTTTCTCACTTCCGGGCTAATGTTGAACACCCTAGGGCCATTTTCTTCGAGCCAAAACCACATATTTGTGTTGTACACACATGGGAGGATCCTAAAAACACATGGTCGGCCAGTAATTCTCATTGACCCTTTTGAACCCCTTCTAAAAGTGGCATGTTGTCTCTTTTGTTTCAGAGTTGCCAATTTCCAACCACAGGGCCTTGTAGAGGACACATGGGAGGACACCAATATGTGAAGCTCGGCCATTAATTCGATTGGACCATTTTGCCCCTTGGCCGGCCGGCCAGGGGTGTGGCCGGCCACTGCAACAAAGTGACAGCTAGGCCATGCTCCTGGGATCTGTGCTTGTTTTTCCCAAAAATATCTGATCTGGGGAAAGCCTTTGGGGAGGGAAACTTGGTGTCATTTTCCCTCCACCTTTCCTCCCCTTTCCTTGCATATATAACCATCCTCCAACTCATGTTAGAGGGTTACACAAATTTCCCTAAGGCTTTGGCATCCATCTCTCTCCATTTCTCTCTCATTTTCTCTCAAAATCCCTAAGTTCCAACCACATTTCTTCATCACTACCAAGCACCACCACTACTACTCCATTCCAGCAGAAAGGAGAGGGTTGCTAGAGGCTTAGAGGCAGCAAATTTGGTCCAAGAAGCAACCAAAGTCTTGAGCTTCAAGGGTAAGTCCACTTCACCCTCTTTTGAGCTCATTTTTGCCTCATTTCCTTAGCCTATTTTCTCACTGTTTCTGGCTCCGACCCTAACTGAAAGTGCTCCTCTTTTGAGCTCATTTTCATCTTTGTTGAAGGGCTCAACCTTGTTTGAGATCCCTAACTTGCACTTGCTTCAATATCATCTTATATGTCACAATATTGCATGCTATTTCTAGCCTATTAGTGATCTGTTTTCGAGCATAATGTAAACTGTAAGTGGGCCTATTTTGAGCCCCTCTTCAACATTGAAGAAGGGATCAACCCTGTTTGGGTCCTCTATCTTGCACTTACTTCATAATCTCTCCTATTTACCGTAAATTTGCATGATTTGTTTGGCCTACATGTAGTCTGTTTTGGAGCATGTCATGAACTGTGAGTAGGCTTATTTTGTGTCCCTCTACAACATTGTAGAAGGGATAAACCTTTTTGGGGGTCTCCATGTTATACTTGTCATTATACCCTCTTTGACCCCATTTTTGCATGCTTTTTAAGCTTATTTAGCTTCTTTTCGGCCATCATCGAACTGGAAAGAGTCATATTTTGACTTCTTGAAATATTTCATTAAGGGTCTTTTCTGGTTTGATGAATGTTTGGGGTACCTCATGTTATAGCCTTATGTATCCTAGTTCTTGCATGACATTTTTAGCATATTTTCATACTAATTTGTGGGATGTCATCTACTGTAAATGTGCGTATTTTTAGTCCCTCTTCAGTTTTGTAGAAGGGTATTTTTCCATTTGGGCATCGCATGTATCACTTGCTTCAATACCCCTCTTGCGGAGTCATTTTTGCATTCTTGCTTAATCCTATGTGTGCTTGCTGTTTAGCCCTTTTCATGACTAAAAAATGCTTGTCTTGGGGCTGCCTTGCTACTGTATTTTCATTCCATGTCTATATTGTGCATGTTTGGTATAGCTATAGGCCATTTCGGGTGCCTAAATTCATATTTTGGGGCCATTTCATGCATCGGGTGTACTTTCGCCTCATTTCGGGGCTGTTTTCCCCCACATTTCAGTGCCAAAATTCATTTGCATGTTTGCATATCATTTCCATGCCATTTCATGCCTTAGGGCCATCGCCTCGGTTTGCTTGTGCACGCATTTCATTTGAGGCACTTCATTTTCATCCATCGGCCTCCTGTGTGAGTGTGGCTGAGGCTCCCTCATGTTGGTGTAAGCCCATATTGCATCGCATATCTCATTTTAGTCCTGTTGCATTCCGTATGCCATTTTCTCGGTTTGCGTGCCCACGGGCACGCATTTCGAGACATCTCATTTTAGTCTCATTGTATATCATATTTCAGGTTGTTTCATGCCTTTATGTCATTGCCTCAGTTTGCGTGCCCGTGTGCACGCATTTCGAGGCACTTCTTTTTTTATCCGATGGCCTCCTGTGTGAGTGTGGTTGAGGCTCTCTCATGTTGGTGTAAGCCCATTACTGCATTGCGTATGTCATTTCATCCGTAGCATTGTGTATGCTTGGTTGTGTGTTACCTCGTTTAGCGTGTATGCCATTCCATGACATTGTGTATGTTAGGATTGCATATTAGCTACATTTCATGCATATCATGCATATTGTATCATGTTCGGGATAGGAGTTAGCTTGCACGAACGAAAACGTTTACGTACTCAAGTGATGAACGGGTCTCAATTCCCAAGTCACCAAACACTCCGGATTACCCATGATGGAGTTAGGTTTTGTTGTAGCATTCATACGCATTCATCCTATATTGAGTTGTGCACACGACTCCTCGGCCATCATGCATCGAGATCGTGATTGGTGGCACGAGGATCGAGGCATGCATAAATTTGTAAAATACATTGCTATGCCCTTTCACGCTCTGTTAAAGAAAATGAAGAATCAGCAACTTTTCGGAGTCTTGCACGCATTTCGAGGAACATTGCAAACAGAGGCTTATTGGGGCACCCTAGTGGATTTCTGCGCAAAGCAACTCAACATGCATCATTTCATTATCTGGAGCGGAGCCAAGGCAGTCCCTGGCTTGCATGCCAGTTTACAATTTTTCTTCCTTAATTTGATAATTAATTAGGGATTTGTATATTTATTTGATTTGTATTATTCTTTTATTTGAATTGTATTATTTATTGGACCCTCATGCGAGGGCAAAATTGTAATAAGTGTGGGTAAGTGTGATGTATGTCTTCCAACCCCCACTTCTTTCTTCCCTTTTATTTACCCGCTTATGATGGTTAGATATAGGACATATTTCAATTAGCATACAATATGACAGCATGTTTGCATCATTCATCTGTTTTGCACGCACCGGGCTCGGCTCATCATACAAACTGCATTTGTATTTCAATTCCAAATTGAACACGTGTTAGCTGTAGCATTTCACATGCCATGTTTAGAATACGAGAGAACTGCTATAGTTTGCATCTTTGCATGTGTTGCATTAGACATTTCAGTATGCTTAGGTCCATGCATGGATTTCTAACAAGCTTCTGTTTTGGCTTGGAGTACTCGGTGAGTTTTATGCTTTAGCATCCTTGCATGCGTGTGAGTGACTGCCATGAAAAGCATGCTTACCATGGAGCTATATGCTTATGTGATATAACTGCCTTGAATGCCTGTGGGTGGAGGTTGAGTTACTTAGATTGGGACAATTCATCAAATGTTTGTTTTAAGCCCACTAGATAGTGGCAAAATCATGTTTTCTAAGCCCACCCGAGGGTGGCAAATCTACGTCTTAGCCTACCTACGGGTAGCACCATCAAACCATTTTCAAACAAACAAACATGAAGTGTTTCATTCCAATTCAGGCGGCTCAATCTATACTTGTATGCTGTGCGCATCACATAGTAACCTAGGCTAATAACCGGAATAAGAACGCACAATGTTTTCAAAAACAGATATCATGGTTAGTAGAGGCCGGTCTTTGACCGGCGGCGGGGGTGCTCACGGTGACCTTCTACCCAATCGTTCTGAGCCGAGGCAACTTTGGTGATGACGGACACGTGGCCTTTTGGCATCGAGTCAGGGTTTCCTAAATTTTCCATAAAATAAAAATATTTAGGTGGCGACTCTGTATCTGGCAAAGCAGGCCATGTTTGGCACTTCTTTAAAAAAAAAAATCTGTTTTTCTCAAAACGATTTGCCGAATTTGGACTCTTTGGTTCAAGATTAAGAACCGTGACATTTGAGTCCTTCGAACTGTAGTAACCTAATATCGAACCAGAACGGAGGGGACTCGCACTCCCTTTCCCCCGGGATGCGTTCGGGGATGTTTACAATTAGTAATGATGGAGTGAAAGATATTCAAATGAATACAACGGCTATAAACGGTTATAAATTTCATTATATATACCAAAGTTTCCGATGTGAACAAGATACAGCAACTACAAACAAGTTAATGAAACCAGAAAATATTTTTTGATCTAAAATCACTCTCATTTATTCTCTGAAATTTTTTTAGAGAAGTGTTCTTAAATTTTATTTACATCCTCTCTCGAAATTATCGTTAAGTTGTATAGCTTTAAGCCCATTTTCTTGTGTGAGGATTACGGAAAAATCAAAGTCTTATTTTATATATATCTTTGAGAGATAATTCTTGTAACTTTACTGAAAGCAAAAATACATTCTTTTCAATCCTATAAGAGTGTTGTACTCTTAGTGTTTTTGGACTTAGAAAGTTTGTGTACAATTTGTGGATGATTGCTCCATCTGTGAAGAGGTTGCTAGCACCCTGTGAAGGTAGAGAATAGTGAAAAATCTCAAGTGAGACTTGAGAAATGGACGTAGGCCGAGTTGAAACCGAATCACTATAAATTTGTTTGCCTCTCTCTCCCTTATGTCTTTATTTTATTTAAATTGCCATAGCTATATTTCATATTTTTATTGTGCAAAAATCATTAATTGACATAGTTGTTAGAACACTTATTTTAATTATTTTTATTTCATTAAATATATTTGTCTACTGTGCTAGTCATAATTTTTATTAGGGTATTATTACTTTTATTTGTAAAAACTTAATTTACACCCTCTTAAGTTATCTATTGGGTAACAACCCTTATTTATTTATTATTTTTATGTTTTCTTAGTTTCAAAATAATAGTTCTTTTTGAGAAATATAATTTTTTTAATAGTATAATTATTGCACTTTAAAAAATTTAATTTTTCAAAATTATTCTTTGATAGTACATTTTTTGGAAAATAACAATTGTCATAATTATACTTTTTGTGTTATTAATGAATTTAAAAGAAGGACAAAATAGGAAATTCATATTATTTTAGTCATTGATTTTTGAAAATGGACTGATATTTTGAGACAATAAAAAATAGAAAAAAGGATTAATATTTTGAGACGGAGGGAGTATATGATTCTATAATAAAATTTAATGAATCTATCTATCTATCTATCTATCTATATATTATATAAGTAAAAATAAATTTTTAGTGGGAGAATTTTTTTTAAGGTTCATGATATTAAGATTTTATAAGATAAATCATATACAATATTTTCATAGTAGTTAAGATCCTTCAATAATTCTACACAGAAAATTCAACTTATAGAATTTTACCTGACTCATACAAATTTTGTCCCTATTCAGAGAAATTTCAAATTCACAGAGAAATTTTTTTGATTTTACAAAGAAAGTTCAAAATTTTTCTATGATCATACTACAGAAATTAGTCGGGGTCAAAATTTTCTCTGAGTCGGGTGAAATTTCTCAAAGTCAAACTTTCTCTGTGAAATTGTTGAGGGACCTTACCTAATAAAAAGAAAAATAAAATCTTGGACCTCTCCTACCACACAAAGTTAGAGAGGGATATTTTACTAATTTTTCCTTTTTAGTGAGGAGTCTTGCGAGAGTTTCAATATTTCATATTAATTTTCTTAATTTGAAAGAATTAAATTTTTTTTCATTGACTAGCTTCCATTTACTATATAAAAATAAAGAGTCATGATAGAGACTCTCTCTAATCACCAGCCCCAAAACCCCCACACACACATGGCGGGTGGTGATTGAAGCAACAGAAAAAAAAGAAAAAAAAATGTAACCAATGAGAGAGAGAGAGGGGCTCAAAGGGGGTGAGGGAAAAGGGGGCATGAAACATTTTTGAAAAATAAAATTCTAATTAGTTTATGATTTATTTGATAATCCCACATTGGAAAAAGAAGAAAAAAAAGTGAATTGTTTCACTTATATAAAGTGAATCTTATACTTCCATTAATATTGCAGTGTTGTGCATATTTTAGTTTAAGACAGTTTAAATTTCGAAATAAATTTGAAATTTTTAATCAATTAATTTTTCTATAAGTTGGTCTTTCGACCTAATAGATTAGGCTGAATCATTTTTTGTTTGACTGGCTCGTTAATTTAACCACGATTTTCACGATTTTATTAAAATATATTGGTTAAATTTGTTTAATTCGAAAACAATTATTGAACCCTAAACTATATATCTAATTATTAAATAATTAGAATAGGTTGTTATGTGATGTCTATCGTTGGAAATAGTTGATCATTGGCAATGGATTATGATTTTTCGTCACTAAATTCTTCTTTTCTTCTACAAAATTATTTTATCAGCAATATATACCTTAATGAGTTCACAAAATTATTTGCATGCCATTAATGTGACATTTTCTGTATAGTTTTGAAAAAAAATTACTTTAGGAGTAAACTAAGAAAAACTTAAAATACGAAAGGCCAAGAAAAAAAAAAATTTATAGGCAAAAATGAGAAAAATAGTCAAATATAAAGAGGGAAAACTGTAATTTATCCTAATAATAATAATGCATATGAACAAAATATAACAAAAAAAATCTCAACTACAACACTACAACAAATTAAAATTTTAAAGACAAAAATTTAAGGATAAAAGCAATTTTTAAGAATAAAATATTTTATTTGTCAAAAATATCATTATTGAATTTTTAGCAAAAAAATTAAAATTTAGTGATGAATTATTATTCCTTCGTGCTGTTGGATTAGAAGTGCTTCATTGGTAATTATTCAATAGTAATTGGAAGTTTTACAGGTTATGTTGAATTATGCGTAAAAAGACCATAATACTTGGTGCATTACGAGCATGAAAAGTGTACGTTGATAGCGCAAAAGGTACAACCAACCACTCATGAAGACCCTCTCGAGTTTTGAACAGAGTCTTCCATGCATAAGTTTCTTACAAATGAGATCCAACCAATTGCCAATTGAACTAGATGCTAAGTTAAGCTTTAATGCTAAGTTAAAAATTCAACAATAATTCTGGGAAGTGTGGTGTTGCTGTGGATGTGTCAGGGGATTGATTCTTTTTTTCGGTTAGTTTTCTTGTTTTTGCGGTTGGATTCTCTCCAACTTTTGATGGTGTGCTAGCAAATGATAAGGTGGACTTATCGGTGCCAACGTAGTTGGGATTGGTTTGTTTCGTTTTGATACTCTTTGCACTCATCGCTCTCTTTATTGATGTAATACTCTTTTGGTTCATCAATAAATTTTGTCTTTAGCTGATAAAAAAAAAAATTTAATGCTCCCATTTAATTATAAGACCTTTTCACATCCACATTTCAATTTCTTTCATTTATCATCATTTGTCCATCAAACTTCTGGAATACATATCAAACAAACATAAAAATAAACGAAATAAGAATAATTTAACAACAACAATGCTAGTTATCATGAAAAACTATGATCCCTAACTTTTCTCATTTAACTAACAGTTTAAGGAGAATGTGATGGATTTATTCATTCTTAGCTCTCTTTAGATCTTAGGAATGATTATAGATATGTCAAAATTAATAATGTTGTTTTCATTGGAAAAAAAACTGAGGAATTGTTTGGCTGTACTGTCAAAATTTTTATTTATTTATTTATTTTCATTTTTTGTGTTGTGACATACAAGAAAATATTACAAGGTTAAACTGCCCATTGTTTTTATTATCATTTTATTCTGCGAACAAACACTATAAAAACTAAGGTTTTAGGAATCAAAATTTAGGGACAAAATAATTTTGTTGGTACCAAATATTTTGTTGCAAAAAGTGTCATCATTATACTTTTAGCGAAATTGGACATTAGTGATGAATTATTATTCTTTTAGGACTAAATTTTTTGTCTCAAAAAATAAACCATTTTGAGACTAAATTATTTTGTCCTTAAAAGTCTATTTATTAGTGATATTTTCAAAATTTTGTCGCTAAAAGCCTTATTTGTTATTTTTCGGGACGACCTTCTAATGACTATCCTCATAACGATGAAAATTGGTTCCTCAATGTATTTTGCAACAAAATTTTCACTTTTAGAGACCAAAACATTTGATTTCTAAAACCCGTATATGTTGTAGTGAAATGTCAAAAACTCAAAAATAATTTTTTGGTATTTTGTAAAGTGTGCTCTTTTCACAAAATTTTCTCAAAAATATTTTTAAAATACGTTTTTTTGTGAGTTACAAAAAACAAAAACAAAAAATAGAAACCAAACAGACAATATTCTTTAACTATGATCAGGTCAATTGGATTAATGAAACATACTACCTACCAACTGTTTTTTCGGATAAGCAAGACTTATTACAAAAAATAAAAAAATAAAAAGAAGCCCTAAAGGTCGATGAGCAAAGCTCGAAGGAAAGCTCGACAACAACATCAAATCCAAAACCTAAACTACTACACAAAATTCCACATACACTCATAGCTAGGTTGATAAAACATAATTTAATTAATGAAACATTTACTTATGAGTACATAAACAACTCCAATTAGATTATAGAGATTAAGTTTTGATCAGTTTCTCAGCCACATTAAATATCAAGAAATCATCATTTTGATTATTTCGCTCATGGTCCATCAATTTCCAAGAGCTTAAGAACTCATCTTCTTGATTATCTGGCTCATGGTCCATCAATTTCAAGAACCGTCACTTTGTTGAACCATGCCTTTGTTCTTTTCAACTCGCCATGAAGCCGGTACTAAATATTCATCCTTCAATGCATTCAATGATTTGTTAACGAGCAATATCGCGTTTAACTTCCAATTTGAATCCTCCTTTTGATCCTTGTGTACCGCAACACCGTGTAGGTAAGCCTCCAAGTTATGCCAACTTTGGAAATTTCAGGACTCTTCAAGTACTCGACTTGGTAGTGTTAATGGCCAATTTATCACCCACGTTTTTGTAGCCTATCAATGGAACCTTTGGAACAATATCAAGGGCATTACGAACACGTAGAACTCAAGATCTTTCACCTTGAGAAGAATTTTTTGAAGCTTGAATTTCCGACTCTTGGGCTTGCAAACACAAAGGCGGTGACAAGATAGGCCTTGTTTTGTTGGTTTCTAGATATGTTCAATCCGTTAGCTACTATGTCAATCGCATTTAGGGTTGCAATTGCTGCACCCAAACTGTGGCCAACTATAGTTATGCTGATTTCTTCATCCTTGTATTCTTCTACAAGTCTTTTGACCTCTTCAAGAACCTAAAATATAATATGATGAAAATACAATGTCAGTTTTGACATTTTTCTCAAAAATTAAACAATAATGTTAGGGAGCCAGAAATTACCATAAAAAATGATGAGAATATAAAACGTGTCCACATTAATGCTGCAGAGCTCAAAAAAGTTACCTAAAAGTGTTGAGAAAATAAAATGTGCACACCACATTCATTCAAAGTGTGCTCATATCACACTAAGTTTGAATATATACATGTTTTTTCATTTTTGGCAATCTTTTGAGTGTCTATCTTAGGCTCTGCAGCTTTTTCATTCTTAAGAGATTTTTTTTTTTGGGAAAACAAAACTTTATTGATGAAATCCAATGTACTGGAGGGACAAACACAGGATTTGGTGGACAAACTTGTGCTTGAGGTTCTCTTGGTCCATAAGGTGGTACATTTGGGACTGGTTGTCCCTGTGGTGTAGGTTGCTGTTGGGGGTGTGGGTAACCCCTTTGAGCCTGTCCTGCGAAAGGACCTGCGAAAGGTGCTGGAACAGGTGTTGTGTCCCTTCCATTTACAGGCCAACCTTCCAACCCTCCAGGTATAAATTCGAATAAGGGATTATTATACCCCCTAGTGCCAGGTATGGCTTCGAACATGGGATTTGTAACCATTCTTATGCCAGTTTCTTGTACTTGACCAGATCCACCAACTTATGTGGCTTCATTATTGAGTACTGAGGCATTTTGGCCTGCTATAGGCCTCGAAATGGATTCATACCAAGACTGAGGTGATGGTCTTTCATAGTTCTGATTACTAGTTTGACCATTAGAATGTCCATTAACTTGCACATGCTGTTTGTCTCTGTAGATGTCCCCGAACGCATCTCGAGGAAAGGGAGTGCGAGTCCCCCCCCCCCGGTTCTGGTTCGATATTGGGTTACCACAGTTCGAAGGACTCAAATGTCACGGTTCTTAATCTTGAACCAAAGAGTCCAAATCCCGCAAATCATTTTGAAAACAGATTTTTGAAAGAAGTGCCAAACATGAACTGCTTCGCCAGATACAGAGTCCCCACCTAAATATTTTTTAAAAGGGAAATTTAGGAAACCCTGACTCGGTGCCAAAGGCCACGTGTCCGTCATCACCAAAGTTGCCTCGGCTCGGGAACTTGTGTACGATTGGGGAAGGTCACTTCGTGAGCACCCCTTCGCTTGATCAAAGACCGGCCTCTACTAACCATGATATCTGTTTTTGAAAACATTGTGAGTTCTTATTCCGGTTATTAGCCTAGGTTACTATGTGATGCGCACAGCATACAAGTATAGACTGAATCGCCTGAATTGGAACAAAACATTTCATGTTTGTTTGTTTGAAAATGGTTTGATGGTGCTACCCACAAGTAGGCTAAGACGTGGATTTGCCACCCTCAGGTGGGCTTAGAAAAATATGATTTTGCCACTATCTAGTAGGCTTAAAACAAACATTTGATGAATTGTCCCAATTCAAATAACTCAACCTCCACCCACAGGCATTCAAGGCAGTTATATCACATAAGCATTTAGCCTCATGGTAAGCATGCTATTCATGGCAACACTCAAACGCATGCAAGGATGCTAAAGCATAAAACTCACCGAGTACTCCAAGCCAAAACAGAAGCTTGTTAGAAATCCATGCATGATCCTAAGTATACAGAATTGCCTAATGCAACACATGCAAAGATGCAAATTATAGCAGGCTCGGCTATTCTAAACATGGCATATGGAATGTTACAACTAACACGTATTCAACTTGGAATTGAAATACAAATGCAGTTTGTATGATGCGCCGAGCCCGGTGCGTGCAAGACAGATGAATGATGCAAACATGCTGTCATACTGTATGCTAATTGAAATATGCCCTATATCTAGCCATCGTAAGAAAGTAAATAAAAGGGAGAAAGAAGTGGGGGTTGGAAGACATACATCACACTCACCCACACTTATTACAATTATGCCCTCGCGCAGAGGGTCCGAATAAATAATACAGTCCGAAATAAATATACAAATTCCTAATTAATTAACAAATTAACTAAGAAAAACTGTAAACTGGCATGCAAGCCAGGGGCTGCCTTGACTCCGCTCCGGATAATGAAATGATGCATGTTGAGCTGCTTTGCGCGGAAATCCACTGGGATGCCCCAATTAGCCTCTGTTTGCACCTTTCCTCGAAATGCGTACCAGACTCCGAAAAGTTACTGATTTTTCATTTTGCTGTAACAGAGAGCAGGAAAGGGGCATAGCAATGTATTTCACAAATATATGCATGCCTCTATCCTCGTGCCACCAATCACGCATATCGATGCATGATGGCCGAGGAATCGGATTGCACAACTCAATATAGAATGAATGCACATGAATACTACAACAAAACCTAACTCCATCATGGGTAATCCGGAGTGTCGGTGACTTGGGAATTGAGACCCGTTCCGTCACTCGGAGTACGAAACGTGCCTCGTTTCCCGTGCCCGGGCTAACTCCTATCCCGAACACGATGCAATATGCATGACATGCATGAAATGTAGCTAATATGCGATCCTAACATACACAATGCTATGAAAATGAGATGCCTCAAAATGCGTGCACGCTGGCACGCAAACCGAGGCGATGATTCTAAGGCATGAAATGGCATACGCAATGCAATTGGACTTACACTAATATGAGAGAGCCTTAGCCACACTCACATAAGAGGCCGTTGGAGGAAAGTGAAGTGCCTCGAAATGCGTGCACACGGGTACGCAAACTGAGGCAACGACATAAAGGCATGAAACGGCCTGAAATATGATATACAATGAGACTAAAATGAGATGTCTCGAAATGCGTGCCCACGGGCACGCAAATCGAGAAAATGGCATACGGAATGCAATGAGACTAAAATGGCATACAGAATGCAAAATGGACTTATACTAACATGAGAGAGCCTCAACCACACTCACATAAGAGGCCGATGGATAAAAGTGAAGTGCCTCGAAATGCGTGCACACGGGCACGCAAACCGAGGGAATGGCATACGGAATACAATGATGCTAAAATGACATACACAATGCAAAATGGACTTATACTAACATGAGTGAGCCTCAGCCACGCTCATATAAGAGGCCAATGGATGAAAATGAGATGCCTCAAAATGCGTGCACACTGGCACGCAAATCGAGGCAATGGCATACGGAATGCAATGATGCTAAAATGACATACACAATGCAAAATGGACTTATACTAACATGAGTGAGCCTCAGCCACGCTCATATAAGAGGCCAATAGATGAAAATGAGATGCCTCGAAATGCGTGCACATGGGCACGCAAACCGAGGCAATGGCATACGGAATGCAATGATGCTAAAATGACATACACAATGCAAAATGGACTTATACTAACATGAGTGAGCCTCAGCCACGCTCATATAAGAGGCCAATGGATGAAAATGAGAAGCCTCGAAATGCGTGCACACGGGCACGCAAACCGAGGCAATGGCATTAAGACATGAAATGACATAGAAAATGATATGCAAACATGCCAATGGAATTTCAGCACTGAAATATGGGAGAAAACAGTCCCGAAATGAGGCGAAAGTACACCCGATGCATGAAATGGCCCCGAAACATGAATTTAGGCACCCGAAATGGCCTATAGCTATACCAAACATGCACAATATAGACATGGAATGAAAATACAGTAGCAAGGCAGCCCCAAGAAAATCATTTTTCAGTTTAAAATATGGCCAAACAGCAAGCATAGATAGGGCAACAATGGCATACAAAAATGGTTTCGCAAGAGGGGTATTGAAACAAGTGATACATGCGATGCCCAAATGGAAAAATACTCTTCTACAACACTGAAGAGGGACTAAAAATATGCACATTTACAGTAGAAGACATTCCACAAATCAGTATGAAAATATGCTAAAAATGCCATGCAAGATTGAGGCCACAAGAGGATATAACATGAGGTACCTCAAACATTCATCAAACCAGCAAAGACCCTTAATGAAATATGTTAATAAGATCAAAATATTACTCTTTCCAGTTCTGATGATGGCCGAAAACAGAAGCTAGATAAGCTTGAAAAAGCATGCAAAAATGGGGGTCAAAGAGGGATATAATGGTAAGTATAACATGGAGACCCCCAACAAGGTTGATCCCTTCTACAATGTTGTAGAGAGACACAAAATAAGCTTACTCATAGTTCATGAAATGCTCCAAAACTGTCACGACCCCAACCCGCCCCTAGTAGGATGGTGCCGAGATGGCCAGTAACCCGTGATTACCAAAGGCCAACTTATCAAAATCCACACACAGCCAAGTACATATAGGGGGCTTACATAATGCGGAAGCAATAAACCAAAATACAGGTGGTCCATAAGAGCTGTGCGTAAATCAAAGGAGCAAACATGTACAATATGATCTTACAACCAGTCCATGAATAACAAAATACAGTTCTCATCTTGATCAAAAGGCTTCTAAGCCGACATGTACAGAATACAAAGAATACAAGCCAAGAAGCATGATTTTCAAGATTTGCCGACGAAAATACAAAATGCCGACGTAAACACATAGTGCCGAGGTAGAAACAGCATGGCCGACAAGAATGCAAAACAAGCCGATGAAAACCAAATATCCAAAACAAGCTGGAAAACACATCTAGGCGTCGCCGCCGTCCTGCTCATCACCTACATATATATATATAGAGGGTGAGTATGGAAACTCAGTGAATGATACTAGTAATAAAGGTTTTGCATGAATATAGCCGAAGTCTGTACAAAACAAGCATTTCAGAACCACACAAATATTAGCCGAGGTCCTCCAAAGCAAAACACAATAAACCTTTACCAATACAGAGGATGAACCGTATTCATCTTTCAAACCATACAAGTTTCAAGGGATGCACATGACATCGGCAAGTAAGGACAAAAGCTTTCCAAACAGCCAGTACGTGTAGTAGCCCATTAGTGGCAAAACCCAGATTTATACGATCCGTAATCGTTTTAGACAAGATGATCTGAAAGTTTAGAGTCCTCGGCTAAGGGACTTTTACACTTAGTCTGCGAAGTTTATAGTCCTCGACCAAGGGACTTGTGTTACTTAGGCGTGAGCCCTTTTAACATAATGGCTTTTTCAAGAAAGGACCGTATCCTTTTATGCAAGAGGCGGTGTCACTTAGGCCCGTAGCCCTTTTGACAAATGATCTTGCGAAGTTTAGAGTCCTCCTAAGGGACTTTTACACTTAGTGCTGCGAAAGTTTATAGTCCTCCAGCCAAGGGACTTGTGTTACTTAGGCCCGTAGCCTTTTTTAACACAATGGCTTTTTCAAGAAAGGACCGTATCCTTTTTATGCAAGAGACCGGTGTCACTTAGGCCCGTAGCCCTTTTGACAAATGATCTTTGCGAAAGTTTAGAGTCCTCCGGCTAAGGGACTTGTGTTCAAGAAGGACCGTATCCTTTTAATCCATAATCTTTGCGAAAGTTTAGAATCCTCCGACCAAGGGACTTCTCAAGATAATCATCAAGACAAAGCTCACATTTGATACATCGAGTTAGGCTAATCATTCATGCTTAACAAATACTTTCATCAAAACAAAGCAAGACAAGATTTATCAAAGCAGTTTAACATAGCTTTATTAAAAGCACCACTCACCTCGGTCTTCAGGTGTAGGCTCAAAGCAAAGATCAAAGTCCTGACAAATCACATGACAAATCACATTCTCAAAACAAGCTTCACATGCGCACAATGATCTCGGCACTCTCACCGAGTCCAAATCAATAACAAAGCAAAACATGCTAAGGGTCAAAACGTTATTTCCCATTTTGGGAAAATACATTGGGCACCGTCCAGGTCATGCCGAGGTCCCACACCTCCTCTCCGAGGTGTGAACCCGACGGCCACAATCAAAACAAGGTCAGGAAACTTGGTTTTCCTTTCAAAGAACAAGAAGAACAAGATCATCAAGAACATCAAGATCATGCATGCTGAAATCTTATCTTATTTATACGAAATCTGAGGTTTTCATGCTAAGAGTTCAAAAATCGTGGACCTGGGTACCCAACCAAGGAGGACATGCAAGAACAAACACAACAACATGGTTCTAGCCATAAACTTCTAGATCAAAGCACAACTTTTATCAAGAACACATGAATACTAACTTCCTCTTTCAAAACCAACTCCAAATCCATGCATGGCATACAAAACAAACCCAATCATGTAATGCGGCTCGGTAATTAATGAGAACAAAGCAGTAGAGCAAGAATCAAACCTCAAAACTTAAATCAGCAGTTCGATCTACCAAGACCAAGCTCAAGTCACCAATCTCTCTCTAAAACTCTTCCTTCACCCTTGAGAGCTTCTCTCTAAAAACAAAACTTTGAGACAAAAATGATTTGTTCCTAAGTCTATCGGTGTCTTAAACCACAGCTCGGACACGTGGCATTACCGGGTTGGTTCTCCTCAAAAGGTGGTGATGGATTAGACAAGTCTCGACAAAGCGTACACAACAAGCTCGGTGGCAAAACACGCCGGCTAGCAAGGACATCGGCTAGGGAGGACGGCACTTGACTAAGGCATGCCACACACCTTGGCACAGGTGTACCACATCTCGGCCTAGGCCATACACCAAGGACAAAGATCATTAAGCACAAAACATCTCAAGCATCAGACCTTGAACACTTGACAAGGGTGACATCTCGGCAAGCGTGCCGGGGTGTAGATGGAGGTCGGCTAAGGTTCCAAAACGGTTCTAAGTGCAAAGGTTCAAGGCGAGCTAGGCTAAGCTGACCTCGGCTACAGACCAAGCAAGGTATGAGTTCAAGCAAGTCACAATTAACAGGCAAAGCAAAGTAAAGCAAAGCAAAGCAAGATAACAAGATTACAACCCGGCGAGGCAAGTTCATACATAAATACATGCAAGCAAGACTAAATCAAAGTGAGGGTTGTTACAAAAACAGACTACATGTAGGTCAAACAAATCATGCAAATTTACGGTAAATATGAGAGATTATGAAGCAAGTGCATGATAGAGGGGCCAAACAGGGTTGATCCCTTCTTCAATGTTGAAGAGGGGCTCAAAATAGGCCCACTAACAGTTTAAATTATACTTGAAAACAAATCACTCATAGGCTAGATATTCAAAGCAAAATAATGGCATATAAGAGGATATTGAAACAAGTGCAAGATGGAGGGCTCAAACAGGGTTGATCCCTTGAACAAAAATGAAGAATAGCTCAAAATAGACCTAGTTTCAGTTAAGGTCGGAGCCCAAAACAGTAATCAAGTAAGCTTAAGAAATGAAGCAAGAAAATGCTACAAAAGAGGGAAATGGAGACTTACCCTTGTAGACAAGTCTTGGCTGCCTTTTGCTTGAAGAATGGATGCTTCTAAGCCTCTAAAGAACCTCTCCTTGCTGCTGGAAATGGAGTGGTGATGGGGATGCTTGATGGTGATGAAGAAATGGCACCAAACTTGAAGAAAAAATGGCTTTGGAGCTTGGAAATGGAGAGAAATGGGAGGTGGAAGGTATATCTCTCTCAAATGTGTCTAAAACAATGTCTCACCTTGAGCCAAGAAGCCAAGCCTCTCCTTTATAGAGGAGAGGCATAAAAAAATCTAAAGGACCTCTCTAATCCTCCATACACGTGTATGGAGGATGGTCCAATTGGCAACCAGCTAGCACAGCTGGAATACACTGAGGGAAAGGAAAATGGCCAGCCAGCTCACAGGGGCAAAAAGGTCATTTCACAAAAAGGGTGGCCGACTAGATTTTCCGCCGACGACTAGTTTTCAGGAACTGCCGGGAAGAAGGCTGGCCAGTGGGTGCTAGGGAAGTCCAAATGTGGCCATTCAAGTGTCCAAATTGAATCCCCGGAAGTTAAATTTCCAATGGCGCAAACCTTGCATCAAAATTCCTCCTGTGGAAAAAGTTATGCCCGTTTCTGTGAAGCCGCGTAGATTTCGGTCCAACCGGAGTGATGCCCTACTTCAATCAACCATATCTCCTCCATCCGGAATTGAAATTAGGAGATTCTTGAGTGAAAAATGAAGCCCCGGGAGTAATATTTCCAACGATGGTGGCCTCATACTTTAATTCCTCTTGTGCAAAGAGTTACGCCCGTTTCGGTGAAGCCGCGCAGACTTTTCTCCTTCCCGGATCCACTTTTCAAAGAGGTTTCAAAATGGACAAAAGAATTACTGGCCGGCCATGTGTTTTTAGGGTCCTCCCATGTGTGTACAACACAAATATGTGGTTTCGGCTCGAAGAAAATGGCCCTAGGGTGTTCAACATTAGCCCGGAAGTGAGAAAAACGGGCGTCGGGGGGCGCCGGAGGAGCATAACTGGTTGCTGAGATAATTGCTGGCCTCCCACCCTCCAGTGACCTTCCTGGTGATAAAACAGAGGTACCTGCCAAAAATGAACAAAAATCGATGCAAAACGAATGCTCGGGGGCCAAAACACGTAGCCGGGTCTGAAAAATAGGTCATTAATCGAAGTGGCATTCGCCACAAAGTGGGTCTCTTGATGTCCCGGTCCTCGAAGGAGTAAATAAGATGTATGCCAAAAACCGGAGGAATCGGAGATGGTTGGGTGGTCCCGAAACGAGGCACACGGCCTGACGGCTCCGAAAACTGGGATCCGGGCTTCGAAATGGGCAAAATGGCCTACGGCCACGAAAAGTAGCCCACGGCCACTGAGAGATGGTCTACGGGACCTCTCCCTCCTCGGGAACAAAAAGCAGAGAAAATCGAGTGCGGTTCGCAAACCGAGACAAGGTCTGAAAAAGGGTTGGAAGTTCGGAGGTAGGGCTCTCGTAGTGACTCTGAGACTTCGAACGAGCACAATATACAACATCACCGAAGCTCAATCGGTGACGTCCCGAAGTCTTAAGGTCGGTCAAAAATGGGGTGTCTGATCTCTAGCCAATCTTTCTTTGAGGACATTTAAAACTTCCTCTGTGTCTTGTGTTTGTTGGTTGGTGGTTATTCATTCGATCCAAAAAGGATGTTGCCCGCATTTCCATTGTGTTCATTAATTGTTGTCCCATAGCATCTACTAGGCCATCCCATGGATTTGTTAGTTGAGTAGATGGAACAGTGGATGGTCCAATTCCTTGGTTTCGTCCAATATTATGAACATATGGTTCTTGTCGGAAATCTTGATGCATTCGACCATAGGTTCTGATAACATGAGAGTTTCCATAGGATGTGTTACCACATTATCCTCTGGATTAGGTATTTCTACCTCTCCTTCTACGCCTTCTTCCAAGCGTTCATTTTCTCCTTGTCTTCTTCGTCTAGCCATTTTAACAAGTCCTTTGGGCGTGCAAAAATATATGTTGGCTTTTTGGATTTGAAGGGTATTTTTGTAAATCTGGCGTGCGATGAGGATCAATCGATTACTTGAAATTATAATTGCCAACCAATTATCGGACGATTGTGTTTTAGTTCTTTCGGCCTCAATGAAGAGGACTTTTCTTGGTGGCTTGACTTAGGAGAAATTAAGCAAAATAACTTAAATGATTTAACAATTGAAGTATTTCATTAAGATGAAAAACTTACAATGATCCAAACTCAGCCTCGTAGAGGTTTACAACAACAATCTACTTGAAACTACTCCTATGAACGAAGTGCAGTGCAGGAATTTAAAGTGTAGGAATGTAAAGAACAGGTATTTAAAGTGCAGGAAATGTAAGGACTGGAAATGTAAAACTGGAAAAGAAAATATGAAGTAAATGACTGGTTTGTTGGATCTGAGTCTGGGGGTTTTTTCTGGGGGCTTCCCTGCTATTTATACTCCTCAAGGATGACAATCGAACTGCACTTCAAACCGTCGAACTGCTCCTCCATGATTGCTTGATCATGCTACCTTAGAAGTGGTTCCACCACGCCATTACTTGCAGTTGGGCTTCCCTCATATATTTGAATTTGAATGTGAGTAACTGTTGAAGCCACGTCACCTTGCACCTCTTTATTGATCCAGTGCTACTCAGATCACGTGAGAACCAATACTAACTGCCACGTATACGATCAGGATCGAAGACTTAAATGGTCTTCCTATATTACCCTTATTCTGTCACATGTCGAATTGTGATTGGCTTTTACAAAATATGTAGCCAATAGGTCCACTCATCGTTACGGAGTGCAATAAAATGAACGTTTGGGGTATGGAAAGCACGATGGGGTTTTCTACATAACATGCCTCGATATGATTTTGGGAAAGTGCAGGTCCTATTGGTGGGGACTTCAATGGCATTACATAATTTTATACGCCGCAACTCAAACCAAGATGAAGTGTTTAACAGGGTGGCCAACATAGAAAATTTTATTTTCAACTACATGCCCAATGCAGCGGGTGTGGGTGATGGCGACGATCATGGCCCGGAGGGCAATGATGACATAGAAACGAATGAATTTAGAAAATCCATTAGGAACGTGTTGGTGTGCAATCGGCATGAGCTCGGGCTGTAATCGCGTATGGAGTATGAAATGTAGGGGAAATGATATTATTGTGTAGCAGTATTGTAGTACAATAACATTATCTTCTGCTGAATACAATCAAAACTATTTAACATTGTTCGAGCTAAACGATAGGTTTTGCTGAATAATGACATAAAATTTCCTAAGCATCGAATACAGTGGAAAATTTTGTTCACAAAAAGCAGATCAGATCTACATATTTACAAATAAAAATTGAATTTCAAAAAAAAAAAATAATGTTGTAGTTATAAATTTGTAAATTAAAAAAATTTACAAATCTTTTCCGTTGAAAAAAAAAGAAAAAAAGAAAAGAATTCTTCTGTTTGAGGCTTAGGAAAATTAATTTCACTTACCTATTAGTAACAAAAATTGGTACAGGATCGTTGGTGGAAATGTATGCATTGGTTTAGGGTAGTTTGGTAATTTTACATATAACCATGATGATGTGACAACTTACATAAATATTATCCAAAAAAGCAAAAAAATAGCTTTTTACCAACTTCCCAAATCATTTATGAAAAAGCCAAAAAGCTTGGTTAAAAGCCAAAACGCAACCTTTTACCACCTTCCCGAAACACCCCTGTTAGACTTATTTATTTTAATAATTTATTTAATTATGTTTTAATTTATTTGAAAGAGAAAAATAGAATCAAAATTTATTTACTATTTCTTACTAAACTTTTATCCTAAATAATGTTAGAAAGTATTTAATATCCTAAATGTTGTTAGAATGTATTTAATATTTGCTTAAATCAGGAGTTCATTTCAAACTAAAAATAGAGGTCCAAACAGCCCAAAATAAAGGTTCAAACAGTCTAGCAGCAGGAGTTCAAAAAGTTCAAATTAGTAATGATCTTTTCTCCCACAAGTTCAAATTTGTAATGATCTTGTCTCCCACAAGTTTAAATTAGTAATGATGGAGTGGAAGACATTTAAATGAATACAACGGCTATAAACGACTATAAGTTTTATTATATATACCAAAGCTTCTGATGTGAACAAGATACAACAACTACAAACAAGTTACAGAAACCAGAAAATATTTTTTGATCTAAAATCACTCTCATCTATTCTCTGAAAAATTTTATGAGAAGTGTTCTTCAATTTTTGTTTACATCCTCTCTGAGAAATTATATATCAAGTCGTATAGCTTTAAGCCTATCTTTCTTGTGCGAGGATTACAGAAAAATCAAAGTCTCATTTTTATATCTATCTTTGAGAGATAATTCTTGTAACTTTCTGTGAAAGCAAAAACACCTTCTTTTCAATCCTATAAGAGTGTAGTACTCTCAGTATTTTTGGACTTAGAAAGTTTGTGTATAATTCGTGGAGGATTGCTCTATCTGTGAAGAGGTTGCTAGCACCCTGTGAAGCTAGAGAATAGTGGAAAATCTCAAGTGAAGCTTGATGAGTGGACGTAGGTCGAGTTGAAGCCGAATCACTATAAATTTGTTTGCCTCTCTCTCCCTTATCTCTTTATTTTATTTAAATTGCCATAGCTATATTTCATATTTTTATTGTGCTAAAATCATTAATTGACATAGTTGTTAGAACACTTGTTTTAATTATTTTTATTTCATTAAATATATTTATCTACTGTGCTAGTCATAATTTTTATTAGGGTATTATTACTTTTATTTGTAAAAACCTAATTCACCCTCCCTCTTAAGTTGTCTTTTGGGTAACAATTGGTATCAGAGCCTAGGCTCTTGTTTTAGATTTAACCATTTGGGAGTTTCGATTCATGGCAACCTTAACTGAAGAACAAGCTACAAATAGGCCACCATTATTTGATGGAAACAACTATAGTCATTGGAAGGATACCCAATATCTACAAGCCACTAATTATGTCATGTGGATTATTATCACCAAAGGTCCAAAAATTTCTACCAAATTAGCAGACAATATTAGTGTACCTAAAACAGAAGATGAATGTGATGAGAGGGATAACAAATTATTGCAAGCCAATGCTAAAGCTAAACTCACCCTTGTTTGTGGATTAGACTTTAAAGAGTACAATAGAATTTCAAATTGTGATTCGGCAAAAGAAATTTGGGACAAACTTGAGGTAACATATGTAGGTACAAACTAAGTGAAGGAATCTCGTATTGATATGCTTGTTCATAGTTATGAATTGTTTAAATGAACTCTGATGAATCTATTTCAAGTATGTTTACTAGATTTACTGAAATTGTAAACTCTTTGAAATCTCTTGGCAAAACTTATACTAATAGTGAGTCAGTGAGAAAATTTTTTATGTGTTTACCAAAGAATTGGGAAGCAAAAGTCACCGCCATTATAGAAGTCAAAAATCTCTCCACATTTGGATTGGATGAGCTCATAGGTTCTCTTATGACTCATGAGATCACATGAGGATGTTGAAAACAAAAAGAAAAGTAGAATTGCATTCAAAGCCTCATCAAATAAAGAAGAACATGAAAACTCCAGTGAGGATAAAAGCTATGCCATGTTTAGTAGAAACCTCAAAAAGCACTTCAAGAAAAACAATTATCGAGGAAGAAGACATTTCAAGAAAGAGTACAACAAAAATAACAACAAAGAACCTATTATTTGCTATGAGTGTAAAAATTTTGGACATATGAAGATAGATTGTCCAAAATTGAAAAATCATGAAAAAGACTACAAAAGGAACAAGAAGGCCATGGTAGCAGCATGAGGAGAAAGTAAAGATGAAAGCTCAAGTGATGAAGTTGAAAATGAAGTAGCCAACTTGTGTCTCATGGTTCTTGAAGATAAAGACTCTACTCAAGATGAAGACTCTACTCAAGATGAGGTAACTACTCTTTATTAAAAATTTGAAAGTGCATTCCATGAACTACAAGATGAATTTAGAAAAGTTTGTGCAAAAAATAATGTGCTAAAAAAATCTGTTGCACCTTTATCCAGTAATATAGAAGAATTAAAAAAAGAAAACATTGTTTTGAAAAATGATTTTGATACCATCTCTAATGAGAAAACTATTTTGAAAAACAATATTGATGATTTAACAAAATCACTTAAAATTTTTGTAAAAGGTAGAAATAATCTCAACATGCTTCTTGGAAATCAAAGACGTGTTTTCGATAAAGCGGGCATTGGATATGACCCTATTAAGAAACAAAAGAATCTTAATACAATTTTTGAAAATGCACCTCTCATGACACACCCTCATATTATTTGTCATTATTGTAGAAAGAAATGCCATTATATATCTTATTGTCCATTCAAAAAGAATATGAACATGGAAATTAAAAAGATTTGGATTATTAAGGGATCTAACAAAACTAACCAAGAAGGACCCAAGAAACTATGGGTACAAAAACACTTGATTGTCATCTTGTAAGTTTGCTTTAAGTCCAAAGCTAAATAAGGGAAGTGGTACCTTGATAGTGGATGTTCCAGACACATGATCGGAGATAAATCATTCTTTACTAAACAACCATCGAAAGATGGAGAATTTATTACTTTTAGAGACAACAAGAAAGGAAAAATCATTGGTATTGGTAGCATCAATATTTCTCCTAACCCTTCTATTGAAAATGTTTTACTTGTTGATGGACTTAAGCATAACCTACTTAGTATTAGTCAATTATGTGATAAAGGTAATCGAGTTATTTTTGATAAATCACATTGCACAATTGAAAGCACAAATGATCATAAAGCTTTATTCGTTCATAATTGTCATGATAATGTTTATGTTTTTCACCTCAATGATCTCTATGCTAGTAATGTTAAATGTTTATATGTTAATAATGAAAATAGTTGGTTATGGCATAGAAGACTTGGTCATGCTCATATGGATTTAATTGTTAAACTTTTGAGAAAGGATTTGGTCATTGGACTTCCAAAAATTAAATTTGAAAAAGATCATCTTTGTAGTGATTGTCAACAAGGAAACAAATTAAAACATCGTTTAAATCAAAATCTCATATTTCCACTACTAGACCTTTACAACTATTGCATATGGATTTATTTGGTCCCTCAAGGACATCTAGTCTAGGTAGTAAACATTATTGTCTTGTTATAGTTGATGATTATTCAAGATTTACATGGGTTATGTTTTTAGCACACAAAGATGAAACATTTTCTTTTTTCACAAAACTCTTACGTAGAATTCAAAATAAAAAAGGCTTTCTTATTACTAATATTCGAATCGACCATGGCAGAGAACTTGAAAATGAGAAATTTGAATTGTTTTGTGATGAGCATGGTATTTGTCATAATTTTTCAGCACCTAGAATCCCTCAACAAAATGGTGTAGTAGAAAAGAAGAATAGAACTTTAGAAGAGATGAGTAGAACAATGCTTTGCGAAAATAATCTTCCTAAATATTTTTGCGCCGAAGCTGTTCACACCGCATGATATATTTTAAATCGTGCATTGATTAGACCTATTCCAAAAAAGACTCCTTACGAACTTTGGCACGATAGAAAGCCCAACATTAGTCACTTGCATGTTTTTGGTTGTAAATGTTTTGTGCATAATAATGGTAAGGATAACTTAGGTAAATTTGATTCAAAATCTGATGAAGCAATTTTTCATGGCTATTCCTTAACTAGCAAAGCTTATCGCGTTTTTAATAAAAGAACTCTTGTTGTGGAAGAATCTATACATGTGGCATTTGATGAAACTAACATCTCAGCTCAAAAGCCAATTGTTAGTGATGATATAGATTTGGAACTAAATATGGAAGATTCAAGTATCTACAAAGAAGAGAACCAACCATGTAAGTTGAACAAAGAGATTGAACAACCTATTCTCCCGCCTTAAGAAGAAGGAGAAAACAATGATGATTTGCCAAGAGAATGGAAGTTTGTTCATAATCACCCTAAGGATTTAATCCTAGGTGACCCTACAAACGGTATTAAAACTCGTTCTTCACTTAGAAACATTTGTAGTAACTTGAATTTTCTCTCACAGATTGAGCCTAAAAACTTTCAAGAAGCCGAATTCGATGAACATTGGATGATAGTTATGCATGAAGAGCTTAACCAATTTGAGAGAAACAAAGTATGGGAACTTGTGCTAAAACCTAAAGATCATACCATTATCGGTACCAAATGAATCTTTTGAAACAAGCTTGATGAATCCAGTACAATTATAAGAAACAAGGCGAGACTTGTTGCACAAGGATACAATCAAGAAGAAGGCATTGATTTTGATGAAACCTTTGCTCTGGTTGCTAAATTAGAAGCCATTCGCATGTTACTTGCATTTGCATATTTTAGAGATTTCAAACTTTATTAAATGGATATAAAAAGTGCCTTTCTAAATGGTTTTATAAATGAGGAAGTTTATATTAAACAACCCCCAGGTTTTGAAGATCATGCTTTTCCAAATTATGTTTTTAAACTATCAAAAGCTTTATATGGTTTAAAATAAGCACCTCATGCATAGTATGAACGATTAAGTAAATTTTTGATTGAAAATAATTTTTCTAGATGAACGATTGACACAACACTTTTTGTTAAAACTAAAAATGATGATTTACTTATTGTGCAAATATATGTGGATGACATTATATTTGGTGCTACTAATGAAACCTTGTGTAAGGAATTTGCTAAGTGTATGTAAGGTGAGTTTGAGATGAGCATGATGGGGGAGTTAAATTATTTCATTGGGCTTCAAATCAAATAATGTAAGGAACGAATTTTTATCAATCAAGCTAAGTATACAAAAGAACTACTCAAAAAGTTTGGTATATATGACTCAAAAATAACTGGAACACCTATGAGCACATCTATTAAGCTAGACAATGATGAAAAAGATAAGTCCATTGATCAAACAAAATATCGAGGCATGATCGGCTCACATCTTAGTACTGTTAAATGAATTTTTAGATATCTTGTTAGCACTCAAAATTTGGGACTATTTTATCCTAGAGGTGTTGCATTTAATTTAATTAGTTACTCAGATACTGACTTTGCCGGATGCAAACTTGATAGAAAAAGCATTAGTGGCACTTGTCACTTTCTTGGTAACTCATCAGTAGCTTGGTTTAGCAAAAAGCAAAATTCTGTTACTTTATCAACAGCCGAAGCTGAATATATAGCTTCTGGAAGTTGTTGTGCCCAAATACTTTGGATGAAACAATAATTGGAGGACTTTGATTTGCATTACGATCATATCCCTATTAAATGTGATAATACTAGTGCCATCAATTTAAGCAAAAATCCGGTTCAACACTCATGAACAAAACATATTGAAATTCGATATCATTTTTTAAGGGATATTGTACTTGAATTTATAAACACCGACAAGCAATTGGCAGATATTTTCACAAAACCCCTAAGCGAGGATCGCTTCAATTTTATTTGTGGCAAACTTGGAATGTCGATTTCTATTTAAAAAGTTCTGTTGTGATTGTGAAACTTGAATTTTTGTTAAAATGATATATATGTATTACTACATTGATATGGAAACATTTATATCAGTTGAATGCTCTTCAGTCCTTCATACATTTATTCTCCTTAACAATTTGCTATTTACAGTTGTGTAATTTTTTTTTTTAGTTCTGCATCTTGAGATAAAATTAACTTTGCATACGTTGATTTTCTTTAAAATTCGCATGGTATTTTTTTCCATTACCCTTCCAGCAACACTAATGTCCCATTAAGTATAATTTCTACTGGTATTATTTTATTAATTAATTTTTATTTTTTTATTTATTTTTGCTAACAGGCTTCATTTCTTTTGTTATTTTTTCTTTTCATATTATTATTATTATTATGCTTAATTTTTATTTATTATTTTTTGCACTTTAATTTCATCTTCTAGTGCTTACATTAAAAAAAAAAACAAACACAAATCAAAATATACATATATACATAAAAAAAAAAATTTCCCTCATTTTTCCGGCCATTGGCTGACCTCACTTACTTGCCTCTTTCGCCGATCTCTTCTTCTTTTTATCACCATGGGTGACCCTTGAAGGCCCTACCCCCATGTTTTCGCCGAGAGCGACGAACCCTCATTGACTATCAAAGGCCATGTACGACGTTGCTCCAAATCGGGTCATGGAGGTGGTCTTCCGTTGAAGCTCTTTATTTTCGGCCTTCAGTGCGCAAATCTCTGCTCGCGCATCCTTGTACATGCGCTGGAGCAAAGAGAGTTGGGCGTTAACTTGGTGGAGCTCACTCGATGCATTCTCGATCGATGAGCCAATTTATTTCCGATCACCGTCTCCATATAGGACGTTAATGTGAAATGATTGGCTTTAATATCTGATTGCACTGTCATTATTTGCTCAATCGACATCATAAGAAGGTTGGGAATAGTAGGAGTCGGGGCACTCGACCCCGTAGCGTTTGAGGGATCATTTAGGTCCGAAAAAAAAGTGAGGGAACGGGACGCGACCATGTGGTAGCCAAGAGAGATGTACTCGAAAGGAGGGTAGTTTTTGGCAAGTCTCTCTCCAGAAGACGAAGAAAGGGATGGAAGCGAATGAGGAAGAAGAAGGAGAAGAGAGTGATTAAGATGAAGAAGACGGAAGAGAAGGAGACAGGAATGAGAGAGAGCCGAGGCAGTTGATTGACCCGTCTCGCTTTTGTCAGTCGGTTGAAGCAAAAGCGAGGCCGCGTGTCCAACGCGATTTTTGACGGAAAAGAGAGCGGTGCACGAATCGTATATATATGTTTTGATTATCTATTTTTGATGCCATTTATCATTATCATTTTCCTCATCTTCCACCTCCAGATTCTGAGCCATGATTTCCTTTTGATAATATCACAGGGAGAGAAAATTAATGATGTTATATATTATGTATTATATTTTGATATTATATATTACGTATTATATTCTGATGTTATGTATTATGGTATTTTTTTTAAAACTAATATGATGTTATATATTGTGGTATCATGGTAGTATTTTATTTTATTTTTTTAAACAGATATAGACCAACTAATATTTATAATTTTTTTCTTTTATAGTTGGTTAATCTCAAGTCTCATATCATGTCTTTGATTAAAGCTTATTTATTACAGATGTGCTAACCTATGTATTTAGAAATGAATTCAGGAAGCATGACTTGAGGGGGAGCTTTTCTTACTCCCAAATCAAATCAAAACATCATTGTGTGTCATCATAAAAAATGAGGAGATTGTTAGACTTATTTATTTTAATGCTTTATTTAATTATGTTTTAATTTATGGGGAAGAGAAAAATATAATCAATATTTATTTTGATGATTTATTTAATTATGTTTTAATTTATTCGGAAGAGAAAAATAGAATCAAAATTTATTTTACTATATCTTACTAAACTTTTATCCTAAATAATGTTAGAATGTATTTAATATCCTAAATGTTGTCAGAATGTATTTAATATTTTCTTAAATTAGGAGTTCATTTCAAACCAAAAACAGAGGTTCAAACAGCCCAAAATAGAGGTTCAAACAGCCCAGCAGCAGGAGTTCAAAAAATTCAAATTAGTAATGATCTTGTCTCGCACAAGTTCAAATTTGTAATGATCTTGTATCTCACAAGTTTAAATTAGTAATGATGGAGTATAAGATATTCAAATGAATAGAACGGCTATAAACGGCTATAAGTTTCATTATATATACCAAAGCTTCTGATGTAAACAAGATACAGCAACTGCAAACAAGTTACAGAAACCAGAAAATATTTTTTGATCTAAAATCACTCTCATTTATTCTCTGAAATTTTTTCTGAGAAGTGTTTTTAAATTTTTTTTTACATCCTCTCTCTGAAATTATACATTAAGTTGTATAGCTTTAAGCCCATCTTTCTTGTGTGAGGATTACAGAAAAATCAAAGTCTTATTTTTATATATATCTTTGAGAGATAATTCTTGTAATTTTCTGTAAAAGCAAAAACACATTCTTTTCAATCCTATAAGAGTGTTGTACTCTTAGTGTTTTTGGACTTAGAAAGTTTGTGTACAATTTGTGGATGATTGCTCCATCTGTGAAGAGGTTGCTAGCACCCTGTGAAGCTAGAGAATAGTGAAAAATCTCAAGTGAGACTTGAGAAATGGACGTAGGCCGAGTTGAAACCGAATCACTATAAATTTGTTTGCCTCTCTCTCCCTTATGTCTTTATTTTATTTAAATTGCTATAGCTATATTTCATATTTTTATTGTGCTAAAATCATTAATTGACATAGTTGTTAGAACACTTATTTTAATTATTTTTATTTCATTAAATATATTTGTCTACTGTGCTAGTCATAATTTTTATTAGGGTATTATTACTTTTATTTGTAAAAACTTAATTTACACCCCCTCTTAAGTTATCTATTGGGTAACAACCCCTTATTTATTTATTATTTTTATGTTTTCTTCGTTTCAAAATAATAGTTCTTTTTGAGAAATATAATTTTTTTAATAGTATAATTATTGCACTTTAAAAAATTTAATTTTTCAAAATTATTCTTTGATAGTACATTTTTTGGAAAATAACAATTGTCATAATTATACTTTTTGTGTTATTAATGAATTTAAAAGAAGGACAAAATAGGAAATTCATATTATTTTAGTCATTGATTTTTGAAAATGGTGATATTTTGAGACAATAAAAATAGAAAAAAGGATTAATATTTTGAGACGGAGGGAGTATATGATTCTATAATAAAATTTAATGAATCTATCTATCTATCTATCTATCTATATATTATATAAGTAAAAATAAATTTTTAGTGGGAGAATTTTTTTTAAGGTTCATGATATTAAGATTTTATAAGATAAATCATATACAATATTTTCATAGTAGTTAAGATCCTTCAATAATTCTACACAGAAAATTCAACTTATAGAATTTTACCTGACTCATAGAAATTTTGTCCCTATTCAGAGAAATTTCAAATTCACAAAGAAATTTTTTTGATTTCACAAAGAAAGTTCAAAATTTTTCTATGATCATACTACAGAAATTAGTCGGGGTCAAAATTTTCTCTGAGTCGGGTGAAATTTCTCAAAGTCAAACTTTCTCTGTGAAATTGTTGAGGGACCTTACCTAATAAAAAGAAAAATAAAATCTTGGACCTCTCCTACCACACAAAGTTAGAGAGGGATATTTTACTAATTTTTCCTTTTTAGTGAGGAGTCTTGCGAGAGTTTCAATATTTCATATTAATTTTCTTAATTTGAAAGAATTAAATTTTTTTTCATTGACTAGCTTCCATTTACTATATAAAAATAAGGAGTCATGATAGAGACTCTCTTCAATCACCAGCCCCAAAACCCCCACACACACATGGCGGGTGGTGATTGAAGCAACAGAAAAAAAAGAAAAAAAAATGTAACCAATGAGAGAAAGAGAGGGGCTCAAAGGAGGTGAGGGAAAAGGGGGCATGAAACATTTTTGAAAAATAAAATTCTAATTAGTTTATGATTTATTTGATAATCCCACATTGGAAAAAGAAGAAAAAAAAGTGAATTGTTTCACTTATATAAAGTGAATCTTATACTTCCATTAATATTGCAGTGTTGTGCATATTTTAGTTTAAGACAGTTTAAATTTCAAAATAAATTTGAAATTTTTAATTAATTAATTTTTCTATAAGTTGGTCTTTCGACCTAATAGATTAGGCTGAATCATTTTTTGTTTGACTGGCTCGTTAATTTAACCACGATTTTCACGATTTTATTAAAATATATTGGTTAAATTTGTTTAATTCGAAAACAATTATTGAACCCTAAACTATATATCTAATTATTAAATAATTAGAATAGGTTGTTATGTGATGTCTATCGTTGGAAATAGTTGATCATTGGCAATGGATTATGATTTTTCGTCACTGGCTGGTTTGGGGTAATCTGTTTTAGTCCAAAAAGTCAAAAAGTTACTCCAAAATCCAAAAAGTCATCACTATTCATCAAAAAAAAAAAAAAAATTAATTTTTTTATGCCAAGTACACACGGAAGTGACAAAAAGCCGCTGAAAAGCCAGCTGCTGGCAGCGGCTGTGCAGCAACAAAGGAATGATTCGGTGTAATGTTTACACACACCGTTGTTCATCCCATGGGAGTCATCACGGGTCCCGTTTTGATAATCTGAACCGTTAAATGTGTAGAACTCGTCGAGTACTATATGTCTGCAAAAAATCACATTGATCGGATATAGATAACTATATGATCAGATCAGTTATGTACGACAAATGGATGGTTTTATAATTAATGATTGAAAAATAAATATATCTGATCAGATAGCTATCGATATCCGATTAACGTGATTTTTTATAGGTACATAGTGTTCGACAAGTTATACACATTGAACGGTTCAGATTATTAAAATGGGACCCGTGATGACCTCCACGGACCAAACAAAACCGTGCAGTGCTTTGTAAAAAAAATAGCCAATAATTTCCAACTCCTCTCCCACTGCCGAATGGTACAGCTGGGGCCCACCTGTCACTATTTACCTCTTACACACTCTTTTTTATACAATTTTTTAATACACATTTTTTCAAAAAAATCCAAAAAGTTAACCCAAACCTCCATATTTTTTTCTCAACTTTTTTAGTCCAAAAAGACAAAAAGTGCACTTTTTTAGTACACCCCAAACCAGCCCTAAATTCTTCTTTTCTTCTACAAAATTATTTTATCAGCAATATATACCTTAATGAGTTCACAAAATTATTTGCATGCCATTAATGTGACATTTTCTGTATAGTTTTGAAAAAAAATTACTTTAGGAGTATACTAAGAAAAACTTAAAATACGAAAGGCCAAGAAAAAAAAAAATTTATAGGCAAAAATGAGAAAAATAGTCAAATATAAAGAGGGAAAACTGTAATTTATCCTAATAATAATAATGCATATGAACAAAATATAACAAAAAAAATCTCAACTACAACACTACAACAAATTAAAATTTTAAAGACAAAAATTTAAGGATAAAAGCAATTTTTAAGAATAAAATATTTTATTTGTCAAAAATATCATTATTGAATTTTTAGCAAAAAAATTAAAATTTAGTGATGAATTATTATTCCTTCGTGCTGTTGGATTAGATGTGCTTCATTGGTAATTATTCAATAGTAATTGGAAGTTTTACAGGTTATGTTGAATTATGCGTAAAAAGACCATAATACTTGGTGCATTACGAGCATGAAAAGTGTACGTTGATAGCGCAAAAGGTACAACCAACCACTCATGAAGACCCTCTCGAGTTTTGAACAGAGTCTTCCATGCATAAGTTTCTTACAAATGAGATCCAACCAATTGCCAATTGAACTAGATGCTAAGTTAAGCTTTAATGCTAAGTTAAAAATTCAACAATAATTCTGGGAAGTGTGGTGTTGCTGTGGATGTGTCAGGGGATTGATTCTTTTTTTCGGTTAGTTTTCTTGTTTTTGCGGTTGGATTCTCTCCAACTTTTGATGGTGTGCTAGCAAATGATAAGGTGGACTTATCGGTGCCAACGTAGTTGGGATTGGTTTGTTCGTTTGATACTGATACTCTTTGCACTCATCGCTCTCTTTATTGATGTAATACTCTTTTGGTTCATCAATAAATTTTGTCTTTAGCTGATAAAAAAAAAAATTTAATGCTCCCATTTAATTATAAGACCTTTTCACATCCACATTTCAATTTCTTTCATTTATCATCATTTGTCCATCAAACTTCTGGAATACATATCAAACAAACATAAAAATAAACGAAATAAGAATAATTTAACAACAACAATGCTAGTTATCATGAAAAACTATGATCCCTAACTTTTCTCATTTAACTAACAGTTTAAGGAGAATGTGATGGATTTATTCATTCTTAGCTCTCTTTAGATCTTAGGAATGATTATAGATATGTCAAAATTAATAATGTTGTTTTCATTGGAAAAAAAACTGAGGAATTGTTTGGCTGTACTGTCAAAATTTTTATTTATTTATTTATTTTCATTTTTTGTGTTGTGACATACAAGAAAATATTACAAGGTTAAACTGCCCATTGTTTTTATTATCATTTTATTCTGGTGCGAACAAACACTATAAAAAACTAAGGTTTTAGGAATCAAAATTTAGGGACAAAATAATTTTGTTGGTACCAAATATTTTGTTGCAAAAAGTGTCATCATTATACTTTTAGCAACGAAAATTGGACATTAGTGATGAATTATTATTCTTTTAGGACTAAATTTTTTGTCTCAAAAAATAAACCATTTTGAGACTAAATTATTTTGTCCTTAAAAGTCTATTTATTAGTGATATTTTCAAAATTTTGTCGCTAAAAGCCTTATTTGTTATTTTTCGGGACGACCTTCTAATGACTATCCTCATAACGATGAAAATTGGTTCCTCAATGTATTTTGCAACAAAATTTTCACTTTTAGAGACCAAAACATTTGGTTTCTAAAACCCGTATATGTTGTAGTGAAATGTCAAAAACTCAAAAATAATTTTTTGGTATTTTGTAAAGTGTGCTCTTTTCACAAAATTTTCTCAAAAATATTTTTAAAATACGTTTTTTTGTGAGTTACAAAAAACAAAAACAAAAAATAGAAACCAAACAGACAATATTCTTTAACTATGATCAGGTCTATTGGATTAATGAAACATACTACCTACCAACTGTTTTTTCGGATAAGCAAGACTTATTACAAAAAATAAAAAAATAAAATGAAGCCCTAAAGGTCGATGAGCAAAGCTCGAAGGAAAGCTTGACAACAACATCAAATCCAAAACCTAAACTACTACACAAAATTCCACATACACTCATAGCTAGGTTGATAAAACATAATTTAATTAATGAAACATTTACTTATGAGTACATAAACAACTCCAATTAGATTATAGAGATTAAGTTTTGATCAGTTTCTCAGCCACATTAAATATCAAGAAATCATCATTTTGATTATTTCGCTCATGGTCCATCAATTTCCAAGAGCTTAAGAACTCATCTTCTTGATTATCTGGCTCATGGTCCATCAATTTCCAAGAACCGTCCGCCTGTTGAACCATGCCTTTGTTCTTTTCAACTCGCCATGAAGCTGGTACTAAATATTCATCCTTCAATGCATTCAATGATTTGTTAACGAGCGCAATATCGCGTTTAACTTCCAATTTGAATCCTCCTTTTGATCCTTGTGTACCTGCAACACCGTGTAGGTAAGCCTCCAAGTTATGCCAACTTTGGAAATTTCCAGGACTCTTCAAGTACTCTGACTTGGTAGTGTTAATGGCCAATTTATCACCCACGTTTTTGTAGCCTATCAATGGAACCTTTGGAACAATATCAAGGGCATTACGAACACGTAGAACTCGAAGATCTTTCAGCCTTGAGAAGAATTTTTTGAAGCTTGAATTTCCGACTCTTGGGCTTGCAAACACAAAGGCAGTGACAAGATAGGCCTTGTTTTGTTGGTTTCTAGATATGTTCAATCCGTTAGCTACTATGTCAACTGCATTTAGGGTTGCAATTGCTGCACCCAAACTGTGGCCAACTATAGTTATGCTGATTTCTTCATCCTTGTATTCTTCTACAAGTCTTTTGACCTCTTCAAGAACCTAAAATATAATATGATGAAAATACAATGTCAGTTTTGACATTTTTCTCAAAAAATTAAACAATAATGTTAGGGAGCCAGAAATTACCATAAAAATGATGAGAATATAAAACGTGTCCACATTAATGCTGCAGAGCTCAAAAAAGTTACCTAAAAGTGTTGAGAAAATAAAATGTGCACACCACATTCATTCAAAGTGTGCCCATATCACACTAAGTTTGAATATATACATGTTTTTCATTTTTGGCAATCTTTTGAGTGTCTATCTTAGGCTCTGCAGCTTTTTCATTCTTAAGAGATTTTTTTTTTTGGGAAAACAAAACTTTATTGATGAAATCCAATGTACACCAATAAAGAGAAGGCCAGTGTAAAATATTACTTCATACATCAACGATTTATCAAAGTTACCTGGTCTCTAGCACTAGTATTAGTGAATGCTGATCTTGGATCATTTGAAGTGTAAATTGAGTAAAATCCTTGATGCACCTTAGGGTCATCATCTTCCTCTCCAAGTATCTTTGAAGGTGGGACTAAAGGAATTTGCAAGTCATTAGCCCATTCCAAGGGCTGGATTGTTCCTCTCCAGGCAATAACAATGTCTCTTCTCCCCAGCTTAGCCTTCCCTTCATCTGTTGAAATATAGCGTATCCCATCCAGTTCGATTCTTTGCTCCATGCCTCTCTTGATAAAGACTTCAAGATGAATGCACCAGGGACTTGGGTTGATGATGTTGCGTACAAATATTTAGTCACGCGATACTTCAATGGATTTAGACCCAACTTAGCAAAGAGGTTCTTCTTTGCATATCGAGTACTTCCTGCATATTTTGACAACTTATCAGAGATGAAGTTGT
Source organism: Camellia lanceoleosa (assembly GCA_025200525.1). NCBI lineage: Eukaryota > Viridiplantae > Streptophyta > Magnoliopsida > Ericales > Theaceae > Camellia > Camellia lanceoleosa. The sequence continues at coordinate 138,404,314 of CM045765.1, read as the reverse complement.
CGTAAGTTGCTTGAGCCATTTCTCCATAGTTAATGATGTACTGGCGGAGATCAATATCTAGAGGGTCCAATAGGCCCTTCCAGTTATCTTCACCACTTAGAACCCTCCATCTTTTAGCAATGTTGCTATTGTTGTCCATCTTGTCTGTATTTTTTTTTCTCTCTAAACCAATTTGTATGTCAGTTTGTTTATATGAATGTTATACTGAATGGGCTTGCGCTGCATGCTTTATATAGTGAGCTTGAGAGATACCATGTTATACTGTGCTTGGTTGCATTGACCGTTTGGTCTGTTTAGTCTCAACGCATGACTGTTTGGTAAATACATTCTTGTCAAAATGACCATGTCTTGAATCCAATAAGGCTGCTAGGATAATTCAACCCATTCAAAAATTGGACATTAATATTTTGGTCAAAAATGAGGCGATAACTTGTTTGGTTCGGTCAAAATGAGTTTCTGATGTCTTTGAATTACATAAGTGAATTTTTATTTATTTATTTTTTTTTTTTGTGATGATTAAGGCCGTATTGCAACACCACATTTTAGCATTCGTTTGAAATGTGCGTTAATTTTTTGACTTTTTGGCTTGTTGACTATTTTAGCTTGGGGTTAAAAAGACTCGTTTGGAATGAGCTTTTTGACTTTTTTGATTTTTATGAGACAAAAAATAAAATTATTGACTTTGCTTGGTTCCTCTTTTTCAAAAACACTTTTCAAAAAATTTTATTTTCTTATTTTCCGTAATTTTTTGTTTTTACTGAATTTTTTTTAATATTTTAAGCAAATTTTTTTTTTACCTTTGAGATATACCTAACATAAATATACCTAAAAAATAAAAAAAATGTGGAAAAAACCTTTTAAAAATTCACTAATTACTAAAATACAAAAAAATACGAGAATTCAGTACACTTTTTTTTTTTGTATTTTTGTGTATTTATTAATTTTTTAAAATATTTTTTCACAAATTTTTTACTTTTTAGATACATTTAAGTAAGGTGCATTTAAAAAATTAAAAAAAAATGTTTAAAATTTTAAAAATATTCACTAAAACAAAAAAAAAAAAACACGAAAATAAAAAAACTCAATTTTCAAAAACTGAATCCAAAAAACTCGAACCAAACACACTGATTATGATTTGGATGTGACATTTTGTCTTATTGACTTTTTAGCTCATTTTATCTTTTCGTGGCTATTTTAACCCAAATGTGGTATCCCAAACATAGCTTAGTCCAAAAATCACTATAAAAAAGTCAACTATTTTTTTTTTATAATTTTCTTTTATTTTCTTTTCGTGAAATTTTTTTTAAAAAAAACTGATAAAACTAATTCCCAAAATCCTATGTCGAGGTGGCTTGGAATATGTTTATGCTTGTTTAAATTTTTTTGGAATAAGCATAACACATTTCATGGAAGCATATCTATTCTCTCGTAGCACTATATAACATTTGGCGATTAAAATTGGTGACAAAAAAAATTTTAGTCACCAAAAGTTATGGAATTAGTGACCAATAATTTTTTTAGTTGGCAAAAGTAAAATACTTAGCTACTAATTTTTTTTAGTCGCACTACAGGAAAAATGGTCTACAGCAACGTTTTTTTTTGTGGCGTTTAGGGAAACGCCACTACAAATTAACGAAACACAATGTTCTCGAAAAACGTTGTGTCTGATCTCAGTGAAACGGCGCCGTATTGGGTCAATGTATTGACTGTCAAAACCTCCATCTCTTTGTACTCAGTCTTTCTTTCTCAGTCTCTACCACAACTCAGTTTCCCTCTCTTCCAAAACCCTCGATTTGAAGCTCTCACTCTCTCTCGCTCAATTTCAAACACACACTCTCTCACTCGCTCGCTCAATTTCTCATTCTCAACCCTTGATTTGCTCAATTGCAGATCCAAAACCCTCGATGGTTTGCGCTTCATCGATCTCTGTCGCACGCAATCGAACTCTCTAGCTATTCTTCATCAATCTCTGTCGCTCGAGGGCTTTGCTCTAGCTGTTCTTCATCGAACTCGAACTCGATCTGTTCTTTATCAAATCGATATGTTTTGTTCTTCATCAAATCGATCTGTTCTTCATCAAATCGCAGATCCAAAATCCAAAATCCAAAATCGATATGTTCTAGCTGATCTCTCTTGCTCTTATATCAGGTACATTTTTCATTCTCTACTTTCTCATTGTCAAATCTGCTGATCTATTCTACTTTCTCTGTAATTTTTTCGTTTTTTAGTTTAAAAAATTTGGATTCTATTTACTTAAAATGTTTGTAATTTCCGAAGTCTTAGTGGATTCTATTTACTTAAAATGTTTGTTTGTTTGTAATTTTAATTTGGATGTAGGAGACAATAGGTCACTTGATCAAATTCCTATTGCTTGCAAAGATGCAGTAGCAATTTTGTTTATTTTGGATCTTACTAGCCGGTGTACTCTAAATAGGTATGTTAATTATTTCATCATTAAATCAATACTCCTTTTAATAGTGATACATACATAGTTTTAAGTTTAAAGAACCACTAATTTGATATAATTTTGTGTTTTCTGGATTATTACAGTGTTATTAGATGGTACAATCAAGCAAGAAAGTGGAATCAAGTACTAAATCTATCTTCTAAATTTGCATCAATTGGAATGTGTGGTTTAGATTATTCTATGCATTTTTCTGTAATATTTTTTTCTTCTATAGCAGTAGTGAATGGATAAATATAATGGCAATGAACAACATTATGAAAGTGGGTAGAACTTCATTTTGTTGATGGGGTCTTTACTAGTGAAGTGCCAAACATTTAAGATTATTAATGATCCAATCATATATTCCTCAAAAGAAAATAAAAAATAAAAAAATACAATAGAAAAAGTACTTGTTTAATGCAATTGTGGGGGAGAAAAAGATTTATGTCAATAATTTGATCATTAATAAGTGTGTTATGGATGATATTGACAGAAATCTCTATTTTTGTATTGAAAAGAATGAAGTTGCAGAATTTCATTATTTGGATACTATTCATTCTTAAAAGAGTATGAACATATTTTCATATAAAATTTTTAATTTTTTTGCTTTAATTTTTGTTTGCAGACGACAATTCCTATACTAATCGGGACCAAATTCGATGATTTTGTTCAACTTTTGCCGGATTTGCAATGGACAATTGTGACCCAAGTACAAATTCCTCAGCATTTTTTGTGTATAATTTGTTCAGCAGTATTAATTGACAAAGAAATCTGTCTTTTTGAAATAATGAAGTTGATTAACTAGTTTTGTTCCCAAATATTAAGGAAAACTTTAATATGCAAATTAAACAGGACCCATATTTTTCATATAAAGTACAACTTATTCATCATCTAGTCTGAAGGTGGAGTATCCAAAATCTTGGTTCATAGCTGCCCACCCCAAGTGCTAAGTAGTATGTCATCCAGTCTGAAATGGATACAAAACATGCTAAGCAGTATGTCCTATCCTTCATTTCAATACTTTGGTTTCTTAGCTTTCTACCTCTTATTATGTGGTATCACCTTTAAAATTGCAAGGTTTGATGATGATCTTTATCCAAAGTTGTTCTATGGTTTATTTTTCAGTTTAAAATTGCAAGGTTTTATACTTGTTCTGGTGCAGAGAAAGATCTGCACCAGATTGAGAATCCTGTTCCTAGTCAGTAGAGTTCCCAATATTAGCAGGAACATAAATCAGCACGACTTTGTAATTTTGGGTATACATGACCAGGAAAACTCATTCAGTGATCAGTGTCAAATTAAAGAAATTGCATGCTCTTCCCTGGTGGGACAATAGGTCCTACGTTTGATCAAAGTTCATTTGCTCTTGAATTGGAAATCAATATGTATGAGTGTATGGGTTTTAAAGTGAAGTTGTTTGATATTAGTTCTTTCAATTAGTAATTCAGATGTGGTGGCTTTAGTTTTTTTTGTGTGTGTGTGTGTGTATCATTTATATGACTATACTATTGAATACATTAGGTAATTTGATATGAGAAGTCTGCAATCTTTAAAATGAGATTGGTGTTATCTGTAAAGACTATTAATTTGATATGTGAGTTCTTTGAATAAATATGAAATGCTATTATGCAGGCAATTTGCTCAACGTTCACGGGTTCGGAAACTTCAATATATAGCTGAACTGGAAAGAAATGTGCAAGCTTTACAGGCATGTATTAGTTAGAAACTACTAAAAAAATTTGACACATTTTTTTTGGGGAAAGTTGCTATAGTTTATCATAATGTCTTCTTAGTCCTTATATACAATTACATGAAGGATCGAATTTTTCTTTGAGCTTGAATTTCTCAACAGCCAGAATCTTATTCGACCATGGAGAACAAAGCCTTGAAGCAACGTTTAGAAAGTTTAGCCTAGGAGCGCAGATAAAGTATTGTAAGTTTTCATACTTCTTGAAGCTTTTGAATCAGATTTGCTTCATTGCTTGGAAGCCCCCAACTCGTATAATCAATGCTACAAGAATTATGGGAATATTGATAATGGATCTTTGTTTGAGGGTAATTGTGAATCAATTCTTAGATGATAATTGAAGATATAAATTGTATTGGAATGAGCATAAAGGAATATTGAGCTAATCAGAAACTTCGATTGGTTTTTGCCTATATGTCATTGAAGTAGGGAAATTTTTTGTTGTAGCATTACATAATTTTTAAAACATTTCTTTTACATTTCTTGTAAGAAAACATTAAATTCTGGCGTTTTGCATGAATGCTCCTGGAACTGCTATAGGGTTGGGGAGGGTGGGGGATCGAGAATCGATTTCGATTTACGGAATTTGATAGAGCTTCTTTTATTTTTAGTTTTTTAGTTACATTACATCATTACCATTTTTGGTTTCTTGTAGACCTTTATTCAATAAAAAATATGAAAACTACTAACCCAATTGTTGCACTACTTAGTTTTAGGCTCATTAACATGGTAGGTGGATTATGCTTGTTTCAGCCTGTGCTTATTCTAGTTCATTTGTTCAGCTGGTTGTAGCCCAGGGTCTTCAATAACTTTAATACCTTGTTTCCTGGGTATGTTTGGATAGCTAACCTAAGTCTTGGGATCAGGAGACCTATTATTGAGCTTATGCTTGGATAATTGTAGTAGCTGTGCTTGTTTGCATCCCTGTCAGCACAACATAAGTGCTTGCTAAACAGAAATATTTCTCTCTAGATTGGTGTACCATTGCATTACATGGCTGCTTTTGATAAGTATTAGTTTTTTAAAATTAAGGTGAATGGTGGATTCTCTTTTCTTGAGAAAGTGACATCCTTCTAGATGCCTTTAGAAAGTTGGTGGACATATTTTCTCATTGGATAATGTAGAAGATGTTATGCTGAGGTGAGGAAATGATAATTGGACAATGGCAGCAAATATAAGCAACCTTCATTTGAATCTGTCTTCTGGTGGATAGAATAATAGTGACAGCTGTGAATTTTAGATAATCAAATTTATTAGGCAATCATTTATGATAAAACTATTTCTTTGTTACAATTAGAACGAAAATTTTAGCTAGGTTGATCTACATGTTTGTTGTCATTTGTTTCATTAGTAGAATCCAACATATATATCTTCCTTTATGATTGTTACTAGAGGTGGCATTGAGGTAGGTTATATATAGAAACTCACATGATTGATATGTATTGCTTCATTTTTTAAGAAAAATTGCAAGCCATGTCATAATTTCTTTGTTGATAAATACACACATATAAGTGGCAGATAGGTTACATGCTTGAAAAGCTTTAATATCATTGGTATTGAAATCACTTGCATTACAAAATGTGCGACTTTGGAGCTTAGTAGCATAGCTATAAACACAGGACATTGACTTGACATGACTTGATGCGACATGGATTACATGACATTGCAAACCTTTAAAAAAGAAGACCCATCCATGCTGAGGACACAATGCAAAAGGCTCGCACTAAAGCAGGGTCTGGGAAGGGCAAGATGTACCCAGTTTTAACCCCCATTTTCGAGAACACATCAACATCTAAATATAAGACAGTTATAATTTTGAACCATCTTACTTTTTGTGATAACAATTGCATAAAATGGAAATTGAAGCTTGGCAATTATCATATGGATAAATACATGTATGCTCTTTTTGTTTTGTTCACTTCACTTTCATTTATATTTACTTGTTCTATTATATGAGTGTTTATTGCATGCTTGACTTGTGGTGCCATGTGTACGAACTTTCTCAAACAAAGAAAAATGAATAGTAAAGGTTCGACACTACTGGGTGTACTCTTTGTTTTTTCAAGTGTGTTGGATGCAGGACTGTGTGCTTCACAACCAGTGTGGACACATTAAGCATATGAAAGAATGAGCGCTGTGGGGTTAATATATCCTTAATTTGTATTTTTTTGCGAGCTGCAACACAGGGCAGCAGTAAATTCTTTCACATATTTTCATCCAGAAACTAAGACAATTGAAGGGTTTATGCAGTGGAGCATGAAGTATTGGAAAGAGAAATTGGAAGGCTGTGAGCCTTGTGTCATCAACAACAACAACCGTCTTCTAGTCATAGACGCAACAATAGTAGAGACCTTGATTCGCAATTCGCAAACCTCTCTTTGAAGCACAGGGATACCAGTTCTGGCCGTGACCCACTTCACATTTGAACATATGATGTAGCTAGAGAGCTCTGACCCACCTTGAGTTGACAAAAATTGCTGTCTCCCTTGTGCTGGTGATGTTTGACCCGAGCTCTTTCACTCTTGGTACCTTTCATCTAGCAGCTTTACTTGTTTTACATTTTGACTTTTGTTTCTGCTTTTCATTCTCTATTTGTATTTGCTCATTTAATTTAGTATGTGCACCTGGTAGTCATGCCACGAGCTTGACTCATCTGAGGTGGAAACTGAAAAGAATGATCAATGTTCTTCTCCACTGTATGTTCTACTGATTAAAATTCATAACTTTCCGTTCAAATTTGCCCCCTTGCAAATTTATTGTCTCTTGGAATCCAATATAGTGCACAAATTTGTGGGGGAATTACTTGTAATGCATGCTGACAAGAATTGTTGTAAAATTTGTAATAAAAGCTATGCTTTCTCCAGGAATTTTTATTTATTTATTTATTTTATTTTATATGATGCATTTGGTTTATAGGTTGTCAATTAGCCTATTAGGCTCTGTTGGCTATGAGATCATGTCATTTCGGTATTTATGCATGCCCTTGAAGCTATGATTGGATGTAAGGAAAATAATAGAGGGAAAAAAAAAAAGAGTTGAAAGAAGTTGAATTCCTGTCTTTTATTTGGTAGAAATAATTTTTGAGAAATGGAAGTTGGAGGTTGTGGCTCAGCATTGAACCTCTGGATTTAACATTCTTGTATCAAGCTAAAATTTTCAACAAATTTCAAAATCTTGGATGATTTGTGTAGATTGTTGCCTAATTTCATGTGGTATTTGAAGTATCTGGAGTGTGAATTTGAATTTTGTTTTTTTGGATTTCATTATAATGTATTTGGCTTAGTCTAGTGGAAGATTTGTTTTTTCAGAATCATTATAATGCATATTTTCTAAAGTGGTATGCTTTGGACATAATAATAATAATAATAATAATAATAATAATAATAATAATAATAATAATAATAAAATAAATAAATAAATAATTTTTAAAAAAAAAGAAAAAGAAAAAAAGTGGCATTTTTGAAAAACGCCACTAAATGATGTCATGCTCACGTCACACGTTAGTTTGTGACGGTAATAGAAGCGGACGTCAACATTTTGTGGCGTTTTAAAAAACGCCATCTAATAGTTTTAGCGACGTTTATTAAACGCTGCAAACCTATTGCGGCGGCCGTATGATACGGTGAAAATTTTAAACATCACTATAACTTTTTACGACGTTTTTCAGACTTTTAGTGGCGTTTTAAAAACGCCGCTAAAACTCGAATTTCCTGTAGTGTCGGCATATATTGATTATTGGCGACTAAAAAAAATTTAGTCGCTAAAAATGTCAGAATTGGTGACAAAAAAAAAATTTAGTCGCTATATATTTAGTTTTGGCTAGTGAAACCATTTAGTTGCTGAATGAAAAATAAAAAATTATTTTTTAACTTTGGTGACCAAACATTTGGTTGCTAAAAACTTATTTTCAGTGACCAAAAAAAAATTAGTCGCTGTATATTGAGTTTTAGCTACTAAAACTATTTAGTCGCCAAATGAAAAATAAAAAATTATTTTTTATTTTTGACGACCAAAAGTGTAGTTGCCAAAAGACTTATTTACAGCGATCAAAATATATTTTAGTCGCCAAAAAAGTAAAATATATGGCGGGATTTACAAATTCTAGAGAGATTTACAAAATTAATTGGCGACTAAAAATATTTAGTCGCTAATGGTGTAATGTATATATATATATATATACTAGCGGTTGGGCACACACGATGTGTGTGCGCAAATGAAAACAATATTATTTGAAAAAAAATTATTATACATCACAAATTTATTAAAAAAATAAATAGAGAATACTTACAATTTTGATATAAACAAAATAAAATAATAATTCTTTAAAAAAGTACTCTTTTTAAAAATTATAAATCCAAGATTCTTAGAATATTTATAGTGAAATTGATTTGGTATACACAGAAATATAAACAATTACATTGAATTTTATTTTTTTTAATATAAACAAAGTAAAATAATAGTCAAATTTTATCTGGGAATTGTCTCACTGGGATCAGCATTGCTTTGTGGAAATGGACCCATAATGGCCACCACATTGATTGTAATAGTCTTGATTATGATCCTAATCTTCAACATTTACCCTTCTTCGCCGTCTCTTCCAAGCTATTCCATTCCATTACTTCATGATTTTATGGTAGAGAACTCACATTTGATCCCGTGTCTAGGTTCCTAGTTTGCTATCAACACTTCACATTTTATCCTGTCATGTGCGTTGCGCGGGTTAACCTATTTTTGCAGACATTCTTGTATATATATATATATAAAAACATAAAAACACATAAAATAGGAAAATACAAACTCGACTCTTTTAACACTTATAGATATATTGTATTTTCATTTTACCTATTTTCTTCTACTTTCACCCATTTTCTGAATCTATTGTTGACACTCCATTTTTTGAATCTGTTGTTGACACTGCCATTTTCTGAATCTGGTAAAAGGGTGAGTCGCCGTAGAAGACATCCATTTTCTTAAAGGCCACAAAGACCCAATTCCTAAAACCCTCAAAAATCAAAGAATTGAGAAAAATAAAACACACGCACACATATATATATATATACCCATATCCCAAACCCAGAAAAATTAGAAAAGAGGGAAAAACAGAACAGAGAGAAAAAGAGAGAGAGAGAGAGAGAGAGAGATTTACAGATTCGATAGGTTTGAGAGAAAAGGGTGAGTCGCCGTAGAAGACACCGATCTCTCTCTAAAACTCCCTTTGTATACCCACAAATGAGAGTAATGGAAGAGAGTCAAATATGTAGAACAACTACCGTCAAAGAATACCCAGAGGGAAGGAAACGACTGACAAATTTTGCAGAGAAACAAACAGAAAGTGCAGATGAAAACAAATGAAGAAGAAACGGAGAGAGAGATCGTTGATGTTTTTGTGTTTTTGTGTGTAAGAGAGAGAAGGAAATGAAAATCGTTTCTCACCAATGAAATATTGGGTAGTTAATTAATTAAGAAAGAAAGTGGAAAACGTAGGATCCCTTTTTCATCTTTTCTTTTCTTTTCAAGTTATATAAATTTCACGTGGCGTCATATGGCAGAGGCTTCAATAAATCAAAGGCTTCAAGACACCAAAATAGGTGTTGGTTTTTAATAATAGTTAGTATAGATATTTGGTTTCCAAACAACAAACCAGCGCCTGTCTCTGTGTCCAGCGTCTCTCCCTCTCCCTCTGCCTCTCCCTCTCCCTCTCCGCTGCTCTTCCCCCCTTCCCCTCTCACCACCGCTCCACCAACTGTGCCTCCGCCGCTCCTCCTTGCGGTCGCCGGCAACTGGAGCACCGATTCACCTAGATTTGCCCTAGTTTCTTGGGCATCACAACTATTCTCAGTTCAAAACTCGAAACCCTAACCTGCAGTTTCAAATTCGACTCTCCCCATTTCTCTCTCTATATATATAGGTAGATGTGTGTGTATATATATATATATCTTATATTTGTGATGGGTAGGGTATATAATAAAGGGATTTTTTTTAAACCCACCAACACGGTCCAATGGCGTCGGAGAACGAAGACAAACCCACCCCTTCCTCCGTCGATCCACGATTGACTTTACCCCAGGTATGTCTCTATTTCGCCCTCTCTCTGTCTTTGTCTCTGTCCCTGCTTCTCTCTCTCTCTCTCTGTGCGTCTTCTTCCATTCACACACTTTGACACAAACCCAGCCCTAAATCGACCCAGCCCCAAATTGTGATTTGACAGCAATGTTAAAGATTTGAATATTACGAATTTCAATTGCTAGGGTGATTTTCTGTATTGTCTTGGTGTTTGTTATTGCATTCACAAATTTCGCACACCATCTGTTTGACAATATGTCCATAAGAGTCAAACAAGTGGGTTCAGGTGAGTGTTCATCGACTCTGATCTCTCTTTGATTCTGTGTTTCTCCCTCTCTGTTTTGGTATCCGAGCTCAATCAATTCATTTGAATTGGGAATTGGTGTGTTATATTTTGTTAGATCTTTGATTTGGGTTTTCTTTAGTTTCATATCAATGTTTAGCTGGATTTGGATATGGGTTGTTTGCTTTTGTACTAAATGATTGATTTAATGTTTCTATGAGCTCATAACTTCATTTATTATGACCTAAGAACATTTTTAGTAATATTTGGTAAAATTAAGGTCTTTCTGAGTTGATAACATAGTGGGTGTCAAACAGTATTAACATTAACAACTTGCCCAAAAATAGTTGAAGCAGAAGAGTTGGCAACTAAAGAAGCCCCCATATTTGTGTAAAAATTTAAATACAGCAAATCAGTTAAATAATAACCACATGTTCCGCTTCCATCTCCATACTGAAATAAATTACCACACTGATTACTCTGTGAAGAGCATTCAGTAGCTGCAGCTTGAACTAGAGGAAGAGTGACCTGTAGACATGTTTTAAGTTGTAGTCAAGTAATTTATTATTTGTAACCTATTCTGCAAGTAATAGTCAACTGTTTATAACCTGCCTATTGTTTATTGAATATAACTTGAGTTATGTCCTTTTTGAGGAATATATTTATTTTTTGCACCATACAATTCTACAAGTAGGGCCCTTTAAGGATTTCATCACTCCTTGTTTAACGATTATGTCTGATTTCTATAATGAAGCTCTTAATTAAATTTGTTCTTGAGTATATTTCTTAGTCTTTATTGGATTGAGTCTCACATAGACTCTCCATTCCAGACATCCACCCATCTTGATTCTATTTGAAAATAGATTGAATTCTTGGGAAAGACTATGGTACATGTGAATGGTGTGTACCGTATATACCTTATAACTAAAGAAGACAATGGCATAACTCCATACTTTCTGAGTCACAACTTATAAATTAAAATAAAAAAACAATAACCAAATAATGCATGCGGCCTATGAAGCACGGATACTTCAAAAAGGGTGACGTATCCGTATCGGATACGTATCGGATACCGATACTCCTCGGATACTCGCGGATACGTATCAGATACTTCTTAAAAGTATCGGATACTTCTTAATTAATTTTTTATTAATTTTGAAGTATCGGATACTTAGTTTTGAAGTATCGGATACTCGAAGTTACATATTACTTATAATATTTTGTTTAGTTCTTTGATAAGAGGAATATAGTGAGAGTTAAAGTAATAGAATTAGTCAAATTGATGTATCCTTGTTGTCTCTCTCATTTCTCTCTCGCTTTCTCACTCTCTCACATTTCTTCTCTCTGCTCTGATTCTTTTTTTGGTGTTGGCATATAAGGATGATGTTTAATTTGCATTTTTTTTTTGCTTTTAGTTTTGGATGTTTTATGAATGTTTGAGCACTTTTAGGTTAATAGGAATCCCTCTCTTTATGTATTAATTTATCTGTATCCGTGCTTCCTAGGCTATCATTGATGACTTAAAAAAGTATATTTACTGAAATTTTTATTTAAGAATGGTTTTTTGGCTTTAGCTAAGGTCTTGTGATATTCACTGATGAAGGGGAACAAGTTGAAGCTATTGATCTTGAAGACTCTTTAGTTTTATAAGAATATTTCTTCTTTATCAAGTTGTCTTTTGCTTTAGGTTTTATTTTTATGCATATTGCATTACTAAAAATTGTTAAAATAATATTTTTTACGAACGTATCCCCGCTGTACCCGTATCCTAGTTTTTCAAATTTTGTCGTATCGCCGTATCCGTATCGTGTCGTATCCGTATCCCGTATCCGTATCCGTGCTTCCTAGCATGCGGCATAACCGAGATTTCATGAGTTATAATTAAAATAAAATCATAACTAAAGAAGTTAATTGGTCATAACTAAAGAAGAAAATAGCATATCTTAGGAGTGTATATGGTAAGGGGTGTGTATAGTAGAATTTCCCTGAAAAAATTTGATCAATATCTGAAAAAATTTGACGAAGACCTTCGGCGTGGTATGTTTCTTTTAGCTTCTGCATACTCTTCTATGTTTTCCATATAATGGTGGCCTTATTTGAAATGTTGCTTTTCGACTTGTGGCAGAAAGAGAAAGTGCTGCTAAAACTGGGTCAGCTGCTCAAAATCTCGAAAATAATGTTAAATCTACCAGTGGCAGAGGAGTAACTACCTTTCCTACACCTGGATTTTCGAAGTCCCTGTTAGATTTAGTTAGACCTCACATTTAGGCTATTGAAGCTTTTGATCCTGATTGCTCTTTTGTTTTTTGGGAGCTGGATTTGAATAGAACACTAACAAAGAAAATCTTCCCTACAGTTTTGCCTTAGCTGATATCAGGAATTAGAGTATATGGGCCAATTGTTACTAAATAGTCAATGAACTTCAATTGAGTGCTTGATATTTAAAGTAAATTATACTCTACAAATTTGAATAAGAAGAATGAAAAACTCAAAAGTCCCAGCATAATTCTAAAGTTCATTGGTGGCCTGTAAGTAGTAATGAAACTTGATAACATGCACTATTTATTTGTATAGACGTCTGCATATTATGCTTAATTACTAATTTGTAAATTTTCGTGCTTACCTTAATGTTTGTTTGTTGAAAATACCAATTAAGTCATATCAATTTTTTCTGGTCAACCTGTTTTGAGTTTCTGATTGTTAGTTGCATCTCATTTTGGGTTTCTAATTAATATCCTACTTTCAGTTCTAGTTAAATCGAAGCTCCGATAAGTAAAATTATATTTATGATCATGTAATAATTGTTATCCGTTTCTTCTTTTTCTTTTATTGGCCCCTCTTTCTTGATAAGGAACTATGTTGCCATTGTTTTAAATAAATTACTTGAATATGATGTTGTTGATCTATATTATCACTTTGCTCTTGGATTCATCCTAAATCTAAGAATCATCTTTCATCGTCAAAATCTGAAATATTTTATGGTCAATGGTTATTTAGCTGAGTTTGCTACTATGGGTTTAAGAAACATAGTAGCTGATTGAACATTTTGTTAGCTTGCTTTTATAAATAATCTGAGAACTTTTAAATCATGAGAAGGAAGGTGTGGCAACGTTGGTGCCAGAGAGAAGGAAAAGAGATGATAAAAAGTAATTCTTCTAGCTAGCTAGCCCACGTAGTTCCATTTTAAGATAACAATGAGCCAATTTGTTTGTCGGTTTAAAATTTTATGAAATATAAGATGTAATTATAATTAATAGAATATAAAATAAAAAAATATTGTGTATTTTATATTTTTTTTTAAAGAAAATATTGTATTTTTGCCTTGCTATATTATTTCTATCAACGATAATACGACCCCACGCGCGTAGCGTGCGGGGGTCCAACTAATGTCATAAAAATACATTTGATATGCTTGTTTCATTAAGTAACAACTAATTGTATTTGTCTTTGAAGCATGTCCATGTTGTTCACATATATAATCCTACAATTTTTAGTAGTAATTATGTGCTTTTAAGTAGACAACTTGGCTTTAAGAAAGACCCAACTTGGACTAATTTATTGTATTTTTGGCTATTTTCCTCTCTCTCTCTCTCTCTCTCTCTCTCTCTCTCTCTCTCTTCTTGTACAAACAAAATCGGACTAATTTCTGCATTTTGAATGTCTGCTTCAAACTTGTATAGGTTTTTGTTTCTTTTCCCTTGTTTTCAGGGCAGGTGGATGAATTTTCTCTAATGATGTTTTTGCACAGGTGTATGTTGTGCCCCTTGATCATGTCCAAGTGCCCTAAGAGAGCAAAAGGTTCTTCTCTACTCCAGTCATGCCACCAATTTACAATTGTTGCGCACAAACTCACAAGGAGCATGGCGGGATACAAGCGACAGGGTATCATTTTCTTGGGAGCAAACTGCTAGCAAACCTAAGGACTCGGAAGCAGATGACAATCATGCCATGGGTGTGGTGCTGCCTCCAAAACTCCCACCAAGTAGATGACATCCACCGAAAGCAAACCAGTGTTGTGGTGATGATGATGGCTGTGATGGTGGATATCAAGGATGAGGATGATGTTTTCTCGGATGCTATTGACTTGTTCTCATTATCCAAGTAAATAGACATGCCCGAGGCTTTCAACAATGGGAATGGGTTAGTGAGTTTAAACTCCGAGATCGAGGAGTGTAACAGCGCTCTATCTCTAAGTTTCATCATTCAGCGATTTCTTACAGATACCAACGCATTGGCTGAATCATCATCTGCTTCAGCTCATTCAGAGATTTTGAACAAGAAGCTTCCTGATGGATATGTTTCACAAGCAGTTAGACAATCATACTCTGCATCACAACGCTCTATTTTATTATTTGAGTTTGTATGGAACCATATGGACGAATTTGAATTTCTTGTTTTCATGAGTTTTTTAATATCTGATTTATGTTTGGTCTTTTTGGATTTCAATGATGCAACCTTGAAAGAGGAGTATGGCTTTTGTTAGAATCAGGGGAGAGAGGCTACTTTGCACAATAGATGAATGGGATTATCTCCTTACTGTTCTGATCACAATGTTCTAGGCCATTTGCCTTTTAAAAAAAAATAAAAAATAAAATCTACTAAATAATTTGTAGCCAAAAGGAAGTACATTGTCATTTTTAGTGATTAAATAGTTAGTAGCTAAAAAAATAAAATGAAAAAAAAAACTTTCGACGACCAAAATTTTAGTAGCTAAATGAAAAAATAGACTTAAGGTGACTAAATTTTTAGTAGCTAAAAAAAATTACACTTTAGGTGACTAAAACATTTAGTAGCTAAAAAAAAAAGATGAACAAAAAAAAACTTTTTGGCTACTAAATAAATTAGTTGTCCTAAATAATTAGTTTTGGCAACTAAATCTTTTGTCGCTAAAAATGCAATATTAATTTTTTTTGAAAGCTTTTAGTGACTAAAAGATTAGTCACCAATTTAGCTTATCAACGACAAAAGTTTTTTTTGTCGCCAATACCTTTACTTTTGGTGACTAATTATTTAGTCGCCAATTTAGAACTTTCGGCGATAAATTTTTTTTCAGTCACCAATACCTTCCCCGACAATCTCCACACGACCAAGCCAGCGACCAAACTATTTAGTTAGGAAAAGTTTTTAGGGACTAAAATATGACTTTTGGTGACTAAAAATTTAGTCACCAAAAGTACAATTTCTTGTAGCGTAGAAAGGTATGTGTCTCACATTTATATTAGCATCGAGTTCATTATCGTTTTGTTTGGTGATAAAAAAATTTCATCAATTTTCTTTTGTAATGTTTTATGTTATGTAAATAAAATGTTTCTTCTTATTTTTTTGGGGGGGTGTTGGGGGTTGTTGCCATGAAAAAATATTTATATATAACAATTACATTAAAGAAATGTGGTTAGCATTCATGAACAGTGGCATATGTAAAAAGATAATAACTTATTGTGAGAACTGGCTTAAAAGTCACTTTTTAGTTTTTAACCCACTTCCTCTTTGATAGTATATTTTTTGAGAAATAACAATTATCATAATTATAGTTTTTGTATTGTTAATAAATTTAAAAGGACAAAATAAGAAATTCATATTAGACAATAAAAAATAGAATAATGAATTAATATTTTGGGACGGAGAGAGTATATGATATTATAATAAAATTTAATGAATCTATCTATCTATCTATATATTATATAAGTAAAAATATATTTTTTGTGGGAGAATTTTTTTTAAGGTTTATGATATTAAGATTTTATAAGATAAATGACATATAATATTTTTATAGTAGTTAAGGTCCTTCAACATTTCTACACAAAAAATTCGACTCAGAATTTTACCCGACTCAGAGAAATTTCGTACTGATTCAGAGAAAATTCAAATTCACAGAGAAATTATTAGAGAAATTTCAAAATTTCTCTATGATCATACTAGAGAAATTAGTCGGGGCTAAAATTTCTCTGAGTCGGATAAAATTTCTCTGAATCTGGTGAAATTTTTCTAAGTCGGGTAAAATTTCTCTAAATTGAATATTCTCTGTAAAAATGTTGAAGGATTTTAGCTAATAAAAAAAATCTTAGGCCTCTCCTACTACACAAAGTTAGATTGGGATGTTTCACCACTTTTTCCTTTTTAGTGAGGAGTCTTGTGAGAGTTTCAATGTCTCATACTAATTTTTTTAATTTTAAACAATTAAAAAAAAATTCATTGGCTAGTTTCTATTTAACCATATAACAATAAAACTCCAATTAGTTTATGATTTATTTAATAATCCCACATCGTAAAAAGAAGAAAAAAAATGAGTTATTTCACTTATATAAGTGAATCTTATACTTCTATTTAATATTATAGTGTTGTGTATGTTTTAGTTCAGAACATTTTCAATTTTAAAATAAAATTTGAAAGTTTTAATTAATTAATTAATTTTTTTGTCAGTTAGTTGGTCCTAGTCAATTAGGCTGAATCCTTTTTGATTTGATTGGTTCGTTGATTTAATCAAAATTTTAACGATTTTATCAAAATATATTAATTAGATTTGTTTGATTCAAAAACAATTATTAAAACCTAAACTACATATCTAATTATTAAATAAATAGAATAAGTTGTTATGTGACGAAGTCTATCGGTGTTGATCATTGGCAATGGATTATGATTTTTCGTCACCAAATTATTTGGTCAGCAATATATATACTTTAATGAGTTCACAAAATTATTTGCATGCAGTTAATGTGACATTTTCTTTTCAATTTTGAACAAAATTAATTTTAGTAATAAACTGAGAAAAACTTGAAATACGAAAGGCCAAGTAAAAAATAAAAAATAAAAAAAATTTAAAGGCCAAAATGAGAAAAATAGTCAAACATAAAGAGAAAAGAGAGAAAAGTGTAATTTATCCTAATAATAATAATAATAATAATGCATATGAACAAAATATAATAAAAAAAATCTTAATTACAACACTACAACAAATTAAAATTTTAAAGACAAAAATTTAAGGATAAAATCACTTTTTAAGAATAAAATATTTTATTTGTCAAAAATATCATTATTGAATTTTTAGCAAAAAAATTAAAAATTTAGGGTCTGTTTGGTAACGTTTACGTTTTCAGTTTATATTTACAAAAATTTTATAAACTGGTTTTTGTTTATTTTTTGTTTATTTTTAGAAAAACATAAACTACAAACGCGTTTGGTAATTGACAAAATGTTTAAAAAAATTTAAAAATATAAAAAAGAATGAGAAATGGCAAGTAGTGGCAAAAGACAGTGGTGGAAAGTGGTGATGGTGGGTGGTGGGTAGTAGGTGGTGGCGGGTGGGTGGTGGGTAGTAGGTGGTGGCGGGTGGGTGGTGGTGGTTGGTGGGTGGGTGGCGGTGGCAGGTGGTGGGTGGTAGCGAGTGGATGGTGGTGGTGGTGGTGGTGGCGGGTGGTAGGTGGTGGTGGTAGGTGGGTATGGATGGCGGTGGGTGGTGGGAGCGGATGGGTGGTGGCGTGGTGGTGGTGGGTGGTTGGGTGTGGCAGTGGGTGGTGGTGGTGGCGGCGGGTGGTGGTGGGTAGTGGTGGCAAGTAGGTGGCGGATGGCGGGTAGTGGTGGATGGTAGCGGATGGGTGGTGGTGGCGGGTAAGTGGCGGGTGGTGATGGTGGGTGTGTGTGGGTGGGTGTGATAAATGGGTGATGGTGGTGGTGGTGAGTAGGTGGCGGGTGATGGTGGTAATGGGTAGGTGGGTGACGGTGGCGGGTGGTAGCGACTGGGTAGTGGTGGTAGTGGGTAGTGGATGGTGGTGGCGGTGGGTGGCGGGTGGGTGGTGGATAATGGTGATGGTGGTGGTGGTGGTGGTGGGTAGTGGGTGGTGGTGGCGCGTGGCGGTGGTGGGTGGTGGTGGGTGGTGGTGGTGGGTGGTGGTGGTGGATGGTGGTGGTGGTGGCGGTAGATGGTAGTGGTAAGTGGGTGGTGGTGGCGGGTGGTGGTGGGTGAGTGGTGGTGGCAGGTTGTGGTAGGGGGTGGTGGTGGAGGAAGACGGTGGTAGAAAATGGTAGCGGGTGGTGGTTAGTGTTGGGTGGTAAAAAAAAAAAACTGAAAACTCAAAATGAAAACACATTTTTTGAGTTTACATTTTTTGACCAAATTTATAAATTCAGACCACTGATTTATAAATCAAAAATTTACCAAACAAATTTTTATTTGAGTTTTTAAAATTTTTGTAAATATAAACAGAAAACTGAAAACGTAAGTGTTACCAAACGGGATCTTAGTGATGAATTATTATGGCTTCGTGCCGTTGGATTAGATGTGCTTCATTTGTAATTATTCAATAGTAATTGGATGTTTTACGGGTGATTATATGTTGTATTATGTGTAAAAAGACCATAATACGTAGTTCATTACGAGCATGATAGTGCTAGGTACGTTGATAGCCCAAAAGGTACAACCAACCACTCATGAAGACCCTCTCGAGTTTTGAATAGTCTTCCATGCATAAATTTCTTACAAATGAGATCCAACCAATTGCCAATTAAACTAGACGCCAAGTTAAGATTTAATGCTCCCATTTAATTTTGAGACCTTTTCACATCCAAATTTCAATCTCTTTCATTGAGTCATGATAGAGACCCCCTCTAATCACCACCCCCACAACCCCCACATACACGTGGCGGGTGGTGATTGGAGGAGCAGAAAAAAAAGAAAAAAGAAAAGAAAATGTAACCAATGAGAGAGAGAGGGGGTCAAAGGGGGTAGGGGAAAAAGGGGGCATGAAACATTTTTGTTCTTTCATTTATCATCATTTGTCCATCAACCTTCTGGAATACATATCAAAGGGATTGGAGGATTAGCAACTTTGTAAGACTCTTACATAGCCTAATAATGTATAAGTTTTAAGATGAGAAGATGAGAAGGTGATTAAATTTGAATTGTAGATTGTTTAGCTACTGGACTAAAGGTCTCTTGGTAATCGAAACCCTGTTGTTGAAGATAACCCTTAGCCACCAACTTGGCCTTGTAACGAGTAATGGAGCCATCCGAGTTTTCTTAATGCGAAAAACTCATTTGCAACCAATGGAGGATTTAGAGGAAGGTAAAGCAACGAAATCCCAAGTACCCTGTGCGTGCAGAGCCTGAAATTCTTCATTCATGGCTTAAACCCAAATGGGAGACTGTAAAGCCTGTGTTCAATGGCTCAATAAGAGATAGATCAGTAAGAGGTGGCTAAGAAGCAATCTTTGAGAAGTGAGTACCCTTGGATCGAGTAACCACAGGATGAAAATTCTAAAGAGAAGGAGGAGAAATAGAAGGAGGAGCTAAAGGCAAATCACTAGAAATGGAGTGAATAGGAATAGAAACTGCAGGAAGATGAAGAATAGGCTCCAGACTACAAGAGGTAGGCTGAGGAGAAGAAGCAAGAGGACTAGACACAGTATCAGAGGAAGGGATAGGCGGCATAATAGGACTAGGAGAAATGGGCTTAGCAGGAGAAATGGGCTTAGAAGAAGCAGAATCTGTCCAAAAGAAAGAAGACAGATCAGATAAAGAAGAAGGTGGTGATTTGGAAAAATGAGCAAAAGGGAAGCAAGACTCAATGAACAAAACATGCCTGGACAAATGAATTTTTCCTGTCAATGGATCTAAGCATCTATAGCCTTTAGTAATAGGATGGTAACCAATAAACACACAAGGAGTGGATTGAGGTTGGAGTTTGTAAAAGACATAGGGGCGAAGCCAGAGGAAACATTGACATCCAAACACCTTAAGGAAAGAATAATCTGGCATAATTTGAAACAAAAGCTCAAAAGGAGACTTATGTCCAAGAGATAGACTAGGCAATCTATTAATAAGAAAGACAGCAGTAGCAATAGCCTCAAACCAAAAAGAAATTGGCATGGAAGACTGAGATAGCTGTTGGAAAATTTGGATTTTATAGGCTTATTTTGGGCCAACTTTAAGCCAAATTTTGAGTGGGTCCCAAACGTCTTTTGGAGTGGGTCTAAAGAGGTAACGTGTTCCTTGTTGTATGGAAAGTCAAATGCTGACGATGGTTTGTCAAAACCATTTATAAGTGAATGAGAAGTTGACGTCGTTTTTTGGGTTCGTGGAATGGACAATTAAAAAATTAAATGTGGGTTTTCTTGTTAGGCTTGTCCCACATTGGAAATTTAAGAGAACTTATGTGTGTATATAAGTTCTAGGTGGCAATACTTGGGTTAGGCCCCAAGGGGCACCCAAAGTTTGTAGAATGGAGGAGTTACGGACAAATTAAACCTTGACTCAAACCACCACACACTTGCGTGCTGCTACTACTGTCCGTCCAACCGACTGGTCGACCATGCCGTATCGGGCGCGGGTGTGGGTTGGGTCGATTCTAAAATTAATTTTTTGGACAAAATTTATTTGAATTTTTCCAAATTCTTATTTGAATTTTAGAACAAAATTAATTTAATTTTTGCACCAAATTTTTCTGTCCAAACAAAGCCTCCTCCGGTCCAATTTCCAACTGTCTCAATTGCTGTAAACTGCCCAACAATCCTAACAGGTTTAGTCTTATTCCAGACAGATTTAATTGTCGTGCAGTTATCTGTTGAATTGCCGCAAGATCTGTTTGAATTTCAAACTGTATCTGTTCAGGTTTTTCATACTTGTTCGGATAGAGATCTTTCTAGTAGATTTCTACATCTGAAAAACATCCAGAAAAAATCTGTTCCCTTCCTATTTTGCTCTTTCTTTGCATAATTCTTCATGTTAATTTTAGGGAATACTTTGAGAGTATAGA
Organism: Camellia lanceoleosa; assembly: GCA_025200525.1. Classification (NCBI taxonomy): domain Eukaryota; kingdom Viridiplantae; phylum Streptophyta; class Magnoliopsida; order Ericales; family Theaceae; genus Camellia; species Camellia lanceoleosa. The sequence goes on along the minus strand of CM045765.1, from coordinate 138,383,027 downwards.
ACACGGGTTAGGTTCGCCGTACAAATTGTTTGGAGTGCTACTACAATTTGTAAAGATCATTGTATCCTGGGAGATAGACGTCTTTTATCCGTAAGCACCGTAGCGGGGTGAATCTGTCTTAAGGATAGAGTGTCACACACTCGACTTGATCTTTTAAATATTTATTCGGTTTAGTAAAATAAATTCGGTACGTAATTTATTTTATTTGTTTCATTTATTTTAAGTTATTTATTTTACACAGAAGATTGTTCCAACAATCTTAAGACAGATTCGAATTATTTTGTTTATACAGAATTTTTCGTTTGTTTCCTTTTATAGAAATTATTTTCTGTGGTTTTACAAAATAATATTTTGGTTAGAAAAATAAATAGTAGTTATATACTATTTGACAGATAGTAGTAATATACTGTCTATTTTTGTCACGACCCAACCTCAGGGGCTTAGGGTTAGAATCGCAACTTACTAACTTATTCTACTCGTAGCAAATTAAACTGCGCAAGTGGAGGCAAACAGAAATAAAAATAATTAAACAAAAAGTTACTTCATTCTACTATTTTTTTTTAAAAAAAAGTACATCCATGGGCTTTTATTATTTTATTATGTAGCGACCGGCTATCAGGAAAAAAAAAGGCATGAATAAAAGAAAAGAAAAACAAATTAGTAGATCCGTATCAATTTCTTGCACATGTTCCATTACACGAGGTTATGAGTCTTCCTTACATCTCATCACCCGAAAGGGTAACAGCTATAAGTACACAGCAAAGTGAGAAATATTACGCCAAGAGTATAGGAAATACAAAATAACCATGGATAGTTAGTTAAGCCAAAACATTTACATAACTTAATTTGGTAAATAAATTATTTAAGTGACAGAAACTAAAATACATAAATTATATAAATAAATAACCATAACCACGGTACAAAACAGAACATAATAGAGGTCATAGAAGTGATAGTCAGAACAGAGGTCAATGGATCCATGACAAACAGAGGACTACAAAGTGGCCAAACAGAGGCTAATGGTTATTTAAGTCTCCCAAGGCGTGGGATCCCCTGGTGGTACTTACAAAACATAATTGTTTATAAGGTCATAGCCAAATATATACTAAAATTTAAACAAACATATCCATGGGTTTCATTTTAAACAAATAGAGTTCATAAAATAACTCACGTAATTGAAATATTAATATAATTTATAAAATATAACTTTTTGTAAAATAAATTATGGTAAGTCAAAACATACGTAAAATATATTATGTTGACTTAAGGTATAATATAACTCACCTTAAGATTGAGTCTTACTAATTCATTTCTATTTCTGTTGGTTTTCGGCCCCTCCCTTGCTCTCCATATTTATGTTTTTTCGCTGATTCTTTCTTTCTCTATTTTTTTTCTTCTTTGTTTTTCTGTTCACTTTACAGCACCTCCTCCCCTTATTTATACACAAAACTTCAAGTGATGACTCATCCTTATCTAATGGCCCCAAGGTGATGACTCACCTCCCCTCCCTAATCCCAGGTGTCCAGATGGCCCTCCACTCCTTCATCTTAGCAAATTCACAATCCTTGTAATTAATAGTTACTTAGTTTGTTTAATTATATCTATACATGCTAATCTTCTTACAGTAATTAGTGATTAACTTAGCCCCTAAATAAATCTCCTCATCATATATTTGATAACCACAATGACAAATTAATTTACAAAGCACGTATAGCTTATTTATTTTATTACTTCTATTATTATTATTATTATTAAATTATACTTTATAGCATACAATCACAAAATTAATTATTTTATTTTACTATTATAGATTATTATTATTTTTATTAATAATCGTGGTTGGTTGTGTATTAATTAAATATTTAAGGTGTCACATTTCTCCCCTCCTAAATAGAAGTTTGTCCCCAAACTTGACGTACCTTAATTTTCGAAGAGGTGCGGGTATTTGGCTTGCATTTGACTTTTAGTTTTCCACGTCGTATTTTTGATTCAATAATTTCTCCATAAAACTTTTACCAGCGGTATGGTCTTATTTCAGAGAACTTGATCACGACGATCAAGAATTTGCACTGGTTGCTCTTCATAAGAGAGATCCTCTTGAACTTCCAAGTCCTCATGATCAACAACATGTTTTGCTTATCGAAGATATCGTCAAAGCATTGAAATGTGAAACACATTGCGGACATTGGATAGTTCAAGTGGTAGTGCAAGGTGATAGGCTACAGGGCCAATCCTTTCCAGTATCTCGAATGGCCTGATATAACGTGGGTTTAGCTTTCGTCGCTTTTCAAATCGGATAACCCCTTTTGTTGGTGAGATCTTAAGGAACACATGATCCCCTACTTGAAATTCCAAGTCCCGTCTTCGTGCATCTGCATAACTTTTCTGGCGGCTCTGAGCAGTGTGAATTCGCTGTTGGATGAGTTGGATTTTCTCACTTGTGACTCGCACGATCTCGGGGCCTAACAGTTTTCTGTCCTCGACTTCTGTCTAGCATAGAAGTGATCGACATCTCTTTCCATACAGAGCTTCGTACGGCACCATTCCAATGTTTGCTTAATAGCTGTTGTTATAGGCGAATTCCACTAAAGGCAAGTGCTCATCCTAGTTACCTTTGATGTCCGATACACATATACGTAACATGTCTTCTAACGTCTGGATTGTTTTTTTGGATTGCCCATCAGTTTGTAGGTGATAAGCAGTGCTAAACTTCAGTGTAGTCCCTAAAGCCTCCTGCAATTTGTTCCAGAAATAAGACACGAAGCGGGGGTCTCGGTCAGACACGATTGAAACTAGGATACCATGCAAACGAATAATTTCCTTGATGTATAAGGTGACAAACTTATTAAGGGAGTACACGATTTTGATTGGCACAAAATGTGTCGATTTCGTCAATCGGTCTACTCTAACCCATATTGCATCATTCTTCAAAAATGACTGTGGTAGCCCGACCACGAAGTCCATAGTGATGTGCTCCTATTTCCATTCAGGAATAGGGAGTGGTTACAGTAGTCCTGTAGGTCTCTGATGTTCTACTTTAACATGCTGACAATGCAAACATTTGGAAACATGGCTTGCTATGTCTCTTTTCATTCCTATCCACCAGTAGTGTTCCTTCAGATCATGGTACATCTTTGTGTTGCTAGGGTGGACTGCAAATCTCGAGCTATAAGCTTCTACCAATATCTTTTTCTTGAGTTCCGGAATGTCGGGTACGCAAATTCGATTTCGAAATTTTAGTATCCTATTGCTTAGAGTGAAATTAGGATCAGGTGTACTCCTTTGCTCCTCATACTTTTTCTTCAAAAGGTTATTTTCACATTGGCATGCTTTAATTTCTTCAATCAAGATAGGTTCCACGGTTATGTTGGCGAGCAATCCATTGATCTTGCGGGAAATGAGAGTACATGCCAAACCTCTGGTCGTCTTGCGGCTCAGTGCGTCTGGCACTACGTTAGCTTTGCTCGGATGGTGATGGATCTCTACATTATATTCTTTCTTAAATTCTAGCCATCACCGTTGCCTCATATTCAGTTCCTTCTATGTGAACAAATATTTATGACTCTTGTGATCAATGTAAATCTCCCAAGTTGCACTATAGAGATAATGACGCTAGATTTTGAGGGCAAAGATCACCGTGGCCAATTCCAAATCATGAGTCGGGTAGTTCTTCTCATGAGTCTTTAATTGTCGTGAAGCATAAGCAATGACTTTTTCTTTTTGCATGAGAATGCAATCCAAACCATTGTATGAGCCATCATTATAAATTACGAACTCATCTGCTCCAGTAGGGAGTGCTAGTATAGGAGCTGACACAAGTTGGATTTTTAATTCTTGGAAGTAACGCTCTTGTTTGTTAGTCTATTCGAAGGGTGTGTTCTTCTGAGTTACTGGGTCAAAGGTGATGCTATCTTTAAGAAATCTTGCACGAAGCGTCGATAATAACTAGTTAGACCCAAGAAACAATGAATTTTTGACACATTGGTAGGTTGTGGCCAATTCACGATTACTGCAACTTTTTGGGGGTCAACCGAGATGGCATCTTTGTTAATGACGTGACCAAGAAAGTGTACACCAGTGATCCAGAATTCGTATTTCTTCAACTTGGCATAAAGTTTGTGATCACGTAGTGTTTGTAGAATCGTTCGCAAGTGCTGCTCATGGGCTCTGATGACTTGGAGTATATGAGGATGTCGTCAATGAAGACGATGATGAACTTATCAAGATAGGGTTTGAACACTCGGTTCATTAGGTTCATAAAGGCTGCTGGAGCATTTGTGACGCCAAAAGGCATGACAAGAAACTCTTAGTGCCCGTAACGGGTTCTGAATGCAATCTTTTCGATGCTTTCTGTTTTGACTTTTAGTTGATGGTAGCCAGAACGCAAGGCAATTTTGGAGAATACTTGGGCGCCTTGAAGTTGATCGAACAAGTCATCGATTCGTGGCAGAGGGTACCGATTGTTGATGATGACCTTGTTCAGCTCCCGATAATCGATGTATAATCTCATCATGCCATCCTTTTTCTTCACGAACAATACTGGAGCTCCCTAGGGTGAGATACTAGATCGAATAAAACTTTTGTCCAGGAGTTCCTAGAGTTGAGTCTTCAGCTCTTTCAATTCTGTTATCGACATGAGACAAGGAGCCTTTGATATTGGTTGTGTGCCAGGTTGGATTTCAATGGTAAATTCAATTTCTCGATCAACCGGGATGCCAAGTAGATCTTCAAGAAAGACATCCAAGAATTCTCGAACCATGGGGATTGCATCAATGGTGGGGGCATCTTTTTGCGTATCGATCACGTAACAGATATAACTACAACAATCATTTCTTAGAAGTTGTTAGGTTATTATGGAGGATATAATACAGGGAGCGTTGGAAATTTTAGTCCCATCAAAGACAAGCTTGGGTTGGTTTGGTATGGTAACCTGAGGGAAACCTTTTTGGTTTTATAATCAATAGAGGCGTGGTGGGCAGCCAACCAATCTATACCTAAGATCACATCAAAGTTCCCAATGCGGAGGGGAATCAAGTCTAAATATAAGGTTTGCATTTTAAGGATATAGTATATAATCTGTACACATCAGTATTACAAGCAGATTTACCAGAAGGAAAAGACACAGATAATATATATCCTAATGGTTCGGGTGTTAATGCCAACTTGGCAGGAAAGTGTGGTGCAACAAAAGAATGAGTTGACCCAGAGTCAATGAGGACGTGAGCTAAATGACCATAGATAGAAAGTGTACCTGACACAACGTTTTCGGTAACTTCTAGTTTTCCAGGTACCAAGGCAAAAGCTCTTCCTTGTCGTTTTTGGTCCTTTCTCCCTCCTCTAGGTCCTGTGAGTTTTCTAACTGGGCTAGAGGGGTTGGCTGTAGAATTAGTCATCTTTGGACAATCTCTTAGTAAGTGGACAACTTGATTGTATTTAAAGCATGCCCCCGTGTCTTGATGGCATTGTCCCCAATGAGCCTTCCTACAAGTAGGACAAATTGGAATAGTGCCACCTCGGGGGTTGGTAAGACCTTGATGGCTTGAATTGGTTGTGCCTGTATTAATCTTTTTAGGAGGTGCAACACCGGGTCTTCTGTTGTCTCTTTCCCAGAGTCGCTTCTTTTGGCTTGGTTCCCCAGAACGCGAGGCTTTAATTGTCTTTTTTGCAATGTATGTCCGGTCTACCACTTCTGCATAGGTTGGCAGTTTCAAGACCTCGAGCTTATCTTTAATTTCAGTATCCAATCCTACTTCGAATTTTTTTTCTTTTCAAGTTTCGGTGGGGATGACGTATGTCGCAAACCGAGCGAGTTGTGTGAACTTGCTCTTGTATTCAGCCACCGTCATGGTTCCTTGCTTTAGGTGTATGAATTCTGATGCCTTTTGTTCCCGCAATGAATCTGGGAAGTATTTTTCATAAAATACTTCCAAGAATCTTGCCCAAGTCGCAATTGCTTCTTTCTCCAGAGTGAGAAGCGACAATTCCTATGCATTATATTTGAAAGTGAAAGTGGTGAAAGTTACATACTGTCTCTCGGTGCAGGGTAAAGTGCAAGAAATCTTTTCCATGTCTTTCAATCAAGCGTCTGCTACCATTGGGTCTCGGCCGCCTGTAAATGTGGTGGGTTTCAGATCCTGGAACTATTTTATGGTAACCGGCTCTTCTCGCAGTTTTGACATTCCATTGTTGATGTTAGTCTGCAAGGCTTGCAAAAAGCTAGTAACCATTCTTTCCATTATTCTTTCTATCGATTTAGTGCCACTGACTGATAACTCGCTTCCGTTACCATTATTGACCATTCTACAAAGTAATAAACGAGGTATTACATTCATAACACAACATATATATAAGCATGTATAGCGCAATCTATATCTATATAAAATACCAACTTTACTATTTTTTTTTGAATGAACCATTACTCTGATACCACATTTGTCACGACCTAACCTTAGGAGCTTAGGGGTAGAACCGCAACTTACTAACTTATTCTACTCATAACAAATTAAACTGCACAAGTGGAGGCAAACAGAAATAAAAATAATTAAACAGAAAGTTACGTCATTCTACTATTTTAAAAAAAAAGTATATCCATAGGCTTTTATTATTTTATTATACAGCGATCAGCCATCAGAAAAAAAAAATAACAGGAAGAAAAGAAAAGAAAAACAAATTTGCGGATCCGCATCAATTTCTTACATATGTTCCACTACACGAGGTTATGGGTCTTCCTTACATCTCATCACCTGAAAGGGTAACAGCTATAAGCACACAGCAGAGTGAGAAATATTATGCCAAGAGTATAGGGAATACAAAATAACCATGGATAGTTAGTTAAGCCAAAACATTTATATAACTTAATTTGGTAAATAAATTATTTAAGTGGCATAAACTAAAATACATAAATTATATAAATAAATAACCATAACAACGGTATAGAATAGAACATAACAGAGGTCACAGAAGTGACAGTCAGAACAGAGGTCAATGGATCCATGACAAACAGAGGACCACAAAGTGGCCAAACAGAGGCTAATAGTTATTTAAGTCCCTCAAGACGTGGGACTCCCGTGGTGGTACTTACAAAACATAATTGTTTATAAGGTCATAGTCAAATATATACTAAAATTTAAACAAACATATCCATAGGTTTCATTTTAAACAAATAGAGTTCAGAAAATAACCCACGTAATTGAAATATTAATATAATTTATAAAATACAACTTGTATAAACTAAATTATGGTAAGTCAAAACATACGTAAAATATATTATGGTGACTTGAGGTATAATATAACTCACCTTAAGATTGAGTCTTACTAATTCCTTTATATTTCTGTTGGTTTTCGGCCCCTCCCTTGCTCTCTATATTTATGTTTTTTTGCTGATTCGTTCTTTATCTTTTTTTTTTCTTCTTTGTTTTTCCGTTCACTTTACATCACATCCTCTCCCTATTTATACACAAAACTTCAAGTGATGACTCATCCTTATCTAATGGCCCCAAGGTGATGACTCACCTCCACTCCCTAATCCTAGGTATCCAGATGGCCCCCCACTCCTTCATCTCAGCAGATTCACAATCCTTGTAATTAATAGTTACTTAGTTTGTTTAATTATATCTATACATGCTAATCTTCTCACATTAATTAGTGATTAACTTAGCCCCTAAATAAATCTCCTCATCATATATTTGATAACCACAATAACAAATTAATTTACATAGCACGTATAGCTTATTTATTTTATTACTTCCATTATTATTATTATTATTATTATTATTATTATTATTATTAAATTATACTTTATCCCATACAATCACAAAATTAATTATTTTATTTTACTATTATAGATTATTATTATTTTTATTAATAATCGTGGTTGGTTGTGTATTAATTAAATATATAGGGTGTCCCAATTTTCTTCGACAACTAGTAGTAATATATTGGTGTCATTAACAATTCAGAATATTTATTTGTAAAGTTTGTCAAAAATTAATTTTGGTCTTCAGAAATAATTTCTGAGTGTTCATTAATTAAAATTATGTTTCAGTATTTTAATTATTGAAGTGTTACAGAAATTTAATTTTTCTGTGCGGAATTAATTTAGTTAAATAAACTTTTATTTTATTTTCAAATTAATTGAAAATAAAAGTTACAATTCTTGTTTCTTTTATTTTTACAGAATTTAATTTTGTATTGGTTTAAATTTTCTGTGTAGTATAAAATTTTAATTATAATTTAGAATTCATGGCTACTGAAACTGGACAAACTAATGCTCAAACAAGTATGAGTATGGTGGCTGCAATTTCGCTAATCCCTCATCGTGTTGTGACTGTGCCAGTCAATCACAGTGAGAAACCCGAGAAGTTCTCAGGAACTGATTTTAAAAGTTGGCAACAGAAAATGTTGTTATATCTTACAACTCTAAACTTGACTCGTTTTCTACTTGAGGATGCTCCTACACTGAAAGAGGATGAAACTAACCGGCAAGTGGTTGCTGTGGTCGATGCTTAGAAACATGCTGATTTCCTTTGCCGGAACTACATCTTGAACGGACTTGAAAACACATTATACAACATCTACAGTTCTATCAAAATGACAAAGGAACTTTGGAAGTCTTTGGAGAAAAAGTACAAAATAGAAGATATTGGCTCAAAGAAATTTGTGGTTGGCAAATTCCTGGACTTTGTGATGGTTGATTCCAAGACTACGATTAGCCAAGTTCAAGATCTCCAATTCATTCTGCATGACATTCATGCAGAAGGCATGTCTCTCAGTGAGTCCTTCCAAGTTGGCCTTAATTGAGAAATTACCACAAGATTGGAAGGAATTCAAGAACTACCTCAAACTCAAGCACAAAGAAATGACTTTGGAATAATTGATTGTGTATTTAAGGATTAAGGAGGACAACCTCAATTCTGAGAAGCGGGATGGTAAGTATCCTATGGAGTCTAAGTCAAATGTGGTGGAACATGCTCCAAAAGCAAAGAAACGAAAGTTTTTTGGAGAAAGTTCTGCGCAAGGCTCTAAAGGAAGGGAAACTAAGAAGAACAAGTTTAATGGCAAATGTTACATCTGTGACAAAGAGGGACATCGGGCCAAAGATTACCGTTGCAAAGGCAAAGGCAAAGGAAGATCAAGCAAGAAGCCTGCTCAAGCTGATATGACCGAAGTGGACAAAATTTTCAATGGTGTCGGTGACATAAATCTTTTTGCAGTTGTTTCTGATGCAAACCTTGTCGGAAATCCTAAAGAATGGTGGGTGGACACTAGTGCTACTCGCTATATCTGTGCCAACAAAAAGATGTTCACATCTTATTCTACAGTGGACAATGATGAACAACTTTTTATGGGAAACTCCTCAACTTCCAAAGTTAAAGGACAAGGAAAAATTATTCTTAAGATGACATCTGGAAAGGAACTCACTCTCAACAATGTGCTGTATGTACCAGACATTCGCAAGAACCTTGTTTCCGGATCTTTGTTGAGTAAAAATGGGTTTAGGCTAGTTTTTGAAAGTGACAAGTTTGTACTTACCAAAAACGGGATGTATGTAGGAAAATGTTAAATGTCTGATGGCCTTTCCAAAATGAATGTAATGACTATTGTACTATCTGTTATTAATAAAAACACATTTTCTTCTTAGTTGCTTGAGTCTTCAAATTTGTGATATGGTATACTAGGACATGTTAATTATGGATCTTTGCATAGACTAATTAATATGGAATGTTTACCTAAATTTGACATTGATTCAAATCATAAATGGGAAATTTGCGTTGAGGAAAAACTATCCAAAACTCTTTTTCATTCAATTGAAAGAAGTACAGAACCATTTGAATTAATTCATAACGACAATTGTGATTTTAAATCAATTCAAACTAGAGGCGGGAAAAAATATTTTATCACTTTTATAGGTGACTATACTAGATATAGTTATGTTTATTTAATTCGAACCAAGGATGAAGCTTTGTAAATTTTCATTTAATATAAGAATAAAGTTGAAAATCAACTTGGTAAGAATATTAAGAAACTTAGAAGTGATAGAGGTGGTGAATATGAATCACCTTTTGGTAAATTTTGTAAAGAACATGGAATAATTCATCAAACCACCGCTCCTTACTCACCTCAGCAAAATGGTATTGCTAAAAGGAAAAATAGGACTTTAAAAGAAATGATGAATGCCATGTTAATAAGTTCTGGATTACCTCAAAACTTGTGGAGGGAAGCAATACTTTCTGCTAATTATATACTTAATAAAGTACCCCGAAAAAAAGTGAATCAAACACCTTATGAAATGTGACATGAAAGAGTACCATCCTACAAATACTTAAAAGTGTGGGGGTGTTTGGCTAAAGTGGCTATTCCTAGTCCTAAAAAGATTAAGATAGGTCCTAAAACAGTTGATTGCATTTTTATTGGTTATACCAAGAATAGTAGTGCATATCGATTTTTGATTTAGAAATTAGAACATTCTGAAATGCATGTAAATACTATTATTGAATCTCAAAATGTATCATTCTTGACTAGTAATAATAAAAGATCTTATAATGTTATTACTAGTCATGATCAAGAACATGATCAAGAACAAGATAAAGAGATAGATCAAAATGAGGAAGAGGAACCTAGGCGTAGTAAACATGTTAGAACCTCAAAATCTTTTGGTTATGATTTTCTAACATTTTTGTTAGAAAATGAGCTTTTAACTTTCAAATAAGCTATGTCTAGTCCTGAAGCTCATTTATGGAGAAGCTGTAAATAGTGAAGTTGAATCCATTTTGCAAAATCACACTTGGGAATTAGTGGATTTGTTACCAGGTTGTAATCCCCTTGGGTACAAGTGGATTTTCAAGAGAGAAATGAAAACGAATGGATCAATTGACAAATATAAGGCAAGATTTGAGGTCAAAGGTTTTAGACAAAAAGAAGGTCTTGATTACTTTGACACATACTCACCGGTTACTAGAATAACATCCATTAGAATGCTAATTGCCATTGCATCTTTTTACAATCTAGAAATTCATCAAATGGATGTGAAAACCGTTTTCTTAAATGGTGAGTTAGATGAAGAAATTTACGTGGAACAACTAGAAAAGAAAGTGTGTAAATTGGTTAAATCATTATATGATTTAAAACAAGCGCCAAAGCAATGGCATGAGAAATTTGACAAAGCAATGATGACAAATAGATTCAAAATTAATGAATGTGACAAATGTATTTATATTAAAAACACAAACAACGGTTATGTTATAGTATGTCTTTATGTGGATGATATTCTCATCATAGGTAGTAATAATGACATGATTAAAACTACCAAGAAAATGTTGAATAAACATTTTGACATAAAAGACATGGGGATTGCTGATGTAATTCTTGGTATGAAAATTACCAACATCAAAAGGTTATGCTTTGTCACAATCTCATTACATTGAGAAAATATTTGACAAATTCAGCAAAGATGATGATTATCTTGTTAGAACACCTGTGGATATTAATTTGTTTCTTTCTAAGAATGTACAGGACAATATTTCTCAATTAAAGTATGCCCAAATTATTAGAAGCTTAATGTACTTGATGAACTGCACTCGTCCGGATATTGCTTATGCAGTAAGTAAATTAAGTAGATATACGAGTAACCTAGGAGTAGAACACTGGAAAACAATTATAAGGGTTCTAAGATACCTCAAATTTACTTATAACATTGGGCTTAATTATACTAGATATCTAGTAGTACTTGAAGGATACTGTGATATAAACTGGATATCGGATACTAGAGACTCAAAATCCACCAGTGGGTATGTCTTTACACTTGGTGGTGCGGCTGTATCTTGAAAATCTTCCAAACAAACTTGCATTACTAGGTCTACTATGGAATCAGAATTTATAACTTTAGATAAAGCTAGGGAAGAAACAGAATGACTTTGCCACTTCCTGAAGATTTTCCAATGTGGCCAAAACCTGTGCCTACTATATGCATACATTGTAATAGTCAATCAACAATTGGTAGAGCATAGAGTCATATGTATAACGGTAAGTCACGACACATTCGTCGTCGACATAACATTGTGAGACAACTACTCTCTAATAGAATTATTTCCATTGAATATGTGAAGTCTAAAGACAACATAGCAGATCCACTAACCAAAGGGTTAGCAAGAGAGTTAGTTGAAAATTCATCGAGGGGAATGAGACTTAAGCCTATTAAATAAGAGTTATCATAACGGCAACCCAACCTAGTTGACTGGAGATCCCAAGATCTAGGTTCAAAGGGACAACCAAGTTGTATATGACTCAAAAGGATCACTGGAGAGTAAAACTCCTACCCATTTCTATGATGAAATAATGATGTATGCAACATTTTACGTTAAGTAAAATGTTAATGATTCTTATATCTAAGTAAACTTAGTGGAGTATGGCAGGATACTCTTTATAAGAATCACCTATGTGAGCGTGAACTAGGCCGGATCTTTGAGATTTGTGAAGGGCTACAATTCTCTAGAGCACTCATGAAAGACCAGGTTGTTCAGGGCCAAAATGAACACAATAGTGAGAACTAAACTGTGTCTGGTGGTATACTGTGTGAGTTTTATTGTCTTGGTTTACACAAACGACTGAACAATTCAAGACATCATGTTCACTAGTTAGCTAGTAAATTTGATAGTGTCTCACAAGGGAAGGTTCAAAGCCAAAAGCTACCTATCATTTGCAGACTATTTCCAATTTTTGTACTCTCTATAATTAGATCATGTTGTTGCATTTTCTTTCTGTCAAATTCCATTCATGTGGAGGATTGTTGGAAAATTTAGTTTTTATAAGCTTATTTTGGGCCAACTTTAAGCCCAATTTTGAGTGGGTTCCAAACGTCTTTTGGGGTGGGTCCAAAGAGGTGACGTGTTCCTTGCCTCATGGCAAGTCACATAGTGAAGATGGTTCATCAAAACCATTTATGAGTGAATGGGAAGTTGACGCGATTTTCGGGTTTGTGGAATGGACAATTAAAGAATTAAATGTGAGTTTCCATGTTAGGCTTGTCTCACATTGGTAACTTAAGAGAACTTACGTGTGTATATAAGTTCTAGGTGGCAATACTTGGGTTAGGTCCCAAGGAGCACCCCAAGTTTGTAGAAGGGATGAGTTATGGACAAATTAAACCTTGGCTCAAATCACCACACAAGCGCGCGCTGTCACCACCGTTCGTCCGGTCGGCCGGTCGAGCCATGTCGTGCCGAGTGCGGGTGTGGGTTGTGTCGGTTCTAACATTAATTTTTTGGATAAAATTTATTTGAATCTTTCCAAATTCTTATTTGAATATCAGAACAAAATTAATTTAATTTTTGCACCAAATTTTTCTGTCCAAACAAAGCCTCTTCCGGTCCAATTTCCAACTGTCTAAACTACTGTAAACTGCCCAACAGTCCTAACAGGTTTAGTCTTATTCTAGACAGATGTAACTGCCATGTAGTTATCTGTTGAATTGCCACCAGATTTGTTTGAATTTCAAATTATATATATTTAGGTTTTTTATACCTGTTCGGACAGATTTGAAGGGTCACCTTCTTGCCTATAAATAGAGATCTTTCCAGTAGATTTCTACATCTGAAAAACATCCAGAAAAAATTTGTTCCCTTCCCATTTTGCTCTTTCTTTGCATAATTCTTTACATTAATTTTTAGGGAATATTTTGAGAGTATAGAACACAGGTTAGGTTCGCTGTATAAATTGTTTAGAGTGCTACTACAATTTGTAAAGATCATTATATCCTAAGAGATTGCCTTTTATCTGTAAGCATCGTAGTGGGGCGAATCTGTCTTAAGGACAAAGTGTCAGACACTCAACTTGATCTTTTAAATATTTATTCGGCTTGGTAAAATAAATTCAGTACGTAATTTATTTTTTTTGTTTGATTTGTTTCAAGTTATTTATTTTACACCGAAGATTGTTCTAACAATAGCAAGGCAATAGCAGTCTTAGTAATATGTTGATGTTTTCTCTCAACTATGCCATTTTGCTCAGGAGTGTAAGGGCAACTAAGTTGATGAATGACACCATGTTGAGTTAAATAAGCATCCATTTGTTTGTTAACAAACTCAGTACCATTATTAGTCCTTAAGATTTGAAGATGAGTAGCAAACTAATTTTCAACATAAGCTTTTAAAAAAAAGAAATGTAGAGAAAACTTCACTTTTGACATGCAAAGGGTAAATCCAAGTAAATCTAGTAAAGTCATCCACAAACAAGAGATAGTACTTAAAACCAGAAGTAGAAGCATGAAAAAGGCCCCATACATCACTATGAACAAGAGAAAATGGCCTATTAATAGTAATAGTAGAAAGTTTAAATGGTTGTCTATGGATCTTAGTAACATTAGAAGGAGTGCATGAAAATTCAGCACTATTATTCTTGGAAGCAACAGGTAAATGTTTGATAATATGCTGCATTTTTAGGAAAGAATGATGGCCAAGTCTTTGATGCCAATTGGGCATAGAGACTTAAGAAGGAGTTTGAGTAATGCAAGCTTGTGAATTAGGGGATGAAAAAGAGGATACAAACTGGTAAAGACCATGATGATTAGAGCCTTTATGTAGAACCTGGTTCGAAGTTTTGTCCTGAATGACAAAAGAGCTAGCATCAAATGTAACTGAACAATTATTGTCCTTAGTAAGCTTATGAACAGATAAAAGATTGGAAGAAATATGAGGAACATGGAGCATATCATTGAGATAAAAAGGACACTGAGGTGTAGGCAAAAGACCCTTACCAATATGATGAATATGTAAGGTTTGAACACTGCCTACTGTAACTTGATCTGTGCCTTGATAAGGCTGGTACAACTGAAGATTACTTAAGTCATTTGTGATATGATTTGTAGCAACTGAATCAACATACCAAGGAGGTGTGGTAGGAATGGAAGAAGAAGTAGGATTTGTTAGTACAACATAAGCTCGAATAGATGGTGCAGGAGTAGAAGAAGAGTTTGTGTGGTGATGAGATTGATAACTTGGATCCATTCTGTACCAACAGTTAAGGGCACTATGACCAAGAATACCATAGATCTGACAACCTAAACTAGTAGAAGAGAAACCTCTAGATCTGCTTCTGTCATTGCGATATGATCTACCACCACGATATCTACCACCTCGAGAACCTCGAAACTGATGTCGACCTCTGTTTGATCCAGATTGACCTCTATGGTGAGAAAAATGTGAAGAGAAAGAACTGGACTCAAATGTCTTGGTTGTAGTATATGCAGCAGTTGTATCAACTCCAAGAGCTTGTTTGACCTTGTTCTCCATATGTATAGCTTTAGAGCACAACAGAGCAGAAAAATCTTCCATTGTAATGGCTTTAGCTCTAGCACGGATGTTAGTTTTGAAGGCATCATATTCCCCAGGGAGACCATTCAAAGTAAGAAGAATCAAATCTTCATCATCAATGGTCGAAGATGCAAGACTTAATTGATCTAAAATATCTCTGATCTGATGAAGATACTCTTCCATTGTAAATCCTTTCTTTGTAAGATTCTGAAGTTTGTGTTTGAGTTGATGAATATGTGATCGAGAAAGAAAAGTGTACCTCTTCTCAATTGTAGACCAAACTTCAGAACAATGGTGAAGATGAAGAACAAAAGAGATTACAGAGGAAGAAAATGTTGCAGTAATGCAATTGAGTAGATGAGCATCTATGACTTGCCATTTCTCAAATTCTGGATTTGGAATTGTTTTGCTTGATGAATCAAGAAAATCTGGAGATGGACATGAAATTGATCCAGTCACAAAGCTAAGAAAATTGGTTGCTCGAAGAACATTTTGCATCTAGTTCTTCTAGATGAGAAAGTTTGTAAAATCAAGCTTTTCTGTAACCAATGAACTGAAATTTGAGATTAAGAGATTACTTGGTGGTAAAGTCAGTGATACAGATGATGAAGATGAATCTATCATTGTTTGCTCGTGAGAGCTTAACAGGCTTTGATACCATAACAAGAATATGAAATCATCTTTTTTATTTCACTAATACAACCATTACATATATTTATACACTAATCAGTTACGACAACTCTAACAAACTGTCATGACCCAAACTCGCCCCTATAGGTTTAGCATCGTAACCAGCTAGTAATCCTTGGATTACCAAAGGCCTCTGAATAGAATAATATATATAGCAGGGGCTGCGGAAGCAAATATACAAACATACATAGTCTATAGAGCTGTGCAGACATACATGGAACAAGAAATTTAAAACTTTTCACATACATACATACATACATACAGATGTGGCGTCGAAAATACAATAGCCTTACATCACCCAAGCCACTTATACAAGCTTTCAAACTTGTTCAGACCAGACATAAGCATTTAGAAAGTACAAAGTTCCAAGGACACAAAAACTTGGGTAGATCTCAAAAGGGAACCTCCACGGGAGGTGTGATGGCTGGCTGACACCAAAACTCGCCAGGCAGCATCTCAGGCCTGGTCATGTGCCTGCTTACTTACATACATACTCATATAGTGAGTCAGAGCCTAGTGAATAATAACTAGGTAAAGGCTTTTAATGAATGATGTCCAGCACAGAGTTAGAATTCAGAGTTTATATCAAAAACATATTCTTATCAGAAACAGAGTCTTAAGCATATTCAGTTTGCAAATCAGAATTGGATTCAGATACATACTCATATTCATATTCAGATTTTGCATAAGATTATACGTGGTACACCCATTAACTATCATATCAACTTGGTCGTGAGACCCACATGCATAGTCGGTACCAACGACCATAAAGGTCCATATTTTGGCACAAGTAGCCATGGGATTGTTACCTCTAGGTGAGGGCCACGTGAATATAGGCCTCAATATTGTTACCCCCATGCAAGGGCCATGTGAATATAAGCCACAGTATTGTCACCCCTAGGCGAGAGGGCCACGTGCATATTGGCTACGATATTGTTACCCCCAGGCAAGGGCCACGTGGATATTGGCTACAATATTGTTACCCCTAGGTGAGGGCCACGTGAACTAAGGGTGCCACAAGTACATTTCAGAAAAAATGGACATTTATTTATAATTCATAAAATAGCATTTCAGAAAACAGATCGTATCATATCAGTCAGAAAATACTTGTAATTAAACATAGCTTTACATAGTTATTACTCACAATTAACAGATAGCTCCAAGTAAACAAGTAGAGTAGGCAACTCACTTATCCTGAGGCGCATGATCTATATAACATGACAGTGACATACATTGAAACACACGCTCAAATTGCGCATAACACATGTTCTTGTCCTAAGTGTGCTTCTAGCCTTTATCCTCATTATAGTGACTTGAACATAGCCTAGGAATGCCTAGGATGGAATGAGGATGCAACAATGCACTTGAAAACATTTTTCAAATTTTGCTAAAAACAAGGTCCACGCTCGAGCGTGTCTTTCCTTGCTCGAGCGGACATGCATAAAGTAGGGGTTCACTCGAGCGTGACTTCTCTCGCTTGAGCAGACTGTAAACTTGAAAAAAGTACTGGTTGCTTTCTTTTCACGCTCGACGGACGCTCGATCTACGCTCGAGCGTGAGGTTCAGTCCTTCGCTGGAGCGTGACTTTCGTCGCTCGAGCTTGCTGTAAAACATATGAACTTCTGGATACATGCATTTCACGCTAGAGCGGGTATCATGTCGCTCGAGGGTAAGTGCAAGCATTCAGAGTGCTCGCTCAAGCGTGAACTCCTACGCTCGAGCGTGGATTCAAATTCTGGAATTTCCAGATTTGATCTCCAAGCTTCAAACTCAAACCAGACACTTCAAAACTCATCCTCTTGGGCCAAAATTCTAGAAAACACTTAGAAACTCACAAACATCATGTTTTGAAGATCATTTCATGAAATCAAGGCCCAAAAGCATGCCAATTGTTCAAAAATTCAAATTAAACATTATAAATGTTTTATGAACATGACATGCATGAATTTCCTTAAACTCCAACTTCTCAAAACATGATCAAATGTTACAAAACATCATGAAACTCGATGATTTCACAAAATTAAGGTGAAGTCAAGACATGCATGAGAGAATTCTTAGTAAACATGCTCCAATTGTAATGAAATGTACATACATGTTTGAATTGGTCTCCCTTCCTACTTCTTAAGCTCGGTTCACACATTTCCTAGCTCAATTCGCTTAAATTCATGGGTGAATCAACTCAACTTCAAAACTAAAGGTTTGGTTTCTTACCTAAAGTCTTCAATTCTTTGGGCTCTTGGTAAATCCTAGCCAAATTCTCCAATTCTCCTTCAATTTCCTAGCCAATTCTTTGTTTGAGCTCAATTCCTCCCTACTCTCCCTTTCTCACATTTTTCTTGATTAAAGAGGCTCAAATGTACTCAAAATGAAAGAAAAGAGATAAGTGGGGCTCATTTGGTGCCTAATATAGGCTTGGTTAAAGTATAGTTAATTAAAGTTAAAATAAATGGGCACTAATTTAATCGTTCCAAATCGAATTTTAATTAAACCTACCATAAAATTCTCTAAATTCCAAATAGCACATAAATCAAATCAATTTCAGAGTCAGATGCCGATAAGGCCTTCAATTCCCAGAATATAGCAGAAACTCAAACATATATTTCTACAATAAACAGATGGAAACATAAATAATGCACCATGTATGCAATTAATTCAAAATCTGGTCTTAATATCTTATTAGGTGCATTAAATCACGGATGTGGGGAAGTGGTTTGGAAATACTCTTCTGATCCTAGGAGGCGCTCGTAATCTTCAGCTAGTCACCTGAAAAGGAATAAACACTCTAGTCGAGGGTGCCGGAATTAGCACTTTGACGAGCAAGTCAGTCTCTACTCTCTGAATTACTTGTATTTCAAGTTAAGCGTAATGGTTCTCACCTACCTTTCTCTGACTGAAGATCCTGTATTTATAGTATTATCTTTAGGCCTTAGAGCCTGGCCCACCCTTGATCCTTTACATGTACTTCTACTCAGCCTTTGTTCTGCTGGCTGGAATGCCAGCCATTTTATTCGGCTCTTCAATTGACTAGGATCAATGCCTAATAGAGGTTATGTTCTGGACCGAACTAGTCCATTTGTCTGTTGATCCAAGTAAATTCGGCTCCCACAATTGCTCCCCAAACACCCCACTAGTATCAGTTAGTCGGCGTGTTTGGCTTCTAGCCTGGGAAGTAAAAAATTCAGCGGTTAGTCCTTTTCCCAATGCGTGTCAGAATGCGTACACGCTTTTTGGTCATTGTAACGATTTCCTGCCCCTTCGTACACTGCCTCCATTTAATGTGATTTGAAATTGTCTCTTCGAATGTTTGTTCTAAATACCCAAAGATATCTGGCTCGCCTTCTAGTGCAACTCCTTCACTTTGTGGCCTCTCCAACTCCTTGTTTCTCATTTTTCCCTTCGTCTCCTGTAAGTTTTCTTGTCCTTCATTTTTGATCCCGCTTCCTTGTTTGCTTTTAGTTTTCCATAATTCTTGGGTTGGCCAAAATGGAAAAATATCTGAAGGAGCTCCTTTTAGCGGATTGAATCTCCTGCTTTCGACGCCATTTTTCCATCCCCGATGACGTCCATCTGTCACTTTTGGCACACAGCACCATTGATATGGAGAGGGATGATGAGAGCATAATTGTCTCTCCTCTCTTATCAATTGCTGAGGGCGGAGTCCACTTTCCCCTTCACCCATTTTTGAGGGTCGTTCTTCGATACTGGGGTCTAATCCCTTCCCAGCCCAATGTGAATTTCTTTCGCATCATAATGGGAATTGTAGAGCTAAATCAGCGTCTTAGGATTAATTTAGGTATACCCGCTATTTGGCACTGTTATGTCCTAGCCAAATCTACTGGCCAGCTAGGATGCTACTTCCTCAGAGCCAAGGATACTGATCATCACTTAGTGACTATTCTTGCCAGCTCTGGCAAGCGTGTCGATGACGTGATGGTTGTTGTCCGCGGCAATTGGGAATTTGGCGAGGGTGAAGATCACCTAGACCCTGTGCCAAGGCGAAAAGGTGAACCAAGTGGCCTATTAGATCACTTTTGTTTCTGGTATTTCCATATCTGTATTCGGCACTATATTGTAGACACCCCATTTTTGACCGACCTTAAGACTCAGACATCATCAATTGAGCGCTTGGTGATATTGCATATTGTGCTCGTTCTGAGGTTGCAGAGTCCCGGCTACGAGCCTTGCCTCCGGACTTCTGGACTCTTTTGTGCTTTGTCTCGGTTTGCGAACCAGGCTCGGTTTTCTCTGTTTTCTCTTTGAGAAGGGAGGGAGAGGTCTCGTAGATCATCTCTCAATGGCCGTAGGCTACATTTCGTGGCCATAGGCCATTTTGCCCATTTCGGAGCCCGGTTCCTTGTTTTCGGAGCCGTCAGGCCGTGTGCCTCGGTTTGGGACCGCCTAACCACCTCCGTTTGTCCCGGTTTTTGGCATGTATCTTATTTACTCCCTTTTTAGGGACACTGTGGTCCGAGAGACCAACTTCGTGGTCGTGCACCACTCCCGGTGCCTAACAGCCCACTTTCGGGGCCTCGAACTGCGTGTTTCGGCTCCCGAACCTTCATTCTACATTTTTGGGCTCCGACCCAAACTTGAGATAGTCATATTTTGAGGTCATTTTCATGTTTGATTAAGGACCTCTTACTGTTTGACATCTCCATCTATCACTTGTCTCTTTACCTCTTTTTAGGCTTTTTTTTGCACGGTATTTTAGGCATACTTGTGGGCTGCGTTGGACTTGGTCGTAAACTAAAAAGTGTCTTATTTTGAGCTCCTCTTCAAGTTTGTTGAAGGACTCTCGGCCATTTGACACTCGTAGCTACCACTTTCCCTTTTGGCCATTTTTGGCGGGAAACTTGATATGTTTTCCCTCCCTTTTTTCCCTCCATTTTCCCCCTCATTTTGTCTATATAACAGCAGCCCCAGCTGTGATTTTTAGGGTTAGAAAATCTGATTTGGGAGCTCCTCCATACAATCTCTCTCTCTCTCTCTCTCTCTATATTTAAAACACCAAAATCATCCAAGTTTCTACACCCCCCCCTTCATCACCACCTAGCACCACCACCACTACACCATTTCCAGCAGCAAGGAGGGCCTTCCAGCAGCTAAAAGGCACCATTTTCAGTCCTAAAAGCAGCCAAGGTCTTGGTCTACAAGGGTAAGCACTCATTTCCCCTTTTGAGCTCCATTCTTGTACCGTTTTCTATCCTTTTTGCTTGTGGTTTTGAGCTCTGACCCCTACTGAAAGGGGGACTATTTTGAGCCATTCTTCATGTTTGTTTAAGGGCTCAACCCTGTTTGAGCCCTCCCTAGTGCACTTGCTTCAATACTCCTTGATATGCCACATTTTTGCATGGAATTTCTGGCCTGCGTGTGATCTGTTTTTGAGCATAATGTAAACTGTAAGTAGACTCATTTTGAGCCCTTCTTCAACATTGAAGAAGGGCTCAACCCTATTTGGCCTCTCTATCATGCACTTGTTTGATAATCTCTCATATTTACCGTAAAATTGCATGATTTGTTTAGCCTCTGTGTGATCTGTTTCGGAGCATGTCGTGAACTATGAATGGGCTTATTTTGGGTCCCTCTACAACATTGTAGAAGGGATCAACTTTGTTGGAGGTCTCCATGTTATACTTGTCATTATATCCCTCCTTGACCCCCATTCTTGCATGCTTTGTTAAGCCTATCTAGCTTCTGTTTTCGGCCATGATCAGGTCTGGAAAGAGTCATATTTTGGCCTTCTTGTCATATTTTGTTAAGGGTCCAAGGCTGTTTGATGAATGTTTGGCATATCTCATGTTATAGCCCTTTGTTGGCTTCAATCTTGCATCACATTTTTTCCATATTTATATGCTGATTTGAGGGTTTTCATAAACTGTAAATGTTCATATTTTTGGACCCTCTTCAATGTTGTAGAACTGTATTTTTCAGTTTGAGCATTGTATATATCACTTGCTTCATATTCCCACCTTTTTTCCCCATTTCTGCATGCTGCTTTTGCCATACTTGTGATTGTTGTTTGGCCATTCTTTGTACTGGAAAAATGCTAGTTTGGGGACTGCCTAGCATCTTTCTTTACATGTCATGTCCATATTCTGCATATTTGGCGTAACTGCAAGTCATTTCGGGTGTTTAGCATAGCATTTCGGGTATTGGGTGTAATTTTGCTATAATTCGGGGGCTGTTTTGCATCATTTTGGCTGCTGAATTTTGCATTTTCCATATGCCATATGCCACATTGCATTTCGTATATCATTTCATGCCTTCGGGCCACGCCTCGGTTTGCGTGCTCGTGTGCACGCATTTCGAGGCACTTCACTTTCATCTCTCGGCCTCTTATGTGAGTGTGGCTGAGGCCCGCTTATGTTAGTATAAGTCCATGTTGCATTGTATATGCCATTTTAGTCTCATTGCATTGCGTATGCCATGTCTTCGGTTCGCGTGCATACGTGTACGCATTCCAAGCGTCCCATTTTTCATCTTGTGGCCACTGATTTTGGCATGCTTGCGAGCTATCCATGATTAGTTTAAGTCCATCATTGCATTGCACGTTCATATGTCATGTTTTATGCCTTGCCATGCTTTGATAGAGTGGCATTCGTGCCTTAGGATCGGTCCTCGGTTTGCGTACATACGTGCACGCGTTTCGGGAATCTCATTTTCCTCTAATGGCCTCCTTGTATTGGTGTAAGCCCATCTTGCATTGTGTATGCCATGTTCAATGCGTTGTGCATGTTATGTTGTTAGCATCGTGTATGCCACGTAGTTGCATCGCATGTTTGCATACTTAGCCGCCATGCCTAGGTTGCATTTCATTGAACATGCATCCCTTGCCTCTTGACTAATCATGATAGGGGTTGGGGCCCTTTGATTTGTTTTGTGCATTGCATTCCATTTGATATCAAAGTTGCTAACTTGGCTTTTGGGCCATCATGCATTGAAATGTGTGATTGATGGCCCGGGTCGAGCCATACTCCCTTGAGTCCATTACATGATAGAGTGTGTCCATGCATACATTTGCCTAGAAATTCTATACCTTACCTTCTTGTCTCTTTATTCTTTATCCAAAAGCTGTCTTCTGCAGAATTTTGTGCGAGCAAGATAGAGTGCCGACCGGCAATGTATTTAGTGCCGATAGCTTCATTTCCAGGTGGACTTTATACGGCGGTGGACATTCTATCCAACCGATGATGATTCTTAGGATGCGATGAGCCTATTCAGGACTTTTACGGTCTTCTAGAGAAGCGAAACGAAAGCAGAGCCAACAAGTGATACTATGCGGGTTTGGCAAGTCGGATCGAGCATGCATTGTTCACAAGATCCCGAGGTGCGGCCTCCCACTTTACTCTGCACTTATTCTTTAAGTAATTAGAATTTTGTAATAATTTATTTTGTATTCGATTGTATTATTTTGGACTGTATATTCTTTTGGTCTCTCCGTGTGAGGGCATATTTGTAATAAGGGTGTGTGAGTGTGTGTATGTCTTCCAACCCCCATTTCTTTCTCCCTTTTATTTACCTGCTTATGATGGCAGATTAGGGCATATTTAATTTAGCATACCTTATGCAATGCATGCGTGCATCCATGCATTTGTTGACATGCATCGGGCTCGGCACATCATACAAACTGCATCGTACTTTCAATTCCAAATTGAATACGTGTTATTTGTAGCATTCCATATGCCATGTTTAGGATAGCCGAGCCTAGATTACATCTTTGCATGTGTTGCATTAGACATTTCAAGATGCTTAGGTCCATGCATGGATTTCTAATAAGCTTGTTTTGGCTCGGAGTACTAGGTGAGCTTTTATGCTTTAGCATATCACATGTGTGTGAATGTTGCCATGATAGCATGCTTACCATGAGGCTAAGTGCTTATGTGATATAACTACTTGAATGTCTGTGGATGGAGGTTGAATTACCTAAATTGGGACAATGCATTAAAAACTGAGTTTTAAAGCCCACTAGATAGTGGCAAAAGCTGTCTTTTCTAAAAGCCCACTTGAGGGTGGCAAAACACGCATTTTAGCCTACTTGTAGTAGCAAACCATTTTCAAAACAAACATGTAATGTTTTATTCCAATTTAGGCGATTTGGTCTATACTTGTTTTACGTAAGCATAACATAGTAACTCTAGGCTAATAATTGGAATAAGAACGCATAAAGTTTTCAAAATTGGATATCACGGTTAGTAGAGGCGGTCTTGGACCAAGGCGAAAAGGGTGCTCATAGCTAACCTTCCCGATCGTACCCAAGCTCCCGAGCCAAGACAACTTTGGTGATGAGCGGACACGTGGCCTTGGCATCGAGTCGTGGTTTCCTAAATTTCCCATTTTAAAATATTTAGGTGGCGACTCATGTCCGCAAAGCGATCCATGTTTGGCACTACTTTTCAAAATCTTTTTCTTCAAAACGATTTGTCGGTTGGACTCTTTGGTTCAGATTGGACACAAATCGAGTCCGAATCAGAGTGACCCAATCTGACGGAATGGGACCTAACCCTCCCGGGGCGTTCGGGGACGTCTACATATATACATCTAATTATTTTGTTATATCCAGGCAGTGACTTGAAGAGAGTGTTAGCTTCAGGTGACGACGTTGTGTTTGCAGAAATTAAAACCGCGCTACAGTTCGTCAATCGTCCAAACCTTCAAAAACAAGGGAGGGCGGTCCACATTCTTCTGTGGTACGAGCCGACTTACATGACATTCTCGGCGGCAGACAACATTCCGATCACGCGAGGCGACAACCATCTTACAGCCCTTATCTTCTCCAGCTTCAAAAACTTGAGATAGATTGGTTTAGAAACATTCGATTCTGAACACGTAGAAGAACAAGTGGCCGAACCAATCGCCGAGGACCAGGACCAGTTAACAGTGGAAGTTGACGAAGCTATTAACTGGGCCTTTGAAGAAGCCGGACTGAACTCGTCTGACCCTCTGTCCACATCAGGCCGAGGGGACGTCTTTGAAGATATTTTTACCAATTTGGGAGACCTTCTCGACACTTATTCTGAGGGTATGGCTGGGGAAAGTCTTACGCAGTTGGTACGAAAGAAAAATGCCGAACGCATGGCCACTCGATAGAAAACCGAGGCCACCCGTTTTGGACTTGTCCCAAGTGAATCTTCCGAACCCATTATTGTAGAAGAGACGGCTCAAGTTCATGCGGCCGAGACGGAGAAGGATGCCGAGTGTCCGATTATAGAAGAACGGTCTATTTCAGAAGATCGGGGAGAAAAATGTACCGCCGAGAACAAGGCCGGCTTCGAGGAGGGCCTCGTTGATAAACGGCCACGCTTAGAGGAGTCGGGTGTGGTTGCACCTTTTGTTGTTGAACCAAAGATAAAAAACATGCCGATCTCCTCTGAAGCGTCGGCATTGAAAGATCCAGCTGTGGTGCTGAGCTTGGCTGCCTTGGTCTCCTTGCCGGCGGACAAGGCAACCTTTTGTGCTGAGCTGGATTTGGTAGCTATAGCATTAGCTGCCCAGTCGGCCCTTCTGGTATGTGACTTGATCTTAACTCCTTATTTGGTTTGGTTTGCATACGATATTTCTTGGTATGTGACGATCCCAACTTGTTTTGCAAATGGTTGGAAGGATAGCCGAACTAGGCCACTACAAGCATGATGCTATTGAAAGAATTGGCCGCTTGAAATCGAAAGTTGAAGGTGAGAGGAGCAAGGCTGAGTTCGAGGTAGCAAGAGCTACAATGGAAAGTATACGAGCTGAAGCTGAAAAGGAGAGGGCCCGGACTGCTGACCAGCTCAAATCCGACGCCGAGGAGAGGGCAAACGCGAGCGAGGAATCGCTCAAGTTAGCTAAGGAGGCACTTGCAAAGCTAGAGGTTGAATTGGAAGAGATGAAGAAGGATAAGGAAAAACCTGACTCTGAGGCTTCTGCAGCGTTCGAGGCTGGGAAGAGCGCTGCCCTTGAAGACTATGTAGAAAAAGTCCCTAAATTCGAGAATCGGAGATTCAAACACGGTTGGCTCAAAGCCCTTGTGTAGACACCCCATTTTTGATCGACCTTAAGACTCAGACGTCACCAACTGAGCGCTCGGTGATGTTGCATATTGTGCTCATTCTGAGGTTTCAGAGTCTTGGCTGCGAGCCTTGTCTCCGGACTTCGGGGCTCTTTTTGTGCTTTGCCTCGGTTTGCGAACCAGGTCCTATTTTCTCTGTTTTCTCTTACCGAAGGGAGGGAGAGGTCTCGTAGACCATCTCTCAGTGGCCGTAGGCTACGTTTTGTGATCGTAGACCACTTTTCCCGTTTGGAGGCCAGTTTTTGATTTTTGGAGCCGTCGGCCGTGTGCCTCGGTTCGGGACCGCTTAACTACCTCCGTTTGCTCCGATTTTTGGCACACACCTTGTTTCCTCTCCTTAGAGGGACACTGTGGCCTGAGAGACCACCTTCGTAGTCGTACGCCACCTGTAATACCCCTGTTCCGTAATATGTTAATTAGTCCTTAAAATGAGTTTGATTATGTGTTTAGCATGATTTTGTGTGCCATTATATGAAAATATGTGGCTTTGAACTTTTATCTGTTCACCGTAGGAATATCTGTTTGATTTTTCGCTTCGGTAATTAAATTGAGGGCCTTATCGGCCACGGAACCCAAAATTGATTACGCCATTGTGATTGGCAAAATTTTTAGAGCCTACAGTGGAATTTAATTGAAAATTGATTCTGGTCAATTTAAACTGATTAAATTGATGAATGAAGTGCCCAAATATTTTATATTTAAATATATGTTAGTGGGGTTGGTTGTATTAAGGCACTATATCTTGTATTCTCTCCTCATAACTTCCCTTGGCTGATCAAACTCTAAGAAAAAACAAAGAGAGGGCTATAGAGAGAGAGAATGAGAGAATTGTGTATTTCTTTGGCTCAAGCTTGGAGATTTGGGGATTAAGCTCAAGATTTGGCTAGAGCTTGGGTGCTTAAGGCTCCTAGGTGAGTAAATTCATGAGATTGAACTTGTGATTTTGTGAATTAAAGACTAATTGGTGATCAAGAACAAGGGTTGTGCTCTAATTGATGAATTTGAAGTTGAAATGCACATGCATGTCTAGGATCACCATGGTTTTGCATAAATAAGCATGTATTAAGTTGAAGGTGGAGATATGAGTGTTAAATCCTACATACAAGCATGTTTTTGTTGAGTTTCATGGTTAGAAGCACCATTTGTACCATTTGAAATAGAAATGGAGTCAAGAATTGACATGCATGCATGATTGATGAGGATATGAAGCTTAAATGCATGAATTTAATATATTGGAAGTAAGTTTGGTATAATTTGGATTTATTTGAGACATGCATGTAAGTAATACAAGAAATTGAGCCCCATTGTGATGTGTTTTGATGTCTATGGCATGTTAGTACAAACATATGTGAGATTGGGGCCTTAATATGCAAGAAAAATTGGTTGAATGTCGAGTTTGAACTCAAGGGAGTGTTCTGGAAAACCCAGAATTTTTGACGTCCGGCCGGCGAAGGAAGTGCCGCCGAGCGAGAAATCGAGCTCCAAAGATTTTTGAGACATGGTTCCCTTCGGCCGGGAAGTTGGCCTTCGGCGGGGAGCTATGTAGACGGGAAGTCCGCTCGAGCGGCCTAGTTCACGCTCGGGCGGGAAATAAAGGCAACCAGTACTTTTGCAGACTTAAGGTCCGCTCGAGCGGGGACCCTGTTTTCTGGATTACTGTTTTTGCATTCCGTGTTTCGTTTTCCGTTCTCTTTCACTTGCAAGCACTCTTAGGCATGTGTTAAACATTGTGAATGATTTAAAGAGATAAGAATGAAGCCTAAAGAGGAAAATGTGAATTTTGAACGGATTGAATTGTTAATGACCCTCTCATGTTCATGGCATGTGCAGGGTCGAGTTCCAGGGTGAACCAATCAACCGATCACTGTGAGTAATATCTAAATTATGTTATTGTTCCATTCACTTACTCTTATGTAAGTTTTGTAAAGTTCATTAATTTGAATGGTGGACAGTTTGATATGAAAGGCCTATGTGCCAGTTTGATATGAAAGGCCTATGTGCCAGTTTAAAATGGAAGGCCTATGAGCCAGATTGATATAAATATGGGCCGAAGGCCGTTTGATATAAATGTGGGCCTAAGAGCCGTTTTGACACGAAAGTGTATTTGGGCCTGAGAGCCGTTTTGACACGAAAGTGTATTTGGGCCTGAGAGCCGTTTTGACACGAAAGTGTATTTGGGCCTGAGAGCCGTTTTGACACGAAAGTGTGTTTGGGCCTAAGAGCCGTTTTGACACGAAAGTGTATTTGGGCCAAAGGCCGATGAAAATGAACGATTGGACCGAAGGCCGATGGAAATGAATAATGGGGCCGAAGGCCGATGGAAATGAATAATTGGGCCGAAGGCCGATGGAAATGAATGATTGGGCCAAAGGCCGATGAAAATGAACGATTGGGCCGAAGGCCGATGGAAATGAATAATTGGGCCAAAGGCCGATGGAAATGAATGAGTGGGCCAGAGGCCGTTTTGACATAAATGAAAGATAAATAGGCCAAAAGGCCAGTATGTTTAGAACTACAGTCACTTGACTTACATTGTGTATATATATGTTAATTAGAAATATGAATTGGGCCCAAGGCCGTTCGGATTATGTTGTGCTACATATTGTTGTATCTTATTATTTGATATTATTCACTGGGCTTTCGCTCACGCTCATTCATGCGTTTGTAGGTGAGCCAAGGGAAACACAAACCCAGCCTCAGTGAAGTCTGTGTGGAACAACAAAGGTTTTGGAGAGTCAGCCCTTGCGTCTCACGTACGAGACTTGCCTTCGCCTTTGTGTCGTGCTGTTCTATGTTGTCATGTCGGCGAAGTTCGAGTACATTTGCATATAGTTTGTTGGTTGACTCAGTTTTGAATGATCCTGTCTGTACACAAATTTATGTTGCTATGCTTTCTGTTGTGAGTTATTAACATATGTATGTCTGGAATATTTTGATGTGCATATAAGCACAGCTCTATGGACAAAGTTTTTAATTATTGCTTCCGTTTGGCCCCCTTCACTCTGCTGAGTTACGTCTAGTTGGTTTGAGGTCGTAGGTAATCCCAAGATTACTGGCCGGTTACGTCCTTAACCCATGGGGGCGGGTTCGGGTCGTGACAGAGTGGTATCAGAGCACGAGTTAATAACTCACACACTTGTCCAAAAAGTGCAATAAGCGTCTAGATGAGATCTAGGATGCATTAACATGAAATTGGAAGCATTGATAATATGCTTAACTACTTTGGTATGAACCTTGAAAGCATCAAGAATATGCCTAAGTGTTTCGATTTGAGTAATTATGTGATATAAGTTTGTGAACTACTTGCATTGCAATTATCTAAATATATGTACTCCTTTGTATATGCATACTTCTGAATCTTTTGTATAAAGTATAATGCAAGTTTAATCAGATGGTGATTAAGAACTCTATAAGGTTGTGTTTAGCCTCAATTATTCCCTGATGGTATGAAATGACAAGTTCTCTGAGATGCTATGTTTTGTATAAGTGGTTGCTGAAATTCTCTTTGAACATAATTATGGTATCCTTAGCGGAGGCCCTCGCCCAGGGGACATAATACTGTGGCTTATGGTCATGAGGCCCTAGCCCGGGGGAAATAATACCGTGGCACAGGCCCTTGCCCGGGGGGGGGGGGGGATAATACCGTGGCCTATGTATGAGATATGTTGATATGCTTGACCAACATGATATGTCACGCTAAAGGAAGTACCACACATGATTCGAATATGAGATATGAATTGTTACACTAATGTGTACAACAAGTTTGTTTTGTTATAATGCACGTACATGAATATATGAACATGATTTGAGTATATAATTACTTAGTAAATGTTCAGCATGCGATATTTGATAAGTATGCAATTATTTGTTACGTAAGTGATTAATTGCGTACGACATGTGAAAGGAGAATATAACAATGTGCCTATGTGCGAATGTACTTATGTGATTTTGTGTTTAATTTCATATTGGGCATCCCAGTATTTGGTAATGTTTGATAAGAACTTGTGTAGAGTATGGGCAAATTAAGGGCATACGGGTTGGAAGGTTCTTCCATAACCCGACTGGATAGACTGGAAAGAACAGTACAAGAAATGGCAAAGATCTTAAGACAACAGTACCAGCTGCCGCTACGGCAAGAACCTTTGCCACCACCAGTGCAAGAGCGCCAAGTGAATGAATTGGAAGTCACAAAATGTGTTGAGGTGCCGGACCGAACGCTGATGACCAAGGCTAACATGAATTGATCTTTTGAATGGAAAAGCAAGAGGCAAGGCTTTTTCTCAAAGAAAGAGTTATTTAAAAAGCAAAATACGGGATCATCGCGCACTTCAAACTCTACAAGGAATACAGCACCGACATGTAATGAATGTGGTAAGAAACGCCGATGAGTTTGTCATCGAATTTCTGGGGCTTGTTATGGGTGTGGTGGAATGGACCATCTGGTAAGGAACTGTCTCCGAAATGAACAAAATGTGAATGAATCCGCTGCCTCGGCTAAATCCGTACCAGTGGTAGGAATTGCTACTCAAGATGGAGTAATTGCACTCATCCCAAGAAGCACTTAGAATACTATGATTGTTATCCTAGGTATCTATATTGTTTATAAATGAATGCCTACGTGATGATTGATTCTGAATTAGTACGTTTGTACATCTTTGCTTGGGATATTATTTGATTCGGATTGGTATATCTTTCCATATCTGCTGCATGTGTATCTAGATTGGTTAGACCCATATGATTGAGACCGTGTTTATTGGAGATATATGCTCCATTTGGGGAAATTTGTAAAATGTGTATTGGGCTATCGATTAACTCTGCACATGCACATGTACATCTGAACCTATGCTTAGGGTGAGCTGTTATATTACTGTTTCAATGACTAAACCACTGGAATTAAGATTTTGTAATCGTGTGACCGAGTTGAGCGCCCTAAATGATGAACTCTATAATTGTGAGACCATATATTTGGATTGGTAGAAAGTTGACTGGATGATGTGACTATACTGGGCTCGACTCATAAACCTATGCTTTTGTGACTAATTTGGAACTTTGTATAATGTATTACTGTGCACCATGGTCTTGCATATAAGGCTTATTTGGGAACTGCTATACTGATTATGATACGTACCTCCTGATATGAACACTTGCATGTTTATGTAACTATACCTGAACTTATGTGGATAATACCGTATTGCACATGATTTGAGACACTTTGATATGAACAGTTGTGATGAATGATTCTGATATGACCTTGAGAACTGATAAACTTAGGGCAGTTGTGAAACTATCAGCCATGTGCCTAAACAAACGAAGCGAGCCTTATAGAACCGAATGTGCCATATGTGAGAAAACCTCTATCTGACTTGATCCAATAAAACCTTTGTCTGATTTGACCCGATAGAACCCTCATTGGATATAATTTGATGGGACCTTTGTTTGATTTAATTTGGCAAGACCCGTGTCGGGATTGGTTTGATAAGACCCTCTGTCTGAGTTAATCTTGTAAAAAGGGGGTTGAGGATTGCCTGTAAATAAATAGCTAGATTATTCTTGGCAGAAAAACTGATAGACCCAAAACTTGAATCTGTTTAGAGTACTTAACCTATTTGAAACACCTTTCGTGGGCTATGACAGATCGATCTAACCGCGAACACCGTTGAGAACCAACCCCCAGCTATCGAGGACATATGTGTTGAAAATGAGCCGAATTGTACAAATCCCGTGATTGGGTGTCTTAAGGAACGATACTTGTGTATTGTCCCATCCTTGTTGGTTTGACGCTATGGGGACTGATGAGGGCAGATTGATTTGATAATGAGCAGTACTGAACATTTGTCTTTGACTGATTAGAATATGTTTGTAAAGAAGAGTAGTTGCTGCAATGTTGTCAGATTTTGGGGAATCAGGTTGTAGTGAGTGGTATTATGTTTGTTTTGATGACATTCTTGGGGCGTTCTTTTGTGCTAGGGGACGTTAAGCCTATGTAGCACCTTTGTTGGGACATCTTTTGCCACCGAAGGTCTTGTACGGGTGGGTTTGGCTAATCGATCTCGAGTCGGCCACCGACGGTCGTGAACGGGTGTGCTTCGATTCCGAGACGATTATTCTTTTGTTTTGACCGGAATGTCATCCTTTGGTAATGTGTAGATGTTTAAACATCCAAGAAACTTTGAAAAACCCTGATTGCCCGTAAGTGCGTGAATTCAGTACGCTTTGTGAATAACTGCTCAGTGTCATTATATTTTGTGATTGGGGCTCTGAGAATGTGTGAATTGTGTTTGACATACGACTGACTTCTTTGATAATGCCGTTGACATCATGAGGATTAATATATAAATTGCCTTATCCTTTTGATGGCTATCTGATGATATGGAAGGACTCAATAGAACAGGGAATTGAATATTGAGCTGAATTGTTTGAATGAATTGAGAACACGGGTATTATGTCAGAAATTGCCTGCTTCGACGTTATTGTACTTTACAATCAGTATTATGGGGATGTCTGGACTATGTGTATGGTGTGGGTAATTACTTCGATGTTATCGTTGTTGATTCGAGAATCAGTATCTGGATTCACTTTAAATTCCTGAAGACTTTTGATTAACCTTGAAAAACTGTGATGAGAAACTGAATTAAATACCAAATCGGATAATGAATTGCGGAATGGTTGGAGAATGAATTGAACTTTTGTGGCAAGGGAATAGACCGAACTCCTATGGAAAAGTTAGTCGGCTTTGAAATAAATATGTTAGCAATCTATTGCGAAGAAGGAAATTGTTGAAATCGTGTCTAAATGTTTTCGGTGCCAACACGTCAGAGTTGAATACTTGATTATTGGCGAACTATCGCAACCTCATCTATTTCGGAATAGAAATGGGAATATGTAACTACGAATTTCATTGTGAGACTACCTCGGACACCCAAGGTATAAGTCCCGTTTGAGTTTTTGTGTATGGGATTACTAAATTGCTCGTTTCCTCCCTGTGAAATTTTTGTATAATGCTTGTGGATTAGCCGCTGTTACATCAATAAGGTTGCTTGTTTGCATGGGGTCCCAGTGTCTATTGTTTAGACAGAAATTCTGAAATGTATTTGAATTCTGACAAGCCTTCAAGAGGCAATGGGGACTGAATTATGATTCGGTGCTATTTTCCATCCGCGAATTGATGAACTATCAAGAAGAACTTTTTAGATCATGGGAGAAATGCTCCAAATGTGTGCGTTAGATTTTCGGGAATTGGAAAGATCTATCCATCATTGACAAACCTTGTTTGCAATAACAGCTCACACTCTAGTTTTGGTGCGACACCATACAAGCCTTGTATGGAGGAAAAGGTAAGTCTCTGACTGATTGAGAACAGAGTGTCGCTTGATTTTGAGATTAAAGTAAATAGCTATCAATAAAGGATTGGAACCATTGAATGAAAAGTGTTCCGAATTGTGCCTGACTAAAGGTAAATTAAGTTTGGAGGACCAAACTTTCTAAAGGGGGGAAGACTGTAATACCCCTGTTCCGTAATATGTTAATTAGTCCTTAAAATGAGTTTGATTATGTGTTTAGCATGATTTTGTGTGCCATTATATGAAAATATGTGGCTTTGAACTTTTATCTGTTCACCGTAGGAATATCTGTTTGATTTTTCGCTTCGGTAATTAAATTGAGGGCCTTATCGGCCACGGAACCCAAAATTGATTACGCCATTGTGATTGGCAAAATTTTTAGAGCCTACAGTGGAATTTAATTGAAAATTGATTCTGGTCAATTTAAACTGATTAAATTGATGAATGAAGTGCCCAAATATTTTATATTAAAATATATGTTAGTGGGGTTGGTTGTATTAAGGCACTATATCTTGTATTCTCTCCTCATAACTTCCCTTGGCTGATCAAACTCTAAGAAAAACAAAGAGAGGGCCGGCTATAGAGAGAGAGAATGAGAGAATTGTGTATTTCTTTGGCTCAAGCTTGGAGATTTGGGGATTAAGCTCAAGATTTGGCTAGAGCTTGGGTGCTTAAGGCTCCTAGGTGAGTAAATTCATGAGATTGAACTTGTGATTTTGTGAATTAAAGACTAATTGGTGATCAAGAACAAGGGTTGTGCTCTAATTGATGAATTTGAAGTTGAAATGCACATGCATGTCTAGGATCACCATGGTTTTGCATAAATAAGCATGTATTAAGTTGAAGGTGGAGATATGAGTGTTAAATCCTACATGCAAGCATGTTTTTGTTGAGTTTCATGGTTAGAAGCACCATTTGTACCATTTGAAATAGAAATGGAGTCAAGAATTGACATGCATGCATGATTGATGAGGATATGAAGCTTAAATGCATGAATTTAATGTATTGGAAGTAAGTTTGGTATAATTTGGATTTATTTGAGACATGCATGTAAGTAATACAAGAAATTGAGCCCCATTGTGATGTGTTTTGATGTCTATGGCATGTTAGTACAAACATATGTGAGATTGGGGCCTTAATATGCAAGAAAAATTGGTTGAATGTCGAGTTTGAACTCAAGGGAGTGTTCGAAAACCTGCATTTTGACGTCCGCCGAAAGGGGAAGTGCCGCTCGAGCGGAGAAATCGAGCTCCCAGCATTTTCTGCAGACATGGTTCCCGCCGAAGGGAAGTTGACGCCGAAAGCGAGCTATGTAGACGGGAAGTCCGCTCGAGCGGCCTAGTTCACGCTCGGGCGGGAAATAAAGGCAACCAGTACTTTTGCAGACTTAAGGTCCGCTCGGCGGGAAGTCCACTCGGCCGAAGGGGACCCTGCTCGATTCTTGTTTTTGCATTCCGTGTTTCGTTTTCCGTTCTCTTTCACTTGCAAGCACTCTTAGGCATGTGTTAAACATTGTGAATGATTTAAAGAGATAAGAATGAAGCCTAAAGAGGAAAATGTGAATTTTGAACGGATTGAATTGTTAATGACCCTCTCATGTTCATGGCATGTGTAGGGTCGAGTTCCAGGGCGAACCAATCAACCGATCACTGTGAGTAATATCTAAATTATGTTATTGTTCCATTCGCTTACTCTTATGTAAGTTTTGTAAAGTTCATTAATTTGAATGGTGGACAGTTTGATATGAAAGGCCTATGTGCCAGTTTGATATGAAAGGCCTATGTGCCAGTTTAAAATGGAAGGCCTATGAGCCAGATTGATATAAATATGGGCCGAAGGCCGTTTGATATAAATGTGGGCCTAAGAGCCGTTTTGACACGAAAGTGTATTTGGGCCTAAGAGTCGTTTTGACACGAAAGTGTATTTGGGCCTGAGAGCCGTTTTGACACGAAAGTGTATTTGGGCCTAAGAGCCGTTTTGACACGAAAGTGTATTTGGGCCAAAGGCCGATGAAAATGAACGATTGGACCGAAGGCCGATGGAAATGAATAATTGGGCCGAAGGCCGATGGAAATGAATAATTGGGCCGAAGGCCGATGGAAATGAATGATTGGGCCAAAGGCCGATGAAAATGAACGATTGGGCCGAAGGCCGATGGAAATGAATAATTGGGCCAAAGGCCGATGGAAATGAATGAGTGGGCCAGAGGCCGTTTTGACATAAATGAAAGATAAAGAGGCTAAAAGGCCAGTATGTTTAGAACTACAGTCACTTGACTTACATTATGTATATATATGTTAATTAGAAATATGAATTGGGCCCAAGGCCGTTCGGATTATGTTGTGCTACATATTGGAATCTTTGCATTACAAAACTGGAATGTGTACATGGTGAGCCATTCAAAACTAGTATTATTCCCCACAGGTCGGGTTTAATGATAGAATTTACACAACTGCGTTGAATTCCAAGGCCGCGGCAGACTCCTTCCAAACATGTCTTCGAGCCAATATGCCCCTACTCCCGCGATCGAATCGACTTGATAGGGGCCGTCCCAGTTAGGATCCAATTTTCCATCAGCCAGTTTTCTGGCAGTTGGGAGTACTTTCTTCAGAACCAACTCTCCTGGTGTGTAGTGGCACAGCTGAATACGTTGATTATACGACTTAGCAAGCTGCTGCTGATATCGCGCCATGGATGCAAGGGCATGGTCTCTTCGTTCTTTAATCAGAATCAAATCCAAGGCTAGCATCATGTCATTTTGGCCCATATAAAAAACTTTCAATTTTAAGGTTGGGAGGCCGATCTCCAGGGGTATGATTGTGTGGGTTCCAAAGCATAGAGCAAACGACGTTTCACCAGTAGATCGCCTCGGCGTAGTTCAATGAGTCCACAACACACTCGGCAATTCTTCAACCCATTTGCCTTTAGCTTTCTCCAACCTTTTCTTGATGCCATCTAAGATGGATTTGTTAGAGGCTTCAGCTTGACCATTGCTTTGTGGATAAGCCGGCGTGGAAAAGTAAAGTCGGATACCATACTTGCTGCACAACTCTCGGTAGACGCCGCAATCAAATTGGGTGCCGTTGTCTGAAATGAGTGCTCTTGGAATGCCAAATCATGTTATGATATTTCTCCAAATAAAACGCTTCACATTGGTATTTCGGATATGCGTTAGTGCCTCCGCTTCTACCCATTTTTGTAAAATAATTTGTTGTGACAATGAAAAATCGCTTGTTACCTGGGGCACGGGGCAGTGGTCCGACGATATCAAGTCCCTATTGGGCGAACAACCAAGGACTGGTTATGGAGCTTAGCTCTTCAACAGGCAAGTGGGTCAAAGGAGAGAACTTCTGGCACTGTTCACACTTTTTCACGTAACATTCGGCATCGGCTCTCATTGTTGGCCAGTAATACCCCTGTGTCACGGCTCGATGAGCCAAAGAGCGCCCGCCAGAATGGGTGCCACAACTGCCTTCATGTATTTCAGTCAAAAGCTCTTCAACTTTGTCCGGATGCACGCATTCTAAGTATTAACCAGAAAGGGATTTTTTGTAAAGCTTTCCTTGCGGATCCAAGTAGTATCGCAGGGCTTTGTTTCGTAGCTTATGTGCTTCTTTGTTGTCCTCTGGGAGCTGTTCGGAAGACAGGAATGCAACAATGGGATCCACCCAAGTCGGTCCAAATTCTATGACATTGAAGTGGACTTCCTCCGAAGGGCCAATGTTCACCTCTAGGATGAAACCTACTTCGATGGTCTGTTTAATTTTTGAGTTAATGACGGAGGCTAGGCAAGCCCGGGCATCTGCATGTGTGTTCTGATCACGTGTTATCTGATTCAATTCGTGATGGTCAAATTTTGCTAGCAAGGAGTTAGCTGTTTTCATGTAAGCTGCCATACGGTCATTTCTTGCCTCGTACTCCCCCTTTAGCTGATTGATCACCAGTTTTGAATCGCAAAATACAAGCAAACGCCGAGCCCCCAGAAGATGTGCATTTCGCAAACCGGTTAGAAGGGCTTTGTATTCGGCTTCGTTATTTGATGCTTCGAAACCAAGCTTGACGGCTTGCTCAATTATTGCACCATCGGGAACCATGATTACTACTCCCGCTCCACTGCCCCGTTGATTGGATGATCCATCATAGTACAACTGCCAGATGTCCCCAACATAAATTCTCCAGTTCGGCTTAGGTCAAATTTCATCAGACTTGAAGTCGGCAAGAGCGCCAGTGAATTCGGCAACAAAGTCGGTAAGCACCTGTCCCTTGATTGAGGTTCTTGGTAGAAACTGAATATCGTACTGGCCGAGTTCAAGAGCCCACTTTGAAATGCGTCATAATGTTTCTGCACTATGTAGTACTGATCGGAGGGGGTAATCTGTTAGCACCCCGATGCTATGCCCCTAGAAGTAATGCATCAGTTTTCTTGTCGCCATGACTAGGGCTAGGATGAGCTTTTCTAGCGGAAGGTAGCGTGTTTCGGTGTCAACCATTACCTTGCTCACATAATACACGGGCAGCTGCTCCTCCAGTTCTTCCTTTATCAGTATGGCGCTAACGGCCTGGTCGAAAACTGCTAGATACAAAATGAGCGGGTCACCGGCCGAAGGTGTTGTCAAGAGTGGCACTGATCGGAGGTAGGTCTTAAGTCCGTTGAATGCGGCTTCGCACTCGGCGGACCATTCGAAAGCCTTGCCCTGCTGTAGTGTATGAAAGAATTGTCGGCAGCGATCTGTGGACCGACTGATGAACCTGTTGAGTGTGGCGGCCATTCCCATCAACTTTTGAACCTCTTTCACTGAACGAGAGGAGCCGAGCTCCAAGATTGTTGTGATTTTCCTTGGGTTGGCTTCGATTCCTTGGTGGTTGACAATGTAACCTAAGAATTTGCCAGAGCAGATCCTAAACGCGTAGTTGGAAGCGTTCAACTTCATTTTGTATTTGCGTAAAATGCCGAATGTCTCTTCCAGATCGGCTAGATGAGTTTGCTCTTCTTTGGATTTGACCACCATGTCATCAATGTATACTTCCATAGTGTGGCCAAGTTGCTCCTTGAACATGGCAGTGACCAGTCTTTGGTAAGTTGCCCCTGCATTCTTCAGCCCAAAAGGCATAACCTTATAGCAGTAGGTTCCTCTTGGGGTGAGGAATGCAGTTTTGTCTTGGTCCTTCGGATGCATGGCGATTTGATGGTAGCCTATGTAAGCATCGAGGAAGCTCATACGCTGATGGCGTGTTATCGTATCTACAAGTTGGTCAATTTTGGGTAGGGGAAAACAATCCTTGGGACAGGCTTTATTTAGGTCCGTGAAATCAATGCACACTCGCCAAGTCCCATTTTTCTTCTTCACAACCACAGTATTAGAGAGCCATGTAGGGTAGGTCACTTCCTTGATTGCCCCGGCGTCAAGCGACCTGTCAACCTCTTCAACAACAATGACAGTGTGCTCTGCGGCTGACCACCGGCTTTTCCGAATGATTGGCTTGCATTTAGGGTCAACATTCAAACGGTGTTGTGAAACTGACGGATCTACACCCGGCATCTCATATGGTGTCCACGCAAATACATCAAGGTTATCGAGTAGGAAGGAAATTAGCTGCTGCCTATTGGCTTGATTTAGGGAGGCGCTGACCATGAAGAACCTGTCTGGGTTGCCGTCAATCACAACTCGATCTAGGGCTTCCGTGGTCTTTTCACTTGGGAGCCGCCCAATATCGTCAAGGCTCTCTCGATTGGGCACCTCAATTGAATTCACTTGTAACTCTTTTGGTGTCTTTTCAGCAAGGAGATAATATCCTTGTGCCGATTTCTGGGAGCCACGGATTTGCTCAATGCCACACTCTGTCGAGAAGCGTAGCAGCTGATGATAGGTGCTTGGCACGGTCTGCATAGTATGCAAACAAGTTCGCCCCATAATGAGATTATACGGCGATGGCAGCTTGACGACCAAGAATTTCACATCCATTGCTCGGGAGCCCGCTCGGACAGGTAGTGTGATTTTCCCCAACGGGTATTCTGGATTGGCATTGAAGCTGAATAGTGGATAAGGAGCCGGAGAGAGATCTGATTTAGAGAAGCAGAGTTTGGTGAATGCCTTGTAATACATAACTTCCGATATGCTCCCTGAATCAATGAGTACGCGCTCAACGGTGAATCGGTTTACGCGTAACTCGATCACCAAGGGATCGATGTGGGGAAGTGTCACTCCGGCCAAATCTGAATCATCAAAAGCAATGATCACAGCTTCATGGGACCGTTTAGCCAGAGTGAGTAGATTTTGAGGGTCGGGATTCGACTGAATCGTATGCACCGAGTGGAGGGGAATCCTGTTTTAAGGCTATTGCTTTGGTTGAGTTGTCTTTTCGGATGTATTGTTGTAGCCGACCATCTTGTACTAATTCCTCCAGGTGATCCTTCAATGCGTAACAACTCTCAGTATTATGGCCATGATTCTTGTGATACTCGCACCGCCTATCCCGTTTTCTCGTTTCGGGAGGTCCCACCATTTTGGACGGCCATTTGAAGAACGGAAGGTGTTGGACTTTGGACATAACCGCGCTGATTGGCTCTGACAACTCTGTATATTTCTTGTCGGCGCGCCTTGTGCGCCTGCTATCGACTTGCAGTTGTTCATTTGCTCGGTGGGGGCATTGGTTGCTCGATCAGCGATAATCTCGTCTCTTATCCCGTTTAGCTCGATGTCGCGGTTCGGGGCTCTGAGGTGGTACGAAACTTATCGGTGAGCAATTTCAGAAGGGGCCGTCTTGTTGGCCACGTTTCCAGCTTTAACCCGCAAGGCGTCATCCTCAACTTTGCAGTATTCCTCAACTTTCTTCATCAACGACTAGACTATTTTAGGGGGTCTTCTAGTCAAGGAGCTGCAGAGAGCACTGTCAGGATACAAACCCATTTTGAAGGCGGTGATGGCCATGGATTCGTTGCAAGTGTCATCAACAAAATTAAAGCACTCATAGTAGCGTACCGAATACGCTCTTAGTGTTTCTCCTAGCTAGATCTGCATTGCCCACAGAGAGTCGACCTGTTTCGGCTGGACCTCGTTGGTGATGAATCTGGCCCTGAAGGATTTCTGTAATTGATAAAAGCTCTTTATCAAAGCCAGCTCCAGTTTATAATACCACCTGATAGCCAATGG
This sequence comes from Camellia lanceoleosa, assembly GCA_025200525.1. Taxonomy (NCBI): domain Eukaryota; kingdom Viridiplantae; phylum Streptophyta; class Magnoliopsida; order Ericales; family Theaceae; genus Camellia; species Camellia lanceoleosa. The sequence goes on along the minus strand of CM045765.1, from coordinate 138,342,496 downwards.
TCCCAAACAGCTGGGAAATATTCGGCACATGAGGGCCTCATCATCTGCATGCAATGTCATGGCTTTCTTGTAGTGACGGATGTGATTGGTGGGGTCTGATTTTCCATCATAGAGAGTGAATGACGGAGCTTTGAACTTTTTGGGCAGGACCGCCCTTGCGATCCGTCCTACAAAGGGATCATGCTAGTCTTCTTCGTCTGAACTGTTTCTTCTTCGCTTATGCCTTATACGTACACTCTCTTCAGAAGAACTGGTAGCTTCGAGTCGACCCTTCTTTTTGGGCTCCGGGGATAATGAGTCAGAGTCACTGTCAGTGTCCTGTTGTTGGGCCCGAGGTCGTCGACCACCTGCCCTCAGAGGTTGTTCTGGATCTTGGCGTACAGCTTGTTTGGACTTCACTACTTCCAAGGCCAAGTCCTGACGGAGACGTTTGTTCTCAGCGATCATGTTCTCCAACCTCTGTTCATTTTGCTTTGTTTGCTTCATAATCGCTTGCATTGCCTCTTGTGCTAATGTCGAGGGTGAACCGAAGTTCAAGGCCCTTCTTGCGGTAATATTCTCTGGCCCAAGCATATTGCTTGGAGTGGTTTCATCTTGTGGTGTAGGGTCGATAGTGACTGCCGGAGGATCTTCTGTCACGCCTGCCATGGATGTGCTTGAGTATTCCCACAGACGACGCCAATTGTGGGGAAGTGGTTTGGAAATACTCTTCTGATCCGGGGGGGGGGGCGCTCGTAATCTTCAGCTAGTCACCTGAAAATGAATAAACACTCCCGTCGGGGGTGCCAGAATTAGCACTCTAACGGGCAAGTCAGTCTCTACTCTCTGAATTACTTGTATTTTAAGTTAAGTGTAATGGTTCTCACCTACCTTTCTTTGACTCAAGATCCTTTATTGATAGTATTATCTTTGGGCCTTAGGGCCTGGCCCACCCCTGATCCTTTACATGTACTTCTACTCGACTTTTGTTTTGCTGGCTGGAATGCTGGTCATTTTATTCGGCTCTTCAATTGACTAGTATCAATGCCGAATAGAGGTTATGTTTTGGACCGGACTAGGCCATTCGTCTGTTGATCCAAGTAAATTCGGCTCCCACAACGGATTATCGTTAATCTTGAGTGGGGGTTATTACACAAACAAACTATATAACTGATTGAATCTAACTTGAGTGACTAGACCATGGTGTAGTTATTGGAACTAAATGTGGTGTGGAAATAATCTGAGTAGTACCACATCACACCGTGTTTGGTTGCATTGACTGTTTCGTTTGTTTAGTCTCAGTGGAGGATTGTTTGGTAAATACATTCTTGTGAAAATGACAAGCTTTTGTCTCCATTAACGCTGCGAGGACAATTCAACTCATTAAAAAAATTGGACATTAAAATTTTGGTTAAAATGAGAGAATAATTTATTTGGCGTAGTGAAAATGAATTTTTTTGATGTCTCTGAATTACCTGCGTTATTTGGCGGCAGTACTAATCTTCACAAATTTTTCTTACAAAAACACCTCTACAACAATTTTTTATATTAGTAAAAATTCACCGCTATGCAATGAGTGAAAATTTTTTACTAGTTAGAAATTGTTGTGCGGTGCATGCATATTCATTTTCTAACCAGTCGTGATAGAGGCCTCGAATTCGAGGCCTCGAATTTGGCTCGAATGAGTTTTTTTATTTTATTTTATTTATTTATTTATTTTTTTCTGGTTCAATTAGAAACAAAGAAGATGAAGAAGGAAGAAGGAGAAGACAAGGGAGGAGGAGGAGGAGGAGGAGGAGGAGGAGGAGGAGGCGGAGGCAAGGCAGAGGCGGGGGCTGTCGGAGACGACGATCTGGCAGAGGCGGGGGCTGCCGGAGACGACGATCGGGCGAGGCGACGCCGGTGACGCTTACGACGAAATCGCGAGACGCCGGGCGACGAGCCCTCTCTCTCTCTCTCTCTCTCTCTCTCTCTCTCAGCAAATTCGAGCCTCAAATTCGAGGCCTGAATCATTAATCTTTTCTAACTTAGCAATAGGTAGAAAGGCTTGAGTCTTGCGGGTATATTAATTTTTTTTTATCAACAAAAGAATATTATTCTCACATTTATATGAACATTGGGTTCATCTTTATGGTTAGTGATAAAAAAAAAAAAAAGAAAAAATTATTAAAAACTCCAATTTTAGAAATCTATATACCATGAAGTTTTTTATTTTAATTTTTAATTTTTTTATTTTAATAGGTTGGTAGATCCTGTTCATTTAGAAATATTTTCTATGAAATCATATTTAATATATTATTGTGTCATGTTAAAATTTTTTTGCCCTTATTGACTGTTAGACTTTTTTTTTTGAAATGTGTTACATTTTTCCAAACATAACTAATACAAAACAAATAACAAAACTTTTAGTGTACTTTTTCCAAAAGCGAAACGTGACTAAGTATATTTTCCAAACGTGGCCCATAGTGTATTTTTCAAATGTGACTAATACATAACAAATAAAAAGGCCTTAGTGTATTTTTTTCAAACATGACTAGTACTTTTTCCAAACGCGAAATGTGGCTTGTATATTTTTCAAACATGACCCTTATTGTATTTTTCAAATGTGGCTGGTACATAACAAATAAAAAAGCCTTAAGTGTACCTTTTTCAAATATGACTAGTGTATTTTCCAAACGTGATTAATATGGTAAACCAAATGGGTAAATGTGTCAATTCCAATTCAATGGAACTTCCGTGTTCATTAAAATAAAATTGGTATTGATTGATCCACAAGTTCACCTTTTAAGATTTATGAGTCAACCACTGTTAAAAAATAAATAAATAAATAAATAAAATTCTTATAGGGTGTTTTTTTTTTTCTTTTTTTACTGCTTTAAAAATTTATATATATATATATATATATAACAAGGGTCATTGTAAAATACACATACTCAAAAAGATGTGTATATCACATGCAAGTTTTAATATTTGTGGTGTTGATTATCACAAATGTCATTACTAAATCATTTTTAGTCATAACTAAAAAATAATAATAATAAGTCATAAGATTTAATAAAAGACTTTTTAGATCATGACGAAAATAGTAATCATAATAAATCTCAACTAGTAGTCCCTATATTTTGGTCGTTATATTATTTTGATCACTATAATTTCAATTAACTCGAATTTGATCATGAATTTATATATATATATTTTTAATTTGGTCCAATTGATTATACTTGTAAGTGTTTTTATTTTTATTTTTTATAGAAAATGCGCAAATAAGTGGCATGCATTTTTTTTAAGACAAAATTGTAAGTTTGTTCAATTCAATAAGTTAAGGGTAAATTATACAAATAGTTTTTATATTTTACGCGATATGTCAATTTGGTCCCCGGTGTTTCAATTTGCTCGATTTTTCCCTTAATTTATTGGATTGTGTCATTTTAGTCCAATAAATAACGGCTGTTAAGTTTGGTGGACGGAAAATCAAACTGTGTGTTAATTTGGTTCATATATTTTATACAATATGTCAATTTGGTCCATGTCAAAATCGAGCAAATTAAAACAACCGAGACCAATTGACATATTGTATAAACTATAAGGATCAAATTGACACATTATGTAGACTTTCCGTCAACCAAACTTAACAACCATTATTTGTTGGATTAAAATAACATAATTTGTTAAATTAATGAGTAAAATCGAGCAAATTAAAACAATATAGATCAAATTGACACATCGTGTAAACTAAATGGACTATTTGCATAATTTACTCATAAGTTAATCTCAATTAACTCATTGACTGTTTTCCTTCTAAAACATTAATCGGTGTTATTAATTAGACCAAATCAACACAATATTTTAAAATTAATGATCAAAATTGTGTTAATTAAAATTACAAAAACTAAAATAACATAATAGACAAAATATAGTGACTACGATGTAATTTATCTTGTGTTCAAAAAAAAAAAGAAAAAAAAGAAGATGTAATTTATCTATATTTTAAATATGTGTGAGGCAAATAATATTTTGCCACCTAAATAAAATTATAAATTTTTAGATAATAATAATAACAATATTTAAACATTTTTTTTTGAGACCCAAAAAATTTGTCTTGACTCACCAGAAAAAAAGGAAAATTCTATGTGTCGAAATGTTCTTGTCTTACAGAAAAAGCCTATGCGTTGAACTTTTTACAAAGAAGGGGAAATCCAAAAGTGTAATATTAGAGATTATAAAAAAATTATCATGACGATAATTATAAAAGATTTTTTATCTTTGGCTTACACATGTAACGCCCTCAGAATAAAACATATAAATTCACATTCTTGGCATGCATAGACATAAGAGAATAAAGCATATTTCCATTCATCAGAGTGTTTAGTACAAAAGTATTATATGTTGACAACAAAAGTAAATGCCCTACGAGCTTACAACTTTTCAAGTCAACACTTGGGTTCAACAAAAGAAGAGTTCTAACTCTTTATACAAATAAGCCCTTGGCTTGAATCTACAAGTAATACACAAAAATATAACAACAAAAGTTCTTCTGCCTCTAAGCCTCCCAAGTTACGTCATTGGAGGTGGCATATCACCTGTACCTGAAAATGATGTCCCATATAAGGTGAGCCAATGCCCAGTAGAGATATACTAAACGAATTATGAGCAATAACTAAAACATTAGCATATGGTAAATGGCTAACACTTGTGAACCAACTTACGACGCAATTCAATTTCATGACAATTATGTACATGTTTCATTCCATTTTCCTTTACTTAACCAATTCAATTCATAAACATGGCTCAGAACCTAACCAAACAATTAGATGAGATAGCAACTCATATAACAACACTTCCAATAACCACAATTTAATGAGACTACGGCTCATATAAAAACACTTTAATACTTCAACACTTCCATATTTCAAGTGATACACAGATTTGCTGTATCAGTGGAGTCCATCTCCTATCTCCTCCCAAACGGGTTTGAGAGTCCATCACCTATCTCCTCTCAAACCATAGAGTACATCCCCTATCTCCTCCCAAATAATATACATATACAATGTATTTAAATACACATCACATACAATGATCAACCAATACACACATTTGCTGTATTATTCCAACCGTCATATTCAATGACATATTCAATGTAATTAGTTTCAGTTTTTCCTAATCACCATACGATGTCTACAACAATCAAGACTATCCTCCACCGATAGCCTAAAGCAGTTATCTCTAAACAGATAATAAATTTATCAAACAGATAAAATATCAACATTTCCATGGGTGTGTGATTGATTAATCCAACTACACCATTCCATCTCATAATTCCCCAATTTCATGAATTTCAACTCAATTTCATAATTCCACAAATTAATTATTCAAATTAATTATTCAACACAATTAAGGCATTTTCCCCATTTTCTCAAATATTGATCCTAAGACCAAATTCTACCAATTTGACTCACAAACTCATATTCCCAAAGTCTTATATGCACATGGAGCTTCAAAACATAAAACCCCTCTTTATATAATTACAAATCAAACCCTAACTTTTCCAAAATTACCAAACAGCACCACTTAATCAAAATGACTAAAATTTATGTCAAAACTCATAGGATGGAGTAGGGTATCCCTACCTCAAATGGAGAGACCAAATGGGGAAGATGATGAAACTTGAAATGCTCCAAACCCAAAGATTTTTGGATTGAAATGTAGCCCACACCAAGCTCCACACTTTTTACAAAGGGACTAGGATAGAAACACCCTCAAACTAGATGATTTCTTAGAGAGAAGTTGTATTCTAGAGAGAGGAGCTCTCAAATGAGGGTTTTGAAAAGTTAGAGAGAGAGAGAGAGAAAGTCAAAAAAGTGATTTAAAATGGCCCAGCTGCTAACTGATATACGTATAGTCCGCTCGAGCGGAGAATAGGACGCTCGAGTGTAAGGCACAAAAGCAAAGCACTACCCGTTCAAGCGCAAATGGACTCGCTCGAGCATAGATTACACTCCTCTAGTACTTTTACAGATTTCAAACACCCGCTCGAGCGCAAGGATACCCGCTCGAGCGTAAGGAACTCCGCTCGAGCGTGAAAAACACACCTGCAGTATTTTTGCAGACGCACAAAATACTGAAAGGATGCAAACTCCGCTCGAGCGCAACAAGACCTGCTCGAACGGATAACTAAAAGTTTGGGCAACAAGATTTGAGACCAAAACTCAACCAACCTATTCGAAACACGCCCAAGACAACCCAAAATCGAATACAAGGAGTTAAAGAATGGAAACAAGATATAAACAACAACCAACACCACAGAACCTAAGTCCAGAATACAATAAACAATGAAGGAAAAACCGGGATCGCTATAACACGTACAATAAAACACCACACACTAATCAAAGGATAAAAAATTTTCATGATGCATTTCATGATATTTTTTTTATGATCCATAATATTATTCAATCCAAAAAAATGGAAAGCACGACAATGCTTTGCAAGCTTAAAGTCTTTTGGACACCAAAAAAAATAAAATAAATTAAAAAATAAATAAAGTTGAAAGATCGGTTGCAAATTTGTAAGGGTTGGTTTGAGATGTGGTTTGGCTTTTTAATTTTTTAATTTTTTTTGGCTATTTTAGGTTGGGGTTAAAAAGCTTTATTTGGGATAGACTTTTTGATTTTTTTTTTTACTTTTATGAGAAAAAAAAAATGATTATGATTTGAATATGACATTTTTGTCTTATTGGACTAAAAAGTCAATTTTGTCTTTTCGTGGCTATTTTAGCCAAAAAGTTTCATTTTAACTTATGTCAAACAAAGGCTAAAAGTGTAACATTTATTTTTATAAATTTAATGTATAAATTATTTGCACTTTCATGAGTTTGTAATCAATTTTTTTTAAATTTTTTTTTTTTTTTTTTTTTATCTTTTCACTTTTTTGGATATTTTCTCCAAAAAAATACATAGGGTTGTTTTAGAAATTGATTTTTTAAAATTATTTTTTCACGTTTTACAAAAAAAGATATATAAAAAGTAAAGAGAACAAAATGTTTTTTGTAGTGACTTTTTATTTACAATTTTAACTTTCTGAAATAGGCCACAGTATGGAATGAATATATTTCATGAAATTTACCAGTTCAAGGGGATAGTTAATCCCCTCACTCATATGTCCAACCAAACACTCTTTAGGTGAGTCTCACAAATTATTAATCTAATTCTTCTCTCTAAAGAGCCAAACAAATATAATTTATGTGTTTCTAATATTATTGCTATCTAATAATTTATTTTGCCAACTCATACTTAACCATAATTCCCTCTAACAATAACTATCCGATTTTTATTTCCTCTCTTGTTTTGTCATTCCTTTTTGACCCCTCAATTATTCAATTTCTTATGAATAGTCGGAGCTTCAGTTTCTCTTTATCTGAGAGGGTAATTTGTGTAGCCAAATTGGGCCGAGCTAGGTTGGAGTGGTGGTCAAAGATGTTTGATCGAACTAGTAAATGCCCATATTTTTAGACCTAGCTGTGGGACATAGCTATAGGACCTAGCTACGGGACCTAGCTTCGAGACCGAGCTACGGGTCCTAGCTACGGGACCTAGCTATAGGATTTAGCCATGAGACCTAGCTATGGGACCTAGTTACGAGCCTTAGCTATGGGACCTAGCTACGGGATGAGACCTAGCTCCGAGACCTAGCTACGAGACTTAGCTACGGGACCAAGCTATGAGACCTAGATACGAGGCCTAGCTATGGTGCCTAGCCATGGGACCAAGCTACAAGACCTAGCTACAAGACTAAGCTATGAGACCTAGATACGAGGCCTAACTATGATACCTAGCCATGGGACCTAGCTATAGGACCGAGCTATGAGACCTAGCCATGGGACCTAGCTACTTTCTAGTGGCGGTCAATGCTATGGCTGAGCTACCAAGCAAGGAAGTTAAACAAAGAGGAGAGCCCAGCTAGGAGGAGTGCCGAGCTAGGAGGAGAGCCATGCAATGTCAGCTTTCACGATGTTGTGTGTTGTATGGCTAGGCCATTGGCGGACAGAGCAGAGGTAGTCCGGTTGGATGGTAGAAAGTCGAGCAAAGACTTGTGCTATCTCACATGGCTTGCAGTGAGTAGGGTGTTCTAAGGATAAGCATTATCCTTAGGTATGAGACTCTTGGGAGGACTCTGCTAAGAAGAGTTAGAATCCTACTAGGACTGTGCCACGTGGGATCTATAAAGGTTCATGACAGGACCTGTGGACAGGTATCACAATTCTTACTCTAGAATACATAAAGCTTATTGTCTATTGTCTAGCTGCTGATTTAGGCATCGGAGGGGTTTCTGGCACACACCTGCCGGTTAGCTCACGTTTGTGTTTTCAGGTGGCAAAGTAACATTGTTTGGAGGAGTGCAAACTTGATCAACAGGATTATACGAGAAGATTATTCATACTCGTACAATTGGCGCCGTCTATGAGAAGTATTGCGGAGAACAAAACCTTTTGGTTGGGTTTTCCTTCAAATTGATTTCAATGGCGCACAGTGAAGACTTACCTTAATTTACCGTCGATGGACAAACTCCAAAATAGAGTAAGAGGCACGATGATTTGCCTTTTGTTCCTCCCACGACATACTTGGACCCCCAGTGACGGAACCACGGAGGGGTGCACGAGAATAGCGGGGATCAATTCCTCGTCACTCTCACAGCCCATATGGACAAAAACAAAGGGTAAATTCTCAGGTTCTGGAGGATCGCATGAAAGAGCAAGACGAGTTAATAAAGAGAATGGTAGCTAACATGGAGACGATGAAGCACCTGATGAAAGTCAAAGGCGTGGCAGGGGAAGAGATCCGCGAAGGCAGAACGCATTCTCGCCACTTAGGAGATTGCAACAGGCGAGTCACACTATCACAATCTAAAAGCAGAAGCCTCAGAACAGACGACACTCATTCAAGAACTTCTAAGATTCGTTACTCCAGGTCTGACCGAACGAGGACTGAAAGGTCTTATATGAAGGGAAGCAATTATCGACCCTCACATACTCACCAAACCACCTCTCGGCACACCGAGCTGTCCAGATCGGTGGATCTGTGAACTGTTCTGGAAGAAAGGGCACGAAGAAGGAAAGACGCTAAGGCCCATGACCCTTAGAGGATCGCAGCTCTACAACGGATGGCATCTAGAACGCATGGAAGTGTCGAGTTTAGAATGCCAATATCACGCCTTGCCAATGAACCAACGAATAAGGCACTGGAAAGGTTACAAAGCTCACCGTTTGTTCTGACAATAGAGAACGCACCACTGTCCTTGGGCTTCAACCAGCCTAAGTTCACAATCTATAAGGGGAAGTCAGACCCCTACATACACTTTCGCCACTTTCGCCAAGTTATAGCCATACATCAACGGAACGAAGCTCTAATGTGCATTTTGTTTCCGTCAAGCTTGGGCAACCTAGGCTTAACTTGTTTTAAAAAGTTTCCAGAAGGTAGCATCGCTTTATGGGCACAACTTGTGGAGACGTTTGTCACCAAGTTTAAGATGAACACCAAGACGCCAGTTGAGATAGATCAGTTGCTTACCATTGACATGGGTGAGAAAGAAACATTGAAATCTTACAATAACAGGTATTGGGAGACCTTCAACCAGATAAACAATTGTCCTACCAACCTAGCTATTACACAATACAAACAGGGTCTATCAGTGGGTCATAAGTTGAGAGATTCAATGACAATGACGCCGCCTCTTACTATGAAAGCCTTGATGGAGAGAGTGCACCAACACATATGGGTAGAGGAAGATGGGGTGCACGTCAAGGCAGAATTCGGCATAACAACAATGCCGAACAAAAAGCCTTTAGCGGAAGTTAATACGGTTGACAAGAATGATCGACCGCTAAAAAATCTTTGCCCAACTAGGGGCAGTGTGGGTTGGCAGGTTTGACCAACTCTTTCTAACAAATCTTTGCCCAACAGGGGGCAAAGGGGGTTGGCAGGATTAACTAACTCTTTCTAAACAAACCTTTGCCCAACTGGGAGTAATGAAGGTTGGCAGATTTGACCAACAAAATTTATTTTTGCATTCTTTAGGCGAGATGAGTATCTAGGCTAAAGAAGGTTGGCAAGTTTGACCAACAAAATTTTTTGCACTCTTTAGCTGAGATGAGTATCTAGGCTAGAGAAGGTTGGCAAGTTTGACCAACAAAATTTTTTGCACTCTTTAGCCGAGATGAGTATCTAGGCTACAGAAGGTTAGTAGGTTTGACTAACAAATTTGCGCACTCTTCAGCCGAGGTAAGGATCTAGACTAAAGAAGGTTGACAGGTTTGACCAACTCAAATTTTTGCACTCTTTTGCCAACTTACGTTGAACCATAATTCCCTCTAATGATAACCCTCCAATTTCTATTTCCTTGCGTGTTTTGTCATTCCTTTATGACCTCTCAATTATTCAATTTCTTATGGATAGTCAGAGCTCCAATTCCTCTATATCGGAGGTCTGCCCCTATTTGATGTCCCCGTTATTCTACAACTACCACTGCGTGGCCATGACTTTGAATTGATATTTTTTCATAATAATAAATAAAATAAATTAAATAAAAATGATAAAATAATCTGATTTATTTTTATATTAAAGAATGAATTATAGAATAAATTATAGAACTAAAAATTCAAGAATAATTGAAACCCAAATATTATAATTTGATGAACAGAAATTTAAAACAAACACATGTTGAAATAAAATGATAAACTAAAATAAAATAAGATATGCAAACCGAATCATATGTAACTACAGTTTCCTTAAAATAGATTCGTCGCCTCCTCAATGGATTCAGGAGGTACGCCGACGTTTGTCTCCCAACATATAAAGATCGAAACCAATTAAAGTAGAAATACTTTCTGAATAGTTTTGATGAACTTTGACAATGGCAGTACTATCTCTCTATAACAAAATCAAAGAAGGGGCTAGCAAAAAGAAGATAGGAAAAAAATAATTTGTTGTAAAAATCATCTACAACATTATTATCTCAAAACACCATCTCCATTTTCCAAAACACCATCTCCATTTTCCATCTAAAAAATATCTCTAAATCACCGTACTAAGTTGGAGGGAAAGGCTTCAATTTATACAAGTAAGGGAGTCTCTAGCTGTGAAAGTTATCATCACGAGGACCATTAAATGCCATTAACCAATGTCATCAACTCTAGTCATTAGGGTTATGGTTACAAAGGTTAAAAACCTCCCTTACATTATATATAAAAATAAATGTATATAATGCTATTTTGAATAATTCAACTAGATTGGTCGCAAAACGAATACGAGTGTTTGATTACAATCCAATCCAAACCCACTTTAAAACATATGCACAAGACAAGCCCAACCCAGCCCAATCCAACTCAACATAGCACAACCTGGCCCATGCCCAAGACTAAGTCCAACACATTTACATACACAAGCCTGGGCCAGTCCAGACTAAGACTAAGACTAAGATAAGTTGAAGTCTAAGCCTAGGCCTAAGCCCAACTTCTATTGATGCTCGTTTTACGAGACAATTTCTCATTTACAACTGAATAATTTTGACTTAATATTTTATATATTATAATCTTCTCACTTAAAAGACTACAACCCCACTTGGACCCACCTCAACCGGCTGTTGGGTTCCATTTTAATTTCGAATTAAAATTGCTAAAAAAGTCTTTATTTTTCAATAATCTCTCACCTCAACCAGCGATGGTATAGTATAAAATTTAAAAAAAAAAAGAAAAAAAAAAGAGAGAGAAAGAAATAGAGAGCACTATGTTGCATTCATTGATAGGGCAACAATGTCATCACTTGGATAGGTAGGTTAGCATACGAGTGTGAAGAATCTAATAATGTCAGCATTGTAAAAAAAATGTGATTTATATGTTAGTGTTGAAGGACAAACAAGGTATAAAAGTCTTGAGCTCGAGTCCCTGTTTCCCATCTACAGTATCACATTAGCTATTTCCCATCTACAGTATCACTACTAGGGTAGAACCATCTCACTTGGTTTAAGCAGTGAGGGGGATGTTGAAGGATAAGCATTATTTTTCAGGAGTGTGATTCATAGGAGGACTCTATATGGAGGAATAAGAGTCCTATTAGGATTGTGCCATGCGGAACCTATAAAAGCTCACAACATAATCTATGGAGAGGTAACACAACTTTGATTCTCGAATACACAAAGCTTTTGTGTATTTGTCCATTTTGCTGACTTAGGCATTGGAGAGGTATCCGGCACACCCACCGACTAGCTCACGTTTGTGTTTTCAGAGAGTAAAGCGGCGACGTTTGGAGGAGAGCAAACTTGATCAATAGGATTAGACGAGAAGATTATTTCTTGCTCGTATAATTGGCGCTGTCTATGGGAAAACCAGAAAGAACAAAACCTCTTGATCAAGTTTTTCCTCTCTAATTGGAAGTAATGGCGCACGATGAAGATTTGTTGTAGTTCGCTATCGACGGACAAACCCCAGAGGGGGGTGGGAGGTGCGAAGGTTTGCCTTCTATCCTTCTCATGGCGGATTTAGAGCCCCAGCGATAGAACCCCTGGAGGGATGCCAGGGGAAAGCTGGCTAATAGCCCCCGTCGTTCTCAAAGTCCTGAAAGACAGAGGCGGAGGATGGATCCTCAAGTTCTGAAGGATCACGTAAAGGAACAAGACGAGTTAATAAGGAAGACGGTGGTAGACATGGAGTCAATGAAGCGCTAGATCAAAGGAAAATGGGTGGTGACAGGAGAAGGGCGCAAAAGCAGTGCGCCCCCTCGCCACTCAGAAGATCGTGGTAGGCATACCACACCATCGCAAGTAGAGAGTAGGAGCCTGAGAACAGGTGACACTTAGTCAAGAACTCCCAAGACTCGTTATTCCAGGTTTGAGAGAACGAGAATTGAGAGGTCATATACTGAGGGAAGCACCTATCGGCCCTCGCACACGCACCAGACGTCATCCAGGCAGACGGAGTTGCCTAGATCTTCGATTCTGCTGTCTTTGGAAGAAAGGGCAATGGAAGGAAGATACTGAGGTCGTGACCGCGAGTTTCACCCTTCATGGTTGGCTCTACGGACGCATAGGAGCGTCGAGGTAGGAATGCCAATACCGCGCCTTGCTTACTAACCAACAAACAAAGCATTAGTAAGGCTGCAGACCTCGCCATTCGTTCTGGCAATTGAGAACGCACCACTACCTTCGGGCTTTCACCAGCCCAAATTCACCACTTATGAGGAAAGCGGACCCTACATGCACTTCGCCGGTTATGGCGATATCTGCGAAACGAGGCTTTAATGTGCATCCTGTTTCCATCCAGCCTAGGCGACCTCGGTCTAACTTGGTTCAAAAGGCTACCAGAAGGCAACATCGCCTCCTGGGCACAATTGGCAGAGGCGTTCGTAACAAGGTTTACAATGAACACCAAGACACCAGTGGAGATCGATCAGCTACTCTCCATTGACATGGGCGACAAAGAAACATTGAGGTCCTACAACAGTCGCTACTGGGAAACTTTCAACCAGATAGGAGATTGTCCTACAAACCTTGCCATCGCACAATACAAATGGGGCCTACCAGTCGGCAACAAATTGAGGGATTCAATCACTATGACGCCTCCCCTCACGATGAAGGCCTTAATGGAGAGAGTGCACCAACATATTAGGTGTAAGAGGATGGCCTGGAGTGCTAAGGCGAAATCGGCTGTGACAATACCGGATAAAAGACTTGACAAAAGTCAACACGGTAGAACGACCAAGTAGGAATAGGCGAGACAGACGGGCCAACAAAGAGGATCCAGACAAAAGGTGGCTAAGAGTTCGCACTGCCATTACCATGGTGTTCAAAAAACCAATCTACCGAATTCTCAGTGAGATACGCGATGAACCTTTCGTCCAATGGCCAGCTAAGTTGGGAGAAACACAAAAAGACTATGACAAAGGATCCCAGTGTACCTTTCATAATGAAAAGGGGCAATGCACAGAGAATTGCACACCGTTGAGACAGCACTTGGAGGAGTTAGTGGTAGCTGGGCACCTAGACCAGTACATAGAAGGAGGGACCCGGCCAGCCCCCAGAACCACGACAACCTAAACGGAATGCCGATTGACGCCCCACCTCAAGGCGTGATTAACGTAATACATGGGGTATTCGAACCTGAGCGAGTATGTGAGCTCAGGGGAATGATCAAGAAGGCCGAGCACTTAAGGGAGGTATTAAGTGCACAACCTGCCATAAAAAAGGGGAGAACAGAAGCCATGAATGTCATATCTTTTTCAGACAGAGACTTGGCAAGGATATATTTCCCTTACAATGATGCACTGGTCGTCACACTCTGCGTCAAGGATTACGACATCAAACGGATTTTAATCGACCAAGGAAGCTCGTGTGAGATAATGTATTACGAAACCTTCAAACAATTGAAACTGGAGGACAAAGACTTGGCGCCTACAACCTCTTCCTTAATCAGATTCAACTCAATGCCAGAGTTGCCAGTGGGCAAGATAATACTCCCAGCCAGAGCAGGAAGCATGATGAAACAAGTGCAATTCTGGGTATTGAACACTTACAACATAATTTTGGGAAGGACATGGCTGCATGCCATGCGATCGGTAGCATCAACCTACCATCGAGTATTGCGGTTCCCCAACGACGCCGAAGTAATTGAAGAGGTCTTTGGAGACCAAATTATGTCCAAACAATGCTTTGTCATAGTAAATGGTAGCCGCGCTGCCAAAAGATATGTACAGATGGTGGAAGAACCTGAGAGCAACGAACTGTTCACGGATGTTGGCAAGGCAGCTGAATAGAAGGCGGTGGAAGACTTGGTACAGGTAAGGATAGATGAAAAAGACCCAGAAAAGTTCTTTTTGCTCGGCTCGTCATTGTCCAGCACTGAGAGAATAGAGGTCATGAAATTCTTAACTTCTAACATCGAAGTGTTCGCTTGGACGCCTTATGACATGCCTGACATTGACCCAAACTTCATCTGTCACCAATTAAATGTCCACCCAACTGCCAGACCAATTATACAGCGCACTCGCAGATCAGCACTCCATCACGCCGAGATAGTGGCGGAAGAAGTAGGAAACCTTCTAGAGGCAGGAGCTATCAGAGAAGTGCACTATCCCAAGTGGATATCCAATACTGTGGTGGTGCCAAAGAAAAATGGAAAATGGCATGTCTGCGTGGACTACAAAATAGTCAACAAGGCATGCCCAAAGGATAACTTTCCCTTACCGTGGATAGGCCAACTGGTAGACCTAATGGCAGGACATAATCGACTTAGCTTTCTTGATGCATATAGAGGTTACCATCAGATCGCTATGTATGAACCAGACCAGGAGGTCACATCTTTTACAATGCCAAGAGGATTGTATTGCTACAAAGTCATGCCCTTTGGCCTAAAAAACATAGGGGCAACATTCCAGCGGATGGCCACCAAGATGTTTGAACCATTGTTAGGCAGAACAATGAAGGCATACATAGATGATATGGTGGTCAAAACTAAGGATGAGAATGACCATCTCAGCGACCTAAGTGAGATGTTTTAGATCCTAAAAAAGAACAAGTTATGCCTTAATGCATCCAAGTGTGCGTTCGGCGTAGGATCTGACAAATTCCTAGGCTTCCTGGTGACCAACCGAGGTATAGAGGCAGACCCCTCTCAGATCAAAGCAATTCAGGATCTAGAGAGGCTCAACTCAGTAAAAGAAGTGCAGCATCTCACTAGTATGGCAGCTGCGCTCAACCGGTTCACAAGTCGGTCGTCAGACAGATGTTGACCATTTTTTCAAGCGTTAAAGGCCAAGTTTAAGTGGGATGAAGAATGCGATCATGCCCTAGAAAGCCTGAAAGAATACATGTCTTCCCCACCGTTGCTGGTAACCCCAATACCTGGTGAAGAGCTCTTTTTATACCTGGCAGTTTCACAACACGCAGTCAGCGTGGTGTTGGTCAGAACGGAAGGAATCCAACACCTGCCCATCTTTTATGTCAGCAAAACCTTGCTGGGCGTAGAAACCAGGTACTTACCATTGGAAAAACTGGCCTTAGCCCTGATGATGGCCTCTAGGAAACTGTCACATTACTTCCACGCCCACACCATAATCGTCCTCACAGCTTTTCCATTAAAAGCTTTGTTTGAGAGGGCGAGCTTTTCTGGGCAAATCTTGAAGTGGGCAGTGGAGTTGGGACAGTTTGACATCAAGTTTCAATCCAGTACTGCAATAAAAGCCCAAGCTTTGGCAGACTTTGTGGCAGAAATCACACCAGGAAGTCATCACATCTGCCCAGTTGACTTGACTGGTACAACCGAAATGGAGATGGAAAGTGCCGCGGGAAATGTGCAACCCTTGATACAGGATGCTCAACCACAGCCTAAAACAGACCGGAGTGAAGAAAGGGAGGAAGAAGCAAACCATGCTACACCAAGCAAAGACTCATCAACAAGTTAAAACTTGGTATAATTAGATAGTGAGGGGCAAACAGTAAGTGTGGACTTTGAAGAAAACACCAGCAACACTCATGACCCCAAGACATCATCTGATCCCTCTACTTGCTGAAAGCTGTTCGTTGGAGAGATGTGGAAGCTTTTCGTCGATGGAGCGTCCAACAGGCACGGTGCAGGACTTGGCATAATCCTTATCTCACTAGATGGCCTAATAGTGGAACAAGCAGTCAACCTTGGCTTCCCAACATCAAACAACGAAGCGGAGTATGAGGCGCTTCTGGCAGGCCTAAAATCAACACTCTACATGAAGGCCACCGAGCTAATGGTTTACAGTGACTCATAGCTGGTGGAAAACCAAATTTCAGGCGACTACAAGGCAAAAGATGAAAGGATGGCTAAATACCAAGAGTTAGTCAGAAAAGAGATCATGAAATTTGAAGTAGTGCGGATAGAGAGCAGATTGGTAGGGAAGAAAACAGTAGAGCAGACGAACTAGCAGGCTTTGCTTCGATGGCAGATACATCCATCCCACATCCGTTATTGATTGACTACTTACCAAGACCAAGCATTGAAGAACTCGAAGTAGCTGAGGTATGTTGCGCCGAATTAGGCCCATCATGGATCGATCCCATTACAATGTTCTTAAAAGACGGTGTCTTACCCGAAGAGAAGAAAGAAGCCAACAAGATTAGAGCAAACTCGCAGCGATTTTGGCTCTCTCCATCAATGGCCTTGTACAAAAAATCCTTCACAAGACCTTACTTGAAATGCGTTCATCTCAGCAAGGTCGAGGCATTCTTGTTCAAGATACATGAAGGCGTATGTGGAAGCCACAAAGGAGGCAGATCATTGGCCTACAGAGCAATTTCGCAGGGATATTGGTGGCCTTACATGCAAGCAGATTTAGAGAAGTATGTCAAGAAGTGCGAGAAATGTCAGAAGTTTGCACACCAAATACATCAACCAGCCAGAGAGCTTCTATCATTTAACTAGCCCATGGCCCTTTGCAATGTGGGGCTTGGACATAGTAGGACCACTTCCAATGGCACCCGACAAAAGAAAGTTTTTTTCTTGCGGCAACAGACTACTTCACAAAGTGGGTGGAGGCGGAAGCACTAGCATCAATAAAGGAGAAAGATGTGAAGAAGTTCGTCTGGCAGAATATCATCACTCAATTTGGCATACCAAAAGCTCTAATATCTGACAACGACACTCAGTTCGATGGTAAAATTTTTAGAGGCTTTTGTGAAGAATACAAGATAGAATTCTACAATTCTACACCAACATACCCCCAAGCAAATGGCCAAGCAGAAGCATCAAACAAAGTCATCTTGGATGGATTGAAGAAAAGGTTGCAGAAAGCAAAAGGCAAGTGGGCTGAGGAACTCCCTCACGTTTTATGGGCTTATCGTACCACACCTCGGCGGTCAACTGGAGAAACACCTTTTTCTTTGGCCTATGGCATGGAAGCAATAATCCCACTGGAAGTCGGCCTCCCCACAGTCAGAAGTGAAAATTTTGATCCAGACTTAAATAAAGAAGCCATAGCATTGGAGCTCGACCTTGCAGAAGAAAGAAGGGAAAGAGCACTAGTTCACATTGCCTCATACCAGTAAGAGTTATCCAGAAAATATAACAAGACAGTACATCCAAGGTAATTCAAGATTGGAGACTGGGTGCTGCGCAAAGTAATGGGCAACACCCTAGTACCTGGAGATGGCAAGTTAGGGCCCAATTGGGAAGGACCTTACAAAGTGGTTGGATTAGTAGGAAAAGGGGCATACCACTTGGAAGATGAAGACAACAAGGCGATTCCCAGGCCATGGAATACTGCCAATCTCAAACTATTTTATTTTTAGCTTTTCCTTAAAGTACTTGTATTTTTTTTTCAATAAAGTAAGTAGTTTTCTTTACAGCATAGTTGTTTTCTTCTGTGAAAGTTGTTGTAGTGAACTAGGGGCAATGAAATCAGAGTTGGCCGGAATAACCAACTTTGAGCTTTCTTCAGCTAAGATCAGAATCTAGGCTGAAGAGGTTGCCTGGAAAAACCAACACTTACTTCTCCTAAGTCAAGATAAGGATCGAGGCTGCAGGAAGTTTGGTAGGAATAACCAAACACTTGGCTCTGGGTTAGAAGGAATAACCAACTTTGAGCCCTCTTCAGCTAAGATCAGGATTTGGGCTGAAGAGGTTGGCTAGAAAAACCAACACTTACTCCTTCTAAGCCAGGATAAGGATCTAGCTGCAGGACGTTTGGCCGGAATAACCGAACACTTCGCTCAAAGTTGGCCGGAATAACCAACTTTGGGCTCTCTTCAGCCAAGATCAGGATCTAGGCTGAAGAGGTTGGCTAGAAAAACCAACATTTATTGTTCTTCAGCCGAGATAAGGATCTAGGTTGAAGAAGTTGGTTGGAAAAACCAACATTTATTGCTCTTCAGCCGAGATAAGGATCTAGGCTGAAGAGTAGTTGGCTGGAAAAACCAACACTTAGTACTCTTCAGCCGATATAAGGATCCAAGCTGAAGAGTGGTTGGCTGGAAAACAACTTTTAGTGATCTTCAGCCGAGGTAAAAACCTAGGCTGAAGAGGTTGGCAGGTATGACCAGATGGATTTCAAGGTTAAGATCGAGATAGGTATCTCAGCCAGAAAATGTTATATTTCATTCAGATTACAGTTGGAAAATAAATACAAGCATAGTGTAAACTGAACTAACAATTGAAACAAAAAGGAGGTTTCATTCAATGTTCGAGTCGAAGGTACAAAAGGTCGGCCTTAGCTCGGTTACAAACTTAAAAATCAAGAAAAGAGGTCGTCAAGATCCGCATCCATATCAACTCGAAGCCCGGTTTTAGCAGGTAGCTCGGTCACGTTGTCAACCAAGTCTTCCACCGGTGGCTCTATCCGAGCTGACTGAACAGCGGGATCATTAACGACGGCTGGGGCGTTGTTGGGCTCAGATTCTTCTGCTTGTTTCCCCTCTTGAAGAAATTTTTATTGAATGGCCGCAGCATACTCCACCATGTAGCTCGGTATGTAATGAGGAGGAGGGTTGAGGAAGACCTCGGTCTCTTGGCTATCACTGAGCTGCGCCACAGCCGTCTTCCATCCACATTTGAAGAATATATCTTTCGCTACTTCGCATTGTTGGATGTAAGTGGCCTCCCCCTCCTTGCAACCCTGCTCTTCGGCGTCTTCCATGCTCTTCTCCAACAGGGTGATCTCAGCATTCTTCTTTCCCTCGAGTTTGGCTAGCTCGCGCAGATATTTGTCTTTCAGCACGACCGCAGCCTTTTGCTTATCTGCTTCAGCCGAGCTAACAAGACCGGTCAGGCGGGCCACCTTGGTATGTAGCTCGGCCATTTTCTTCTTGGCCTCCTCTAGCTCGGCTGATTTGGCCTTGGCTTCAGCCACGGCCAACCGGGTGGTTTTTTGAAGCTCCAACACGCGCTTATAAGCGACGTGGTTCTTCTGTAAGGCCTGCAAAAGGAGAGAAACAATTTTGAGCTGAACCGAACGAAAAGATATAAAAATTAGGAGAAGGAAAATGAGAACTTACCAATACCATTGATTTTGTTGCCGAGCGAATGGCCTTCAGCTCGGTGAGATGATCGTGGTGCTCCATATCGGCTGGAAGGCAGACGCTCTTGGCAAGATTAAAGGCCAGCGAATGGTCTTTTTTTGCAACCACTGAGTCGGTGTCAGTGATAGCATGGTTCTTGTAGATGATCTTTGGCTCCCACATAGAGCAAGTAGCTCGGTTAGAGCGCTTCGATTATGGGCTCGGTGGTGTGGTTTGGGGAAGGATGGTTTCATCTTCGTCGACAAAGCGTGGCTCGGTTGTGGAAGTCCGAGCACGCTTGCTTGGCCGAGATGATGACGGCTAAGAGGTGGGAATCACTACCACGGCCCCGTTTGTTTGGCTGGCTTGTGGTACCTCGGCCTGGTTTGTATCAGTGATAAGAGCTCTTACTGCTCTCTTTTTGGCCATCTCTTGTTCTGCAGTCAATGAGATAAGATTGATTTGTGGGAGGGTTGGATCAGGTTCAGGAGAGGGCTCCAAGAGGAAGTCTGTCACCTTGGTCTTACTCCTGCTGCTATATCTGTAGGTCGGTTCAAAGTTGAGTAGCTCGGCCCAACTTCGATTGGGATATCTTAGTGCGGCGCGGAGGGTGTCAAGGTTGGGGTAACTGTACTGCGACTTTAGAAGGTTCAAACCTGTATAAAGAAAGGAAAACAGACAAGGGTTAGTGCGGTTCAAAACTTACAAACGAAGTAAAGAAAGCACAAAACTACGTCGAGGTAATTAATACCGTCTACTCCTTTATTCCAATTGATGCGGTCTCCTGGTATTTGGGCTTCCTGGTCCTCAAAGTTACTAGAAACCCAGAAAAAATCGTCATCGTTTACATCTTTGTCCGGGGTATTTTTTATTATTTTCTCTCGGCAGCGTCTTATTCTTAAATAATGAACCCATCCATCTTCGTTTTAGTCTAGAGAGTACTGGTGAAATAGCTCGGCTAAACTGAGGTTGAGGCCAAGCCGGCGATTTAGCTCGGCGATGCCATTTATTATTCGGTAAGAATTGGTGGAAAGCTGGGTAGGGCAAAGGTTTGTTTGTCTGAGGAACTCACAAAGGAGTGGTTGGATAGGGAATCGAAGTCTGGTTTCTACAATGGAAAGAAGGGCGAAAGGAACAAAGCCCAGTTTTCCCTAGGGAGTGGTATCTAGTTCGGCTAAGCTAAGATGGATATCATTAGGGATATGGTAGTCCCTTCGGAACTCGGCCATAGCCCCTGGAGAGTTTACTAAAAACCTATATTTACTCATGTGGTCTTAAATTATTTATAATTTAGCTGGAGTATTAGCTCGGTGGTGAGATAACGCTGAGTAGCTCAGTTGAGCATTCAAAGGAGTGCCCGGCCAACCTAAGTCTGCAAAGTGAAAAAGAAAGGTGTTAAGCATAGATCGTTGGACCGTGCTAAAAGAAACAAAAGTAAAATACATGTTGCCTTAAGCTCAGCTCGTGGAATACTATCCATTATTGGCTCGGTTTGAGCGAGGGACTTTAGCCCGGTTAAGTAAATGAGAAGTTCGTAGCCCAGTTGAAGCTTATGGTGCAGTATTCTTAGTTCGGTTTTGACTAAGTCAGGAAGCTGGTTTAGCCCCAAGTTATAACTTGGTCGGTGGTTGAGACTTTCTAGCACGGTATTGCACAAACCTAATGTAATTCGCTAGCTCAGCTAATTGAAACAGAAGGTACTTACACTTATTGAAACTACAGGTACGGCGTGAAGTTTTAGTTCGGTTGTTAGAAGAGTTATTCAATCTGGCTAGGCTTGCACCTAATACAAACAAGATCCTAGTTCGGTTGGAGTGTGATTTTGGATCTAAAACGTCCCATTTCAGTTTGTTCGCAAATCCAGTAGGTGTGATTACTATTCAAAAAGTTCTTACTCATTATAGAGAAAAATGTTTGAAAGTGTTTTGAGAAACATACATACTATGCTATGTATTACAAAACAAGTGCGAAATCAATGGAAAGGAAACGGATTTGAGCTACATACCAGTTCAAGATGGAGGAGCTGAATATGGAAACGATATTAGCAGTAAAACACGAGCTTTGCAAATACAGTGTTGAGGAGAAATAGGAATTCAGAGAGCGTAAGAGAGAAGATGAACAAGAGTCTTTGATTCAAAAAAGAGGTTTTTCGTATAAAGCAAAGAAAAGGCGGAACTGTTCAAATTTTTCGGAGTACGAAGATGGCGTGACAGCTACGCTGGGCCAATGAGAATTTTCCACGTGTCCCTGGAATGGGAAGCGATTCAGTTACAGCGACTGAAAAGACGTTTTGACCGGACAGATTGGTAGCTCGGTGTGAATCTAGCCCGGTTGAAGGCCGCTTTTTAGCTCGGTAGGTAGAAGAGTAATCCCAATCATGCTACGCAGATGGAATTAAGGGGTAATTGATAGCGTAATTTATAAGTAAATTGGGCCGAGTTGGGTAAATGGGCCGCGGTAAAAAGGGCCGAGTGAAAGGACCTCGCAGTTTGCTTGGTCCAATTGTGCTTGTGGTTACCACGGTCGATATGGTGTAATTAGCTCGGTTATACCATTCTGAGCCGAGATGATTTGAGCTTTCCTCCGGACCTTGCTCTTGATTAGCTCGGTCCAAGCTTGCTATGGTTAGCTTGGACTCAACAAGTGAAACCGAGGTACAAGCAATGAAGAGAAGAACCGAGCTAGTAAGAGCTCGGTCATTTCTGCCAATTTAGCATGGCCATGTTAGCTCGGTCGTTTTGTCATACTACCGGGGTAGAACAATCTTACTTGGTTTAAGCAGTGAGGGGGGTGTTGAAGGATAAGAATTATTGCTCAGGAGTGTGATTCCTAGGAGGACTCTATATGGAGGAATAAGAGTCCTATTAGGATTGTGCCATGCGGAACTTATAAAAGCTCACAACATAACCTATGGAGAGGTAACACAACTTCGATTCTTGAATACACAAAGCTTTTGTCTATTTGTCTATTTTGTTGACTTAGGCATCGGAGAGGTATCCGGCACACACCCGCCGGCTAGCTCACGTTTGTGTTTTCAGGAAGTAAAGCGACGACGTTTGGAGGAGCGCAAACTTGATCAGTAGGATTCAACGAGAAGATTATTTCTTGCTCGTATAGGTACGTATCGGGAATCGGGTGTCGCGGGTGAGAAATTTTAAAAATCATTAACAATCCCTCTAAAACTCAATTTTATGCATTTTTTTTTGACTCTTTTAGTTTTAATTTGTCACATTTTAATCAAAATTTTGATATGTAAGAACACTTTAAACTATTTTCAACTAAATAATATGTATTTATTTTAGTCTCATTTTCAACATAGTAAGCTTTTGACAGATGAAGATTTTGATTTCAATATTTATTTTTCTTATTTTTTTTCTCTTGCTCAATTGAGAAATATATATATATATATATATTAATATAAACTATAGCAATTCCGGGTTTTTCTTCTTGTGTACAGTGATCCGGACTTGTTTCTGTGGATGTTAGTAGTTGCTTATATCTTGTTTGCATCCTTTCATACTTTATTTTGAGTTATAGGATGTGTTGGGCAGGTTTGTTACAGGTTGGTTGAACTTAGAAACCAAAGTAGTTGTCCAGATTTTTGCCTTCACGTTCGAGCGGAGATTTTGACGCTCAAGCGGGCCCTTCGTTGTTGCATCTCTGCTCGAGCGGGTGTTTTGACGCTCAAGCGTGATTTTCCATTTCCCAGTATTTCCTCTGTAGTGTTGGACGCTCGAGCTGGCGTTTTTGCGCTCGAGCGTGGGTTTGTGTCTGACGCTCGAGCGGGGAACCTGGTTCAGCTAAAGTTTTGGAAGTGTGTATCCGCTGCTCGAGCGGGATTTTTGACGCTCGAGCGGGAGTCTGTGAGTGACACTCGAGCGGGGGTTTCCATGCTAGAGCGGCGAGACTTTTATATAAACACGAGATCCGACTTTTTAGATCACTTTTTCAACACACTTTCTCTCTCTTACTTTCCCAAATACAGATTTGAGAGCCCCTCACTCTAAAACCTTACATTCTCTCTTAGATTTGATCTAGTATGAGTGATTTCCTCACCTTGGGCCTCTGTAAAAGTTATGGGGATCGTCGAGGGCTTTGTTTGAATATGAAAAACTTGGGATTTGGAGCACGTTGGTCTTTGGTCTTTATCTTTGTTTGAGCTCAAACTTCGAGGTAGGGATATCCTACTCCTTCTCACGAACTTTGTCTTTGAATTTTAGCATTTTGATGAGTTGGGGATTGTTTGGTAATTTTGAGGAAGTTTGGGCCTTTGTGTAATTTTACAAAAGTTGGGGTTTTATTTATAATAAACCAATATGCATGTTTGGCATAGAGAAATGAGTTAAATGATGGATTATGGATGAAAATGGAACCTTTGGGTTGTTATGTAACTTATGGGAAAAATGCGCTAATTACATAGTTAAGTTAATTTGTATAATTAATTTGGAGAAATAAAGAATTGAATTGAGAATGTTGAAATTGAACGTGTATGGAATTAAAGGGTGTAGTTGGATTCATTCATTGCTCACCTAGTAGAAATGTCAATTATATATCCATTTGGTGCATTTATTTTCGGTATAGAAATAACTACTTTGGGCTATCGGTGGAGGATAGTCTTGATTGTTGTAGACAATGCATGATGATTAGGCAAACTAAAACTAATCGATTGAATCTGCTATTGAGTATAGCGATTGGAATAATATATCAACTCTATGTATTGATTGATTGTATATGATCTATGTTTATATACATGTGTTGTGTGGGAGGAGATATGGGATGTACTCCATAGTTTAGGGGAAGATAGGGGATGGCCCTCTAAACCAGATTTTGGTGCGACATTGATACAGCACCACCATGTGTATCAAGTGTTGATTATGGAAGTGTTTGAATTGATTTGATATAGTACTAAAATGTATATCGTTATCAATTGTGAAGTATAGAAGTGATTCTATGTTATGTTGATACAGCACCGAAATGTGTATCTTTCGAAAAGTGTGGAAATGGTTTATGTGTTATTGATACAGCATTAAAATGCGTATCCCTCATGAATTTCGAAAGTGTTTTAAAGATGAGTTTTAACCTCATTAAGTTATTTGGCTAGGTGTAGAGCCTTGTTTACAAACTCAAAGTTGAAAAGAAATGGGAAACGAAGTGTAACATGGACTTAATGTCTTGTAACCGGAATGTGATATATGTGGATGTATCTGTGTTGACTATCAATCAACTGCTAATCTTTTAGTCATTGTTCATAGCTGGTTTAGTGCATTTCTACTGGGCTGTGGTCACCCTTTATGGGACATCATTTTCAGGTACATGTAGCATGCCGCCTCCAAGGACATAGCTTGGGAGGCAAGAGACAGACATACTTTTGTCGTTTTGTTATCTTTTGGATGTATTACATGTAAATTCAAGCCAAGGGCTTAATGTGTATTTGAGTTAGTACTCTCTTTTTGTAACCAAGTGTTAACTTGGAAAGCTGTAAGCTCGTAGGGCATTTGCTTTTGTTGTTAACATGTAATACTCATTGTAATGAACTACTCTGATGAATAGAAGAATATTTATCTTTTATATCAACGCATGTCTATATTGATGGGTTCTTATGTTATTATTTTGAGGGCGTTACAACTTGGTATCGTTGGAGAAATGGTTTGGAAATAGTCTTCAGATCCCGGGAGACGCTAGTGATCCTCAGCTAGTCACCTGAAAAGATGAAAACACTTCGGTCGGGGGTGCCGGAATTAGCACTCCGACGGACAAGTTAGTTCAGACAGTCAAGATAGCTTCTTGTCTAAGTTCAGTGGAGTGATTCTTACATACCTTTCTAGATTTGTGGTTCTTGTATTTATACTTACTTTTTTGGACCTCGGGGCCTGAGCCTACTTTTATCTCGTTCACCTTATATTCATTCAGACCTGCTGACCCCCTTCTATTCGACTCCACTAACGGATTCGCCGCCCTCGTTACACAATACGAGGCTGAGTAGCATTTAGTTTCTGGGGTATGCGTCTCCCGGCTCTTCCACTTATTCGGCTCCCATAATTTCCTCCTAAGCACTTCACTGACGACAGTTGGCTGGAGTGCTTGGTTTTAAATTTCAAAAGGTCAGAGCCAAAATTCGGCGGCTGGCCTAATCGTCATGCGGATATCTAAGCGCACTCCTTTCGGTTGTCGTGTCGATTTTTCCCCTTCGCGCATGTGTTTATTTACTGCGATTCAAAATTTTGATGTCCTTTCATGTATCTCGTGACGCTCATTGCCAGGTTGCCTTTTGGACAGTCCCTGCAACTCTGTTTTCCGATATCCCCTTCGTTCTTTGTAAGTTCTCTCCTCCTTTGCTTTGAAGACTTTTTCTGGTTTGTTCCTTCCTTGGCATATTCTCTCAAATTGTAGGACATGGCGAAACATCTGAAAGACCTCCTCTCGTCAGATCGAATCGCTGGCTTTAAACGCCATTTCTCCATTCCTGATGATGTCTGTCTGTCGCTTGTGGCAGACGGCGCTCTTAATATGGAGAGGGAGGACGAAACCACGATTGTCTTTCCCCTTTTGTCAATTGCGGAGGGTGGAGTCCGTTTCCCCCTTCACCCGTTTCTTAGGGCTGTGCTTCGCTATTGGGGTTTAATCCCCTCCCAACCTAATGTAAATTTCTTTAGAGTCATAATGGGGATTGTAGCGCTTAACCGTCGCCTAAGAATTAACCTTGGCATTCCAGCCATCCGGCATTGCTATACCTTGGCTAAGTCTTCTGGTCGGCATGGGGGTTTCTTCCTCAGGGTCAAGGATATCGATCATCAGCTGATTACTATGCTTTCCAGTTCTGGAAAACGAGTTTATGACATTATGGTCATTGTCTAGGGTAACTGGGAATTTGGCGAATGAGAGGATCATATCGACCCTATTCCCAGGCGGAGGGGCTAGCCAGGTGGCTGATTGCCTTCTCCCTTTTATTATTTGTACGTTTTTACTGTGAAGCCTTTTTTTTGAAATGTGACGGCTTGTCATGTGCAGGGAGCATTTTGAAAAAAGTTCTGCCTTCAACTGACGGCGCCGTTCCTTCGGATATAGAAGTCGCACTTAACTACTTCGTTACGAGCCGACATATACGACCTTCTCGGCGGCGAAAAATATCCCCATTCCGGAGGGCGAAGATTCTCTTATCGCTCTCATTTTGTTCGACTTCAAAAACTTGAGGCAAGTTGGATTTGAAGGGTCCGATTCAGAGCGGGAAGTAACTAATGTTAGCAAATCAGATCAGTCTGAAACCGAATCTGACGAGGTATTAAATTTGGCCGATCCCCCATCCACCTCGGGCCGAGGGGACCTTTCACTTGACGGCGTTGTTCACGGTTTGGAAAGTATTCCCGCCGCAGACCCCAAAGACATGGCAGGGCTAAGCCTGACAAAACTTGCCCGGAAGGTGAATGCGGAGAGGTTGGCCGCGCAACGAAGAGCGGAGGCCCTTCTATTTGAAATACCGCCCGCTGTCGAATCTCAATTCTCCCTGCCTGTTAGCAGATCAGAGTCCGTGCGTGTTGAGGTGGAAACGGCAGAAAATCAAAATGCCGAATCTGCTGTGATCGTGCCGGCTGGCCAAGAAGTTGAGGCAGAGAAACGCCCTGCCGAGTTTGAGGCCGGTTCAAAGGAACACGGCAGCAAACGTCCCCGATTAGAGGGATCGGACGTGATCGTCCCTTTTGTCATTCAGCCGACGATAAGAAACATGCCGGTTTCTTCTGATGCTTTGGTGCTTAAAGATCTAGAAGTCGCATTCAGCTTGGCCACGTTCGTGTCGTTGCCATTTGACAAGGAGGCTTTCTGGGTGGAAACGGATCTGAATGCGATAGCACTAGCCGCCCAATCGGCACTTTTGGTACGTATTCGAACTTAGCTTCATTTAATCTAAACACTGTTGAAGTTAAGGTTTTAAATGCTTGTTTTGCAGACTGTCGGATGGATAGCCGATTTGGGCCGTCGCCATCATGATGCCGTCAAAGAGATTGGCCGTCTACGCGACGATGTTGAAGGCCAGAGGAGAAGGGCCGAGGTCAAGGCTTTGAGGGCGAATAAGGAAGCCTCAAGGGCCGATGCCGAGATGGAGAGGGCTCGTAGCGCCGATCAGTTGAGATCGGATGCCGAGAAGAAGGCGGACGCGAGCAAAGATACGCTCACATTGGCCCAGAAGGCGATCTCCAGACGGGAGGCTGAGTTGGCTGAAATGAAGGCAGCGAAGGAAGCAGTTGACTCGGAGTCTTCCAAAGTGTTCGAGGCCCGGAAAAATGCTGGGCTTGCCGAGTACGTTGACCAAGTCCCCAAGTTTGAAAATCGGGATTTAAACATGGCTGGCGCAAGGCCCTTGCTGCTGCTAACGCTTCATTGATTATGCCAATACCATATGAGCAAGTGGATCTTGAGCCATTGGAGTATGATTCTGATGGCTGATCCGGCCGACTGACAGTTTTTAGGACGTCGAATGTGCTTTTACAGTTTTTACTTTAGTACTTCTCATCTGTTGCTACAGTCATGAGTAAATCATTTTGTTTAGTAACTTGAGTATATATAAAAAATTTCATGAGTTGTGCTCAACTGGTTAAGGAAAATGTTGAATGCTATTGTTTTCGGTTGTGGTTAGATCGGCTGCTTAATAACTCTGCCCTTGCCTTGGCCACTGCACGAGCTTGGGAAGCCGAATGGGCCTAACTCGCAGGCTGGCTAAGGCACAGATTGATCCACCGTTAAGATTAACAAATCTGCCCTTGCCTCAGCCAGGGCGTGAGCTTGGGAAGCCGAATGGGCCCAACTCGCGGGCTGGCTAAGGCACAGATTGATCGGCCGTTTGCTCTTATAAACTCGGCCACTAAGATTAATAAATCTGCCCTTACCTTAGCCAGGGCGCGAGCTTGGGAAGCCGAATGGGCCCAACTCGTAGGCTGGCTAAGGCACAGATTGATCGGCCGTTTGCACTTGAAAACTCGGCCGCTAAGATTAATAAATCGGCCATTGCCTTAGCTAGGGCGCGAGGTTAGGAAGCAGAACGGGCCTAACTCGCGGGCTGGCTAAGGTACAAATTGATCGGCCATTTGCTCTTGAAAACTCGGCCGCTAAGATTAATAAATCTGCCCTTGCCTTAGCTAGAAGCGAAGCAGGCCTAACTTCATGGTGGCTAAGGCACGATTGATCGCCGCGTTCTGATTGAAAACTCGGCCGCTAAGATTAATAAATCTGCCCTTGCCTTTGCCAGGGCGCGAGCTTAGGAAGCCGAATGGGCCTAACTCGCGGGCTGGCGAAGGCATAGATTGATCAGCCGTTTGCTCTTGAAAACTCGACCGCTAAGATTAATAAATCTGCCTTTAGCCAGCAGGTTGGGAAGTTTAACGGGCCTAACTTCATGGTAGCTAAGGCACAGATTGATCGACCGTTTGCACTTGAAAACTCGCCTGCTAAGATTAATAAATCTGCCCTCGCCTTAGCCAGGGCGCGAGCTTAGGAAGCCGAATGGGCCTAACTCGCGGGCTGGACAGTTGTCATCCGACTGTTGATGTTTGGGATTGTTGACGTTGCCTCGAGAAAGCTGCAAACATTGAAGGATAAATGGAGCGGGTGCACGTCAGAGGCCCTACTTATTTCCATTCAGGCAACTGGGGAGGGACAAAGATTGACTAAATCAACTGTCGCAATGAGTCGCAGTAGCGAGCCTACGCGTTCGGGAAGAAGAACGTCCAAGGGTCGAGTAACACAGCAGCCCCTCAGTCATCGAAGCAGATCGCCCCGAAAAGATAGTCAACCGAGAATTGAGCCTGATGCGACGCCACGACCATTGAGTTTTGTGGTTTCTGTGAGGAATAGACCAATGACGGAGGTAGACTCTATCATTAAAAACCCAGATGTGGCGATCGAGTTCGCTCGACAGATATTCCCGTCGGAAGTCCAACAATCGATGGTCGGATGTCGAGATTTTGAAGTATTTCGAGACAGCATCCATGGGGCCGTAAAAGGACTATATACTGCTTATGAAGTCGGCATGCGTCTGCGGGAAACGCGACGTGAGAGTGAGAAAAAGGACGAAAGGAATCAGCTTTGGAGATTCGTATGAAAAGGCGGAAAAAGTGGCGTGAGCCGAGGCGAAGAGTGTTCGAGCGAGCGCGTCGGTTACGGCCGATCAATCTAAATTGGTTGGTGCGGAGAGAGGAACCCAACGGACCTCGGGTTATGAAAAGGGGTTTCAGGATGGCCTAAAGGTTGGGATAGAGAAGACCAAATAGGATCTTGCCGAGGAGGTCTGTCGATGTGAAAATCGTGGATTCAAGCACGGTTGGATCAAGGCCCTTCAAACCGAGGGATCTCTCGAAGTCGTGGGAATTGATTCGGCCTTGCCCCTGTATCATCGCCATCATTTTCCTTATCTCGATTTCGAAATTGAGAAGAGTGACGATGAGGGTGCCGAATGAATAGACATTGCGCGGAATAAATAGAATTTCTTTTCTTTTCAACGTTTGCATTTGGTCTTGAAATGTTTTGTGTTTAATTAATCATATTATTTCATCTTTTTGGCAAGTTTTGTGTGTGTATGGCATAAATGTTTAGACATGCATTGACCGGTCTGAATTAAGAATGATTCTTATTGAATATTTATTCGGCCAATCAAGTGGTCTGAATACAAACCTCAGGCCAATCGCCATATCCACGAAGGACGCTCCGAATCCGGAGTTTCAATCAGCCCTTAAGGTGTCATACACCAAAAGGGGCTCCAAATCCGGAGGCTTTATTTTGGCCAATCGTGATATCCACGAAGGGCGCTTCGAATCCGGAGTCTTTGTGTTGGCCTTGGAAGGCTTAATCGGCGCTTAAGGTGTCATGCACCGAAAGGGGGCTCCAAATCCGGAGGCTTTATTTTGGCCAATCGTGATATTCACGAAGGGCGCTCCGAATCCGGAGTCTCAATCGACCCTTAAGGTGTCATGCACCAAAAGGGGCTCCGAATCCGGAGGCTTTATTTTGGCCAATCGTGATATCTATGAAGGGTGCTCTGAATCCGGAGTCTTTGTTTTGGCCTTGGAAGGCTTAATCGGCACTTAAGGTGTCATGCACCGAAAGGGGGCTCCAAATCCGGAGGCTTTATTTTGGCCAATCGTGATATCCACGAAGGGCGTTCTGAATCCGGAGTTTCAAATGGCCCTTAAGGTGTCATGCACCAAAAGGGGCTCCGAATCCGAAGGCTTTATTTTGGCCAATCGTGATATCCACGAAGGGCGCTTCGAATCCGGGCCTTGGAAGGCTTAATCGGACCTTAAGGTGTCATGCACCGAAAGGGGGCTCCAAATCCGGAGGCTTTATTTTGGCCAATCATGATATCCACGAAGGGAGCTCCGAATCCGGAGTCTCAATCGGCCCTTAAGGTGTCATGCACCAAAAGGGGCTTCAAAGCCGGAGGCTTTATTTTGGCCAATCGTGATATCCATGAAGGGTGCTCCGAATTCGGAGTCTCAATCGTCCCTTAAGGTGTCATGCACCAAAGGGGGCTCCAAAGCCGGAGGCTTTATTTTCGCCAATCATGATATCCACGAAGGGCGCTCCGAATCTGGAGTCTTTGTTTTGGCCTTTGAAGGCTTAATCGGCCCTTAAGGTGTCATGCACCGAAAGGGGGCTCCAAATCCGGAGGCTCTATTTTGGCCAATCGTGATATCTACGAAGGGCGCTCCGAATCCGGAGTCTCAATCGGCCCTTAAGGTGTCATGCACCAAAAGGGGCTCCGAATCCGGAGACTTTATTTTGGCCAATCATGATATCCACGAAGGGCGCTCTGAATCCGGAGTCTCAATCGGCCCTTAAGGTGTTATGCACCAAAAGGGGCTCCGAATCCGGAGACTTTATTTTGGCCAATCATGATATCCATGAAGGGCGCTCCGAATCCGGAGTCTTTATCGGCCTTAAGGTGACATGCACCAAAAGGGGCTCCGAATCTGGAGGCTTTATTTTGGGCCAATCGTGATATCCACAAAGGGCGCTCCGAATCCGAAGTCTTTGCTTTGGCCTTGGAAGGCTTAATCGGCCCTTATTAATCAAGGCTTGGGGGCGAGCTTAAGAAAATGAGAAACTTTGTGACGCCCCGATTCTACACTATTGGTTGCAGTCAAGGGAGAGTCACTAATGAGTCCTATGGTCAATAACCAAGTAAGATCCCAGATCGCCGGAGGAGTTAAACAGCCTCCCTTCTAAGTCCAGCTTTCTTAGGCAGCGCACTATCCTTTTGACAGATCTTAAATGGTATTGACACAAGGTCTCATAAGCAACAACAAGGTTCACACATATAATATAAATATATAACAACCACAATATACTTAATTCAGAAGATAGTTTCATTACATTACATTCCCAAAAGAAAACTTAAATCTTCATATGAGTCTTACAAAATATCCAAAAAGAAACTTCTAATTTTTCTTGGATAGCCAAAAGTCTTCGAAGGTTTCGGGCTCAACGTCTCTGGCTAAGAAATCCTCTTCGTCACCTGGCATGATACGCCGTGAGCTTTGAATGCCCAGTAAACACACGCACACACCCATCCCTTTTTCCCAGTCCAATACACAATCACAATTATAACATCAAGTAGTAAAGCATGATATTCCAATAATTAAATCAATAAATAAATAAATAGTTAAGTTAGATGTCAGTAACTAGAAATCCCCCAAAGAGATTCCGTCCTCCCAACCACAAGAATCGGACGCGGATTATTCGGTATGCCCCCTCTTTTGCTGCTTTGTTGCAGAACTAACCTCGGATGCCTACCAATGGTTATATATTGTGTAGCGCCAACCGCAGGGCCTCTAGTCCAGAGTGCTTGGGGAATATCTACTGGGTCAGAAGCAATTGTGCTCAACTACCTAGCAAGAAGATAAATAAAGCGCATAAGGAAATATATAAACAGACAAATTGACAGCGTAACGGCGTAAAATAAATACGCAGCACATAGTTGGGTATCACAACATCCTGCCAGTAAGCTTTAATCACTGATCACTGCTTCCAAATCATTGCCCCCAAGTCTGAATCTGATACCCGCAGATAACTAATTCCCAAAAATACTGATGCCCGCAGGCCTGATACTCACACTTGCAAACTGATATGTGCGCTCCTGCAGAGATACACTCTAAAGCACATTACAAGTAAATGAGAGCCAAAACACCCCTATGTTGGGGTAGGGTTTCCCTGTCCTATTTTTGTCAGGAGCTAGGGTTTCACTACGCACACAGCGGTTTCAAACAACCTATGATCGGGTAAGCAACCTGTCCTAGCTTGGAATGGTCACTATGGATTCTAACTATGCACTAGGTCGAATGGTCGAAAAGGGTGCCTCGGTAAAACCGGGGTTTGTGTTCCCATACTGGCAGAGCCCGCAACCGGTCCAGCCTTATGGCATGCTTTGACAAAGTCAAGCCTCCCAAGAAACCGCCAGAATAGCAGATGGCCAACACGGTGTCCTAGGCGCACCAATGCACATGCAATGCAAAGAAACACATAAGTGTAGTCAAAACAAGATATCACGAGTTCGAGTCAAGTTCTCTAATGATCCCCAACAGTGTCGCCAGAAACTGTAACACGTCTACGAGGGACCTCAATGCTACAGCTCGGACTCATTTGTCACGGTTCTTAATTTGAACCAAAGAGTCCAAATCCGGCAAATCGTTTTGAGAAAAAAATAGATTTTGAAAGAAGTGCCAAACATGGACTGCTTTGCCAGATACAGAGTCGCTACCTAAATATTTTTTATGGGGGAATTTAGGAAACCCTGACTCGGTGCCCAAGGCCACGTGTCCGTCATTACTAAAGTTGCCTCGGCTCGGGAACTTGGGTACGATTGGGGAAGGTCACTTCGTGAGCACCCCCGCTCGCCCGATCAAAGATCGGCCTCTACTAACCATGATATCTAGTTTTGAAGACATATGCATTCTTATTTTGGTTATTAGCCTAGAATTACTATGTTATGCGCATAGCAAACAAGTATAGACCAAATCACCTAAATTGGAACAAAATATTTCATGTTTGTTTTGAAAATGGTTCGCTACTCGTAAGTAGGCTAAAATGCAGGTTTTGCCACCCTCGAGTGGCTTTTTTTTAGAAAAGATGGCTTTGCCACTATCTAGTGGGCTTAAAACTCGCGTTCAATGTATTGTTCCAATTTAAACAACTCAACCTCCACCCACAGGCATTCAAGCAGTTATAACACATAAGCAGCTAGCCTCATGATAATCATGCTATTATGGCAACACTTACACGCATGCGGTATGCTAAAGCATAAAAACTTACCTAGTACTCCAAGCCAAAACAGAAACTAGTTAGTAATCATATGCATGATCCTAGTTCATGTTAAGGTGGCTAATGCAACACATGCAAAGTGCAACTATAATAGGCTCGGCTATCCTAAAGATGGCATGTGAAATGCTGCAACTAACAAGTATTTAACTTGGAATTAAAATACAAGTGCAGTTAGCATGATGTGCCGAGCCCAGTGCATGTAAGACAAATGAATGGATGCACGCATGCATAGCATAAGGTATGCTAAATTAAACATGACCTAATACTAACCATCAAAAGCAAGTAAGTAAAAGGGAAGAAAGACGTGGGATTGGAAGACATGCACACACTCACCCACACTTATTACAATATGCCCTCACACGGAGGGACTGAAAGAATAATACAGTCCGAATAAATAATACTAAATTAATTATTACAAAATTCCTAATTAATTAACAAATTAAATGTAAAATTAAAATGGTCACAGCCTCGCCTTCAAAATGTTTGGATGATGCATGCTTGACTCAGATCGCTTGAAACCCGCTATGGCACTTGCCTTTTGTTTACACGCCCGCCTCTCGAGGATCATACAAACTTCCAGACCTGATTTGAATTACTCCCTGAGTGCTCCGGATTGCCACCGGCCAGAACAAAAGGCCACCGGCCATGGTAATTGAAGTATCGACCAAAACTTGAATCACCGGCCATACATTGATGGTCGGTTGGCACTATATATGGCCGGCCGGCCATAAATTCCTGCAGAACCCTGTTTTTTGACAGCAACAAAGGACAGACAGTGCATGGCATGGAATTTCAAGCAAATGTAAGCATAGCCACTCCCCCTATCATGCAATAGATTCAAGGGAGCATGACCTTCGACCCTCGGGCCACCAATTATGCATTTCGGTGCATGATGGCCTAAGAGGCCAAATTTGCAACTTAATGTAAAAATGCATGCAACAAACAAATGAAAGCCAACATCTTATCATATTGGCGTCAAGGGCATCGGTGACCGAAGATTGAGGCGCGTTACGTCACTTTGAGTACGAACGCTTCTCAATCCTCATGCTCGGTTTGACACCCCAAACCAAACAATGCAATGCATGTATGCAAATATGGCTCAAAAATGCAACATGAGGCTAATATGCAAAGCATGCCAAATGCGATATAAACATGCCAAATACGCATATGAGTATATGAGATGTAACTAGCTAAACATTATGCAAACATGCAAGTATGATACTATGCAAGCATGAGCCTCAAAGCAATGCAACATGACTATGCAATGATGGGCCTAAAACCACAAAGGGCAGACCTCAATCCACCCTCCAAACAGTGGCCGAAATGCCCAAAATGGTGGGCCAATGCTTATGCAAACGTGCACAGCAATAGGTCCAAGACAAGAGGCATTCTACCACAACTACCCCAAGCACTCATGGCATGAACTTTCCCACACAAAATAGAGTTTCAATATGCAACATGACCCCCCAAAACCCACTGATATGGCAGACCCAAAACTTAAACACTTAAGCATGTACAATGGCCCCTTTTCAAGGCACAACAAAACAATTCTTCAAGGCATGAAAGGGATGATAAGTGCAGGCATACAAGCATGAATTAGGGATTGAAATGGCATGTGAGATGACCCCAAATCACTTAAACAACCTAACCCAAGCATGCTCATGATTCACATAACCAATGCCAACATGCTAGAATGCTAAGGAGCCATATAAAGCATATCAAATATGACCAAACCAGCACCTAACAGACCCCAAGCATGGAAAAATATGACCAAGAACTTCACAAAGTAAAGTCAAAACATGAGAGCATGGTGGTCAAATGTCATAATACATTTCTCGGCAAAATGAAGGAACACAAAGAAAGTACAAAATGCATGCTAAGGGTCAACAAACCAACATGTAACAGAGATATAATACGACCCAAAACACCCAAAAAGCCTCTAAAATGGAGTCATAAACAACTATGCATGCATGCTACCATATTGAGCCAAAAACATGAATAAATGAGTCATAGAGGGGAGAGGGGTGTCCCTCTCCTATACAAGACCTCAAACCTCCTTCTTTACCACTGAAAATCCATTGGATTTCAGTGGTGAGAAGACCAATACACAAGAATAACCAAAGCTTGCCAAAATAGCACAAAAAGAGACCAAAAGAGGCCTAAGAGGGGGAGGTCGATCCCCAACACCAAAACAACCTTAATGAAGAATCTTAAGCATGAAAATACAAGACTTTTCTTAGTTATACACAAAGCCTAAATCAGCATGGAAGATAGGTAAAAAACTAGTGCAAGATTGGGGAAACTAAAGTAAGATTGTTACCCTTGAAGAACTCTTGAAGAACAGCGAGATCAACCACCTTCCTCTGGTCAAAACCAGTCCAAAAACTCAAGAACAAACCCTCCAAGCCCTTCAAGGTTGAAGTATGGTGTAATGGTGTGTGTCTTAGTGCAAAACTAAGGCAAAACCAAACTTTTTAGGCCTCCAAACACACACAAAGGATGAGAGAGAGGGAGATATAGAGAGAGAATGTATATGACAGATGTATATATGTATAAGCTCAGGTTTTTTTTTCTAACCTTAACAATGGAGAAGGAGGAGGTCTTTAAATAGACAAGGGAGATGTTTTGAAGCTTCTCCAAGAAGCTGAACTAAAAGGGTCAAAGAGGGCAAAATGGGCAAGGCTTCCTGAGAAAGCTGGGACAGCTGGCCAAGCTTCTTGAGGAAGCTAAGACAAAGGGTCAAGCTTCCTCAAGAAGCTTTGACCAAAAGGGTGCAAAAGGTGCATAACAACCACACTATGCACGGGGAAGAGTGTTGGTGCATTCCAGCTGGCACAGCTGGCATGCACCATGCCTGAAGGGTGCAAAAGGTGCATACCGGCCAACAGAAGAGGTCATCGGCCAAACAAAGTGCGGGTCGGCCACATAAAGTGCCGACCGGCCATTGGTATCAAGAAACCATGGCCGGTGGCAACAATGAATGGCCGATGAGGCAAAGGGAAGGCCGATGTAGTGTGGGGATGGCCAACGAGCCATTGCTTGCCCCTCAAAGCAAAAGCACAAGCATTTGGTGCAAAACCAAACACACAACAAACGAGTTGAGAGATCCTGAGGCAAGGCGTGCAGCCGAGGCCTCCGGGAACTCAAAACGAACACGAACATGGATGATCACCGAGTGTTCCAACGATGACGTCCAAGTCTTGATGACGGTCAAAAATGGGGTGTCTATAGTTGCCCCTCTTTGACAGAACTTGAAGGTCATAACAATGACGGGAGTGATTGTCCAAGCCCAGAGACGACCCATTTTTGACAAGGCTGAAGACTTAGACAAACATGCAAGACAAACAAGATATGCGCCCGAAGGCAGGGGCAAAATGCAAGACAATGCACAAAGCCGAACATAACTTATGATCATGTAAAGAAAACTGTAACGAAGCACACACAATGCAACATTTTTAAGCTAACATACGCTAAACTACACTACAATGCAGAAAGGATGTAAGAGAATTATGCAATTCTCGATACGTCTCACTCGGAGAATACAATACCTGTCCGGTTCGTCTGGTTGCACCAGCCTCGAATGAACCGTATATACAATATCGTACCTGCAAAGAAAGCAAACTTAACATGTACAATATTGTTAGCAACATGCCTAATAATACAATCGAAAGTGCGTGACAACGCAAGTCGAGTGGGATGCATAACAATGCTATGAAGGCACAAACACATGTAAGTAAAGAACACGTGACAACGTGCACAATGTGTATGAAGAAATTTGAACACATGTAAGTAAAGCATAACGTGACAACGCATGCAATGTGTATGGAGGCACTTGAACACATATAAGTAAAGCAACGCACGCATGCACGCAATGTGTATAAAAGGAAATTGAATACATATAAGTAAAGCAATGCACGCATGCACGCAATGTGTATAAAAGGAATTTGAACACATATAAGTAAAGCAACGTATGCATGCATGCAATGTGTATAAAAGGAAATTGAACACATATAAGTAAAGCAATTGCAAGCATGAACGCAATGTGTATAAAAGGAAATTGAACACATATAAGTAAAGCAATTGCAAGCATGCACACAATGTGTATAAAAGGAAATTGAACACATATAAGTAAAGCAATGCACGCATGCACGCATGCACGCAATGTGTATAAAAGGAATTTGAACACATATAAGTAGAGCAATGCACACATGCACGCCATGTGTATAAAAGAAAATTGAACACATATAAGTAAAGTAATTGCACGCATGCACGCAATGTGTATAAAAGGAAATTGAACACATATAAGTAAAGCAATTGCACGCATGCACGCAATGTGTATAGAAACTTGAAATATGGTAAAGACAATTCATTCATGATATTGAAACGCAAAGTACTGCAACGCAGCATAATTGAAGTGATTTGTGGAGTTCACAGGATACAAAAGGATACGGGAGGGGGGATTCCTCGTACGTATGGAGCATTGCTCATAGCAGACGCAACTCGAGGTCAACTCGGAGGTCTATGAATGTTCTGAAGGTGTACTTCCTTGCACTGCCTCAAGAAATGACGGTGCCAAACCATACAATTGATCAGACAAGAGCGCGAGAGATGTATTGATCACAAGGGAGGGGCTATCGGTATCAACCCTGATACTTTGCTGCCTTGCTCCTTCTTTTCGCTTTACTTTCCTTTTTACCGGTAGTTTAAGCACATTTCACTGCCTCAGGCAGATTTTATTTTAAGAGAAACTGTATATGTTTGCAAAATACATGATGGAAATGAAACTGTTTTTTTTGTTCAAAATGTGTTGCATTTGTACGTGCTATGCATTGCATCGCACAGCATCACATAACAATGTGATTGAAAATCGTTTGAAAATAGAGCATTCGCATCGTAATAATCAGGTAGTGAACCAATTTACAACTCGATAAGCAAAATGGAGAGACTTGACATAACCAACCAAGCGTGAGTACAACTCGATAAGCAAATTAGAGACTTGAAGAGAGTGGCATACAACTCAATAAGCAAATGTACAACAACTCGATAAGCAAATAGGCGTGACTCCGCAAGAATCGATCACCAGAGGGAGTTGGAGGTGGTGGAATTCCCCAATCCTCAGCATAAATAGCTCAGAGAACAAGGAGGAAAACCACCGGCCAGAGATAAAGGCCATCGGCCATGAGAAATGGCCACCGGCTAGAAACTTTGATCAATCGGCCAAAAGTGGTGGCCGGTCGGCACTATATTTGGCCGGCCGGCCATGAATTGCCGTAACCGTGAGAATCGTCGACATCCATCCCTCCACTCAATCTTATCTTCTACAAAAAGGCCTCAGCTTCGTGGTTCTTCTTAATTCAACACTGATTTGCTCCAAATGGAAGCGTTTCTTGCCCAAAATTTCACAACTTGGATGAACAACTTGGATGGTTCGGAAAAGTTGACTTTCCGGGGGTCGTACCTCGCTGCACCTTCCATTTCTCCATGCTGCGGCAAGGTTTTGGAATCCGGTGACACATGTCTTTAGCTTCGGCGGGCAAGAGGTATGTCCTACCTTTGAAGATTTCCAAGCTTTAATGGAGTCCGAGCGCAACGAAGAGATCCTGCCCCAACTTCGTTTCGGCCATGCTCAAGCCTTAGGACAAATGTGCGGGCTCTCAATACCTGACGCTCGATCTTTGATTTGTGACGGAATGCTGGATATTCCGAGTTTGATTTGCCGTTTTTCTAATGCCGGTGACCGCGGTGACCGTCATTGGCAAGGTTTTCGGCAACACACACTTTGTTTGTGCATGCTATCTCATTTCTTACTTGCCTCGGGTTCTGGAGGATCTAGCGTCCTATTAATTGAAGTTGCCCAAGGTTTGAAGGAGGGTAAGAGTTGCATCGCCATGACTTTGGCTGAGACAGTGATGGGCTTGGATGCTTTCTATCGTTGCGAAACAACCAAATTTGCGGGGAGTCTACTACTACTGTAGGTAAAGTTTCCCACCCAATCTCTCATATGTATTGCTCACATCACTCGGCCCTCAAGCTCGGTTTTCTCACAAAACCCTTTTCTTACTTTTCTCTCACTGTACACCTCTCTATTCTTTATTCTCTCATTTTTCATCCCTTCCCAGGTGTGGTTGATGGACAAGTTGCAGGTTGTGGACTCTTGTCCAACATACTCAGCCCGCGGTTACTTCTTCAGACAACGCCTAGTCGACGCCCTTGATGAGGGTTGGTGGTTTAACTGGATGTGTAGCTTGTCCGCGGATCGCATTGCTTGGCGATGTCCTTGGCTCAATTTACCGGCAATGGGCTATAGCATGACCTGTCAACCTAGGATCCAATTGATTGGTCTGACTCACTGTGTGTTCTACTTCCCGTTCCAGTTCCAGCACCAGTTCGGTCATGATCAGACTTGCCCGCCAGAGGGGATAGAGTATCCTGCCACATTCCCGGTTCGAGATACGCAGCTTGCCCGGTATGCCACAACATGGAGGACTAGGGAGCTCCTGGCCCCCGCTCCCACTTTTAGTTGCACTTTGTCTGATGAGTGCCTGGATTGGCTTAATGAAGAGGCACAGGTCGGGCCCAGCTTGGTGTCAGAGGCTTCGATCAGCTCTGGGAGGGGGCGCAGGAACTCCTGACTTATCTATGCCCCGGATTTATTGCTTTATTAGTACTTTCAAGTTTTCCTTATGAATGTAATAAATAAATAAAAAAAAAAACAACTTCAATTTGCATGCAAGAGCATGAGAACTCTGTATTGAAATCAATGAAATTGAAGGTTGTGGGTACTGAAAATTTTTCGCTTTGGTCCAGAAATGGTCTAAGTTGTAAAAAGATTAATTTGAACAAAGTCAACTTTTATTAAAACTTTTCAAAACCATTTTCGATATGGATCAGAATTGGACATGCCTGAGATTAGTCACTGAGACGCACAACCCCAGATCCCAGCAACTGGAAAGTTGCCCCTAGTCTGAATAGTACCGCGGCACTGCACAGTAACGGAAAGTTACCCCTAGTTTGAATTGCACTGCACCGGAGATCACGATGAATGCTGATAGATAAAGATGACTAAGATGATCAAATGGACAAAGTTGATCGGGGAAAAGTTTATGGTTGAACTTCAGGATGAAGTTACCTACGTATCCCAAAGATGGGAATCAAGCCTTACGTAGTTCAGGCTTAGGTTCACTCGAGTATTTTCACTCTCCTTTTACACTTTAACTTTTGCCAAGGCCGCCCTTTGTGGGTTTTCAACCTTGCAAGCTCAATTTTTATAATTTCAATTTTTTTGTGCTCTGAGTTTTGCCTAGGTCACCCTTTCAGGTTTTCGGCCTAGCGAGCCTCTCAAGGGTAATATTTCTTCAACTTGTCCATATTGATTGGTTGTGAGAACTCCAAGCCATTTAGGTCCATCAGAACCACAGCTCCACCTGACCAGATAGACTTAATGATGTAGAGACCAGTCCAATTGGGTCTAAACTTGCCCCTTGGGTCGTGGATGGGAGCTCGGTTATTCTTAGCACCAAATCTCCTTCTTTTAGATTCTTGGACTTAACTTTCTTGTTGAAAGCCCAAGCAATTCTGCGCTGATAACCTTGAACATGGTACAGTGCTTTCAGTCTTCTCTCATCAAAGAGCATGAGTTTCTCAAACCTACTCTGTTGCCAGTCTGCTTCAGCTATTTGACACTCAGCCAATACTTGCAATGACGGAACCTCAATCTCGATAGGTAGAACGGCCTCTAACCCATAGACTAATGAATACAGAGTCGCCCCAGTAGAAGTTTTGATTGAAGTCCGGTAGCCCCACAGAGCAAACGGCAGCTTATCTGGCCAGTCCCGGTAAGTTTTCACTATCTTCTGCAATATGTGTTTGATATTCTTGTTGGCGGCCTTAACCGCTCCATTGGTTTGCGGCCGATAGGTACATGACTTATGAAAAGCCACGTTGTACTTTTCCAACAAGTCAATCACTTCTTTCTTGAAGTGGGAACTGTTATCTGAAATTATCTCGTTTGGGACTCTGTAGCGACAGATGATGTTGTTTTTGATAAACTTCGTGTCATGTGAAGCCTTCAACACTGCATAAGATTGGGCCTCGACCCACTTTGTAAAATAATCTATCACGACCAGGATAAACTCATGCCCATTCAACCCCTTTGGAGTGACAACCCTGATCACATCAATTCCCCAAACTGAAAATGGCCATGGCGAATTCATATTATACAGTTTCGACGGTGGAATGTTCATGCGATTTGCATGAATTTGACATTTGTGGCATCGCCGAACAAAATCGATACAATCCTCCTCCATGGTGGACCAGTAGTAACCCTGTCTAA
The DNA here is from genome assembly GCA_025200525.1 of Camellia lanceoleosa. Lineage (NCBI taxonomy): Eukaryota > Viridiplantae > Streptophyta > Magnoliopsida > Ericales > Theaceae > Camellia > Camellia lanceoleosa. Next base: position 138,299,880 of record CM045765.1, on the reverse strand, counting down.
GGATCTTCTGTGCCAGCATTACCCCATTCATATGTGTACCGCATTCTCCTCCATAGATGGCCTCCATCAGGCGCTTCGACTCTTCAGCTTCTACACACAGCTTATGCATTCCCAGATGACCTCTCTTATACAGCTTACCCCCGCAGATGATGAACTGAACAGCCATTCTTCTGATTGCCTTTTTATCTTTGGCGTTTGCCCTTGGTGGATACGTCTCTTTCTCCAAGAGGTTTCAAATGTTGTAATACCAGGGGTTGTCGTCCTGAACCTCACCTATGACAACAATTACTTCATACGCTGGCACAAATTTCTGGTCAATGATGACTAGGCGCATCCGGACTCCAAACGGGATGTCTATCATAGAAGATAGAGTTGCTAGTGAATCCGCGAACCTGTTGTTCTCTCTTGCTAGATGAGCAAAGTTTAGCTTCTCAAACCGAGGAATTAACAAATCCAAGGTCTGGTGGTACATTATCATCTTTTCTTCTTTGACTTTTCAATCTCCTTTTGCTTGAGAAACAACAAGGTTCGAGTCCCCAATGACGTCCAACCGTTTTGCCCCTAGTTCTAGGGCTGCTTCTAGACCGGCAATGCATGCCTCATATTCTGCTTCATTGTTCGAGACTTTGAACCAGAGTTTGAATGCTAGGGGGATACGGGAATTGTCAAGTGCTATAAGCAACACTCCTATCCCATACCCGTACTGATTTGACGCTCTGTCAAAGTACATCGTCCAAGTTTCATCGTCGATGTGCAAAATGGCTTCATCTGGGAATAAGTACTCAACTGCTTCACCCCCTTCCACTGGATAATCGGCTAAGAATTCTGCTACTTCTCTCCCCTTGACTGACTTGCGTGTCACATATTTCAAATCGAATTCGGAAAGCAACAGCAACCAGCGAGCTAGCCTACCCGTAAGTGCCGGTTTCTCGAAAAGATATTTGATGGGATTCAATCGTGAAACCAACATTACGGAGTGAGCTAACAGGTAGTGTCGCAGCTTCCTGGTAGCCCATACCAAGGCTAAGCAAGCCTTCTCCAACGGTGTGTAGCGAGTTTCATACTCAAGCTTCTTCTTGCTCAGATAGTAGATGGCTCTCTCCACTTTGTTTTCTGATTCTTGCGCGAGCATACAACCCATTGTAGTCTCAGTCACTGAAAGGTACAATATCAACGGTTTCCCCGGCTCTAGTGGTGACAACACGGGCGGGTTCTGTAAGTATTCCTTGATCTGTTCAAAGGCAGCTTGGCATCGGCCGTCCCATTGGAATTTCTTTCCTTTCTTTAGGAGACCAAAAAGTGGTTCACAAGTCAAGATTAATTTTGAGATAAACCGTCTTATGAATTGCACTTTACCCAAAAAGCCTCGCACCTCCTTTTTAGTCATTGGTGGTGGCATTTCTAAGATGGCCTTAATTTTGGTAGGGTCGACTTCGATGCCCCTTTGTGTAATCAGAAACCCTAGCATTTTTCCTACTGTAACACCAAACGTACATTTCTGAGGATTCAGCTGCAACCGAAATTCTCTGATCCTTTGGAAAAACTTTTGCAAGGTGGTGTAATGGCCCTCCCTTTCTTTGGACTTGACAATCATATCGTCCATGTACACCTCAACCTCTTTGTGGTTCATGTCATGCAATATTGTAGTCACGGCCTGTTGATAAGTTGCTCCGGCATTCTTCAACCCAAACGGCATTACTCTGGAGCAGTAAGTCCCCTATGGGGTGGTGAAGGTAGTCTTTTCCCAATCTTCAGGTGCCATCACTATCTGATTGTAGCCTGAGAAGCCATCCATAAACGAAAGCAACGCGTGCCCTGTTGTGAATTCCACCAATTCATCAATATGCGGCAAGGGAAAGTCGTCTTTTGGACTAGCTCTGTTCAAATCCCTGAAATCCATGCATACCCGGACCGTGCCATCCTTCTTCGGCACTGGAACAATGTTGGCCAACCAAGTCGGGTATTCGGATACCAATAGGAAGCCTGCGTCGATCTGTTTGGTGACCTCTTCCTTAATCTTGATGGCCCAGTCAAGGCAGATCCTTCTAAGTTTCTGCTTGACACGTCGGACCTCGGGGTCAAGAGAGATCCGGTGCTGTACAATCTCAGGATCGATTCCAGGCATGTCTTTGTAGGACCACGCGAAAACATCTTTGAAATCTTTTAATAAAGTGACTAAGCGCTTGCGTTCCTCTGAAGACAACGTGGACTCGATCTGGACCAGCCGTGGGTCCTTCTCAGTACCAATATTCACAGTAGTGATTTCATCCATTAAGGGTTTAACAAATCTTTCCTGCTCTTGATTAATTAATCGTTGCAAAACCAGAGGAATTTCTTCCTCGTCGTTTTCGTCAAAATTTTGAATGTCCTGATTTAAGCAATAAATCAAAGGCACAGAAAAGTACTCAGAAACCACATCCATATCATTCTCATTATGTACTTCCAAACCGTCCGAATCTTACGTTACCAGACTCAAAAGAAAAAAAAAGATGACTGGGGAATTTGTGGCATCAGAGTTATCACCCCGAATCTGGGACTCAGACTTCGGTTGATTTGGAACTGATTCGACTCACAAGACTTCGGTGGAATCGATTCGGCTCACTACCACCGGTCTTTGCCGACAAGAATCCCTCCTCGTACTGCCAAACAAGGGAGGGTGCGATGGATGCATCCAAAATAGTTGATGGTAGGCCCGCAGTCGATTCATTCCCAATCATGGAAACTAAGAAGTTATCTCCCAAGCACTTCTGGTCGATCGAAGGATTTGAAAGTAGACAAGCCAGTGCTACCCCCATTTCAATCTCGATGTCCTCAGACTCCATTTCCTTGCACTGTTCAACCTCAACCGTAGGGTCTGTCCACCATTTGGTAACATCATCCCTAGGTAATTGCAAGTCGAAGAAGATCTCGAAACCTGGCATGCGCTTCTTCTCCGCATTCAGCCATGGCTCTGGGAAGCCACAAAATGGAAAGTCCTCCCCCTCCCAGACGAAACGTCCGTTTAGGGTACCCTGAATGGGCCTATGCATCAGCTCAAAAGGCTTCCCAGCCTGCTTTGCTCTGGCTCTTCCAGCCATTTCCTTTCCCTTTCTTACCCAATCCTCCTTGGTGGGCAGATAACCCAAACCAAAGGCGTGTGGATTGTGTGGCACCTCGGCCAGCGCTGCGACGCCCTTCCGGCCACTCTTTCCCAATCCCATCCCGGGGATGTGTTGGAGCTTGTTCATGAGGTATACTGCCTGAGCACTAACATATACCCCCTCATTAGTAGCCATGATGTTCTGTACAACCCGAGCCTCAGCCAGGGTAAACCTGATATGAACACGTCCTCCATACCATGCTCAATTTCTAGAACAGGCGTAAATGCTTTCGGTGGTGGATGAATCGATGAATTTCCAAAGACAATGGCTACTCCCTTCCCATAGGGGTATTTCACCATTTGATGCAAGGTGGAGGACACCGCCTTTACCTGATGCAGCCACGACCGCCCCAAAAGCAGGTTGAAGGTTGCAGGAACTTCTAAGACATGGAAGTCTATCTCATGCTGTCCCAGCCCCACTTTAGTTTGAATTTTCACCGTCCCCATGACTTCTCTACTCGTGTTGTCGTATGCCTGAATTAGCTGGGCTGTTGGTACAAAATCCGCGATTTTCAAATCGATCGCATATGCTATCCTTGCTGGGCAGACATTGATGGCAGATCCGGTATCAACAATAACCACCGGTATCCATTTATTCTTACACTCCACAGAAATGTAGAGTGGCTTGTTATGGTTTGCCTTCTTAGGTGGCAGTTCCTTATCGGAAAAAGTCAGCGTCGGGGTAGCCCCTCCCGGAAAGACTAATCCCACCAGCTGTTCTGGCGTGGTTTCTATCGAAAGCTTGGCCTTGTCCATGGCCGATAAGATAGCCTGTCTGTGCACTCGTGATGCCATAAGCAGTCCCCAGATGGAGATGTCTGCTTGTATCCTTTTCAACTGTTTGAGTACTACCTCCTCTTCAAGTTGTTTCTCCTTCTATTTCTCAGTCTCCCTGTCTTTCCCAGATGCCTCTGGTTGATCTAGGTGTGGGGGTTTGAAGTACTGCCCCCTCCTTGTCATATGGTCGACTTCTCCAATGTACCAGGTGTCGTCGGGTTGGTTGTTTCCCTCGTCTTCATCCGTGTGGGCAAGACATAAATCGTCGTCTTCCCACCACATTCCATCTGCAGTCGACAGACACTTGTCCGGTTCCGGTATGACTGTTCTCGTACTCGCGGTACCTTCCATTCCTATGCTCGTAGCATCCTCTGTTTCTGTGTTCATAGCGGTTTCAGTCCTCACATGAGCCTTAGCCTTCCTGATTCTCTCAGAATCTTCAAATCTTTCCTGTTCCGACAGTGTCAATATAGCTGGCTGTTCAATAATTCCTGCATTCAAAATGCTGCTCCAATCCTGAGCTAAATTCTTGACACCGGCGCTCTCCGGCGATGTACTCTGTTCTTTGACCCTTCTAGCCGTCACTGACATTCTTGTCCCTGCCGGGCCCTGTCCTGGTTGGAACTTTTCCACGATATCTGGTTGATCATCCAACCACCCGGTAGCCTCTGCCGATTCCTCATAATCGAACCAATTGACTACTGCGTCTTTTAGATCTTGGTCACTGTAAAACTGGAGATTGGCAAAGTCTTCTTCCACATCTGTCAGATTATCTATCCTCTGTTCCAAACCATCCCCTTGGATCACACACAACTCTACCTCCGTCGGCAAGTCCACTTCTAGCCTATCTTGGCCTATTGATGAAATGTAGTCGCTTGGACTGTACATTTTCTCAACAGAATTCCTAGATTTCTCAAACTCTGGCTCAACAACCTTCTTCTCCTTTGAAATCTCCCCTCTTCTGTCCTTGACAGTCAACACCATGGGCTTAGGTCGGATCATAGAGATGTCCATCATGCACAAGTCAGTGCAATTGGAAAGGAACACCTCCGGTTTAGGTAGGTGGGAAGGAGTGATATAGATGCTAGGATCGTAAAACACGACCCCAGTCTGGATGAATTTTGATTCTTTTGGGAGGTGGAGCTTGGTTATGTGTAAGGAGAGGGTTTGTTGTGACATTGGGTTTCTCGGGAGGCATAATCACCCCGTTATTGATGAGATCTTGAATCTCATGACGTAATCGGTAGCACAGGTCGGTATCATGACCGTGCTGTTGGTGAAATGCGCAATACTTAGCTGGATTGTGGGTAGGGGGAGTTTTTCAGGTAATGGCCGCGGCTCTAGGGGCTTCAAGTGCCCTTTTCTGATTAAAACCCCCAGAGCTTTGGATAGGGGCATATATAGTGGAGCGAAGGTTCTTGTATTTTTGGGCCGATATTTGGCTATTTGTGGATGGCTTCCGGACGCACCGAAGAATGGCGTGGCTGCCATGGTTCTTGGAGGGGGGTTGGTGGTGACCATATTAACTTCAGAGGCTCTTGTAGTCGTAGCGCCGCTCGGGCCCGCATTGTTGCTGCGATTGAAAGTTCTTTGGGGTTGCTCCCGGTCATTATCAATTAAACCTTGCTTCAATGCATCCTCGATCTGTACCCCCATTTCATGTAGATCGGAAAATGTAGGAAAGGGGAGTACAATCATCTTCTACATTAACTTCGGCTGAAGATTGCGCACAATCATCCGAATCTAATCTTTGTCCTTGGGCCTTAAGGTCATCATTGAAGCCTTAGCCCTCCATCTGGTCACGAACTCTGAGAAACTCTCTTTAAGCTCTTGCCTTGTTGTTTCGAGATCACGGGTCGTAATCTCGATTTGTGTATTATATGAGTATTGCGCAATGAAGGCCTCAGCCATCTCGTCCTACTTTCTCTTGACGTCATCTTCCAATTTGGCATACCATATGGCCGCCACTCCCGACAAGGTCCGACTAAACAGAGACAGGTTCTGCAGTCTAGTGAGACCCATTGGCCTTAAAACATCTGAAAACAATCTTAGGTGCACCATGGGGTCCCTGGACCCATCAAACCAGTCGATATGAGGCATTTTGAATCTGTCAGGCAGCGTCACAGCTGTGTCGGTATATCCATCTTCAATGTCATGGATGGTCTTGACTCCCTGGGATCTCTTGAATAGCTATTCAAGCTTGCTCAACTTCAGTGCTGTGGGATCTGTCTCGAACTCAAAAGGAGAGTCCGACAGGTTGGTGGGTGTTTTGGATAACTGGGATTGGATATGGGGTAGGACCGGGGGTGGAGGCTGTCCTGTGGGGATGTCTGTATCATTCTGAACATTAGCTGTCTCCCCGAGGGTTGGAACTCCTGACGGGGGAGGAACTTGCTGCGAAGCAGATGCTTCGGTTTGCTGTTGTAACCTCACGATTAATTCTGCTTGTTCATTCATAACCGTGGCTTGTTGCTTAGCAAACTCTGCCTGTCGAATAGCATTATGCTGCATCATTTTCATGCTCTCCTGAAGCTGGCGCACCATCTCCTCTAAGCTGGCCATACTGTTCTGATCTGGTTGAATTACCGGTATATATTCCCTCTCTGTAGGCGAAACAGAACCCTGATCCCTACTGTACTCAGGTGGGGTACATAAGGCCCTCTGAACTGACTGCTGAACTGATGGCCTTTGCCTAATTGCCCTCCTTCTAGTAATCGGGGGTAGAGAGTAGTACATAGGTTGTCCATCTATCAGATCCTCAGATCGATGGAGTCGACGACCTCTAGTCCAGAGTGCCTGGGGAATATCTACTGGTTCAGAAGCAATTGTGCTCAACTACCTAGCAAGAAGATAAATAAAGCGTATAAGGAAATATATAAACAGACAAATTGACAGCGTAACGGCGTAAAATAAATACGCAGCCATAGTTGGGTATCACAACATCCTGCTAGTAAGCTTTAATCACTGATCACTGCTTCCAAATCATTGCCCCCAAGTCTGAATCTGACACCCGCAGATAACTGATTCCCAAAAATACTGATACATGCAGGCCTGATACTCACACTTGCAAATTGATATGTGCGCTCCTGTAGAGATACACTCTAAAGCATATAACAAGTAAATGAGAGCCAAAACATCGCTATGTTGGGGTAGGGTTTTCTTGTCCTATTTTTGTCAGGAGCTAGGGTTTCACTACGCACATAGCGGTTTCAAACAACCTATGATCGGGTAAGCAACCTGTCCTAGCTTGGAACGGTTACTGTGGATTCCGACTATGCACTAGGTCGAATGGTCGAAAAGGGCGCCCCGATAAAACCGGGGTTTGTGTTCCCATCTTGGCGAGCATTAGCCAAGTCGACCTTATGGCATGCTTTGACAAAGTCAAGCCTCCGGCAAACCGCTCAAGAATAACAGATGGCCAACACGGTGTCCTAGGCGCACCAATGCACATGCAATGCAAAGAAACACATAAGTGTAGTCAAAACAAGATATCACAAGTTCGAATCAAGTTCTCTAATGATCCCCAGCAGAGTCGCCAGAAACTGTAACACGTCCGCAAGAGGCCTCAATGCTACAGTTCGGACTCAATTTGTCACGGTTCTTAATCTGAACCAAAGAGTCCAAATTCGGCAAATCATTTTGAGAAAAAAACAGATTTTTAAAGAGGTACCAAACATGGACTGCTTTGCCAGATACAGAGTTGCCACCTAAATATTTTTTATGGGGGAATTTCAGAAACGCTGACTCGGTGCCAAAGGCCACGTGTCCGTCATCACCAAAGTTGCCTCGGCTCGGGAACTTGGGTACGATTGGGAAAGGTCACTTCGTGAGCACCCCCGCTCGCCTGATCAAAGATCGGCCTCTACTAACCATAATATCTAGTTTTGAAGACATATACGTTCTTATTCCGGTTATTAGCCTAGAATTACTATGTTATGCGCACAGCAAACAAGTATAGACCAAATCACCTAAATTGGAACAAAACATTTCATGTTTGTTTTGAAAATGGTTCGCTACTCGTAAGTAGGCTAAAATGCAGGTTTTGCCACCCTCGAGTGGCTTTTTTTAGAAAAGATGGCTTTGCCACTATCTAGTGGGCTTAAAACTCGTGTTCAATGTATTGTTCCAATTTAAACAACTCAACCTCCACCCACAGGCATTCAAGCAGTTATAACACATAAGCAGCTAGCCTCATGATAATCATGCTATTATAGCAACACTCACGCGCATGCGGTATGCTAAAGCATAAAAGCTTACCTAGTACTCCAAGCCAAAACAGAAACTAGTTAGTAATCATATGCATGATCCTAGTTCATGTTAAGGTGGCTAATGCAACACATGCAAAGTGCAACTATAATAGGCTTGGCTATCCTAAAGATGGCATGTGAAATGCTGCAACTAACAAGTATTCAACTTGGAATTAAAATACAAGTGCAGTTAGCATGATGTGCCGAGCCCAGTGCATATAAGACAAATGAATGGATGCACGCATGCATAGCATAAGGTATGCTAAATTAAACATGACCTAATACTAACCATCAAAAGCAGGTAAGTAAAAAGGAAGAAAGACATGGGATTGGAAGACATGCACACACTCACCCACACTTATTACAATATGCCCTCACACGGAGGGACCGAAAGAATAATACAGTCTGAATAAATAATACTAAATTAATTATTACAAAACTCCTAATTAATTAACAAATTAAATGTAAAATTAAAATGGCCGCAACCCCGCCTTCGAAATGTTTGGATGATGCATGTTCGACTCGTACTGCTCGGAAACCGGTTGCCATGGCATTGTTGCCTTTGTTTACACTGCCCTGCCCCTCTGAGGATCATACAAACTTCCAGACCTGATTTGAATTACTCCCTGAGTGCTCCGGATAGCCACCGGCCAGAACAAAAGGCCACCGGCCATGGTAATTGGAGTATCGGCCAAAACTTGAATCACCGGCCAGACATTGATGGCCGGTCGGCACTATATATGGCCGATCGGCCATAAAGTCCTGCAAAACCCTATTTTTTGATAGCAACAAAGGACAGACAGTGCATGGCATGGAATTTCAAGCAAATGTAAGCATAGCCACTCCCCCTATCGTGCAATAGATTCAAGGGAGCATGATCTTCGACCCTCGGGCCACCAATTATGCATTTCGGTGCATGATGGCCTAAGAGGCCAAATTTGCAACTTAATGTAAAAATGCATGCAATAAACAAATGAAAGCCAACATCTTATCATATTGGGGTCAAGGGCATCGGCGACTGAAGATTGAGGCGCGTTATGTCACTTTGAGTACGAACGCTTCTCAATCCTCATGCTCGGTTTGACACCCCAAACCAAACAATGCAATGCATGTATGCAAATATGGCTCAAAAATGCAACATGAGGCTAATATGCAAAGCATGCCAAATGCGATATAAACATGCCAAATACGCATATGAGTATATGAGATGCAATTAGCTAAACATTATGCAAGCATGCAACTATGATACTATGCAAGCATGAGCCTGAAAGCAATGCAACATGGCCATGCAATGATAGGCCTAAAACCACAAAAGGCAGACCTCAGTCCACCCTCCAAACAGTGGCCAAAATGCCCAAAATGGTGGGCCAATGCTTATGCAAACATGCACACCAATAGGTCCAAAACAAGAGGCATTCTACCACAACTACCCCAAGCACTCATGGCATGAACTTTCCCACACAAAATAGTGTTTCAATATGCAACATGACCCCCCAAAACCCACTGATATGGCAGCCCCAAAACTTAAACACTTAAGCATGTACAATTGCCCCTTTTCAAGGCACAACAAAACAATTCTTCAAGGCATGAAAGGGATGATAAGTGCAGGCATACAAGAATGAATTAGGGACTGAAATGGCATGTGAGATGACCCCAAATCACTTAAACAACCTAACCCAAGCATGCTCATGATTCACATAACCAATGCCAACGTGCCAGAATGCTAAGGAGCCATATAAAGCATATCAAATATGACCAAACCAGCACCTAACAGACCCCAAGCATGGAAAAATATGACCAAGAACTTCACAAAGTAAAGTTAAAACATGAGAGCATGGTGGTCAAATGTCATAATACATTTATAGGCAAAATGAAGGAACACAAAGCAAGTACAAAATGCATGCTAAGGGTCAACAAACCAACATGTAACAGAGATATAATACGACCCAAAACACCCAAAAAGCCTCTGAAATGGAGTCATAAACAACTATGCATGCATGCTACCATATTGAGCCAAAAACATGGATAAATGAGTCACAAAGGGGAGAGGGGTGTCCCTCTCCTATACAAGACCTCAAACCTCCTTCTTCACCACTGAAAATCCACTGGATTTCTGTGGTGAGAAGACCAATACACAAGAATAACCAAAGCTTGCCAAAATAGCACAAAAAGAGACCAAAAGAGACCTAAGAGGGAGAGGTCGACCCCCAACACCAAAACAACCTTAATGAAGAATCTTAAGCGTGAAAATACAAGACTTTTCTTAGTTATACACAGGGCCTAAATCAGCATTCAAGACAGGTAAAAAACTAGTGCAAGATTGGGGAAACTAAAGTAAGATTGTTACCCTTGAAGAACTCTTGAAGAATAGCAAGATCAACCACCTTCCTCTGGTCAAAACCAATCCAAAAACTCAAGAACAAACCCTCCAAGGCCTTCAAGGTCGAAGTATGGTGTAATGGTGTGTGTCTTAGTGCAAAACTAAGGCAAAAACACACTTTTTAGGCCTCCAAACAGACACAAAGGATGAGAGAGAGGGAGATATAGAGAGAGAATGTATATGACAGATGTATATATGTATAAGCTTTGGTTTTTTGTTCTAACCTTAACAATGGAGAAGGAGGAGGTCTTTAAATAGACAATAGAGATGTTTTGAAGCTTCTCCAAGAAGCTAAACTAAAAGGGTCAAAGAGGGCAAAAGGGGCAAGGCTTCCTGAGGAAGCTAGGACAGCTGGGCAAGCTTCTTGAGGAAGCTAAGACAAAGGGTCAAGCTTCCTCAAGAAGCTTTGACCAAAAGGGTGCAAAAGGTGCATAATAACCACACTATGCACGGGGAAGAGTGTTGGTGCATTCCAGCTGGCACAGCTGGCATGCACCATGCCTAAAGGGTGCAAAAGGTGCATACCGGCCAGCAGAAGAGGTCACCGGCCAAACAAAGTGCCGGCCGGCCACATAAAGTGCCGACCGGCCATTGGTATCAAGAAACCATGGCCGGTGGCAACAATGAATGGCCAGTGAGGCAAAGGGAAGGCCGGTGGGGTGTGGGGATGGCCAACAAGCCATTGCCTGCCCGTCAAAGCAAAAGCACAAGCATTTGGTGCAAAACCAAACACACAACAAACGAGTTGAGAGATCCTGAGGCAAGGCGCGTAGCCGAGGCCTCCGGGAACTCAAAACGAACACGAACATGGATGATCACCGAGTGTTCCAACGGTGACGTCCAAGTCTTGAGGTCGGTCAAAAATGGGGTGTCTACAAGCGCTGTCCGGGGTCTGTGCAGAATCTACCCAGATCTGTCGACTGTTACGAAAACTTGATTTTCTTGTAAACCGCTCAATGTTTTTTGATGAAACCAATTTTAGTTGAAAGCTAACTTCTAAAGGAAGGTTTTGACATAAAATGGAGGTTCAGAATATTTTTGTACATTTTTGTGGAATTTTTGAAAGTTGGCTGCAAAAACAGGTTCTAAGGTAGAATGCCCAAATTAAGAAGATTTATGAAAAAGGGGGTTCCTCCAGGGGAAAGTTTCATTCCTTTTGTGAGGAAAATATGCTAACTATTACATGTTTAACTTAGAAAATCTGTTTGACAGAGTGCCTTTGAAAAGTTGAGAGATTGGTACAAAAGAAGACGGTTTTGTGCCAAAATGGGTAAAACACAAGAGAGATGGAAACAATACTCAAATCTTGATATTTTTAACATAAGAACATGATAATAACAGATCTGAAACATCACTTAAAATCTTTAAAAAGAACATGCATTAGAAAAGAGAATGAAGAGAAGGTTGTGTTGGTGGCTTACCTTCTGGCTTTGCACAAGAAACTCTCTTCTTCTTCTCTCTCCTCCTCTAGACTTCTCTTCCTTGCTCTCCTCCCTCTCTCTAACCAAAATGTGTGTGTGAGTGAGTGTGTTGTGTGTATGTTTGCAAGCTAGGGATGGTGTGGTATATATAGGCAATTTGGGGTAAAAGGACATAAAAGCCCTTTAGTTGGAATTGGATGGAAAGCTAGGATTTTGGTTGGTGTCAAAAGGGATAGGAGTAACTAAGGTGCTAAATCATAGGTTTTGGCATCAATTAGTTGATCTTTAGTTGAAAGGTAACTAGTTTTGAGATTTGCAACCTAGGTCTAGGTCACTAGGTTGTGTTTTTTCCTAGAACATCATGATGGTGGTTCTTGAAAATTTGCTCCTCTCTTGGGGAAGTGTGAGGGGGTTATTATTTAAATCATTTTAGGTTCTAGGCACACTCCTCTGGGTGTATATGTATATATAACAAGATTGATTGCACTTCAAGGTGCAAGGTATAAATACTAGTTTGTGCAAGTTTTGAATTTAAAAGAAAAAGTGAGGGCTTGGAGTAAATACATGTAACTTATGTAGAATTAAATTAGGTTAGGGATCCTAATCCGATTAGGGAAATTCCTGTTTCGATAAAATAAAAATAAAAAAAGGTAATGCTAACCGACAAGATTTGAATTAATTCAAGTAAAGGAGGGGCTAAAAAAAAATAAATATAATTCAACATTAGGGTCTTAAAAGTAAATACATATTTTAGTGGCCTTACAAACTTTATATTACAAAGGTGGAACACGTACAAGTATCAATCCCACAAGTCGGGTCAATGATAGAATTTACGTAAATGCGCAGAATTCCAAGGCCGTGGCAGGCTTCTTCCTGTCATGTCTGAGAGCCGATATGCCCCTGTTCTTGCGATGGATTGAATTTGATAGAGGTCGTCCCAGTTTGGACCCAATTTCCCATTGGCTGGTTTCGGTTGGCCGGAAGTACCTTCTTTAGGACAAGCTCTCCTGGCGTGTATCGGCGCAACTGAACTCGCTGATTGTACAACTTGGCGAGTTGCTGCTGATAGTGTGCCGTGGATGCCAGGGCGCGGTCTCTCCATTCTTCGATTAGAATTAGATCTAGGGCAAGCATCATGTCGTTTCGGACTATGTCAAAAGCTTGCGATTTCAGAGTTGGGAGGCCGATTTCCAGGGGTAAGATTGCCTGGGTTCCAAAGCATAGAGCAAACGGTGTTTCTCCGGTTGATCTCCTCGACATAGTACGATGAGCCCACAATACAGTTGGCAATTCTTCAACCCATTTGCCTTTAGCTTTTTCGAGCCTCTTTTTGATGCCGGGTTCGGCCTGACCATTGCTTTGGGGGTAGGCCAGTGTCAAGAAGTAAGGCCGAATGCCATATTTGCTGCATAACTCTCGATATACGCCACAATCGAACTGGGTGCCATTGTCTGAGATTAGAGCTCTCGAAATGTCGAATCGTGTTATGATGTTTCTCCATACAAAGCGTTTAATGTCGGCATCTCGTATATGTGTTAGAGCCTCCGCTTCGACCCATTTTGTGAAATAGTCTGTCGCGACGATTAAGAATCGCTTGTTCCCTGGGGCCCTGGGCAATGGTCCTACGATATCAAGTCCCCACTGAGCAAACGGCCAGGGGCTGGTGATAGAGTTCAACTCTTCGGCAGGCAGATGGGTTAATAGGGAGAACTTTTGGCACTGTTCACATTTTTTCACATAACTCTCTGCGTCAGCTCTCATTGTGGGCCAATAATATCCCTGCGTTATAGCTCGATGGGCCAGGGACCGTCCACCAGAATGGGCACTGCAACTGCCCTCATGTATCTTTGTCAGAAGCTCCTCCACTTTGTTGGGGTGCACGCATTCCAAATATGGACCAGAGAGGGACTTTTTGTAAAGCCCTCATTGCGGATCCAGATAGTACCGCAGGGCTTTATTTCGCAGCTTGTGTGCTTCTTTTTTGTCCTCTGGGAGTTGTTCGGAAGAGAGGAATACATCGATGGGGTCTATCCAGCTTGGTGCGGATTCTATAACATTGACATGGATTTCCTCCGAAGGGCCAATACTCGGCTCCGGGACGAAACCTACTTCGATGGTCCTTTTGATCTCAGAATTGATGGCGGAGGCTAGGCACGCCAATGCATCTGCGTGTGTGTTTTGGTCGCGTGTTATTTGGTTCAGTTCATGATGGTCAAATTTTGCCAACAAGGAATTTGCCGTTTTCATGTAGGCCGCCATGCGGTCTTTTCTTGCCGCGTACTCCCCCTTTAGCTGATTAATTACCAACTTTGAATCACAAAACACAAGCAGACACCGTGCGCCAAGAAGATGCGCATTCCGCAAACCGACTAGAAGGGCTTCGTACTCAACTTCGTTATTTGATACTTCGAAGCCAAGCTTGATAGCCTGCTCGATTACTGCGCCGTCTGGAGTCATAATTACAACTCCGGCGCCACTGCCTCTTTGGTTAGATGATCCATCACAGTATAATTGCCAAATATCCCCGACATAAATTCTCCAGTTCGGCTTTGGTAGGATTTCAGCCTTTGGTCAAACGTCATCAGGTTTGAGGTTGGCAAGCTCACCGGTGAATTCGACAACAAAGTCGGCCAACACTTGCCCCTTGATTGCAGTTTTAGGTAAAAATCGAATGTCGTATTGGCCGAGTTCAAGAGCCCATTTTGAAACACATCCCATTGCTTCCGCACTCCTCAGTACTGATCGGAGGGGATAATCTGTTAGCACCCCAATGCTATATCCCTGGAAGTAATGTATCAGTTTTCTTGCCGCCATGACTAGTGCTAAGATGAGCTTTTCCAGCGAAAGGTAGCGTGTTTCGGCGTCAACCATTGCCTTGCTCACATAATACACTGGCCGTTGCTCCCCCTCCTCCTCTTTTAACTGTACGGCGCTGACGGCCTTATCGGAAACTGCCAGGTATAGGATGAGCGGGTCACCAGTGACGGGTGTTGTCAAGAGAGGTACTGAGCGGAGGTAGGTCTTGAGTCCGTTGAAGGATGATTCGCATTCGGCGGACCATTCAAAAGTCTTACCCTGCCATAGTGTCTGAAAGAATTGTCGGTAGCGATCTGTAGACCGGCTGATGAACCTGTTAAGTGCAGCGGCCATCCCCATCAACTTTTGGACTTCTTTTACTGAATGGGGGGAGGCGAGTTCCAAGATTGCTGGGACTTGCCTTAGGTTGGCTTCAATTCCTCGATGATTGACGATGTAACCTAGAAATTTGCCAGAGCCGATTCCGAACGCACACTTGGAAGCGTTCAGTTTCATTCTGTATTTGCGTAACATGCTGAATGTTTTTTCTAGATCTGCTATATGATTTTGTTCTTCTTTGGACTTGACCACCATATCGTCGATGTATACTTCCATAGTGTGGCCGAGTTGCTCTTTGAACATGGTGGTGACCAATCTTTGGTAGGTTGCCCCTGCATTTTTCAGCCCAAAGGGCATAACTTTGTAGCAATAGGTTCCTCTTGGGGTGAGGAAGGCAGTTTTGTCCTGGTCATCTGGGTGCATGGTGATTTGATGGTAGCCTCTATAAGCATCGAGGAAGCTCATGTGTTGATGACGTGCCGTCGCATCGACGAGTTGGTCAATTCTAGGTAGAGGAAAACAGTCTTTGGGGCAAGCTTTGTTCAGATCCGTGAAGTCGACACAAACTTGCCAAGTCCCATTTTTCTTCTTCACCACCACTGTATTGGAGAGCCACGTAGGGTAAGTGGCTTCTCTAATTGCCCTGGCGTCAAGCAGTTTGTCTACCTCCTCAACAACAGCGGCAGTGTGCTCCGCGGCTGATCGCCGGCCTTTCTGGATGATCGGCTTACATGTCGGATCGACATTCAGATGGTGCTGTGAAACTGACAGGTCTATTCCTGGCATTTCGTACGGAGTCCACACAAAAACATCAAGATTGCTGAGCAAGAAAGAGATCAGCTGCTGCCTGTCGACCTGATTCAGAGAGGCGCCGATCATGAAGAACTTTTCTAGGCTTCCATCAATGTCAACTCGGTCTAAATCTTCCGTGGCCTTCTCATTTGGATACCGCCCAACGTCATCCAGGATCTCTCGATTCGGCACCTCAATGGAGTTTCCTTGCAGTTGCTTTGGCGTTCTGGCGGCAAGGAGATAACATGCTCGTGCCGATTGTTGGGATCTGTGGATTTGCTCAATGCCGTGTTCTATTGGGAAACGTAGCAGTTGATGATAGGTGCTTGGGACGATATGCAACGTATGTAACCATGATCGGCCCATGATGAGATTATACGGTGAAGGCAGCCTCATGACCAAGAATTCCACATCCACCGTTCTAAAGCCTGCTCGAACGGGTAAGATGATCTTTCCCAAGGGGTACTTTGGAGTGGCGTTGAAGCCGAATAGTGGATAAGGCGCCGGAGTCAGGTCTGACTCGTTGAATCTGAGTTTGGTGAAGGTTTTATAATACATAACCTCTGAGGTACTGTCATGGTCGATAAGAACGCGTTCGACGATGAAACGGTTTACACGCAGCTCAACAACCAACGGATCGATGTGAGGGAGTGTTACACCGATCAAATTAGAATCGTCAAAGGTGATACTTGGCGTTTCTCGGGGCCACTTTGCTGGCGTGAGTTGCTATTGGGGGCCTGGATGTGATTGGATCGCATGCACGGCCGGGGCTGCTGGTAGGCTGTATATCATGTGGACAATGTCAAGCTGAAATGCATCCGGCGAAGGGGCAGGTGTTTCGACCACGCGCTTCCGGACGCATTGGTGGAGACGTTCGTCTTTTGCCAACTCCTCAAGATGATCTGTTGAGGCATAGCGGCTGTCAGTTTCTTACTGTCGGGCCCGAGATCGTCGATCATCTGCCCTCGGGGGTTGCTCAGATGCCTAGCGCACCGTTTGTTTGGATTTTGCTACTTCCGATACCAGATCGCGACGAAGGCGCTCATTCTCAGCGATGATGTCATCTAGCCTATATTTATTTGTCGAGCTTGTGCCATGGTCGCTTGTATTGTCCTTGGCGTTGGGTTGGAAGATGAGAGGAGATCCGAGGCAAGTCTTGCTACGATGGTTGTTGGGCCAAGTGAGCTTGCTAGAATGAGGTCACCTCTCTGTGCGGTCTTGTCGGTGGCTATCGGAGAATCTTCAGTCACGCTTGCCATGGATGTATTTGAGTATTCCCACAGACGGCACCAATTGTGGAGAAGTGGTTTGAAAATACTCTTCAGATCCCGGGAGACGCTAGTGATCCTCAGCTAGTCACTTGAAAAGATGAAAACACTCTGGTCAGGGGTGCCGGAATTAGCACGCCTCGGGACTATGATTATCCGAAAATGAAATTTGTAAGTGCTTATGTGTTTATGTGCTTACGTGGAGTGAATTACAGTTGTCCATGCATTAGGACGCGAGTGTTATAGCTTCGGCACATTTGTGAAGGTGCTAACGTTCTCTGTTACCTTTATTAGGATGTCAGGATGAGGACGAGGTGGTAGGCGAGGTAGGCCTAGGAAGCAGGAGATACCTCTACCGGATGATATTCCGGCGCAGTAGGAGGGGGTTGGCCAGGCCAATGTGGCCGAGCCAACAGGTCAGGAGGCTATGGGCGCTTTAACCCGAGGGATAGCCGATGCTTTGAGGGAGTCTATGGGTATTCTCGCCGAGAATCCGAGGCCAGCTCCGGCAGCCCAGTTCTTGAGGCAAGGCCTTTCTTCTTGAAGAGGGAGTTCTTCCGGTCTAATCCGGATGAGTTTATTGGGGATCCGAAGGAGCCACTTAAGGCGGACGAGTGGTTGAAGCAGATGAGTAAGGCATTCGAGATGCTTGGCATCGAGGATGGAGCATTGAAAGTGACCTTGGCGTCTTTCCAACTGAAGGGGGATGTGGGTCAGTGGTGGAAATTCGTGAAGGGTCGTTTGGATGACACTTGGGAGGCTTTTGTGGGTGCTTTCCAGGAGAAGTTCTTATCTTCGACAGTCAGAGAGAAGCTGAGAGATCAGTTTTGCCAGCTTTTGCAGTTGAGTTCTTCAGTGGCCGAGTATGAGGCTGCTTTTACTAGCTTGTTCAGGTTCGCACCTGAACTTGTGGCGTTTGAGGAACGCCGCTTGTGGGGATAGTGATTTTGGAAATACTCTTCAGATCCTGGAAGACGCTCTTGATACTCAGCTAGTCACCTACAAAGACAAATACTCCGGTCGGGGGTGGCGGGATTAGCACTCCGACGGGCAAGTCAGTTCTTGTATTCGAGAAAGCTTGTTTACTAAGTTTAGTGAAGTGATTCTTACATACCTTTCTAAATCTGAAGCTCTTGTATTTATACTCATTCTTTGGACCTCCGGTCCAGAGCCCACTTTTTACTTATTATCCTTTTGTTTATTCCAACATACATCTCCCCGTATATTCGGCGATCTTAATGTATTCGGCATCTTAGTTGATTAGTATGGAGCCGAACAGTCTCTAACTTCTGGGATATGTCCCTTCTAACTCCTCTATTTGTTCGGCTCCCACAATTGCCCCCCAAGCATTCTCCCAACATCTGTTGGCTGGGGTGCTTGGTTCCGAATTTTGAATACTTAACCAAAACTTTGGCGATTGGGCCCACAAAATATTTGTCTAAGTACACCCCCTTTTGGTTGTCGTACCGACTTCCTGCCTCTTCGTACATACCTATTCATTGTGATTTTAAAGATTGGCGTCCATTCGGATTCGCATTCCATAGTGCTGGTCACTGGGTTGCCTTTTGGATCGTTCTTGCAGTTTTGTCTCCTCCAATATCTTCTTCACCCTCTGTAAGTTTTCCACTTCTTTTCTTTGAGAACTATTCCTATTTTATTCTTTGGCATATCTGTGTCAATTGTAGGGTATGGCGAAACATTTAAAAGACCTCCTCTCATCAGATCGAATTGCTGGTTTTAGACGCCATTTCTCTATTCCTGATGACGTCCGTCTTTCACTTTTGGCAGACGATACCCTTGACATGGAGAGGGAGGACGAAGCCACAATCGTCTTCCCTCTCTTGTCAATCGCAGATGGTGGAGTCCGTTTCCCTCTACACCCATTTCTAAGGGTTGTGCTTCGCCATTAGGATTTAATCCCTTCTCAACCTAACGTGAATTTCTTTAGAATTATAATGGGGATTGTAGCGTTGAATCGTTGCCTTGGAATTAACCTTGGCATTCCGGCTATCCAGCACTGCTACGCCTTGGCTAAGTCCTCCGGTCGGCAAGGGCGTTATTTCCTTAGAGCTAAGGACACCGACCATCAGCTAATCACTATGCTTTCCAGCTCTGGGAAACGAGTCGATGATGTTATGGTCGTTGTCCATGGTAACTGGGAATTTGGCGAAGGGGAGGATCATGTTGACCCTATTCCTAGACGGAGGGGCGAGCTAGGTCGCCGAGTATCTCCTTGTTTTTGTCATGTGTTCATTTTTATTGTAAAACCTATTCCATTGAAATCTTACGGCTTCGTCTCGTGCAGGGAGGGGTTTGAAAAAGATACTACCATCAACCCACGACGTCGCTCTTTCCGATATCAGGGTTGCTCTCAGGTATTTCGGCCATCGAAGTCTTCAGAAACAGTGGAGGGCGCTCACATTCTGCTTTGTTACGAGCCGACATACACAACCTTCTCGGCGGCGGAAAACATACCGATTCCGAAGAGTGAAGATTCCCTTACTGCTCTTATTCTGTCTGACTTCAAAAACTTGAGGCAGGTAGGCTTTGAAGGGTCCGATTCGGAGCGAAATGAGGTAGCTGATATTGCCGAATCAGATCAATCCGAGACCGAGTTTGAGGTATTGGATCCCGCCGATCCTCCATTCACATCGGGGCCAGGGAATCTTCCTTATGCCGACGTTGTTCAACGCTTAGAGGATCTTCCCGTCATAGACTTCGTCGATATGGCCAGATTGAGTCTGACAAAGCTTGCCAAAAAGGCGAATACGGAGAGGTTAGCCGCACGGCGTAGAGCGGAGGGCCTTTCGTCTGAAATACCGCCCGCCACCGAATCTCGACTCCGCATCCCCGTTGCCAAATCAGAGTCCTTGGGGGTTGTAGAGACGGAAAAATGTCTGAATGCCGAATCTCCGTTGGTCGGGGAAGTCGGCCAAAAAGTTAAGGAAAAGGCAGAGAAACACCCTGCTGACCTTAAGGCCAGTTCAGACGAACAAGGTGGTGAGCGTCCTCGATTGAAGGGATCTAGTGAAGTTGTTCCTTTTGTCATTCGTCCAATGGTAAAGGACATGCCGGTCCCCTCTAACGCTTCGGCGCTTAAAGATCCAGAAGTCGCATTCGGTGTGGCTACATCCGTGTCGTTGCCGTCTGATATGGCGACTTTCCGGGTGGAACCAGATATGAATGCGACTGCATTGGCCGCGCAATCGGCACTCCTGGTACGTATTCTGACTTTTCTTCACTTTATCCAAGTACTGTTGAGGTCATGTTTTTGGGTTCTTCCTTTGCAGACCGTCGGCAGGATAGCCGACATGGGACATCGGCATCTTGGCCATCAAGCAGTTGACCGCCACGAAAGCAAGTAGAGGGCCGAGAGAAGAGGGCGAGGATGCGCTTTTGAGCGAACAAGGAAGCTTCTCGGGCCGAGGTAGAAAAGGCTCGCGATTGCGAGATCAATCCCGAGTGGATGCCGAGAAGAGGCGCGGGCGAAGCAAACTACTGGATTGTCCTGATATGTTGCGGCTGGAGGCCGAGTTGGTGGCGTGGCGTTTGCTTCCAAAGTATTCAGCCGGAAAGATCTTTGGGCTCGCCGAATATGTGGACCAGTCTCGCGTCAGCAGGGGGTTCAAGCATGGTGGCACAAAGCCCTTCTCAGTGAGTTTCACCGACTATGCGGTCTTGTATGAGCAAGTGGATGTCGAGCCGTTGGAGACTGATTCTGAAGGCTGAGCTGGGCGAATGACTTAGGATTTCACAAATGTATTAGGATTTTACAAATGTATTAGGATTTTACAAATGTATTGTTAAGCCTTGTCAGACATTTTTGTGGGGGCTTATAGCTTATTGATTTTGTATATATAAAATGTCACGAGTTGTGGTCAATTTTGCTGTTGATGAAGAATGACATTACTTAATTTTGAGCCCGGATGATCGGATTGAGGAATCTATCCTTGCCTTAGCCAGGGCGTGGGCTCGCGAAGCCGAATGAGCCGATGGCTTTGAATCGTGGACTGGCTCAGGCATAAGTCACTCGGTGATCTTTTGAAAAGATAACCGCCTAGATTAATGAATTTGCCCTTGCCTTAGCCAGGGCGCGAGCGAGGGACCGAATGAGTCGATGGCTCTGAATCGAGGGCTAGCTGAGGCATAAATTACTCAGCGTGATCGTTTGAAAATATAGCCGGCTAGGTTAATGAATCTAGCCCTTGCCCCAGCGATACTGGTGATAGCGCTTGAAATATAGCCGAATAGATTAATGAATCTGCCCTTGCCTTAGCCAGGGCACGAGCGAGGGACCGAATGAGCCTATAGCTCTGATTCAAAGGCTGGGTAAGAGGCATACGACTTTTGGTGCTCAGTCTTTCTGACGTTTTCTCAGGGGAGCTGCATGTACCCCAGAATAAATGGGCGAGTTCATGCCAACAACTTGACTCATTCCTTATGCAGGCTTGATCCAGACCTGGCAGGGGCCAATATTGGCTGGGTTTAGAGGTTAAAATGAGTCGCAGAAGAGAGCCTATTCACACGGGAAGGAGAGCATCCATGGATCAGGAAAAAGAGCGGCCCCCTAGTCGTCAAGCAGATCGGCCCGAAAGGATGGACAACGAGGAGATTCCCCGCGCCCACGACCCCTTGTTGAGCCAGACGTGGCACCACGACCGTTGAGTTTTGTGGTTCTTGTGAAAAATAGACCAATGACGGAGGCAGACTCTATAATTAAAGACCCAGATGTGGCAGTCGAGTTCGCTCGACAGATTTTTCCGCCGGAGGTCCAACAGTCGATGGTCGAACGTCGAGATTTCGAAGTATTTCGGGATGGCATACATGGGGCTGTCAAGGGATTGTATAGCGCTTATGAAATCAGGATGCGTCTGCGCGAAGCCCGACACGAGAGTGAGAAAAACAACGAAAGGAATCGCAGTCTGGAGGCTCGCACGAAAAAGGCTAAGAGTAAGCTTCGGGAGCTGAAGAGTGTTCGAGCGGCCAAGTCGGTGGTGGACAACCAAACGAAAAGCATGGGAGAGAGGGTGAACCGAGAGGCCTCGGGTTATGAGAGCGAATATCAGGACGGCTTGAAGGCTGGGATCAGGAAGGCCAAAACAGACCTAGCTGAGGAGGTCTGCCGATGTGAAAATCGTGGTTTCAAGCATGGCTGGATCAAGGCCCTTCAAACTGTGGAAGCTCTTGGGTCTGTGGGCATAAATTCGGCTTCGCCCCTATATCATCGGCATTACGAAATTGAGAAAAGTGACGACGAAGACGCCGACTTAGTGGGCCATAATGTTGAATAAATAGAATTACTTTATCAAATGCTTGAAATGTATAGCGGCTTTTGAATAAATAGAATTTCTTTATTAGCAGGTTTTGAAATGTTTTGCGCGTAATTGAATGCCCTATCTCAATTTATTGTCAGCTTTTGTATTGCGTGATGTAAACGTTCGAACATGCATCGATCGGCTCCAATTTAGGAACCATGTAGTTGGTCAGTTAAATCGTGATCCCCACGAAGGGTGCTCCGAATCTGGAGACTTATTCGGCCGATCGTGGAATCCACGAAGGGCGCTCCGAATCTGGAGACTTATTCGGCCCTTAGATGTCATGCACCCAAAGAGGCTCCGAATCCGGAGACTTATTTGGCCGATCGTGGTATCCATGAAGGGCGCTCTGAATCCGGAGACTTATTCGGCCCTTAGATGTCATGCACCCAAAGGGGCTCCGAATCCGGAGACTTGTTGGGCCAATCGTGGTATCCACGAAGGGCGCTCCGAATCCGGAGACTTATTCAGCCCTTGGACGTCTTGCACCCAAAGGGGCTCCGAATCCGGAGACTTATTTGGCCAATCGTGGTATCCACGAAGGGTGCTCCGAATCCGGAGACTTATTCGGCCCTTAGATGTCATGCACCCAAAGGGCTCCGAATCCGGAGACTTATTTGGCCAATCGTGGTATCCACGAAGGGCGCTCCGAATCCGGAGACTTATTCGGCCCTTAGATGTCATGCACCCAAAGGGGCTCCGAATCCGGAGACTTATTCGGCCCTTAGATGTCATGCACCCAAAGGGGCTCCGAATCCGAAGACTTATTTGGCCAATCGTGGTATCCACGAAGGGCGCTCCGAATCCGGAGACTTATTCGGCCCTTAGATGTCATGCACCCAAAGGGGCTCCGAATCCGGAAACTTGTTGGGCCAATCGTGAAGCGTATGAGCTGAGGCATAAAAACGAGAAACCTTTGCATTACAGCAGAGTATGTACAAGTACCAAGCACACAAATCGGGTCATTGGTAAAATTTTCATAGATGCATTGAATTCCAAGGCATGGCGTTTCTTCGACATGTCCGGGAGCCGATATGATCCTGTTCCTGTAATGGAGTCCACTTGATAGGGTCGATTCGGACCCGACTTTACATCGGCGGTCTCGGCCATTGGAAGTACTTTCTTCAGACCGGCTCTCTGAGTGTAACAACAAGCCCGAACTTCGTTGATTGTACGACTTAGCGAGGTACTGCTGATACCGTGCCATGGAGGCCAGGGCGCGGTCTCTTCGTTCCTTAATTAGATCCAGGTCCAAGGCGAGCATCATGTCATTTCGGCCCATATCAAAGGCTTGCGATTTCAAAGTCGGGAGGCCAATTTCCAGGGGTAGGATTGCTTGGGTTCCGAAGCATAGAGTGAACGGCGTTTCGCCGGTGGACCTCCTCGGCGTTGTGCGATGCGCCCACAATACACTCGGCAATTCTTTGACCCATTTGCCTTTAGCTCTTTCCAGCCTCTTTTTGATGCCGTCCAAGATGGTTTTGTTAGAGGCTTCGGCTTGACCATTACTCTGGGGGTACGCGGGCGTAGAGAAGTAAGGCACGATACCGTATTTGCTGCACAGTTCTCGGTATACGCCACAATCAAACTGGGTGCCATTGTCTGAGATGAGAGCTCTTGGAATGCCGAATCGCGTAATGATGTTTCTCCATACAAATCGCTTTATGTCGACATCTCGTATGTGCATTAGAGCCTCCGCTTCTACCCATTTTGTAAAGTAATCTGTTGCTACAATTAGGAATCGCTTGTTTCCTGGGGCCCTTGGCAACGGTCCTACAATATCAAGCCCCCATTGAGCAAACGGCCAGGGACTGGTGATAGAGTTCAACTCTTCGGCGGGCAAATGGGTTAGTAGGGAGAACTTTTGGCATTGTTCGTATCTTTTAACATAATTTTCTGCGTCGGCTCTCATTGTCGGCCAATAATACCCCTGTGTTATAGCTCGATGGGCCAGAGAGAATCCGCCAGAGTGGGCGCCACAACTGCCCTCATGTATCTCAGTTAGAAGCTCCTCCACTTTATCCGGGTGTACGCTTTTCAAATAGGGATCGGAGAGGGACTTTTTATAAAGCCCTCCTTGTGGATCCAGATAGTATCGCAGGGCCTTATTGCGTAGCTTGTGTGCTTCTTTTTTGTCCTCTGGGCATTGTTTAGAGGAGAGGAATCTGGCAATGGGGTCCATCCAGCTTGATGCGGATTCTATAACGTTGACGTGGGTTTCTTCCGGAGGGCCAATACTCGGCTCTGGGATGAAACCTACTTCAATGGTCCATTTGAGCTCTGAATTGATGGCGGAGGCTAGGCATGCCAGGGCATCTGCGTGTGTGTTCTGATCACGTGTTATTTGGTTCAGTTCGTGATGGTCAAACTTCGTTAGCAAAGAGTTGGCCGTCTTCATATAGGCCGCCATACGGTCGTTTTTTGCAGCGTACTCCCCCTTTAGTTGGTTGATGACCAATTTTGAGTCACAAAACACTAGCAAATGCCGAGCGCCGAGAGTATGTGCATTTCGTAGACCGACTAAGAGGGCTTCATACTCGGCCTCGTTATTTGATGCCTCGAAGCCAAGCTTGACGCCTGCTTTATTACTGTGCCGTCGGGAGACATGATCACTACGCCGGCGCCGCAGCCCCGTTGGTTAGACGATCCATCGCAGTATACCTGCCAAATATCCCTGACATAAATTCTCTTGTTCCGTTTTGATCGAACTTCGGCCTTTGGAAGAACGTCGACAGGTTTAAGGTCGGAAAGCCCGCCTGTGAATTCGGCAACAAAGTCGGCCAGCACCTGTCCCTTGATTGCGGTTTTGGGTAAAAACTGAATGTCATATTGGTCGAGTTCAAGAGCCCACTTTGAAACACATCCTGATGCTTCCGCACTCCGTAGTACTAATCGGAGGGGATAATCTGTTATCACCCCAATGCTATGCCCCTGGAAGTAATGCATCAGTTCTCTTGCTGCCATGACCAAGGCTAGGATGAGTTTTTCCAGTGGAAGGTAACGTGTCTCAGCATCGACCATTGCCTTGCTCACATAATACACTGGCCGCTGCTGCCCTTCCTCTTCTTTTAATAGTACGGCGCTGACGGCCCTATCGGAGACTGCCAGATACAGAATGAGGGGGTCACCGGGAGCTAGTGTTGTCAAGAGAGGCACTGACCGGAGGTAAGTCTTGAGCTCGATGAAAGCTGCTTCGCACTCGGCGGACCATTCAAAAGCTTTGCCTTGACGTAGCGTCTGGAAGAATTGTCTGCAGCGGTCTGTTGACCGACTGATGAATCTATTGAGTGCAGCGGCCATCTCCATCAACTTTTGGACTTCTTTCACTGATCGGGGGGAACTGAGTTCCAAGATTGCTGTGACTTACCTCGGGTTGGCTTCGATTCCACGGTGGTTGACGATATAACCCAGGAATTTGCCGGAGCCGATTCCAAACGTGCACTTGGAGGCGTTCAGTTTAATTCTGTATTTGCACAAGATGCCGAACGTCTTCTCTAGATCGGCTATGTGATCCTTTTCGTCTTTGGACTTGACCACCATATCGTCGATGTAGACTTCCATAGTGTGGCCGAGTTGTTCTTTGAACATAACGGTGACCAGTCTTCGGTAAGTTGCCCCTGCATTCTTCAGCCCAAAAGGCATAATTTTGTAGCAGTAGGTTCCTCTTGGGGTAAGGAATGCAGTTTTGTCCTGGTCATCTGGATGCATGGCGATCTAATGGGAGCCTCTGTAAGCATCGAGGCAACTCATGCGTTGGTGGCGCGCCGTGGCATCGACGAGTTGGTCGATTCTAGGTAAGGGAAAGCAGTCCTTGGGGCAAGCTTTGTTCAGATCCGTGAAGTCGACGCACACTCGCCAAGTTCCATTTTTCTTCTTCACCACAACTGTGTTGGAGAGCCATGTGGGGTAGGTGACTTCTCTAATTGCCCCGGCGTCAAGCAGTCTGTCGACTTCTTCTATGACGGCAGCAGTGTGCTTTCGAATGATGGGCTTGCATGTGGGATCGACGTTCAGGTGGTGCTGTGAAACTGATGGGTCTATACCCGGCATCTCGTACGGAGTCCATGCAAAGACGTCGAGGTTGGCGAGTAGAAAGGAGATCAGCTGCTGTCTATCGGCTTGGTTTAAAGAGGTGCCGATCATGAAGAATTTTTTCGGGCTTCCATTAATGTCAACCCGGTCTAAACCTTCTATGGCCTTTTCGCTTGGCTGCCGCCCGACGTCATCCAGGATTTCCCGATTGGGTACCTCAATGGAGTTTACTTGCAATTCCTTTGGCATTTTGGCGGCCAGAAGGTAACATGCTTGTGCCGATTTTTGGGAGTCGCGGACCTGCTCAATGCCGTGTTCTGTTGAGAAACGTAACAATTGATGGTAGGTGCTTGGGACGGTCTACAAGGTATGCAACCACGATCGCCCCATGATGAGATTGTACGGCGATGGCAGCCGGACGACCAGGAATTCTACATCCATCGTTCTGGAACCCGCTCGAACAGGTAGGTTGATATTGCCCAGTGGGTATTCGGGGTTGGCATTGAAGCCGAATAGTGGATAAGGGACCGGAGTCAGGTCCAATTCGGTGAACCCGAGTTTGATGAAGGTTTTATAATACATGACCTCCGAAGTGTTGCCCTGGTCTATAAGAACGCGTTCGACGGTGAACCGTTTTACACGTAGCGCGACAACCAATGGATCGATGTGAGGGAGTGTTATGCTGATCAAATCAGAGTTATCGAAGGTGATGCTTGGCGGTTCTCGGGGTCGCTTTGCTGGCGTGAGTTGCGACTGAGGGCCTAGGAAGGACTGGATCGCATGTACGACCGGGGCTTTCGGCAGGCTGTATATCATAAGGATGTTATCACGCGGAACACTTCACTGGAGGCATTCGTCTTTTGTCAGCTCCTCGAATGTCGGTGAAGCTTCTTGGCGTCGGTGTTTTGCTGTTGGGCCCGAGACCATAGATCGCCTGCCCTTGGGGATCGCTTAGAAACCTGGTGCACTGTTTGCTTGGACTTTGCTATTTCCAAGGCCAAACCGCGGTGAAGGCGCTCGTTCTCAGCGATGGTGTTGTCTAAACTGTGTTTGATCTTTTTGGCTCGTTTCATGATGGCTAGCATCGTCTCCTGTGCTGAAGTGGTTTGTGAATCGACATTCAAGTCACGTCTTGCAGCGATGATTTCCTTCTCGAGCATATTTGCCGGAGTGAGGTCGACTCTTTATGTGATCGCGTCGGTGGCTATCGGAGAATCTTGAGTCACGCCTTCCATGGATGTATTTGAGTATTCCCAAAGATGGCGCCAATTGTGGGGATAGTGATTTTGAAAATACTCTTTAGATCCTGGAAGACGCTCTTGATACTCAGCTAGTCACCTACAAAGACAAATACTCCGGTCGGGGGTGCCAGGATTAGCACTCCGATGGGCAAGTTAGTTCTTGTATTCGAGAAAGCTTGTTTACTAAGTTTAGTGAAGTGATTCTTACATACCTTTCTAAATCTGAAGCTCTTGTATTTATACTCATTCTTTGGACCTCGGGTCCAGAGCCCACTTTTTACTTATTATCCTTTTGTTTATTCCAACATACATCTCCCCGTATATTTGGCGATCTCATTGTATTCGGCATCTTAGTTGATTAGTACGGAGCCGAATAGTCTCTGACTTCTGGGATATGTCCCTTCCAACTCTTTTATTTATTCGGCTCCCACACCGCTGTATCGAGTTTGAGAAGATTTGAGGCGCGACCTCAAGATGAGAGGTTGTGGTTCTATGATCCGAGACTATGAGCGCTTGGTTGATGCGGCATCCCATATGGAGATCATGATGCAGGAGGATGAGGGACAGAGGGGCTCCAAGAGGAGCCAGGATGGTCAAGGTGATGGCAAGAGACAGAGGGGTGTTAACCCTCAGCAGTCTCAGGGTGGTGTTACTAGATCGACCTTTCCAGTACTGAGTGCATGCTCGAGGAGAGGCAATCAGGGATATTTCACGTGTTACAAGTGTGGTCAGTTGGGCCATAAGGCTTCGGTTTGCCCACAGAGGGGAGGAGGTCAGAGAGCTGCTTCATCTTCAGCTAGATCGCAGAGCCAGAGTCAGGGTAGGGGTCAGCCACTGTCTTGCTCCCAGTGTGGTCAGGCGGGGCACCTGAAGAAGTTTTGCCCCCAGTTGGGTGGCACATCCGGTGCATCTGGGCAGAGACAGAGTCTTCAGCTAGCTCAGTCAGTGCAGGCCTCAAGGGCCAATCAGGGTGCTTCATCGTCCCAGTCTGTACAGCAGTCGCATGCTCCGAGGGGTGAGTAGGTCGCATGCTCCGCACAGGACTTGGTATTGGTCCCATCAGTTGTGAGAGGTACCTTTCTATTTTGCAACTCGGTTGCTAATGTATTGATTGATACGGGTGCGTCTCATTCTTTTATATCTGCTGCATTTGCATCTGTTTTGGAATTGGAGTTGGCACAATTAGCATCTCTTATATGTGTTGTATCACCTGTTGGGGGTGAATTGATTTTGAAGCACGGATGTAGAGGTTGCGATATAGAGGTCGCTGATCATCGGCTTCCGTTCTCTTTCGTAGTTATGCCCATGAAGGGTTTTGATGTTATTCTGGGTACGGACTAGCTATCGTCATACCGGGCTGTTATTGATTGTTACCGAGCGAGAGTGTTTCCGTTTCTTGGGGGATCGGGTTGGTAGTGTGTTGCCACCGGTGTATGATCCGCGAGGACGGGGTGAGCTTAGTGGTCTACTTGCTAGCTTTTTGAGTGGTGAGTGTGACGAGACCCAGATCGTTTTACCGAGGATAGTTTGTGAGTATTTGGATGTTTTTCTCGAGGATCTCGTTGGTTTGCCACCTCACCATGAGATTGAGTTCTCCATTGATCTAGTGCCCAGCACGGCGTCGATTTCTATGGCACCTTACCGTTTTGCCCCAGCCAAGTTGAGTGAATTGAAGATTCAGCTCCAAGAGTTGCTGGATAAGGGTTTTGTTCGTCCTAGTGTTTCGCCGTGGGGAGCACCGGCCCTCTTTGCTAAAAAGAAAGATGGTGCCTTGAAACTTTGTATCGACTACCGGAAGTTGAATCGGGCTACGGTCAAAAATAAGTACCCTATGCCCCATATAGATGATCTGTTTGACCAGTTGAAGGGTTCCCGTTGTTTCTCTAAGATAGATTTGAGATCGGGTTACCACCAATTGAGGGTCAGGGAGGTGGATATTCCGTAGACTGCATTTCGTACGCAGTATAGCCATTATGAGTTTCTGGTGATGCCATTTGGGCTTACTAATGCACCGGCAATTTTTATGGATTTGATGAACCAGATATTCTAGGAATTCTTAGATCGTTTTGTAGTCATTTTCGTGGACGACATTCTTATCTATTCACCTTCTGAGGATGAGCACGAGGAACACTTGAGAGTGGTGCTTGAGTTTTTTAGAGCCCATAGGCTGTATGGCAAGTTTGGGAAGTGTGAGTTCTTAGGCCATGTAGTATCCGGGGAAGGGGTGTCTGTTGATACATCCAAGATTGAGGTAGTGCAAAATTAGGCACAGCCTAAGAGTGTGTTTGAGATCCATGATTTTTAGGATTAGCTGGGTATTACATTGGTT
Organism: Camellia lanceoleosa; assembly: GCA_025200525.1. Lineage (NCBI taxonomy): Eukaryota > Viridiplantae > Streptophyta > Magnoliopsida > Ericales > Theaceae > Camellia > Camellia lanceoleosa. Next base: position 138,269,804 of record CM045765.1, on the reverse strand, counting down.
TGTGAAGGATTTCTCCAGGTTAGCTTCACCGTTGACTAGACTGACTCGGAAGGGAGTCAAATTCGTATGGAGTGAGACTTGTGAAAAGTCGTTTCAAGAGCTGAAAGTTAGATTGAACACCACTCCGGTCTTGATTATTTCGGAGAGATGGTTGGGTTATGCAGTTTATTGTGATGCCTCACGAGAGGGTTTGGGTTGTGTGTTGATGCAAGAAGGGAAAGTGGTTGCCTATGGCTCACGTTAGTTAAAAATACACGAGAAGAATTACCCTACACATGACCTAGAGTTAGTGGCAGTGATCTTCACTTTGAAGATTTGGAGGCACTACGTTTATGGTGAGAGATTCGAGGTGTTCTCGGATCACAAGAGTCTGAAATATCTGTTTACACAGAAAGACTTGAACTTGAGGCAGAGGAGGTGGATGGAGTTTATTGAGGATTACGACTTTGAGTTGCACTATCACCCAGGAAAGGCCAATGTTGTGGCCGATGCACTTAGTAGAAAATCCATTAGTGATGTAGCTTGTATAGCCATCAGGGAATGGGAGATGTTGGGGGCACTTGGTGAGTTCAATTTGTTTTTGGGCGAATCTGTTGAGGCTGCGGCCTTGTTTTCTATTATTGCGCAGCCTACACTTGTGACTCGAGTGTTAAAGGCACAGAGAGGTGACCTTGAGATAGAATCCCTCCGAGAGAAGATCTCCAGTGGGAAGGTTGAGAAGGGCTTGTCTGATTATCCCGACCAGAGTGTGAGATACCGAGACCGATTGTTTGTGCCGGAGTCCTGCCGAGAGGAGGTACTCCGAGAGTTTCACCATTCACGCCTTGCGGTGCATCCGGGAGGCACCAAGATGTATCGTGATTTGGGGTGCTAGTTTTGGTGGAGGGGTATGAAGAGGGATGTGGCGGTTTTCGTTTCTAAGTGCCTTACTTGTCAGCAAGTGAAGGTCGAGCATTAGAGGCCAGCGGGTTTGTTACAACCCTTGCCTATTGCCGAGTGGAAGTGGGAGCATGTTACTATGGACTTCATTGTAGGTCTTCCGAGGACTCAGTGGGGTAGTGATGCTATTTGGGTGGTTGTAGACCGGTTGACTAAGTCAGCGCACTTCATCCCTATGCGCGTAAGAGATTCGGTAGATCACCTTATCGATTTGTATATTCGGGACATAGTGAGGCTGCACGGGGTCCCAGTGACGATCGTTTCAGATAGCGATCCTCGTTTTATTGCCAGGTTGTGGCAGAGCTTGCAGAGTGCCTTAGGTACTAAGTTGACCTTTATTGACCTATCATCCTCGGTGACCGACAGCGATCCGGCGTACTATTCAGATCCTTGAGGATATGCTCCGGGGATGTGTCCTTGACTTTAGTGGGACGTAGGAGAGGCACTTGCCCTTGGTGGAGTTTGCCTACAACAACAGCTTTCAGTCTAGTATCGGTATGGCACCGTTTGAGGCCTTGTATGGCCGACCGTGTAGGTCTCCAGTTTGTTGGGCCGAGGTGGGTGATGCACCTTTATTGGGTCCGGAGTTGGTTAGGGAGACGACGGAGAAAGTTGAGCTTATCCATAGAAGGCTTGTTACAGCCTAGAGTCGCCAAAAGAGTTATGCCAACCGTAGGAGGAGGCCTTTGGCGTTTGAGGTAGGTGATCATGTCTTCTTGAAAATATCACCTAGGCGAGGTTTGATGAGGTTCGGGAAGAGTGGGAAGTTATCCCTCGGTTTATCGACCCTTTTGAGATCCTTGAGAGGATTGGCGAGGTTGCCTATCGTTTGACTTTGCCACCGAAGTTGTCCTGGGTGCATGACGTATTTCATGTTAGTATGCTTTGGAAGTACGAGCCGGATCCATTCCATGTGTTGGATTGGACCGATTTGGAGGTAGATGAGGATGTCTCATATGAGGAGAGACCGGTTCGAGTCTTGGATAGGCGGGATCAAGTCTTGCGAGGCAAGACCATTCCCTTGGTAAAAGTTTTGTGGAAGCATCACAGAGTGAAGGAAGCCACTTGGGAACGTGAGTTGGAGGTCTGTGAGAAATATCCGGATCTATTTGTGGATGTTTGAGCATGTATTGTATATTTTGTTGTATTGCTGAACCTTAAGAGTATTGAATATATCTTGGGTTGTAAAACATGGTCTATGTTTTGGTTTAATGAAAGTATTTGAAACTTGCCTCAAAATGGAAGTTTGATATAACATTGCATATGTTGAAGTATTACAGAATTGGAAATGTATCATGAACATTAGTTATGATATGAAATTGTTAAAATGGAAGAGAAATGCATGTTGATAATGCAGGTTGTTATATATGATGTGAATTACTTCTTGACAAGAGATGAGATTGAACGGTAATGGGTCGGAATGTTTAAAATTATGTTATAATATTTGTTCGGGATGGAGAAAAACTTGTTTTTGAAAACTTGTGCTTAATTTCTGGGATGAAATTCTTTAAGGGGGGGAGGTTATAGTGAATCCGGGTTTTTCTTCTTGTGTACAGTGATCCGGACTTGTTTCCGTGGATGTTAGTAGTTGCTTATATCTTGTTTGCATCCTTTCATACTTTATTTTGAGTTATAGGATATGTTGGGCAGGTTTGTTACAGGTTGGTTGAACTTAGAAACCAAAGTAGTAGCCCAGATTTTTGCCTTCACGCTCGAGCGGAGATTTTGACGCTCGAGCGGGCCCTTCGTTGTTGCTTCTCTGCTCGAGCGGGTGTTTTGACGCTCGAGCATGATTTTCCATCTCCTAGTATTTCCTCTGCAGTGTTAGACGCTCGAGCTAGCGTTTTTGCGCTCGAGCGTGGGTTTGTGTCTGACGCTCGAGTGGGGAACCTGGTTCAGCTAAAGTTCTGGAAGTGAGTATCCGCCGCTCGAGCGAGACTTTTGACGCTCGAGCGGGAGTCTGTGAGTGATGCCTGAGCGGGGGTTTCCACGCTCGAGCAGGTAGACTTTTATATAAACACGAGATCCGACTTTTTAGATTACTTTTTCAACACACTTTCTCTCTCTTACTTTCCCAAATACAGATTTGAGAGCCCCTCACTCTAAAACCTTACCTTCTCTCTTAGATTTGATCTAGTATGAGTGATTTCCTCACCTTGGGCCTTTGTAAAAGTTGTGGGGATCGTCGAGGGCTTTGTTTTAATCTAAAAAACTTGGGATTTGGAGCACGTTGGTCTTTGGTCTTCATCTTCGTTTGAGCTCAAACTTTGAGGTAGGGATATCCTGCTCCTTCTCATGAACTTTATCTTTGAATTTTATCATTTTGATGAGTTGGGGATTGTTGGGTAATTTTGAGGAAGTTTGGGCATTTGTGTAATTTTACAAAAGTTGGGGTTTTATTTATAATAAACCAATATGCATGTTTGGCATAGAGAAATGAGTTAAATGATGGATTATGGATGAAAATGGAACCTTTGGGTTGTTATGTAATTTATGGGAAAAATGCCCTAATTACATAGTTAAGTTAATTTGTATAATTAATTTGGAGAAATAAAGAATTGAATTGAGAATGTTGAAATTGAACGTGTATGGAATTAAAGGGTGTAGTTGGATTCATTCATCGCTCACCTAGTAGAAATGTCAATTATATATCCATTTGGTGCATTTATTTTCGGTATAGAAATAACTACTTTGGGCTATCGGTGGAGGATAGTCTTGATTGTTGTAGACAATGCATGATGATTAGGCAAACTAAAACTAATCGATTGAATATGCTATTGAGTATAGCGATTGGAATAATACATCAACTCTATGTATTGATTGATTGTATATGATCTATGTTTATATACATGTGTTGTATGGGAGGAGATAGGGGATGTACTCCATGGTTTAGGGGAAGATAGGGGATGGACCTCTAAACCGGATTTTGGTGCGACATCGATACAGCACCACCATGTGTATCAAGTGTTGATTATGGAAGTGTTTGAATTGATTTGATATAGCACTAAAATGTATATCGTTATCAATTGTGAAGTATAGAAGTGATTCTATGTTATGTTGATACGGCACCGAAATGTGTATCTTTCAAAAAGTGTGGAAATGGTTTATGTGTTATTGATACAGCATTAAAATGCGTATCCCTCATGAATTTCGAAAGTGTTTTAAAGATGAGTTTTAACCTCATTAAGTTATTTGGCTAGGTGTAGAGCCTTGTTTACAAACTCAAAGTTGAAAAGAAATGGGAAACGAAGTGTAACATGGACTTAATGTCTTGTAACCGGAATGTGATATACGTGGATGTATCTGTGTTGACCATTTATCAACTGCTAATCTATTAGTCATTGTTCATAGCGGGTTTAGTGCATTTCTACTGGGCTGTGGCTCACCCTTTATGGGGCATCATTTTTAGGTACAGGTAGCATGCCGCCTTCAAGGACATAGCTTGGGAGGCAAGAGACAGACATACTTTTGTCGTTTTGTTATCTTTTGGATGTATTACATGTAAATTCAAGCCAAGGACTTAATGTGTATTTGAGTTAGTACTCTCTTTTTGTAACCAAGTGTTAACTTGGAAAGCTGTAAGCCCGTAGGGCATTTGCTTTTGTTGTTAACATGTAATACTCATTGTAATGAACTACTCTGACGAATAGAATAATATTTATCTTTCATATCAACGCATGTCTATATTGATGGGTTCTAATGTTATTATTTTGAGGGCGTTACATAAATAGTGGTATAGATATATAAACAAAAGAAAAATAGTGGCTTAAAAAGGTGCAGAAATATTGGCTTAAAGATGTAGAAGAATAGTGGCCTAAAAAATAAATTATGAAATAGAAAAACATAAGGAAAATAATAATAATAATAATAATATTGAAATATGAAACAAAAATAGTAACAGAGTATAGAAGCTTGCAAGTTCATCCTTTTGATATGTTACTATAGTAACAGAGTACAAGGATGAACCTATAGTAACAGAGTATAAGGAAAACAAAGAAGCTTGCAAGTTGCATATAGGTTCTGTGCTTGCCCAACAACAAAACAGAGCACAACAGCCCAAAGAATGAACTTGCAAAACTAAGCATAAAACAGCACAAATTTCAGGAGGTTTTTCTGCTCTGCTCCAATTTCATATGTAACTGACGATTATTTTTGCTTTTGCTGGAGGTTCTTTGCTCTAATTTCATCCGTACCAGCCATGGAAAATCTGTATCAGAACTGTATCGCTGCATGTATCGAATTCAGGTAGATATATACCGGGAATCGGACGCTACGGCTACGAATTTCAGTCCCAACAGTATACCGGCCCATATCCGTATTGACACTCCAATTTTCTGGTACAAACGTACCGGCCAATATTTAGAACTATGCTCATTACATTCTATTATTTTTTCCAAATTACCCTAAAAGTAAACCCAAACAATAATAATAAACAAACTAAAAAAATTAAATTATTTCAAATCATTTCAATACCAAAAAAAAAAAACAAATAAATAAATAAATAAATAAAATACAACTCATACGCACATAAGTAGTATAAATACAGAAAAAAAAAACCAAAATTTTACATAAGCTTTATAAAACTTTTCAATACAGGAAAAAAACTTTTACATTATAACTTATCCATAAAATTACACGTGTAAAAGTAAAAACTAAACTTATAAGCACATAAGTATTAACCACTAACAAGAAAGAGTAGTTCTCAAATAATATACTATTTAAATGATAAAATAAGAATAATTCCAATAATATATTATTATTAATCTAACTATTGGGTCCTTTAATTTTTGTCAAAAAAATTATATAGAAAATAATTGATGGTGCTCTACAAAAATTGTTAAACTCCTTTATATGAATACTTACCTTCTTTTTAGTGGGTTGCTCAAAAAAACTATTTTGATTATTACTTTCATCCATTATTTAATCTCGTTCAAATTTTCTTCTAGGGTTTAGAGTTTTAAAATAATAAAAACCAATAATGTTGATGATAATGGTGAGTTTTGGTAGAGTGGATTGAAGTTTTGGAAGGAGGAGGAGGAGGAGGAAGAAGAAGAAGAAGAAGAAAAAGAAGAAGAAGAAGAAGAAAAAGAAATAACTTTGATCTCTCGAGAAAGAAGATACAAAGATTTGAATAGGAATAATTGATTAGGATGTACCATGAGAAGAAAAAAAATAATTTATTTTTGGGTTTAATATGTGTTATCTTTATTAGTAAATTCATATTAGGATATATTTAGAATTAAAATTTATGAATTTAAATTGGACATACTAAGACATATTTTGAGTTCAAATAAAATCCTCCAGCCCACCTCAAGTAAAATTCATAATTTCAGGCCCACACCAGTTCCAACAGAAATGAACCTCGAACTATGCACAACTCCAAACCCCTCTCGCACTATGCTTAATCGAAGATTATGCAGGGCTAGGCCCTATTTTTGTGAAAAATTATGTTTGCTATAATATTTCTATATATATATATATATCTTATTTCATAAATAAAATAGTGTTTAGCATAAAAGATATATGTCTTATTCTTTTCTGATCTTGTATTCTCTTTTTATTTTCTATCAAAAATTGTTTTTATGATATTTAAATTTTTTTGTGTATATATATAATTTATATATGTCGTTTGGCCCTTAATAAGGGTGGTTGCAGATCGGTTGTGGCCATGGAACCTTCAATCCGCCATTTGCCCGCTAGATTAGCGGATTGAAGAAAATCAATTTGAAGCTCACTTAAAGCTTGAGCATAATATAATGAATCAACATTTGGTTTGGTACTCATTTCCATTAGAGGACTTAAAGCTCACTTTTGGACTAAATTGGTTAAGGAATAGTTGGTAATTAAAATGAAGCAATAAAATTGGGACTAAAATTGATGCAAGATAGTAAAAGCAACTTGGCTTCAATCGGACGTTAATTGAACCCATTGAGTCTTGAGTTGTTTCATACTTGTTAGTGATGTAAACGGTTCAATAGTCAATGTCAACCACTTCCCTTGATCAATCCATGATAGGGAGGGGGTTTTGAGAGTCTTTAAATTATGCATTTATTGAAATTGTGTCCCTTGATTCATAAGTCATCATGCAATAAAATTGAATCAATTGATGGCTTGCGAATTGAGCTTACAACGCCTTTCAGCTGTTTGATGATAAGGAGAGGAAGGGTAGACAAACATATCTTGAGAATACCTTGTTCGTGCTCTGTATGCTTTTTGTTGCAGTAGGAGGAACCAGGTTTTAGTGGGCGGCAGGCCACTTTTTCATGACGACAAGCTACTATTTGTGGTCGGCCGGCCACTACTTTTGGCCTACCGGTCACTTTTGTCAAATTGAGCAGCAACTTTTTGGAATAGAACAGAGCAGAGACTAAGGTAAAAAGATGTTCTACTGTGCAACAGAAGAATTCTGGCAACAGAACAGTGACTTTTCAGGTGGAAATCCGCACATACATGAGCATCCCTCACTTTCCAGGGCTGGTTAGTTAACTTAGTTACTTATTTCATGTTATATTCATGTTGTAATTAATTAGTTAGTATAATTAATTAGTTAGTTTCATAGAATAGTTAGTTAATTAATCGATTTTGTAATAACTAGCTAGTATAGTTAGTTTATTTGGGTTGTAATAATTAGTTAAATCTTGTTGTAATAGCTAGTTAATTAGCTTAGCTAGTTAGTTTATTCGGACCCTCCTGCGTGAGGGCATAGTTGTAATAATGGACATTTTTTTCAACCCCACGTCTTTCTCCCTTTTATTTATTTGCTTATTATGGCTAGTTTAGGAACATCACTTTCCTTTTAGCATACTCCATGTTTGCATCCACTTGTCTTGCATGCATGAGGTTCGGCTCATCATTTTAACTTGCATTGTTAGTTATGCATTCTTTGAAAATGTGCTTAGACTGCATGCTATCAAATTGATTCATATGCCATATTAGTAGCCGAGCCTAGTAATTACATACTGTATGTGATGCATTAAGTCATATTGCATAGTTAGGATCATGCATTTTTCTAACTTTTTTGTTTCTTTTGGCTTGCCTCGAAGTACTAGGTGAGCATTTTTGTATTTTAGCATATTACATTGTGTGTGGTTGTTACCATGTCTAGCATGCTTGCTATGAGGCTAATTGCTTAAGTGATAAATTGCTTGAATGCTTGTGGATAAAAGCTAATTGTTTGAATTGGAATAATTTGAGTAATGTTCATATGCGATCACTTTTTCAAATGGTATATATTCGAAACAATTTTCAAAAACAAAATATGAAATCAAGTGTTCTAATTTTTTCAAATTAGTTTATACTTGTGTGTGTGCGCGCATCACATAGTAATGCTAGCCTAATAAATCGGAACAAGAATATATAATGTAAAAAAGATTCACATTATGATTAGTAGATGCCAATCTTTGATTGGGCGAGCGGGGGTACTCAATTCATGACCTTTCCCTCTCGTACCTAAGTTCCTAAACTGAAACAATCTTGGTGATGACGGACACGTAGCCTTTGGCACGAGTCATGGGTTTCCTAAATTTTTCAAAATATTTAGGTGACGACTCTGTATCTAACCAAGCAGTCCATTTTTGATAATTTGATTCAAAAGCGATTTTTCAAAAGTACAATAACCCTCTTCCACATAGTTTCATTCTCACAACTAAACCTCTACCACCATTTTAGTAATAAGCAGGTATTAACCTCTCTCACCCTCCTAATGCCTAACCCTCTTTGTAAGATAACTTATGTATATTTGTGACAATTTACGCAACACCCAAATACTTCCCTTGTATTCTTCGTGTTCGTAATTTTTTTTATTTTTTATTTCTGGACTATTTGGCATTCCCTACAATATCACAATTTTTATATTTTCTAGACCACACCACCTTTTTATTTTTTTAAACATCTTTTCATAAAAAATAAAAAATTATATTGATTTAAACCATTTCAAACAAACTCTTATTTTATTTTAATCGTAAAACTCGTGTGCTTGTCTAGAACTCAAATGTACTAATTTTGGTAGTATTATGTATGAGGTGACACCTTAAAATATAAAAATAATATAATTGTTGTTTAACGTTGTGTTTGATTATTACATTATTTTAAATGAGATTATAAATATAGTGGTAAGGAAATTACTAGTATATTATTATTATTATTAGAGACAATCATTGTGCAGTGATTTTTTTAAAAATTGATTATTAATTAATAAAAAAAATTTATGATTTTATACTTTAATTTATGTACACTAATTATTAATTTAAAAGTCATGAAATTATGTAAAAAATTACTAGTACATTTATTTTTGAAAATTGAGGAAAAAATTCACTTGTCTTCTAATCTTCGTTGACTACCTGATGGATATAATTATATTACAGGTGTTTTTTTTTTTTTAATTAAAAAAATAATAAATATATCAAGAAAACATACAAGTAATAGCTGAAGAGATATGACCTCCTCATCGTGTCCAAACAACCAGAAGCAACAAGCGAAGAGTTGGCAAGGGACCAACTAGAGCAACAACACAATAGAAAAGATTACAATGACAAAAGCTAACACTCACTCACAACGTCAGCCTTTTTAACTTGAGCCGTCTGACATTGTCGATTGAAAATACAAAATCGTTTACTGTAAAACAACCATCTTCAACCTTAGCCTTGAGCCAAGAGGTGACATTAATCTTAATGATATCATAGATCTCAAACAAAGAGGCAATTGAATTAGGAGGAATTAAATTAGGAGGCAAGCATTTCGTAGTTTGCAGTGGTGGGATACTAACTCTCATAAGTACTAATTTAACTACTAACAACTGACTTCGACGATCAAAAAAATCAATAAAAAAAGAAACAGAAAACAGATCTTCAACAAATTCCAGACTTTCCCTTTAAAAATTGAGGCATTTCTTGCAATCCATAAATTCCACATAATAGATTGAGGCATTTCTTGCAATCTATAAATTCCACGTAATAGCAAAGAAGAGGGATTCCCAAATCTATTTCATTAGCTTCTTATAGCCAGAATTAAACCACCATCCGATTAACAAAGCTATATTTACAGGGCAAACCCATTCCATCCTCCACCATTGAATATGGGTACACTTACCAATCAATCCTATTAACTAGACTTATTACCTACAGGTCTTAACTGATAAATTTATCACTATTAAAACAAGAGACCGATAAATTTATCACTATAAATTTATTCATAATTTCTCCTAAAAGGTACCATACCCTCCATGAGAGTTTGTAATGGAGAAGGAGATGCTAAGAAGATTCAACCTCCAAATCACAGAAAATGCAAAATAATTGTTACGCATGTTTCGTCTGCTTATAGAAAAGATCGATCTTGACCACATGTGAAGGGCAACGTTTACGGCTTCTATATCTATACTAATATATTAAGCGAATTTGATATTGATGAAAGTTTTGTGGACTTTGCTTTTCAAAGCAACAATTACTATTTATGCTTTTAACCGTTTAAATGACCTTGATGTATGGATAAATATGAAAATTGATGTACTATTAACTCCACTTTTAATACAGTTTTTTAATTAATTCAATTATTTTTTATACATTAAAAAAAAATCATAACTCTTCAATTACGAAGTAGTTACAACTCTTTTTTGGCACACACTAACTGTGCCTCCATTTTTGAAGTAAATAAAAAAAATTTCTATGTCTCTTACCACTAAACTTTTCAATTAGATGGTAACAATTTAACGTGATGGAAAGACTTATAAATATGAAGCCAACATTCGAAATAGATAAAGTAACATTGGGTCAAATATTATTATAAAATTTTAAGACATTTATAAGGTAGTCTTATTAATTAGATTTATTTATCTATAAGTCTTGACTGATAAATTTATAATTCTAAATTTGTTTATTAATATCCACCATCCTTACTTATATTTATTTACTTACTTATAAGAATTCACTGTCATCTTTCACATACACAAAGAACAAGAGAGACTAATAAATTTATCACTGAAAAAAAAATCTGAATTTGAAATAAAGGAGGCGGTGGTCATATGGTGGTTGTTGTTATGTTTCCATTAGAGTAGGACTTTAGTTGCAATAAATTAGTTAAATAAGTCTTTACTTGACATTAGAAGAATTTAAATTTCATATTCATGTTTATAAGATTTTCTATTAGGTTGTTCCTATTTTCTTGGGTTGTTCCAAGTTTAGTGAGATAGTGGATTTGTTCCTATTTTAGTGTTATATTGCCTGCTAAACTTTAGCTAGGTGGTTCACTTTATCCCTATTTATTGTACTGATCACGGCTTGAAATGGCATCCAGAGTTTTATTCCACACTTGTGTGATATTGGAGCATTGGGTTTCCCTCGAAGCAAACCCATTCTTTTGATTTCCCTATTCCTAACTCTTTTCCAGCAACTCTGTTTTTCTTGTCTTTCCTTCCTAGCAAAAATAGGTAGACAGAAGAATAAGAGCATCGACTTTATTGTAGCAGTACATAACAGCTTGGTATCAAAGCCAGGAATGGAGGAGCAGAAGTTGGGGCAATTGGAGACTGATGTTAACTCTTTAGCAACTGGGTAGGAAAGAATGATAAAAGAGATGCAAGAGATGTTCGCAGCCATGAATACTAGATTGGACCACACCACAACCAACCGAGTTCGTGATCTTGGAGAAAGTTCTCACAACCAAAATCAAAGTGTTGGAGGACGAACCCTTGGAAGTAGAGGAACCAACTGCGAAGTAGGTAGCAACTCTGCCCCTCAATATTTGCCCAAGGCAGTGAAGCTTGATTTTCCATGTTTTAATGGAATCGAGGATCCGACAAGTTGGGTTTGTCAGGCTGAACAATTTTTTGATTTTCATCAAACGCTTGAAGCTGATAGAGTGCCACTAACGTCCTTCAACCTTGAAGATGACGCCTAACTTTGGTACCAATTGTTGAAGGAAGAGACTTAGATGATATTGTGGGAAGACTTTAAACAAGGTCTACTTAACAGATATGGGCCTACCCAATTTCAAGACCTCTTTGGTGATTTAACAAAGCTACAACAAACTGGTTCGGTAAGAGAATACAAAACCCAGTTTGAGATGTTGGTTCGAGTAGGGAGGTTGATGTTATACCCAGCGGCGTGTGTGTGTGTAAATAAAATAAACAACAAAATAAAATAATTTAGAAAATAATTTAATAAATTAAATTTTGAATTAAATGCTTACAAAAATTATACGTCGAGGCTTGTGGTGGATCCTTAAATTAGATTTCACCCTCGCTCCGATGCTTCGAGTTTTAATGGCGTCTACTTTCTAGGATGCAATGACTAACACTTGATTTGCAACATTACAAAATTAAGTCTGGTGAACCAAAACTCTACTGTGATTCTCTCTTTTTCTTTCTAAAAATTAAATGCATAACAAATGCAGAAATACAGAAATGAACAGAAGAAGGATAGAATTCCAAGGGAAAAATTAGATGCCAAGAATTGCTGGAATGGAAGGCTTTATATAGGAGCAATGGTGGCTTTTCCGAACAAGTAGAAAACTTATTCGAACAAATTGAATCGGTACAAACCTATTTGAACAGATACAGATTTTAATTCAACAAGTATGAACCTGTTTTGAACCTGTTCGGGTGGGTAACGGTTTGGGATGTGTTTGGAGAAAGAAAAAAAATGGACTAATTTATTTTGAATTTTGAATTTTGAAACCAAAATTAAAAATAAATAAATAAAACTCAAATGTTTTTTGCCCAAAAAGATAAGTATTGGGCCGGACAAGACCAACCCAACCTCACAACACGCACTCGCGCCCGCGCCCAGGCCCAACCCAGCCTGCCCGAACGGACTGCGGCGGCGGCGCGCGCGTGTGGTTTTTTGTTTTGGGTCCAATGGGTCTAGCCCACTTTATCCATGACCTCACCCTTCCACAAACTTGGGTACCCCTTGGGGTTCATCCCAAGTATCCCAAGCTAGTGTACATAAACTCATTCAAAACCTTAAGCCTTTCCAATGTGGGACAAGTATATTTCACAAATGTGTAGGAAACCGACCTAAAATCATTTCTATGAACCCGAAAACGCATGTTGAATTCTCATTCATCCGGAAATGGTTTTGAGTAACCAAATACACAATTTTATTTACTACGTGACATTAAACATGAATGTAATGAGAAACGTTAAAAATAATGCTTGGGTCCCACCTTAATTAATGCTCAAAGTTAGCAAAAAATAAGGTTTTTCCAAAGCCTCCAAAGCCATTTTCTAACAATCTCCCACGTGAATGGAATTCACGATAATGGATATGCAACAAAATACAAACAAAGAAAGAGTACGTTTAAGAAGATATACCCCGTCGACATAGGTAGCTTTTGGCTTTTAACCTCATCTAGTGAAAGCTTATCGAACTTACTAGCTAGACAGTGGACGCAATGTCTTGAACTATTCAGCTATTTGTGTAAGCCAAGACAATAGACTACATATAGTGTATCCTCAGCCATAGTTTGGTTCTTACAATTGTGTTTATTTTGGCCCTGAACAACACCTAGTAATTCGTGAGTGTTTGACCTAGATCACACTTATATAGGTGACTTCTTATTAAGAGTATCCAGTTATACCCCACTTGGATGTCCAAGCTATAAGAATCATTAAAAGCAAAGCTTATCTTACTAATGCTGCAGGTATCACTTTTCTCATAACAGAAATGGGTAGGAGTAAACCTCCTTAGTGATACGTGAAGTCATCCAAAATTCAGTTATCCCTTTGAACCTAGATCTTGGGATCTCCAGTCAACTAGGTTGGGTTGTCATTATGGCGACTTTTAAGTAATAGGCTTTAATCCCATTCCCTTCAATAAATGGTACACTTGCTCTCTGGGTAGCCCTTTAGTCAATGGATCCGCAATATTCTCCATTGACTTTACATATTCTATGGATATTATTTCATGTTAGAGCAAATGCCTAACAGTATTATGTCATTGACGAATGTGTCGAGACTTACCATTATATATATATGATTTTGTGCTTGTCATATTGATGCTTCATTATCACAGTGAATACATATAGCTGGCACAGGTTTAGGCCACATTGGAATGTCTTCTAAGAAATTATGAAGCCATTCTGCTTTTTCTTCTATTTTATCTAATGCGATAAACTCAGATTCCATTGCCGACCTTGCTATGCATGTTTGCTTGGAAGATTTCCAAGAGACTGCAGCACCTCCTAGGGTAAAGACATATCCATTAGTGGATTTTGAGTATTTAGTATCCGATATCCAATTTGCATCCTTGTACCCCTCGAGTACTGCTAGATATTTAGTATAATGTAAGCCATAATTCTAGGTATGTCTTAGATACTTAAGTACCCTAATTATTGCTTTCCAATGATCGGATCCTGGATAACTTGTGTACCTACTCAATTTTCTTACAACATAGGTTATATCTGGCCTAGTGCAATTCATTAAGTACATCAAGTTTCTGATTATCTGAGAGTACTCTAATTGTGATCTTCTTGCACCAGTATTTTTTGACAAATGAAAACTAATATCAACAAGTGTTTTAACAGGACGGTCGTCATGCTTTCCAAATTTCTTCAGAATTTTCTTAATATAGTGAGACTGAGATAAAGCATATCCTTCAGATGTTCTAGTAGTTTTTATTTCTAGAATTATATCTGCTACTCTCAGATCTTTCATGTCAAACATTTTGTTCAACATTTTCTTTATGAATTT